>OZ010578.1:63485227-63570227 GCA_963932145.1 Acanthosepion lycidas
CACACCTTTACCTATATTTATCCAATTGAGATATATATACACATATATATATATGTATACTTATGTGTATAAGAATGCTCTATTTCCATTTCTCTTAAAAGATCTTTTTAATGTACATAAAAATAACTTTCATTGTAATTGACCATTTACAGCACTACTTTACACTTAGTGATTTTTCAAAATAGGTAGCCGTTTCCTAATAGTTTCCAACATCTATTGTACTTTTTCTTTGAAAGGAATGTGCCAGCATATTCAGTTTGAAATAATTACATTTTTTTTATTTATTATTCTTAATTTCTGTAATTTTTACTTTTTCCTCCATATATAGATTTAAATTTCTTCTTATTACTCTTTATCTTTTTTTAATATATGCTATTCTGAGGTTTTCAGTTTCATTTCTAATTACCATATTGAGAACTTAAAAGTAACACTATGTGTGTGTATGCTCTATCAATAAATTAAAGATTAGACATTCAAATGTTTACAAAACATCATATATATATATATATATATATATATATATATGTATATATATATATACATACATACACACAAATATAGATAACTAGACTCGTTTCGAAAAACCCTCGAATTTTTGATTTGCCAATAATCAAATCAATCTCGAGGGAAAAAAAGGTTTTAAAAAAAGAAAGCGCTACAAACATGAACTACTGCCGAAAAAAATCGCACAGATGCAGGTCTGAAGCCCAAAGAAAAAACCCCGATACGAGTAAACAACTAACTAACAAAAGAGCTCAATACAACCGTAGAGCAGACCTAGATACACCTAGTGAGCCAGACAAACCTACCTAGGTTTCACCTAAACGGATCGTCAGGGAAAGTTCGGCTATATATATATATATATGTATGTATGTATGTATGTATGTATGTATGTATGTGGATAGTGAAATCTTTCATAGCAAAAAAGTTAGCATAAAAACAAAATCAGTAATTTGTTCATAGTTAAGTAAATGATACTAATTCATGTGCTTGTCAAAGCTTATTACAGAATTCACTTAAAAGGAGAAAGATTTCATTAAAAACAAGATAATTTCAATTGGCATATGTTATATATAACTATGAAACATGAAATATGTAATGAAATGTTCAATGACTTGATAAGATCTTAACTTTTTTTTTTATCTAGCTACCCACCACCTAAAAATTATAGCAAGATATAGATCGAATTAACTTTACATACTTGGCATTGTCATTTGATGACAAATATAAATCATTTAAGAAAATTCTACAAAGTACAAAATACTGTTTTACAAAATATGAAAATAGGATGTTGGTCAATTTTTTAAAATGCTTTCCCCATGTAAATTAAATGATAGAAATAGGAGAATACAAGTTAACTCTCAATGTTTAATATATAAATTCAATATATTTGTCTTTTTAACCTTTAAACTTATAAAACTATTCTAACTATACTTATAGAGTATTTTTCACACATTAAAATTTACAAACCTTTCAAGTAGGAATTTTTAAATAGAAATTCATATTACTGATTTTAAAAGTGTGTGTGTGTGTGTAAAAAAGATATTTTTTAGAAATACATCAAGAAACAAGTTATTTACAAACTGACACTATTAAAAATTATAAATAATCAGTCATTTCAAAATACCAATTTCTATTCATTAAGATAAATTAAAGATTTTAAAATCAATCACTAACAAAACAAGTAGAATAAATGTAAGCAGAGGAAGCAGTTGATACTATAATTGATCAAATCATTATTCCTTATCATCTCTGAAAAAAAGTGATAAAATTCAAAACTAATAAATGCAATAACTTTGTAGCTTCCATAAAAATAAGTTGGTGTCTAATGAAATTCATTATTTTCATCTCAAAATAAAGTCTCTATACAAAATGAGTGTATTCTGAAAGCTAAAGGTAGGATTAGAAATAGAATTTTGATTCAAATGAACTATGGTCATGATACTTTCCTGAAATTGTTGAGTCTTATCAGAGAACAATAAATAGCCATTGAAAAGATAAGTTTTTATTACTGAGTAGAGTTTAGAATATCTGACATGGACAGGACAATGCCATTTCATATTGCTCGTCTCTTGTTGACCTTGTAGTGAATTAGATACATTTAGATTGCAATGATAAACTATTGTCTACAAAAATCGGTAGTGTTTTAAGATTTTTAGCTGATCAGATCATATTACTCTGCTTACCGTATATCACCACCAACAAATTATAGTAATTTTCTTCTAAGAAACATCCTTATTGGGTAATTAAGAATAGGAGAAAATTAATGCTATAAATGCAAGGCACTCTGAAAATGCATCATTTCTATCCAAGTGGAGTTGTATGTGTATATAAAAGTTAGTCTCTACCTTATTGCTTTTCATTTACCATTTTCTAGTTTCAACAAGATACTGTATTACTAGATCCACTCAAAAAAAATTCACCATCCTTGGTGTTAAATCCTATATAGGTTAATTTATCCTTTGTACAAACTGAAAGAGCAGCAGTAGAGTATCACATAGAAACCTTACAAAGAAAAAAAAAAGCAGTTAAAAACTAAGAAATGGAATTAAGATTTGATACATTTACTTTTTTCAGTTATTATACTTAGAAATTTTAATAAACTATGAGATTTCTTACTTTTGTCAGTCTCAGAACTGGATAATATAAAAAAAAGTTTGTTTCTGTGTTCACTCAAACAATAGGACAGAATAAATTTTCACAATTTTAAAACACTTTTGCATTCATTTATTTATTTACATTCCAGTATATTATACAGCTGGCCATTGTAACCAGAGAGAAACATATATGAGACAGTCAAGTATACAAACAGATGAGAATAAACAAAGACAATGAGACAAGAAGAGAGAGAGAAAAACAGAAAGAGAGAGAGAGAAAGATAGATGTACACAAACGCAAAACTTGAAACAGATGCAGAAAAAATGAAATAAAAATAACACAAAGAAATAATGGGCAGTAGAATTTTAGGTGGACCAGGGTTGGTTGAAGAGAAAAGAAAGAAAAAAATAAGTAGGACTGAAAGCTTTTAAAAGAAAACAAGCAGAAATTGCTTTAGTTACAGTGTATAAATTAGGCAACAAATATATATATATATATATATATATATATATATATATATATAAAGAGAGCAAAGTAATGTTATGTTACTTTTACATCAGTCATTTCAGTCACAAAATTTTATTATTGCTGTCAAACATAAAACCTATTTCCATCACATGTCCCATATAGTAAATAACTATCAATAATTTCTTTTATTCTGAATTTCTTTTCTTCCACAGTGGAAGAGATAAAAGGGGTATAGGCTCCCTCCCTGATCCCCAAATCATAAATGCTCCCCATCTTTACTTTTTCACTCAAGTAGAGAATTGTTTAAGATTGTAAACATTTCTCTCCCTTTCATACTTTAGGTAAGTGGCTTAATACAACATGTAAGAAATAGGTGTGCCCATTTGAAATGTACACACAGATAGACACAGTATGAAAACAACTGTGGCAATCCTTTTGTTTTAAAGAGTTCATCTACATTGCATTAATATTTGTCTATACACCAAACCACTTGTGTAGAAAAACTTATAAAAAAAGGTACTGAGTGATTGTAGTTATTATTATAGTAATAGTGATAGTGATGATGGTAATTCTTTTGCTAATACTCCTGCCACCAAGACTGAATAATTAAGTGATGAAAACAAAATTTGGGGTGGCTGTACAGTCTTTGAAAACCATCACTTAATAGAATGTTAAGCAATAATAATAATAGTAACAACAAACAGCAGTTTAAAGTGTTAATCAAGAGCCATGGCACATAACAATATATATATATATATATATATATATATATATATATATATATATATATATTTAATCACAGCCATGTCACAGACCATCAGTTGTATTAATAAAAGAGTAACAGTGTTTCTGTCACAACCCACTCCCTCTTCCCTAGACATGGTCAACCAATTTCAGTTGCATTAAGAATTGCCTATCATGCACACATTTTTTCCAATATTTTCTTACAAACAGCTTGTATGTATGTGTGTGTGTGTATATATATATATATATATATATATATATATATATATATATATATATATAGAGAGAGAGAGAGAGAGAGAGATATAGATATTATTTTTATTGTTTTCAGGGGGCAATACTTTTGTTTTAAAATTTTACTAAATATATATTGGATGGGAGAATTTTTCTTTTTTACATTTTAATCTTTTAAAGGAATTTCTGTGATTATTTAAATTAAAAATTTAATAAAAAAAAATATAAGAGAGATAGGTAAAAACTGATATTAAAAAAAAATGAGCTTTTGGTGACAAGTTTAAAATCCATTTTTGCTTTTGTTTCTTCAATACATTTCTTAGAATTTCCAAAATTCAAATATACACTTGTCTCTGGGTATGTACCTGGTTCTGACAATTTGGTAAAATATAATTCATCTATTCTTTTGACAACACTAGGGAGGGGAAGGGAGGGCCCACAGCAGTTGTCCAGTGAAGAGACATCACAGCCATAGATAACCTTCGCAGAAGATAGACAGCTTGTTACAGATGAGCTACTATGTCACAAGCACGGCACAAATCACAGATCATCCGTCACCATAATAGTGTTGGATGCATTAGTTGGGTTTAGAGAAATTTTATGTGGAGAAAAAAAAAAAAAAAAAAAGTAAAAAAATTATGAAGGGTAAATAAAATGATGATTGTGTACATATAATTTCTTTTAAAACAATTGCTAAAGGAATTTAAAATACTTTTTAAAAAATATCTACTCTTTTAAAAAACATTTTCAGTTCTTTTCTTTCCTCTGTTCAATTTGTGTGAGTGTGTTATTTTCTATATTTGAGATATGTATGTACAGACATGCATTATTTTACCTAGGAGGGTAGTACCAAACTAACAATAAAGAAAAGTGCTTACATACAGATCTATATATATAAACATATATTGCTTGACAAGTTCATTGTGTTTAAGGTTAATAGATTGATATATGTTTATATATAGATATTTATGTATGCGCATGTGAACATTTTTATAAAAGCCTGTAGTTTGAGTATGTGTGAGAATGTAATGACAACATTGACTAACATGAAGGAAACACTATCCCATGTGTGTCAAGAAATATCTCACAGATACATGCACAAAATACTGAGATTTAGAAGAACAGAGAAATTATAAATTGGAATATTAATATTATCAATGCCAATAGTAATAAATAAAGGTTAAGTGTTCCCTGAATATATTTGGCAGCAGCAGTAGCAGTCCAGTGCAAGGCAAGGTCTGACAGACAAAGAGGTTGGCTACCATGTGTTGCATGCAGGTGTGTGTATAATATGTACACATACATGCATACAATAAAGGAGAAAGATGAATAAGAAAACTGATTCAACAATAATTACAAGGGAAAATAAGACAGGCATTCAACTTTTTTTTTCCTCTGTAAATAAAGTCTTTTTTTTTTTTCATAGGTGGGATGAATAGGCAAGAAAGAGAATATAAAGGGTTTAGGTTGGTACCCGCAGCAGGCTAGTAACACAAGTGATAATTACAGTTGTTAGTATAACAGAGCTGACGATGAAAGGAGCTTTGATATCTTTGCTTAAAAAGTTTTAGCTATTTTTTCCTTCTGTTTGTTTGTTCATGCTTCAGATGCTACATTTTCAACTCCATCTTGCCTTCCACCTCGCCTTTCTTGTGACATGATCCTTTCTGAATCTTCTTCTAAATCATCCAAAGCACAGTCCTTCACAGCATTAGTGGTTATGTCAAAAAAACCATGTTTAGCACATATATCTATCACATGATCGTACTTTTCACGCAGGTTTTGTAACTCAGATGCTGATGGGCAACCCACTTCATTAATACTACGCTGAGTTGTAGAAGGTTCAAAGAGCTTTGAGAAGAAGTCTTGTAATTTTTCACTTTTGTAATCTGCAAAAGAAAAATCGTATTTAATTAGAAATATTTGAGGAAAAAACACTTTCTGAAGATATTGTGAAGAGTGACTAATTTCAAAATTTTAAACACAGTTTAGCTGTCACTTGAGTATTCTTTTTAATAGCCTCTCTGTGTGTGTGTGTGTGTGTGTATATATATATATATATATATGTCCACTGATTGCTAACAGCATGAAACTCAGAATTGTAGAAACGCTAGCCATTTATTTGCTTAAACAGCATTTTATAAATTTATCAGCCAAGTTAAAAAATATTTGGATGATCACACCAACAAAACTCAATGAAATTTAGAAAATGATTTAAATGTTGTCCTTTAATAGCCAGTAAATGAACCTTATATTTTACTGCAAACTTTACATAAAGTAAAACAGAACTTTACTTTCAAGTATGTAATCAAGGTGGTATTATCAACTTAAAAAAAAATTGACTTTTATAGACATTTTCTTTGCTATCTGACATGAACATAGAATGACATAGTACCAAATCATCCAGAAAAGTAAAAATAAAATTAAATGTAAAATCTCTACATATATAAAAGGCAGTTGTCTGTGTGTGTGTGTGTGTATCCAGATAAAACTAAAAAAAAAAAACTACAATAGTTTATGACAAAGTAAATATGTATACAGACTCATTATCACTCAAGCCAGCTTTTTCTTACTTGTATGATTTGTATTTAAAAAAGATATTTTAAAATTAAAATGCATTAGAATGAATTTGAAATTCTCAGAATTAAAAAGTAAAAGTGAACGGTAACAATTCTTATTCCAGATTAGGATTACCGCTCATTTTTACTTTTTTATTTTGATAAACGCTATACATGTATGTATTTTTAAAATTTCTATTCGCTTGAATTTAATTTCATTTATAATAAATAAAAGTGTAACTTTAAAAAAAATGAATATTAAAACAGCAAATTAAATTTAAAAGAAGAAGGATATTAAATACAATTATTTGACAAAAAGTTTATTATTTATTTATTCAAATATTTGTGTGTGTGTGTGTTTCTGGCTACAAAAATATACAGACTCAGTATCACCCTAAAGGGCAGTTATATATGTGTGTGTGTGTGTGTGTATTTTTCAGCCATCTTATAGAAAATGAATTTTTTATTCAATCTTTACAAAATAAACTTCATTATTTTTTGGTTTGTACTAATATAAAAATGTAAATAATTTTCAATTAAGTTTTATTAATGCAAAAAACGATAGTGAGCCTTGTTTTTTCAAAAATTAATTTAAATATAGTTAAATTTGTAAAATATTCAACATGACTAATGTTGACTGTAAGCAATGTCGGTCTCTGCTAATTTTTATTTAACTGGAGTGTTTTTTTTTTTCAAATACAAATATAACTTGAAATTTAAACATAATTGCTTTTCAAAATTAAATTTTCAATGTACCTTGCTTCTACTCTCTTTCAAAATAGTAATTAATGTTTAAAAGTAAAACTTTATTTACCTAAAAAATCTAAATTCCCCTCGAAAATATATAGTAAATAATTATTTTACGAAAAAGTAAGGCTCGCTATTTACATTATTCGGACTACTGTCCTCATCTTTGTTGCCATATTTATTACATTTCAGTTGTTGTACGCTCCGGCCTTCTTCAGCTGGTTGGAATGTCGAACTGAACCCTTTATTTTGTTCGCTGGGGTAGACTATTCTAGTTTCACGTGCCATATCTAATGAATGTCAGTTACCAGTTATCTCCTGTTAATTCCCCTCTCCAAGTTCTCCACTGCCTTAACCAGGTATTGAATTCACACTCTTTGGGTCCTGTCACTGGATCTAACTAACACCTTTATCCACTGTGCCATGTGTCCTTGAGGACACATGGCACAGTGGATAAAGGTGTCTGTGGATGAATTTCTGGGTATTATAAAACTAATGTCTTCAACATCATTTTTTTTACCAGTGCTCATATTGCAATTTTTTGCTGTTATTATTGCTTTTCTTTAGCACTCCATATTGTATTCATTTCTATGCTTGGTCAGCTCAGGAGATTTTTGTGGCCTAGCATATGTGCTGATTCCTTAAGTTTACAAATTTTCCAATGATGTTCTTTGTCTAGTATTTCAAGCTGATCCCACAGAGGGCGGTGAACTCCCTTTTCTCTCCATATGTGGTCAGCCACACTTGATTTTTCCACTTCCCTTCGTGTTACAGCTTTCTGGTGTTCTTCAAGAACCTTAAGGGAGCGGCCTGTCTCCCCTTTATATTTCTCGCTGTAATTTTAGCTTGAAAAAAATTATTAAATTAAAATCTGTTTAAATATATCAAGTTTATTAACTTTTTATTAATAATAATTTGAAAAAAGGTTAATGAACTTTTATCTAAGTTTGATTTGTTTGAAAACAACATTAACAGAGTATTTGTTAGTTTTTAAATTGAAAAATAAAGTGTCTTTTTGAATAAAAACATGGGGATGCTAAGTGCCCTAAGTAACCCCACCCCAGTGTGGTATTTTCATAAATTTAGTTATTTTGTAACAAACCAAAAAGAACCAAAGAGAGAGAGAAAAAAAAAAAACAAAAAAAAAAAAAACAAAAAAAAAAAAAAAAAAAAAAACAAAAAAAAAAACTGAAGTTCATATTAGGTTGGTGCAAAAATAATATCGTTTTTGACGTATTTTTTAACGTCAAAAAACGATATCATTTTTGCACCAACCTAATATTTTTAAAGATTGAATAAAAAATTATTTTCCATAAGATGGCTGAAAAATATCAATAAATTGTCAATAATAAACTATTATTCAGAGATCATCCAAGCAACGCTGGGTATCCCCCCTAATTAAATATAAACCAGCTTTTACAATGTAGTTTAAGTAAGAAGAAAAGAAATTGTGTATGTGTTAATGCATAGGGGCAGAGAATGTCAAATCTCATCACTGAAACTACATTAAAGGGTACAAATCAGAGGTTAAATAGAACATTGTAAAAACTGATCATTTTCAGTACTAGGGTTAACAATACTCATAATTACCGAAAATAAATAAACTTTCATTCAATATTATGTTTGATTTTAAATTGATTAAAATTCTGAACTTTTATTTTTCATATAACTCAGAAAAATTTAGTGACAAGCATGCAATACATTTTAGTAATTTAAAAAGTAATTGTTTTTAAATTATTATTTTTTTGGTCATTCATATAAAAAGGTGGAAATAATTTTACAAACAAATACAGAAAAAAGAAACCTTACTATCAAAATCTTGTCCCAACACTGTACACCACTGGTTTCGCATGGATTCTACAGCCTTTGTGTCAGCAGGATGCTTGCTTTGAGACAAATCAGCAATACTTGAAAGGATATCATTATGCATCAACTTTAGGGTTTCAGTGACATCATTTTCATTCTCAAATTCTTTGGCAGTCAAAATATTTAAATTCTGAAGAATAACAAAAATCACAATTTATTAAATAGGTTCCATAGTTTTTTTATATATATATATATATATATATATATATATATATATTCAATGATTTTTCTCAATTGATCATTTCTGCTTACAAAACATATCTTAATGTAAACAATGACAACATATTATGAAATGGATTAAGTCCAACAATTATTTAATATCTCTTCTATTTATGTTATTTTTATAGATGTAATTTATTTAAGTAAATGCTCTGTTTATAAACAGTAATTCAGACTTTGCTAACCAGACACTTCTCTGTGGCTGAATAGTAACAGCAAGTCAGACTATATGACATTTCCCATAATGGTCACAGGTTCAATTCCTGTCAGAGAGTGCATATTTTCTATGAAATTTCTTGATCATTCAGGCTGATTAAATGTAATTTTGTTTAATTAAAATACAGATAATTTATTCGTGAGCAGAAATGATCGATTGAGAAAAATTGTCAAAGGTGTGTGTTTATAAACAGTAATTCGGGCTTTGCTAACCAGATGCTTCTGTGGCTGAATAGTAACAGCACGTCAGAATATATATTACATGCATATATACATACACAAGTTAAAATGTAAATGTCTAAAACATTTTATTTTATACTTAACATGTAAATCAAATATATATATTAAAAAACAAAAAAAACAAACAACCTTAGAAATACATTTTCTACTCATTATTTCATACATTTTTTATCATATCAGTAGATGTATGCTACTAAGGATTTTACTGAAAATTATGATTACTTAAAGTTAAAGCATTCATGGTTTAACAATTATGTAATCTTTTTCAATAACATCTTACTGGGTTGATGTATTTAATGTTTTGATAAAGTAACACTTCTAAGTTCATATTTAAATTCAACCCATCAGTTTTTATTTCATAAGATTTAATAAATTATTAATGCATAACTTAAATTACCTTATTCAGAATCCTATGAAATGTTAATGCATACTTTAATAAATATGATTCAATGTGTATTTCAGTTGAAGACAATTATAAGTATGATGGGCTAACTTAATATTTTCTTGAAAGAACTAAGCAAAAAAAAAAAATAATATCAAGACAAATCTTTATATAAAATCTCACTAAAAACTAATTATATATTTTAAAACTGAATTTTAGGTTTTAATCTTTTCAGTAGTATTTAAAGAACCCTTCAACCAAAGTTAAATAGCTAAAGGCAGGATCCAAGAGGATTTTGTATTACACAATTTTGTAATCACTCTTTAAACTTAATACAAGTTACTAACCAATAAACATTTTCTTCGGTAAAGTCTTAATAATTCTTCATTTAAACCACTTGCTTCATACAATGGAGATTTCATCAGATCTGTATTCAGAATGTAAGCATTTCGCAGAGAATTCATGGCAGGTTTATAGCTGAAAACAGAAAAAAATGAAGATATACAAAAGACAAAAAAGAAGATTCTAAAGATTTGCTGATCTTAAGTTAAAATAATCAAATACATTAAATCATGTTTAAAATAATTTATATAGTTATTTTACATAAAACACTAAGTAACATTTGCCTCCTCCCACTTTTCAAATATTTTTGTAAAGTGAGATAAATGAAAAATATTAAGAATTCATTCTTAAAGTAGTTTGGCTCACAACAGAAAAAAATAATCTTTAATATCATCAAAACATGCATAAGAGGCAAATCTTTCACAATTTCAACAATATAGGATTAAAGATCTGATAATTATTTTATAATTATCAGGTTGACTTTTCATATAATCAAATTTCATTATTTTATTGCAAAAGCTGGCTAACAGTGTTAACACCAGCATGTAACAAAAATATACAAGTATATAAAAACATTAAAACAGTGCTTAAGATAAGTTTCACAGATGTAACAATCAAATCCAGCATGATTTAATTCTTATGAAAACTATTTCTTGATATTTTTGTTTCATGCATTTTTTAACAATTTCAATCTTCATATTATCTTACTTGACAAATGAATTTCAATATTCTAGGCCAGTAATGTTTTGAAGTTACTAAGCAATAAAAATATATTTATATATATATAAAAAGTAATCACATACATACATACATACATACATATATATATATACACACACTCACATAAGGGTTATTAATTTTTTTTTTTAAATTAAAAAGCAAGTTTAAAAAAAAAAATTTTTTTTTTTTTTTTCTTTATTTAAATCATATTTTTTTCATTTTTGCACATGAGCAAAAGAAAGAACAAAGCTGAGATCAATAGTTTGACAGATTATCAAGAGGAACAACAGAATAATTGAGGGTTGCCAAATTAGCAAAATTTGGTTTCATCATATGGCTGATATTTTCACAATTTAATCGATAAAAATCTACATTTAATTTTGATCATTTTTTTTTTTTTTAAGGTATTGGGTGCATCTACATCCTACTTATGGTCATGTTTGTTTTTTCAGTTAAGTTCATTCAACTATTTTATGCTTGCAACATTTTAAAATAACGAATTGTCAAGGAAATCAGCTATATATACATAAAAAATTCCTGCTATTTTTTTATGGGTACTATGTTAGCAACACTGTCAGCACCTGTGCTATTTTTTAAAACTCAAATCTGGGTTTTTTCAATTTCTGTCTTTTTTTTTTTTTTATTAAAAAAAAAAAAAAAAAAAAAAAAAAAAAAAATGAAAGAAATCTATTTTTTTCTACTGAAATCTATGGGGTGCTAAGTGTCAGAAACCAGAAATCTGCCCACCAGGAAGGAAACCACATGGTAAAAGATCCATGAAAATGTAATTTCCTGATCATATAGGTTTCAGGACAGTTTTATAAGTTTCTTTTTCTTAAGACAAAAAGAAAAGAAATACTTTTGGCACAACTTCCATCAGCACAACCATGTCTAAATTGTGCCAGAAGTTCAAAATAAAATCTTGTAAAATTTCCCCAGGAACTATATGATGGAAAAATTGTTATAATGTACAATTTTCAGCCCATGAAAGATATGTGATCAACACTTTTTCCTTGTGGCACTTTTCCTGATTGCCAGATTTTCAGATACCACTAAATGTTAATTTAATATTCAATACAGAATTAAAATTTAAAAAGATAAAAATTCTCTTGTGTTTTTTCTAACTTGTATTTAGAAGGAGAAAAATCCAAGTAACTAAAAACAACACAAAATAGAACAAATAATGTTAAATAATGTGAAGTTGAAGACAAGACTAAAGATCTTTTAAAATATTTTAATTCTGTTTTTTGTTTTTTTATATATCAAAGACTTAATAAATCCCAATAGTTTGAGTCTTCAATATTTTATTTTGAAGACTAATTTAAAAAATAGATTATAAGAACATGCTTTACATGGTTAAACACTCATTATGCCTCAGCAAGATACTGTCAAGGTGGTCAGTATCTTGTCATAACACAGGACACTCAATGGAACACCATGTCAGATTGTGAAAAGGTATATAAACAAGTGGCCAATTCTCTTCCAAATCTGTAAAGTTAGCAGGGAATTTCAGAAATGATAAAATAAATTATGAAAAACAGTATGAATCCGCCATCATAAGCAAATATCATCTGACATTGAATAGAAAAGGCTCCAAAAACACACCACTAATGACCTTTGGGATAGTGGCATAGTGGATATAGGAGTTGGTTATACATGTGTTACTATCATCTAGTCATCATGAATTCAATCCTTGGATCAGGTAGTAAAGTACCAATTCAGTAGGAATGAACAATAACTGACGTCACAATAACCAACAGATATTCTATATCAGCCAATCAATGGACACCTGATGATGATCAAAGGGTACTTGTCCAAAATATTGTCAATAATATCTATATCAAACAAGATGAGAACAACAGTTCCAAATTATACAAGAATATGGTTCATCCTTGTTTTCAAAGAAAATCATTAACCATGGAGGGAGTAAATAGTGATGGAATATGTCAATGAGAAATATCCCCTAATTGTTCCCATTATTAGGAGGAAGTTGCACATAGTCTCTGCTAATGAATGGCGGGATTCATATGCAAATTTGTTAAGCAACAATATACTTTCTGCAGTTAAGCAGCTTCTGTCAGCAGTTCATTTTCTGGTGTTGAACAAGTTTCTGGTACATTTCAAACTGAGAAATCATCTTAGTAAAGACAGAGCAGCAAAACAATGAAAACAAACACACTGCTTATATTTCCTTCCTTCATGAAATTACATGAAAACCAAAAAAAAAAAAAAAAAAAAAAAAAAAAAGTAGTGATTAGAGTTATATTTTGCTTTAACCATTATTTTTGAAAAAATTAATTTAAATCAGTCTGATTCAAATCAAACAACCCTTATATATATATATATATATATATATATATATATATATATATATATATATATATTAGCCAATATCTCTACACTAAGGTTATCTTAATACTAACCAATTTTGGTGATAAAGCTTTACACCTTTGTTGAAATGGTGGACAGCACACCGGAATCTATGATAACGTTCATGCCAAGCCTGAAATGATATGATTTTTATCAATTTTCAAAATCAAAGAATATTGACTATATGATTTTATTCTTTTTGGCTGTGCTTAAAAAATGATACATATGATTTACCTATAATTTATTCTGCTTATAAAATGAAGAAAGTTTGAAAGAGTAACATATATTCAAAGCTATCTGATGTTCACTTATGATGAGTGATGAAACTTAGATTATGTAGTCTTAGATTGAGCATTTTCAAGAATTTTTACACTCTGCCCCCACCTTACACATATCAACATCCAATTATGACACACTGAATTTTCTGCAACCTCTTTATACTTCAAAGTGTTTTATGCTTGTAATCATTGTAACTACTCAACAGAAGTTAAATACCAATATATAGAAGAATATTATTCATTAAAAAAAGTAAAACAAAACTTAAAATGTTGAAAGATTAAAATAACATACATACCATATATTCTTTGTTCCCACTTTCCCCTAATTTTTTTTGTATATCTTCTTCATGTTTAATAGCTTCTTGCCTGATTTTCTTGGCTCTGTAGTAAACAAAAATTATTATAATTACTGATTGCCAGATGCATAATTCTTATTACTGATATTACTGAAAGCAACAAAGTTAAATCAGATAATTGGAATTCAATTTTTTTAATATTACCGAGAAAAATTTTAAATTAACACACATACTATATACATATACATGTGTGAGCTACTTAAATTGAAGCAGGCATTATTTTTTAAGTTACAAGTATTAGATTTTTTTAAACTATGAAGTATCTAAGTTCAAAAGAAAATTTTGTAAAGTTAACATTTCTTTTCCTAGCCATAATCTTCTTCCCTCTGAACACATGTATAACACAGAGCTATCATAGAATTTGTTTTTGGAAAGAAAGTGCTGCAAACATTCACAGGATGTTAGTGAATGATTAGGGAAAGGCTGCACTTGATGTAAATACAGTTAGAAGATGGGTTAGCTAAGTTAATTGCAAGATTATCAGGAGAAACTCATTTTAGACTCCATATTGTTAGGCCAGCTACTGCTGTGCATGAGTATAAGGCCGATGCTCTCATAGTTGATACAAACTCTGAAAGCTTTCTGATGAGCCATGCTAGTACCTGCTACTACACAATGGTCTGCGTAAAGTGAGTTCCTGGAATACTGACAGACTCCCTGAAGGAGCAGTGCCTGGACATGTCTGAAAGAAGCACTCAGAGGACAGCAATTCTCTAATGATGATGAGGCTAATAAAGCATGCCCTCATTTAAAGGTTTACTATTATGATTGAGAAAGAAAGAGATGACAATGAGGACCAGATTTAGAATCCTGAGACTTGTGTTCATTTTGGTATGCTGTGTGCTATTATTAAATCTGTTATAATTAAAAAAAAAAGAACAGGCATTACTTTTTTACTGTGCCTTGTATTTTCCTGGCTATAGTTTCATAAAAGAATGGTCAGCAATCTGCACCTGCTTCAGTAAATATAAAAACAGTACATCTTTTGAAGGAAAAAAATATTTCCTCATTAATCAAAGTAGCAGTAAACTAATGCCTTGAGTTTAGATATTCTAACTATACTCATTAACTAATGATCTGCAGCTCAAGCAGAGAAAATAAAATAATGCAACTAATATATCATAAAAGAATATTACAAACTTAAGATTATGATCATAAAAATATCATTCAAAACTGATTACAAGAAGTAAAAAAAAAAAAAAAAAAAAAAAAAAAAAAATCAAAGTCACATAAAATCAAGAACTAAACTTTTTGACTGCAACATATTTTATGAAATACAAGATAAAATTCCAATACAACTGAATGTATAAAAATTAATACAACACAAAATGCCATCTTCATTGAATCCTCACAGGGTGGAGAATAACTGAATTTTTACAGTTATTGGTTATGCAGGCAGGGTAATAGGGTTTATCCAAGTTTTCACTCTTTAAATGTTTTCCCATCCTGTACCATCACAAAATATCATCATATTGCCATGTTGAGAATTAAAACTGCATAATAGAAAGTGTTGAAAAATTCTCAGCCTAATCCACAATTTTTGTTAGGTGGGGGAAGTGTCCTTCTTGGTCAGGCCAAAAACTTTTCACCACCCTCTACATACAATACGCCGAGTTGATGAGTGTAATCAAAGATGATTTAGATGAATTTTACTTTAAATCAATAAAAGGGATATTTTTTTTCAAGTAAAACAGAAACAAATCAATTAGAATCAAATTAAAACTAAAGAGTAAAAGGTTGAAGCTCAAAGCATTATTTATTAGAAATATTTGAAGAAAAATGATTTTGTATAAAAAAAACTTAAAAGAATTTAAAAAAGCTGCAAGCAAATTTAAAGAAATGTTTTCTCACATTATTGAAGGAATTGACCTAAAGAAATAAAAATTAAAACACTGATCTAAAAGTAGGTCCTTTTTTCATACTAACGCAAGCTAGTATAAGCATAAAAAGTATCAAAAATACATTCCAAGTATTGAAAATTATCTAAATAAATGAAAAACTAAAATACTACAATAACACAAAATATTCTTATGGTAAATTGATCATTCCTCTCTTAAAATAATACCATAATCATTTAAAACAATTATAAATAACTATTAAAAGAAAATAATTACTATTCTAAAATAAGCTTTATAAATGTATTCAGATAATTAAGCCAGCAATAACATTTAAAACAATTTTTCACCAGATTCTGAAATCTAACAATATTTATTGTTTTATTCACACATCCACATTATAGATATAGAAGAATTACATACCTAACATCTCTATCAAGTATTGACAGGTTAGAAAACTGTTCCAGCAGCACACGATGTATCACAGAAGTTGGAGCTTTATTAGCAGAAAGATACACCAAAATGTGATCTAATCGAGGATCCTCACGAGGAAGAACTTTAGGGATAAGTTGAGCTAAGTTCTCTAGGCGCTGCATTTCCTTTTCAAATGCCTACAAAATTAAATGAAACATTTCAGCCATTTATTTCAAACTTGTTTATTTTAAAACTAATTTTATTACTATATCCAAAAAAATAGATCTGTAATCACTTCAACCTAAACCATTCTATTTTTTAAAAATTAGAGCATCAATAAGGAATAATTTTTTTTTTTTCTTTTACTGATGGAAATTAATGACTTAGCAAAATAGACAAAAGCAAACTTTAACCTTTGTTGCCACAAAAATTTGGTGTGCCAAAATGAGTTTTTCCCTTAACATTATTATTTTGTACCATCTTCACTCCCTCAGCAATGTTTATTTACAAGACTATAAAAATTTTATAAAATGTGAAACAAAATATTTTTATTCAGAAATTAAAAACAATTTATAAAATTATCAAAATATATAAGCCATCTACAATGCAATATTTATTATTTACTATTTTATAAATAACTATGAAAACAAGTTTTTTATTCATAATTTTATAAAAATATTAATGAATTATAAAAGAAATGTTTATTTCTATATAAACTGATAAATGATCAACATTGCATTGTATTAGTTTAGGTATGGTTATGAGATCGCTGGAAAATGAGCACAGCATGATAAAAACAAAATTTTATCATCAAAATGTTTATGTTACTATTAAGAGGAAACAACAAAGTATTTTTTAATTATTTAAAAAAAATTTTTCCATCTTTTTAGAACATTCTAACTTTTGATTAAAAAAAAACCTTTGTTTTTCTATGTCAACAGAAGAAAATCTGCTATGTTAACATAGCAAATTTTAGTGCATTTTTTTAATGAGTCATTAATTTTGAAAATCTTGCAAAAATAGAAATAATTGTCAGATTTAATGAAACTTTCAGAAACTATTCACAAATGATGGAAATTATTATGTTATTTTTTTTAAAGTCATGGTAAAAATATTTTACCACCCCATAACTAATTTTATGAAAACTCTAGAAATTCATTGTTGAAGCATTTAAATGATTATATTAGTTTAAAAAAAACAAAAAACGCTCAAGGCTTTGAGGAAAATAATATTTATTTATTTTATTTTTTTTTAAATTGGACCTCATCTACGTAAAAAATCAGCTCTGAATTATAATATACAAAACTCAATAAAAATAAAAATGCTTTTCGTTGCTTTTAGTTGTTTTTATGAACATGCACAATATTGTCTGAAGGCAAAAAAGTATTTTGATGAAAAATGAATTTTTACATTAATTGTTATTTCTTAAAAATTATTTTATTATTTTTACATTAAAGTTGTTAAATATTGTAAAATTAGTGGAAATGGTGAACTCTTTACTTAATGGTGTTATTAAGTAGATCTATCTTTACAGATTATAAATTGTAAAAGTTTTTTACAACCAATAAACCACCAGTATAGTCGAAAAATTTACTTTTCCTTGGCTTTTGTGTCCATAAAACAGCTGTAATTCAAATGTACAGAAGACCTGAAGAAGCATGCTACAATAAAATGTCACATGATTTGATTTTGTGTATAAACGTTGTTCGGCGCTGTTAACAGTCTTTGAATTTACATTGTGCAAAACACATGCGGAGAAGTTTGATTTTTTGTTTTACTTAAAAAAAAAAAAAAGCTATAATTATAGTAATTTATGTACACTTCTGATAAAATTTCATAAGAAAGGTACCTAATTAATTAGGAAATTTTTTTATCTCCCTCTTATTTAAATTTTTTTTTATAGTATTATATTTTTCCATAAAGCATCGCAAGCATAAAGGTGAAAGCTGAGTACCAAAAAAAAAAAAAATGAAATAAAAAAATAGAGCACTGATAATTTTCCATAAAAATAATGAGGTAAATAAGTTGATTCACTTAAAGCTAAATTATGCCACTTCTGACCTTCCATACAATAACTTTTCCTCACATAAGATGTCAGTACATGATGAAATCATCACTTTTCACTTGTCAATCGCCACTATTGCTAAGACTGGTTTTCTCTTATTTTAAAGTACATTTTTTCAGTGCAGAAAGTAAGTAATGTTTGTTTCAAAATATTTTAAATAAACTTTATAATTTCTAATTTTTTTTAAAAATAAATTTTGAAAAAAATTATAATTGATTTTTAAAAGAATTTTAATCGGAGGATTTCATTTTTGTTTGCAAAATGGAAAAAATGTTTGACGATCGATTTTCTGTCAAAAAAAAAAAGATCTTTATTGAAAATTTTGTCCGATTAAAAAATGTAAATAAAATACCCCAAAAATACTTTGATCTTTCCTCTTAATAATAACAAACATTTAGACAATAAAAAATTATTTTCATCAAGTTTAAGGCCCTTTTCATTTATGCTATGCTCTTTCTTTTTAGCAATCTCTTAGTTGGTTTGCATTTTTAGAATGTTGTAAATATAAAATTATTCTTGTAAATGCACATTCTAATAAATAGTATTTAATATTTTTGTTGTAAATTCTCAAAGAACAAAGAAAATGCATAAATTCACTTTCATGTTTGAGTTTTATTAAAATTCTAATCATCACTTTTTACTTGGCAATTATTACAAATTGTGTTTTGTTTTCTTGATTTGAATGTATTCATGACCCTGTAGTTACTTTTTTATCTTGTCTAGGTGACAAGAAAGAAAGGGAGAAAGAATATGAAGGCGTGTCTTCTCTCACTCAACAAAAGAGGAAAAGCAAAAATAAAAGGTGTCAGAGACAAGTAAGCATCTCTGTCAAAGATAAGTTAATTCACACTCATTGAATTTGTAGTTGAAAGGAAAATAATAAATTATTTTACAGTAATAACATACATTTTAGTAGAATCTTTGAAAAATTTATCAGTGTTTTTTTTAAATTTGAACAACTGAAGAAATTTTATTCACATGTTAATTTCAAAAGTAAAAAGTGCTTTTGATCTCTCGTCAGCAGTGGGTGATTTCATGCTTAAAAGTAGATACTTTACACGTCCTGCATCAATATGTATGTATGTATGTATGTATAAGCTATGTTTGTCTAAATTGTTGCTAAAAGTAACAAGTTTGAGAATCAAATTTAACTTAATGTAGATGGGATTGATGATAGAATAGAAAATGTGCCTTTGATGTTTTAGGATAGGACTGAAAATGCATCTTTAAAAAAATAAGAACAATGTTATTTTTAAAATTTGCAGGCCTGTATTGCTAGCTTTTGTTATAAGTGTGGATAAAAAAAATGAGAAATATATTAAAAATTTGCTTTTATTGTTTGGCTTTATATTAAAAAGTTCAATCTGGTAACCATGCCACCTTTACTTTTCTAGCTATAGATTGCTAGAAAATGTTCATTTTATTTCCAGTGAAATTGCAGATTTTTGTGTTTGTTTCAAAAGCTATTAAACCATTTCTGATAAAATATCAGAGCGATAAGCTGTTGCTTTCTTTCCTTGCAGATGATCTTTTTAGGACACAGATATGCAAACATATCTGTGTACTAGCAGTCAGTACAGTTTTGTCCTGAATAGCAGCTCTCTATTTATACTTGTCTATCTAATTTGCATACGATACTACACCTCCCTGAATCAGAGAGGTTGTATATCCTTGTTTTTTCTTTTACTATTCCTGATTATTTTCGTACTGTATTGTCCTTCCTCTTGTCCTTCTTGTTTTCTCTTTAATTGATCTCAGTCTCTTTTCATTTTCATCTTCATACTCGTTCATCTTTTCATTCTTACTTTCTTCCATTTCCTGATCCGTTCCACTTTTGTAACTTTCTGTCTCTTCTTGTTTTTCCATTTCTACGTCATCCAGTTCATTTCTGCTAACATTAACCTTCTCGATGTGTACATGATTGGGTGTTGTGATAGAATAGCAGTAATCACCTTTTCACTCACATCTGTGGTTAATGTTACTACATTTTGTGGATCAAAAACTTACTATTGGTTTATTCTTCAGTATTTTCTTTAGTGTTTCAAAAGTGATAGTTTGTTTTTGTGTCCAGTTAAATTCATTGTTTTTTGTGTAATTTTGCAAATGGCTCTATTATGTCTATTACAGTATCTTGGTATGCATTTACAATAAAAATTTATTAGCCCTAAAATGGATTCCATTTCGTTTTTATTTGTTGGAGCATTTATTTCTGTTATTTTCTTTGTTAGTCTATCATTTGGTGATATATTTAGGATATCAAAAGAAAGCATATCTTTTTACAGTCAAGATTACACTTGTCTTTGTTTATAGTCATGCCTGCCTTTTTTTAATCTCACTAAAATTTGCTCTGTTTTATATTTCAATTCTACTTTAGTTCTTGCCTTTAAACATATCGTCCTGGTATATTATTATATTTTTCCTAATAAGACTCCTTCAATTGCTTTTTGAAAAAAAAGGCTTGAAGTCTTTACCCCAAACAGTAGATGAGTCCATTTTAGTAAGCCTATAGGTGTGTTTATCATGGTGACTTCCTTGCACTTCTCATCAATTTCTCATTTGGTTGTATGCTGCCTTGAGATCAATTTTTGCAAAGTGTTCCATTTTTGCTAACTTATGGCTCACAGTTTTGATATTTGTCAAAGGAAAATAGTCTGAACATATCTGGTGATTTACCTCTATCTTGTAATCACCACAAATGCTTAAATCTCTGCCAGGTTTCTTTATCTCTACTATCGGTGACGCTCAATTGCTACCACCTTGAGTTACTCTTTCTAGTATGCCTTGTTGTATCATTTTATTTAATTTGGCTATTACCAAAGGTAAGATATGAATTGAAACTTTTCTTGATTTAATATATTTTGGGTGATAATTTTCTCTTTATAGCCTTTCTATAATCCTATTTCATTTTCTTCTGCTTCCATGGAATTGATTAGTCTCGCTGTATCTACTTTTAATACATCAATTCCTAGTAATCCGTGATCTTTTTCGCCCTAATGGGAATTATTTCAAAACGCTTGTCGGTTTCAAAATTGCCTTGAGATGTACCCATTATTTTATAGTCATTCCATCAAATTGCTTTAATTCGATGCTGCTTTTTTTTAATTTGGGTCATCCTAATTTTATCCAGAAATATTTTGGTATCAACATGACTTCAGTGCCTGTTAAATATTTGGCTATTTATCCTTATTTTTTTTTCTTTTTTGTGTATTCATTGTAAATATTTCAGGTGCTTCTTCATAAGGGGTTTGTACCATTTGTACTCATTCTATTTTCTTTTCATATTTGCATACATTCTGAAAATGATCTCTTTTTACAATTTTTCTAGAGCTGAACATTTGTACTGGTCTCTCTCTCATGATTTTTTCCACAATATCTACATTTAATTATGGATTTGGTTGTGCTCATCTTGTACTTCTCGAATTCTTCTTTTGGATGATTAAATTCTCTAATCATTAGCTTCCAAACTCATGCTACTACTCTGTAGACATTCTAATATTTTTCGTTAGTGATTTTGGTCTTGCAAGCTTTCGATTATTCCGAGAAGGATTAATTCATCTTCTATAGTCATTTCCCAAGCTCCCAATTTTTCAAATTTATGATATTTGGCTCATTCTTTCAATCTATGTAAGTATTGTATAATGGACTCATTGGTTGCTTGTCTTGTCTCTAAAAACTTGGTTCTTTCAGCAATGACCAATCTTTTGTTTGGTCTTATGTCCTTTTTTTTATAATTTTAATAATTTCTTCAAATGTCATTTCTTCTAATTCACTTTGGTAACACATTATCAATGTTTTCTTCACAGCTTCATACCCAGTGGTAGCAAAAAAATAAATCTGTTATCTTGTTCTCTCCTCCATCGGTTTTTGTGTCTCTTAATTTTTTCATTCTTGCAAATGCAGCAAAAGTTCTTATCCATGTTTCCAGGTGTTCTGGGTTGTCCAGCGAATTTAATGATCCTACTGGCAATGCCATTGTTATGTTTTGCATATCTGTGTAGTAGCAGTTATAGTAGTTCTGTGTCCTGAATAACAAACAGGTTTGCTAGTCATAGCCCTTATGTTCACTATTTATACTTGTCTATCTAATTTGCATACAATACTACAGAATTCAAAAATATTTTGTGACCAAAGTTAAGAGTATATACATATAAAAAGAAGTATTATAGAAATAAGAGAAATTTTTAGTAAAACTTGATGACAAGGTTTCCACACAAGAGATTATTGCATGTTTTTGGAGTGTGTGTGTGTGTGTGTGTGTGTGTGTGGAGGGGGAGGTGTAACATAATTCAATTCATGATAATCATAATCATAATCAGTGCAAATATAGCAAAGATAGTAATCATTGGATTTAGTCAAATATAAATCCTACAGAACAATTTTAATAGTCAATTGCCAAAAAATCAAAATGTAAGCTATCCTTACATTTTATTATTCATTATTGCAATTTAAGTAAATCAAAACATCTAATTTTTTTTTTTTTTTTTTTTTTTTACTGAGCTTAATTTGTGTGTATACTACCTTAAGTAAAGCAGCTTCAGGGCCTTTTGTTGTGTAGATATCAGCTTCCACTGCTGCAGTTACTGCATTGATGGTCTGCTGGAAGGACAGCTGAGCATGAGTCTCAGACAACTTCATTTTTCTTGGAAGCAAAGGCTGCAAATGCTGAAGAGGAGATTGCTGTTGTTGGGTTTGAGTACTCACACTTTGACCTGGAAATACACAGTGTCTGTAAATCAAATCTTCACAAAAATAATATGTCAGAAAATGGAGAAATCCTACATATTTTGGTGCTATTAATAGTTACTATTACAATATTCTGCAAGTTATACACAACTTTTCTGCCAAATATTTATAATTATACACCAGAGTTTATAAAGTTCAATTGGGTTGATTAATGCAACAATCTATACGAAGTTAGTATCACTATCAGGCAGCTTATGGTCAGATCTAAGTAAGACAATTCCCATATATATTATAAGATATCCTAAATACAAATTTTATTGTCACTATATCTAAAAACCATTAATATAGGCATGGATAACTTGACAAAACATAAAAAAATGGTACCAAATTAATTTTGGTAGCTAAATTAGCAACAAAGTTATGACTATTCAAAATTTGTTAGTTTTCCATCTCATGTGCTATTGGGACAGAAGCTAATTTTTACAGCGTATGACTGAAGATGCAGGTTTCAGACAAGTTAAAAATCATTATAAATGTAATGTCATATAGATAGTCTTAAAGTAAAAGAAATATAATACAAATGGATTCAAGAATTATTATTAGATCTGACCAGTCTCAACCTTGGGAAAAATTGTTTTCTCAAAAACGTAATAGATAAAACATGACACAGAAGGGCACTTTTGACGGTTTACATTGTTAATGTTACAGGTTCTTCCTATGATTCATAGCACAACAAGGATGAAGCTAAATTATTTTTCAGTAGTAAATAAAAAAGCCTCATGCAGTGCAATTTGACAGTAGAGCAAAAACTGCTCAAAAGTATACCATACTGAACTTGCCATAAAAAGTATCCATTAGAGGTACATCACTAAAAACTTTGAAACTTTATTAATTTGGGGATGAGGAATTCAATAAAATAGTTCTTTTTTTTTTTATAATATGAATAACTTTTCTCATATATGTACCTAACTTTTGAAAATTTTAGGAAATTATGCAGTTTTTAACTTGTCAAAATAAGACAGTAATAACTACAAAACTTAAAAATTTGTTTCATGAAATGAATTATTGGCCAATTCTTCAAACAAATGTTTATTGTAAAGCTTTAAACTCATTTACCTTCAAACTAAAAAATCTGAAATGAATATAAATATATATAATGGCTTAAGGAAAAAAAATTATGAAAAAACATTTGCAGAGAACTACAAAATAAAGAATTAGTAAACAAATAATAAAAAAAGAAACTGATTACTTTTTGAAAATTACCTAATTACATTTCAATTCTTTATGGAATCATGTGCCAAAGTTATGCTTGAATATCCAGTTCATTTATCTTATAAAATGTATTCAGTTTTATTTTTTGAAAAGAAAATGTAAATAAATTTTCAATTTAATCCCCAAATCCTGAGAATTAGAGAAAATATTGCTTGCCAAGAATGTAAATGAAATGAATGATCATTAAGAGGAAAATTGGACACTTAAAAAAAATTTTTTTTTTTTTTTAACAAACGTGAATGCGAAATTTAAAGAAGCAGGAATATGTCCATTTTAAATATTTACTTTTTCATTTTATAATATGAATTCGGTTTAATGTTTTTTTAAGAAAATGCATTAAATAAAAGCCAAGGCAAAAGTGATTTGAACATTAGTTTGGGCAAAATGCAATGAATAAGTACTTTATACAGTTTTAAAATGCATCATTAGAGAAAATATAAGAAAAAGATTTAAATTGTAATATCCATAAATGAAACCAGTCTGATTTAAAATTATGTTCAGTTGGTGATCTTCATTCACTCGGTCAGCAATACAAATTTCAATGCATCAGATCCAAAATGTTTTGCATAAATTACAGTATACTCATTTTTGCTTTTTTATTTTTTTGTGTGCACCATGTTGTATGGGTGCAGAAATATGAATCAACCTATTATTTAAAATGAGACATGATTCTATAAAAACTGCAGTTTTAATTTTTTTTTTTTAAGCGTTGAATTTCTATGGTATACACTAAAATTTTCAATTTTTTTTATGAAAGACTACTTCAAAACTTATCTTAAGCCCACCAAATTGATAAGCATCTTTTTTTAAAGATAGAACTATTGCGATATGGGTAGGGAGACAACTTTAAGCAGAACAAATTCTAAAAACACCACTATGAAATTGTCAACATTGAAAATGCTGAAAAAAAAGTGCCAGCAGTCATTGAATAGTGACATAATTTAAAGAGACACAATAAAAAAGTAATAATCATACACAAGAAAGAATTGTATGTGAAAAGATTAAATTTTGTTTATGTTAAGAGACAATCTCCCCTAACGGATCATTGACTATTCATGGAAAAAAGGGTAGTGTGAGACAACAACATGGCTGCTGGACGATACACCACCTGTAGACAGTGAATTGTTTATTCAACCCAATCCTGCTGTATTCCTGATCGGTGAGAATAAAAACGAATATTGTTATGTTTTAAAATATATTTAACTGTGTTTTGTTATATTTTGTTGTTCCTAATATTTTGGGTTACAACAAATTTTTGGCTACGAAAATGTAGTAAAAGAGATAATCACCTACCTCAAAAAAGAGTTTGTGTTTTGTGTGTGATTTGCTGAAGAAAAATTACCGAAAGTAGTTATCAAAAATCTGCTACTTTAAGTATCAGTATCTATGCTAATGTTCTTTCCTCCCCTGAATGGCATGGCCAATCAGAAAAACACTCAGTGAATAAAAGCTGTTGTTTTTCGCTTACAGGGGATTTTTTCTGAGCTTGGTGGACAAACATGCGTTTTTTCTAGTGAGAAGTGAAGGTTGGATTTGTGACCCCATTTTGTTGTTTCTACATTGCCCACTGGACTGTTACAATGGACTATCGTTTGAACTGTGATTTGGCTATAAGTGTTGTGGTCGAAAAACAGGAGAAACCTATTGCAGGTGTTTATTGCTACTATAAGCTTACAGTTTTTTTTTGTTTTCTTTACTACAACAGAAGATAAACAAAAACTCACAAAAATGACAATATCACCAGAGTTACTGAAAGAGATATTGAATCACCAACAAGAACAGTTCCAAATGTCACAACAGCAGTTGTTGACTATGATAACTCAACAGTTCAATCAACAATTCAATCACTAACTGGAAATTTTAAAAGAAGGAAAGAATTTGAACACAAATTCTGTGAATAACATCACGAACAACATAACAGAATTCCATTATGACAATGAAAGTGGAAAAACTTTTGCTTCATGGTACAAAAGATGAATAGACATTTTCCAAAACAAATTTTCACAGAAAGACAAACATTGGAAAATCTGTTTACTAATTCAGAAACTGGGAATCCAGGAACACGACCGTTACACAGACTACATCCTACCAAAGCAGCCAATGGATTTCACATTTACAGAAACAGTAGAACTGCTAAAAAAACTTTGGGGAAAAAGACAGTCACTGTTTAATACCAGGTTTAATTGTCTCAAATTTGAAAAAAATGATAAAGATGATTATGTGGCATTCGCTGGTATCGTAAATTGGGAATGTGAAAAATTTAAACTAAATTCCCTAACAGAGGAGCAGTTTAAATGTTTAATTTTTATTGCAGGGCTAACATCTGAATCACACTGATATTTGGACCAGACTACATTCCAAATTGGAACATGCAAGCTCTAACAACTGAATGCAACAATCTTTTAAGCATTAAAAGAGACACCATGTTAGTGCAAAAACCAAACACCCCATTGTTAACAGGAAATGTCCAAGCAACAAAAGAAAAGAAGCCTCCATCAACTTGTTGATTTTGTAGTGACTGGCATTTTGCCCATTTAGAAAACATAAGTGCAATGTTTGTTGCCAGATTGTACATAAAGAAAATTTTTGTAATGCAAATTTAAAAAAAAAAAAACAAAACAAAAAAGGTAAAAGTCCAATCCACAAGAAATTCATTAAAAAACGAAAAAGAAAGCCAATGCAAACAAACTCAGTGTTTGCAACATTCAAGGTGGACTATAAAAAAACAGAAAATATATCATTGTTTCAGTGAACAACAAACCAGTTTGTTTCCAGTTTGACACAGCATCAGATATTACGTTAATATCCCAGTCATCTTGGAAATTACTTGGAGAGCCATGTTTGTCTGCAACAGATCACATAGCAAGAAATGCCTCTGGGGACCAAATTAATTTAACTGGTGAGTTAATTTGTAATATTACATTTCAAGCTACCACATTTTTGGGTGCATGCTATCTTGCTGAAAATTCTGAATTGAATTTAATTGGTCTCAACTGGATTGAACAGATTAATCTTTTTGAAATTCCTCTCAAGTTTGCGTTCGACACATTTAGTTTTAAATCTGTTTTGGACATTGTAAAACATTTAAAATTCTTTAAATCTTTTTCTGACATACCATGAATATTGTCATAGTCTCAGATGCTTCAAATTATGGTACTGAAGCTGTCATTTCTCATTTTTCCTGATGGTGGCCAAAAGGCAATTGCTCATGCATCTAGATCCCTGACACCTACAAAACACAACTATAGCTAAATTGAAAAAGAAGTCTTAGCAATAGTCTTTGCTATTAAAATATTTTATAAAATGCTGTATCGGTGCCATTTTACTCTGATCACAGACCACAAGCCTCTTCTCAGTATTTTGGGATCCAAAAAAGGTATTCCTTTGTATACAGCAAACTGTCTGCAAAGATGGGTGACTACACTATTGGATTATAACTTTACTATAAAGTATAACAGAACTTATAGAATTGGTCCTGCTGATGCACTATCTAGGTTCATGACAATACAAAATAAAGTACCAGAGGACTATCATTGCAGCAGTATCTCTGGAGCCATCACTTCAGTATTTGCATCCATTGTAAGAACATTAACAGTCACTTCTACAATGATCCGTGAAGCCACAGTTTCCAATCCAGTTCTACAAAAAGTGATGCACTTCCATTGTACAAAATGGCCAAGAGTATTCACAGATAAAAGAATTCAACCTTTCTTTCAACGTTGAGCTTCATTACCAGAAGTTGATGACGGTCTTCTTTTTGCTGAGCGTGTGATTGTCCCATCCTCATTACAGGACAGAGTGATCCAAGCAATTCCATCATGGTCATAAAGGTATTAGCCACATGAAATCCCTAGAACACAGCTAGACCTATTGGCCTAACATGGATAAACAATTGGAGGAATTGGCACACACATGTTCTAACTGCCAAATGGCAGCAAAATCTCCCAGGAAAAATATACTGAACTCCTGGCCTATCCCTGAATCACCCTGGTCACACCTTCACATTGATTTCACTGGACCTATCAATGGACGGTGTTATTTTATACTTGTTGATGCTTTCAGTAAATGGCCAGAAATTTTTCAAATGAGTTGCATCACTGCAGATGAAACAATTCTAAAGCTGAAACAGATTTTTAGTCACTTTGATATTAGTTTCTGATAATGGCACTGCATTCACTTCTGCTACATTTTCAAATTTCTGTGCACTTAATAGCATCCAACATATTAGAACCCCACCTTTTCATCCACACTCAAATGGACAGGTGGAGCATTTTGTAGATACTTTTAAGAGAGCTCTCATAAAAAACAAAAAAAAACAAAAAAAAAACAAAGGAGTGGGAACCACACAAGAAATATTAGAAATTCCTCAGTAGTTACAGAGCTACACCAAATACAAACACACCTAATGGTAACTTCCCAGCAGAAGCACTGATGAATCGTAAAGTTTGTATATGGATGTCATCTGTCCTACTCTAAAACATTCCCAAAAAAGGAACATGATGATGGAGAGACAATTTAACCAACATCATGCAGCAGTGAAACACAAATATGTACCAGGACAATCCATACTTGCTAAAGACTACCACAATGGCAAAGAAAAATGGATTCAAGGATGCATTCTATATTGTTCTGGAAATGTTACATATGATGTAGATATAAAGTCTACAGTTTGTGTTCGACATGCAAACCAATTACAATCCTCTCACCTTCCAAAGACCAAATCAAACTCCACCCTACCACTAGATATCCTATTGGACACCCTCAAACTCACTCCATAATGTTCCCAAGATATACCAAAGGATAATTCTAGGACTCGACCTAAACATGTACAGTGTAACCCGGATATAAGAGAGTTGTCGGGACCGGAGAAGAAGTCTCTTATATCCTGGTTTCTCTTATATCCGGGTTTGGTCTATTTTGTTTAGGTAAGTATGGCTCTAATTTGGGACCAGAGAAAGTCTCTCTTATATCCGGCTTTCTCTTATATCCGGGTTACACTGTACTTAGGAAATCATACAGACTTCAGAGAAAACCCTATCAACTGCAAATAAATTCCTGAAACAAGTCATACAAACAAAAGGCTAAAAAGGGCAGGTATTAGGGGAGACAACTTTCCCCTAACGAATCATTGACTACTCATGGAAAAAAGGGTAGTATGAGACAACAACATGGCCGCTGGACAATACTCCACCTGTAGACAGTGAATTGTTTATTCAACCCAATCCTGCTGTATTCCTGGTTGGTGAGAATAAAAACAAATATTGTTGTGTTTTAAAATATATTTAACTGTGTTTTGTTATATTTTGTTGTTCCTAATATTTTGGGTTACAACAGTTTACATAATAACTTTATCAAAATAATCTAGAAAATAAATATATCAGCAGTTGAATTGAAAGACAAAATGACACTATTTTGACAGGTTTTTGCACTGTAAACCAAGGCAGTTTGGGATACCTAACATTATATGGTATTTTTATGCTTCAATATTTTCCTTGAATATATTTATCCAGAATTTATATTAATCAAACTTGAAAAATATGCACTCTTTAGGACATTAAATTTAAATATTTAAAACATTAAATAGTTTTAGCTAAAACTACAGATATTAAAATTTTGAACTGGAAATTTTTGCTATCTTTTTTCCATGAATGCCAATTAAAATAAAACCAAATTAACAAGTGCCTGTATATTTCCAAAATTGCTGCAGAAAATTTTATAGGAGTTATTAGGTATTCATGTCTGTCAGGTTTAATAACTCAATTTTTTTTCTTTTAAGTAAATTTATTGATGCATTAACTACATTTGTCAAGTCCAGTGGAATTGAAAGCTATTTAATATTACTATCCAGTTACTTTAGCCTCATGAATAGACGAACATTTTATGGATAATTGATGAAAATTCAGTTATAAGCATTGATAAAAATAAAAATTAAGAAATTTACATTATTAACATAACAATAAAATATAAATAATGAAAGACTCATGAAATACTAACTGTTTTTGTGTTTGGAAATTACTGTAACTTCCGTATCACTTGCAGCAGAGGCAGCAGCCGCAGCAGAGGCTGCATTTTTCTTAGCTTGTTCTCTATCCCAATCCTCAAGTTCTTTTGTAAATTTTGTATTGTCTTCATTTACCAGTTGACGGAGATGAAGTGGTAGCTGAGAAATAGGAGATAAGTCATCCCCTTCCACTAAAAAGGACAAAATTTTTTTAAATTTAAAAAAGATTCATTCAGATATAAGGAAAGTTATTTTCTCTTTTTACACTAAAATGATACAAGTTATAAATAATTTCCTAAAAATATTACAAGCCTTACCAAGGAATTAATGAAGTAATGGTTGCACTTAATTGTCATCAGCTAATGCCAAAAAGACATGAAATAAAAATATAAGCATATGCACATGTCTATATTTGGGTAGATAGAAATTAAAATACATGCAGACTAATAAAAAATCCAAATTAAAATATCAACTATTTTAAATTGTGTACATTTTAATACATTAGTTTTACAGAGCTTGATAAATATGTTAATGAACCTGTAAATTTTTTTTTCTAAACTATGCATGCAAAAATTTAAATGAGCCAAATTTTGATGAGAAAAAACATTTTACCTGAAAAAGATAAAAATCTGTCAAGAACAATTGATATATATATATATATATCTATCTATATATCTATATATATATTCAGGCCCAGTAAGCATTCCCCCTTTGTAAACAGGGGGAATGCTTACTGGGCCTGAATGTTATTAGACTAGTTTCTTAAATTCCTTTCTGACCAGTTCTTGCTACTCTCTCTTATCAGAGCTTAATTGAGGAATTAAGATAGCTGTGAACCATGGCTAAAAAAATTGGTGAAATTGTAAATGATGAGGTGCATATGTTAATAATATACCAACATATTATAAACTGATTACATTGAAACCCAACAACCTACTCAATGTGATCAGTTTGTAATATAAATATACATATATTTTGAAAGTGAGAATAGAAAGTAATTATATTCTATACCCACTTTCAAAAGTTTTTTTTAAAAGCATCTTCAGATTTTTAAAAAATTTATAAATTCTATTTAAACCTACCTACGGTTTAAGTAGAAATTTATCTATGCATAGTGTTAAATGCAAACTCTAATGTATGAATGAAAGTATTAAAGAAAAAAAAAAAAAAAAAAAGAACAAAGAAGCTTTACCCTCATTCATTACTGCTCGTTCCTTATCGATGTAGATGAGGCAATAAGCAGTGGAATTGTGGTAGCCACCAACACTCTCCTTCTCTAATTCTTCCCAAGTTGACTCAGTAACTGTAATATCATTAAACTTAAGCCAACGTTGTTTTTTTAAGTCAAAAATGTATGCCCAATAGTGACCAGAGGCTGTTTGGCCTTCATGGACAAGGACAGCATGTAAATGATAAGGATACTGAAAAAGCAAATGGAACAACATAAATCATACAAAAAAAAAATAAATAAATAAATAAATATATCAAATATAGCTAAATTAGGTTTAAGATGTCATAAATAAATCTGCTTTGCAAACCTTGATTTAATTACTTGCTTTATAATTCTAAATATATATATAGAAAAATCTTTCTTCATTTCACAATTAAGGTAATTATGTAGAATGTATCAAAATTTATTAATTTAAAATATATATATATAGTGCTGCATATTTAACAAACAAAAATAATTAAAGAATTTAAGTAAAATAGTAATATTTTAGTACACATAAAAGTTTAAAAAATACTATTATATAAGTGATGAGCAATACACAACAAATATTTAGAAATTTGTGCCAGACATTTATACATCTACTTAGTGTTTACACTCCTTAACCTTATTAAAGTAAAGAAAAAATCTTTTCTCTAGCAGAAAATGTTCCAATGTTGAAAGTTCAACATTGTCTATTTATTTTTTTTATCATTACTATGGAAATAGTAACTTGAGTTTTGAAAATATTTATTGAATGTATGTACAATGTTGTTCTATGGACCTAGAGTTGTGTGAGACAACTCAAGTACCTTTAAAACTAAGATATATATTTGATAATATATGGTTTTTGTAATGAAGAGTGCTTACTTCATACATACTAAGTATATTTCATATTTAAATAAGTTGCAAGTTAACAACAAGGACAACAAGAAAGTAATGATTTTCACACAAAAAACTAGATTTTTCTACTATTGCTAAACTTACTTGTATGTAAAGATCATTGTTCATTAGAGAAGCTAACAATGTGAAATAAGACATTTGTTCTTTGTTTTTAATTTGTAACTAAAGAAAGTTAAATCATAGAAATTAATTGATAAATACAACCCATTTAAAACCAATATGTTCATAATGTAAAGAAATACTAATATTAAAGGAACTCCAGCAACATACCCAAACTAAATATATGATATGAGGATATATTTAAACTATGTCTCCTTTAAATTCATTTTATTTACACACAGTGAATTGTAACATTATATTAAAATGATTGTATTATCCTAATATATATAGCATATAGAAGAATACTTAAAAAAAAAAAAAAAAAATGTTGATTATAGTCAAAGACTACAGAATTTACATAAGCACCTTCTGCATTCCAGCATCGCTATACATTCTGTTGATTCTAGTCTCAAGGATACCAATATTTTCTTGTAAATCTGAAGAAAAATGAAAAATCTTTTCTAAGTTGCTCAGCCATATTAGTAAAGAATGTAATAAAATCATACTGATAGAAAGTAGAAAAAAAAAAAAAAATATTGCTAGGATCATTACTCTTGTATAACAACAAAGATTTAAATAAAATTTCAGTTTACTGTTTAACACTTTATTATTCTCCAAAATTCACATGTAAATATAAAAGCATCAATAATTAAATGATTACTGTAAATAAATCAAAACAATGAGTGTTACCTCTAACTTCATTTTCAACTTCTGTCCGCCATCGACACAAGCAATCCTGTAGAACTTGGAGCTCACTCTCTGAGACATTTCTAGGAGAAGGGTTTGGTACTTTGATGGACGACATAGGGCTGACAGGGGAACATTTTGCAATGGTAGAATTAATTGATACAGGAGCCATAGATTCAGGAGTACTGCTTACATAATTAAATAAAAAAAGAAAAAGTTTTTAAGTTACACTGACATTTTAGCATTATAAAAATGCCTTCTGCAGTACTCACAGTATACACATAAATTTGCATAGATAGTAGTTACAAAAAATACAACAAAAAAAATTAAATGAGGGGAAACTCTTTACATTTATAAAATTTTAAATTTTCAAACAAAAATTTGAGCAGATAACATAAAATTTGTTTCATCAGCTTTATCTCATGTCCAAGAATTTAATTTCTTTGATGATTGCTTCCTTTATGATGATGATGGCATTAAAGACTAAATTCACCACCAACATGCAGGTTCAGGACTAGAAGCTTCCAGTTTTACCAAAACCTGCTCCAATCATCGATTCCCTATTGCTGCTTGGCTTTGCAAGATTTGGTTGGAGGTGAAAGAAAATCAGAGTAGAAGAAAGTGCCAATGGCATGGTGGACCTCAACTTGTCAGGAAGTGACCCATACACTTGATTTCATGAACTTTCTGTTGCACATATGGAATGAGACATGTAAAATCCAGTTATGTAACTGCAACAAACTGCTGCTGACTGTTATAATTTTGTTTAGCTTTTGTATTGAGAGTCAAAGAAATTCATAACTAATAATAATCTATATCCAATATATTGATATCGAAATAAACTTTTTTTTAAAGAGAAAATCATTAGAAGGGATTAAAGGAAAAAAATTTCAGCAAGACCCTTGAGAGTTCATACTTAACTATGTAAAAATCAGAAAATTTTACAGAATGATTTCTGGGATGAGGAGTTATCATTATTTACATGCAGACTATTATCATCATCTTTATTATTAGAGAATAGTCTTTCAAATAAAAGAGAGAAAAAGAAATCAGTCAGTAATATTTTTGTACTAAAATCATATAAATCATAAAATTGTAGTAACAAAAAAAAAAAAAAAAAAGAAAAAATACAATGATGTTAAGATTTGCAAGCCTTAGAATATTATTTAGAAATACTAAACTCTTTTGCTGAATATGTGAATTGTTTTATAAGACTTCACAATGTCATTTAAATGCAAGAAAGTCACATAAATTGCAAGTTAATAAAAAGTATTCAAGGAAGACAGCATGTGGTTTGTGCACTATGTCAGATTTTATTATAAAATTTTTCACAATAAAATTGATAAATAATCTGGTAAAATTTTCAGGATATGCTTATATTTATATGATAAATATACCATGTGAATTTTTACCTTATAATACATTTTAGAAATATTTACAATAACCTACTTGTTCATCATATTGTAAATACAGTGAAGAAAATAAGTATTCAATATATATCCCAAAAGTCAGATTGCTACATAACTTCTATATATATTTAACAAAATTAGGCCACATAATTTTCATCTTTACAACAGTAAATATGAACAAAAATTTAAAATTACAAAAGCAAAATTCTTAGAAGAGCAATATGCAAAGGTAATGGCAGTTGTTACCATGGTAGATTAGATTATGGACATGCTTAGATCCATATCTGGTGAATCAGTGGGAACACTCATGGTAAAAGGATGTAAATTATTGGAGTTCAAACAGGGCATAATAGTGGGTGCCAAACAAATGAAACATTTCATTTCTGTTATTGTGGGTATTCCTCAATCTACCGTGTCACATGGATATCCAGAGTACCTAATGAAAAGTATTACTATCAACTATAGTGTAGTAGCTGCTGACCAGTCCTTAATGATCATAACCAGGTGTCTGATTACAATTGTTTTGGTAACAGACAAGCAGCATTGGCTCAAATCACATTCAGTGCAAGAGGTACCAGATGCATATCAGCAAGTCAGTTCAGTGTTCTTTAGCTTCCATGGAATATGGGAGCAGAAGACCCACTATGGTGCTCCTATTAACATCACACCTGGAGCAGCTCACCTGGGCTCATGATGTCCAATGAGTCATGGTTCCAGTTGTTTTGAGTTGATGGTAGAGTTTAGTTTTGGCACAGGCACCATAAGGTCACAGAGCCCAGTTGTCAACAAAGTGCAGCAGGCTGGTGATGGTTACATAAAGATGAAGCAAAAAAGTATTCAATACCCGGTTATAAAAGGAGTAAACTAATGCTGCTAGAGAATGTAAATTTCTAGGCAGTTGGTTTTAAACAGCTGTAAGTCATTCTATAACTACTTACAACAGTAGTAGTTAACATTCTTTGGATGATGGTATGATGTATCTGCTGATTGCTAATTATCATTGGAGTAGCATTCATAATACCCAAAACTAAGGAACAGTCTACAGACCTCAGTGATACCATAGTTAATCTTTTTTATTGTATTGGATAAAAGCCTTCTGATGATAATCACAGGCAGTGCAAGATTTGAAAAAATTCATCTCTTTCTCAGTGATTTTTCATAGTGAAAAGATGTATTCTTTTCACTTTCATCAACATCTAAGTACCTCAACTACACAGGCACTGAAGGTTGCTTTGAACTCTTCACTTTTAATTTCTCATTTTTCCTTTTATGAAATGTATCAATATATTTGTTAATATTTGTTTAAATTCTACATTTTGTTTTTTCTGTGGAATTAAATAAGTCTGCCAAAATTGTTTGTGGGTCAAATGAACCAAGAGCATAAAAATCTGCATAAAAATCTTGATATCTGCAACAATTGTAAAAATAAAGGTTACATCAATAAAAAGCTGCAACTTCATCCATGTAACATTGGTTCAATTGTTTGCAAGTGGAAAGGTGACTGCAAGTAAGATTGTAAGAATGGTAAAGAAACAGTCAAAGATTACTTGCAAGGAGTTGGTAGATCTCTAAGCTTAAAGGACAATACACTCCGCCAGCATGACTTGCAATCATGTAGCACATGAAAAGTACTGCCTCTGAAGAAATTACATATGGAGGTATGCCTGAACTTTGCTAAGTAGCATTTTTGTAAACCAGATATTTACCAGAATAATATTGTTTGGTCTAAGGAGACCAATATAGAGTTAAGAGTAAACATTTTCTCTGTCTGTAGCAGAATGCACAACTCACATGACTGAAGAATTTCAGCCAGTGTGTGTTTTCATGGGCCAATCTATCCCCATAAGTGGCCCAGGCCTGCTGGGAAATTTTATTGAGTCACCATCTCTAGACTGGTTGCCACCCAAGGCTATAGAACCCAGTCTGTCCTACTATTTACCCATAGCTGGTGGGATAGGAAGAGTCAGATTCATACCTCTCCCAAGGGTATTAGCATATATAAGTGAATGTAATGAAGTCAACTGGAAACTGAACTCAGCTCTCAGATTCCTCAATCCAAGCTGCAATCCATTACACTACCATGTCACCAGCTGATATAGTTATTTAGCCTCAATTCCCATTATAGATGAAGAGAAAAAAGAATGAAGAATTTAATCAAGAGATTACCACACCAATTTCAAAGCTTGAAAATGGCAATGTAATAGTATGAGGCTGTTTTTCATCACTTAGTACAGGAAGACTTCAGTATAATCAAAAGAAGAATGAATGAAGCCATGTATCAAAATATATTGAACATGAACTTCCCTACTTCAGTCAAAGCTTTAAAAATGAAACTGGGTGTTTCAGCATGACAATGATCCTGAACAAACTGTCAATGCTGCCAACTGTTTAGGGGGAAAAAAGTGATTTCAATGAATTGAAGATTTTCCATGAAAATTGGCCCAAAATATCAACAAAAGAGTGTCTAAAGCTAATGACTACTTACTGGAAGTGACCGAAGCTTGTCACTGTAAACAAAGGCTATCCCACAATATATTAGGCTGTTTGATTATGCTTGATGTAAAACACTGAATACTTTTACAATTTTTTTTTTTTTTTTTTAAAAACATTTTATAAAGTTTTTTTTCTTGAAATTTTTGCTCATATTTATTATTGTAAAGATGAAACCTATATGTGGTGTAATTTTGAAATTAATACACAGTATATATGTAAGTAAATAATGCAATATACTATACTGAATACTTCCCCACCTATTATAAATACATCTCTCTCTCACCCCAACACAGATTTATTTTTTAATTTTTTAAATGCACAAAGATTGCCATAGGTCATAAAAAAGTTATAATCTCAAAAGAGACACAAGATATTGTAAAATTGAGTCATGGGAATACAATATTGGAAATTGAGACAAAGTTCAGAAATCATAGAAGAATCAAAAAAGAAATTGAAAACATGGCAAAATAAGAAAAAAAAAAACTGGCTTTAAAAATATTATAAATAAGATTTGGGAAAAATGAAAATGATAACAAGCAAGAAAAGTGGATTAACAAGCAATTAAATATTTGAAGAAACTGATATAGCAAGTGTAAGTAGAGACAAGATGCAAAATATTAAAAACATTGTCTAAAGCGATAAAAGCAACTGAACTGCTACTTTTAACTAAACATCACAAAGTGATATGAGTAAAATGAGCAAAGAGGTACAGGAAAATCAATTTTTCAACAGTAATTTTTAGTACTAAATTCAGCCTAATATTTGATAACTGGGCTAGAGGTTGGGTCATTTATAGACAGTCAACTATATGTTAATAGTGGGTGGGGAAATGAAGTAATAGTAAAGTTGATGAGGGTATTAAAGTAAATGCAGAGAATTATTCTAAGTTCTTGAACAAGATAATTTTTGAGTTGTACAAGCTACAATGAAAGCTTTAAGCAAAAGAGTATATTCATGCAAACCAATGCTCATTAACATTCTGTAAACATGACGGTTCCCACAAAAGGTTTCAAAGATACTAAATTAATGAAATGGCCACCAGCCTTTCCAGATAGTAATCCAATAATTAAGTTTGGATTCATCAATAAAAGAAATATATATGAGAATATAAAACAACATTCAAACAATGTTTTTTGAGAAGCAATAAATGTTGCTTCAAATAATGTTTAAGTTGAAATGGTAGAAAAATTAAATTAATGAATGACTAATGAAACTTATAAATTGTCAGGGAGCCTATATTAATATAAAATAATTTATTCAGGTATGCAAACTTTGAAATATTTTCTTCAATGTTAGATTTGTTGATACTTTTCTAGATACAATAATAAACTAAGTATATTTTGTAACAGTTGACATAGATACTCACGTGGAAGGTTTCGGAGATTCCATTTCTACATCATTAGAGCTGCTATTATCCATAATATCATCACAGTCTCTTTTGCTTTCAGCAAACTCCAATGCATATTGCAAAACATCCTGAAGTGGAACACGTTTCCTTCCAGATCCATAGTTAATAAATCTAAAAATAATACACAGAAAAAAAACTGTCTAGCACAGTAAGTAGTCAACTGTTTTAATAATCCAGGAAAAAAGAAAATGTCTACCATAACACCATATTAAAATATATAATTTTTCTTTAGAGTACAAATTTCTTTGAACTCAAGAATTTATAACAAATTGTTCTGAGATTACTAAAAAGAATGGTCAGTCAATCTAATTTTTTCAAAATATTATAAGCATCTATTTTCAATCATAAAAAGTAAAGATGGGTGAACATTTACAGAATAAAAATATAGAAATTGAAACAAAAAGTTTAGGGGTAGTACCTGAATCATCCAAGAGCTACTAGAATAAAAACCAGAACAGGAACAATCATTCTGAAGTGACATTAAACACTTGCTAAAATTTACTCATTAGAGATGATATCAATGATAGCTAGTGTTAACTAAAAGTAAATATAAATGTAAATTGCTTTTTTGGTACACTATTACTTCTACATGAATGTGACTTTGCATTTAATAGCAGAGGAAAATAAGTTACTTCAATTAATCTATGAATAATAATAGGGTGTACTTTACTGGCATATTTAACATTGATCAAAAAACACACATATCAGCAATAGTAAAAAGTTGTTGACAAAAACTTTGTACATATTATAACCAAAATAGAATATTTAAACTGGCAAAAAAGCTAACTTTATAACAATGCTTTAAAGCAAATTAGCCATTTTTATTTTATTTTTTTTTTTAACTTGCAGGAATAGAGAAGACTGCAATAACTCACGTATCTAATTTTGCTTGTAAAGTCTGCAATTGTTCACGTAGTTTTTTGGAATCTTCACGTCGCTTTTTTGTTTCAGTTTTATTAATGTGCATATACCTGAAACAAACGAAAACAATTTATTTTGCTGACAAATACACGAGAAAATTTTAAAGAATTTTAAATTTAAAAGAACTAACTCACCTATCCATAAAAAGAACTTGAGGAAATTCTAGCTTGTTGTGAAGTTTTTCTGAGCGTTGTAACTGTTTATTGTAGTCATAACGTGTTAACATAAAAGTCATTATAGGGGGAAGTTTGTTGAACCAAATCTGAAGTGACAAACATAAAATGAATACAAAAAGAGAAACATTTTTAAATTGGAGAGATAAAAATCCCTTCTAATATGCCCATACAATTATTTTATATATAACATAGTAAATTCTATTTATTAAAATGGTAAATAAAATTTTCTATAATCCATCATAGGTAATTATTTTTTAGCTTAAATAAAGCAAACTTTAAATTAAGTGTCGATGTAATATTTAAACATCAAATATAAGTAATTAAGTTAATTAGTTTATAATTTAGTCACTACCAAAAGATTTACAATTTTCAGTTAAAGTTAATTTTTTTTCAACTTTAAGTGAGAAAGTTTCATTTGCATTAAATTATTATATACAATATATGAAGAAGATTTCAATAGAAGAATTGAAGAAAAAAATATCAATGCAAAAACCTCTAACCTCTTTTGCCGGGGTTGATTCATCTGGAGATGCTTGGCTCCCTCCAGTGGTCTCCTGTTCCAGGCTTTCATGGACATCACGCACACCATTTACATTTAAATTGAATTGCAAAAATACATTTTCATCTTCTATACATGAAAAAAGAAAAAAATGATTGAGCATTGAAAATATAAAATTCATGAATCAGAAGGTAACAACACTCAATTTAATGGTAAAAACAATTTTATAAATTTAATAGTGCATTCACTATATACACATTTTGTTTCTACTACTAAGACTATGGCTAACTGGAGTCAGAGAGTGTGGTGAAGGTACAATGGAAAAATACTTTGTATGTATGTGTGTATCTATATAATAAATGCTAATGTCAGTGTGTCACTGTCACACTTTTTCAACTTTATTCCTAAAGGCCATAGACAAACATATTATACCATTTTGGAATCAGGCCGACTGTAAGCAAACTAAAAATATTCTGAACTGGATCCGGACCCACAATCCTGAAATTTTGGATTACCAAGTTTTCATTACTGTGATTGATTTCGACAATTATTTTACATGATTTTTGTGAGAATTTTTTTTGTACAATAATTTTTATAACTTGGAAATAAATTTGGGTATAATCAAAATTAATTGTGAAATCCAGCGAAAGTCACTCATGAAATAAAAATAATTGTTTGTATGGAAAGTGAGAACCTACATACATTAAACTCTTTAAATTAAGTGGCAGCAGAAGAATTATCATTGAACTTTTGAAAGGTAAGCTTAGGTATTAATGCTATACTTAAATGCAGTGATCAGTTCTGATTTCTTCTGTAGTTTATTGTTGCTTATTATATCTACTTCTCCCTACCAATTGCAATGAAGGTCCAATCAAGAGCTCTCTGCAAGAGCTAGCTTAAATGCCCCCCAATAAGGTTTCTTTTAAGCTAGTATATATGTGTGTGTATATATTTTTGTTTTACAGTTGACATTTCAAACAGTTCTTCACTTTTTAATAACATTACTTTGCAATCATCTTTAAAATTACGAATAAAATTGTCTATAAATTTATGTTTGAGTTTTCTGTAAGTGATTTTATGTATATAAATACCAATACACTTACCCTTATTATTTCCAATTTCAGAATAGTCTCCATAAAACAATTCTATCATTGGATTTTTTGGTTCTTTAGATTCTCTAGAAAAGAAATTATTTACAATTTTAAGATTTAAGAACAATGAATAATTTTTTTTTTCTGAACATAGAACTTAAGCATTTTTGTGATAATTTGTTAAATATTTTAATCAAAAATTACATCTCTAGACATTGTAAAATTAACAATATACGAGAAAAGATGAGGACATCAAAACAAGAATTCCCTCACCAATTTTTTGTGGATAGTGGCTCATAGTAAAAACAAAATACTGAAACACAATGAAAAACATTTAGAAGTAATTTCCCTTTTAATTATATATTTCGAATAATATGAATTTCGTGTGGAGTCTAAATTTTCTGCTTATCAACTTTTATGTTAAAGAATAAAAACCAAAAAGATAACAATTCTAATTATAGCTTTTGCAGACATCAAGTTTACCAAGTGATGGACAAGGGTAAAAGTTATTCCTACTTGCTGCAAGCAGCTCCAGAAGACTCTGGCACAGTGGACGGTGAATGTTTAAAAGCATCTTCAAGCCATTCAAGGAGTTTACCTTGAAACTCACTGATATCCTGAAATGAAAATCACTGGTATCAGTTAAGTGAGGAAATGAATTAGTTGATTCGGTTTAATTACAAATTTTAAAAGAATATATGTTCAGATAATATCCTGCTATGAGTTAGCATTTTTTTATGAAAACAGCTTGTTGGTTAACTGCTAAATTTTAAAATAATTACTTAACAAATAATGATTGTAATTAGATATAACCATTATTAAATAAAAACTGAAAAGCTGATCTGTTATTAGTTTATATGTTAGTTTTACTGAGAAAAAATATTTTAAACTGAATACACTTAATATAAAACCTACTTCATACCACAGTAAATTTATTTTTATAATAAAATAAATATTTGATCTAATTTGTTAGTCTAATTTGTATAGCAATGGCATTGACTGATAATATTTGTATTGATTTGATTTTGTTTTTTTTTTGGTAAAAAAAAGAAGAAAAAAAAAAACAAAGTAATTTGGTAATTTCAACAAAATCCAGTAAATAAAAATATTTACAATCCTATATTTCTAAATCTTTTAGTTCTCTATAAAATTGTCTTTGCATACAATATTTAAAAAATTAAACCAAGTATTCAGTAATATAAAATAAATATATACAAGAGAATATGCTCTGGTGCTCAGTTTTTATTTTATTTTATTTTTTTTGTGTAATCTTTTCCAGGTTCTTTAAATTTTCTATTATTATTACTTGATGTGGTATAAAAGTTTATCAAATTATTCATATCTACTAGAATGAAAAGATTTCATTGCACCAAGAAGAGAATAGGGCCACTAAATGATTATAGAACATAACTATATTAAGGAAAACAAATTCTAGACAAAATACAAAACTTGAAGATAGAAGGTTACCTTTTAAAAATTTTGATTACTATTTTTATTTAAAAATATCAGAAAGCTTATTTGAAAATATCAATAGGCTAGCAATATATGGAATTATTCTAAAACAAACATTTTTAGAATTTTAGAAATAACTACTTCACATTATCATAAGTATTTTTATTACATTTTTAATCCAATAAAAGATTTTTGTTAAAAACTCAAAAATAGAAATTTTTTAATACCAAACCTGTTGGCTATCTGATACACCTGTATGAGATCGAAAACCTTCTTTCAAAATCTCGACTGCTTTTGAAGGATCCACATATTTTCGATAAGAACCAATCATTAAAGCAAACAGGTTCCTTAGTTCCTCAGTGAAACGCAAGCTACGTGTCTCCTGAAATGTTAAGTTTTCTTTTTAATATGAAGACTTTTCAAAACACAACTTGGAAATTACTAATACAAAATATTAAATATCTGGAGAGTGGAAGAAAAAAAAAAATTACAGAAACCCAATAAGAAAACCATTAACACAATTTTTAATAAAAGTACAATTTAAATACACAAGGTTTAAAAAAAATTAACTTAATACTACATTTTCCTATCTATGATTGCCAAGCAGATTTTAAAATAGAAGTTACTTTTTGAATATTAAGAAAATTTAAGAATGTATAAAAATATACATTCTTTTTTCTCAGATCATGTTATGAATATTAACTCATGTAAAAGAAGTATATAGAAATTAAAATCATAAAAAAGAATATTTTAATAAGAAACTTATCACCAGACATTGATCTTATGACAAAAAAGTGATTAAAGTTTCAAATAGTCTGTATTTTTCAGAAACAAAGTGACTGAGGAAATACATTCTAAATTTATATCATAAAATTGACAAAATTTTGTAAGAAAAAAAAAAAAAAAAAAAAAAAAAAGTTTTCTTGTAAGAATATTGGCCTCTTTTCAGTGAGCAAAGTTATTTTTCAATTTATTTTACATACGAAGTAGGTGCCAAAAAGTTCTTGGTCTAACTTACTTCCCAGTGAAGTGCTTCAAAATTAGACACATACGATATGAAGTCAACAAGATGTTGTTGCCTTTCTATGAGTATCTCTTCAGGCACATAACAATGCTGTCCATAAAATGTGTTTGTTGAGTGTGGTTGCAAAGTTACATGCAACCTTTCATACATGCTCAATAGGATGAGATCTGGCAAGCAGTGAAATATCTGGAAGTCAATAATCCTGGAACCAGTTTAATATCACATGATGAGGAACTGCATTATCTTGTGGGAACAAACCATAACTACTGTGAAACATAGTGAGCACAAAAGTGTGCAAATAGTTTGCATAAAATTTGTTTATATTACACCTATCAATGTAGACTCCAGTTTCACTAGTGGTCCTTGTCAACTCAGAACATGCCACATTAGTTGGTATCACTAGTTTGTACAACACCTTTTTGACAGGCTAGTTCCAGAGAATTAAACAGTCTCTTCCATACATTGACTTGATCTTCTGCCCAAAAGATTCGAAAATATGACTCATCTAACAAGATCAGTTTCTTATGGTTCAATGGGAATGTTTACTGACCCAAGTAAGATACGGTAACCAGTGCCATAGTGTCAATGATAGCCTTGTTAATCGACTAAAAAACTCCACGGAATGCAGAGTATGCTATACAAAACATTGAAAAATGGGTTGAGCAGCACCAGCATTGAATTGGGATCTGATTTAATGGAATGGGGGATTACCATCCTTGTCATTCAATTGACATCTCCTGTGGGCCCTGCATTCATGTGCCACTGATATCTATCCCAAATTCACATATTTCTGTTACAACCATTCTACTTTTTCTCAATAAAAACCTAGGAATTGCCTCAGAATGATGGAAATAGAATTTCCATCATTCTGACTCCAATAAGCATTAAGCCCTGTCTGCACCCTATGACTGTTACAGCTACACTGCCACTTTATTATGTCACCTACACATCCTATGGCTGTGTCAAGTGTACTGATGTCTCTCATTTTTTGCCACTTTAGCCTAAAAGTTAAATACTGAAGGAGGAAAAATTAAAAATAAAAAAAAAACTATTAAAATATTTCTGTGTTTATACTTAGAAAAAAAAAAAATACAATACTTACTGTTGCATTGGAAGCACCTAAATCATACCCTGGACGAGGTTGAAAGTTGAGCAACAAGTGTCTAAAACGGTTCACGTGGAATAAAGACTGCATAAAAAAGAAAAAAAAAAAAGAAATTAAGTTTACATTGAAGAATCACTTGTTGTATTATTGCATATTTGAATAGTTTTTGTTTATCAAGATAATTATTGACTTCTATTTCAAACAATTACAATCAACACAAATGTGCAGGTAGCCTAATAGTGATGCAGAAAGTTGAATTGGCAGAGTTCAAATTTTTATCTATTGTGTTCTCTTTTGTGCAAATGTCCTTGAGAAATGACTCATATTCGCCCTCCAACTATGGGTTAAATAAAAAGGTAAACAGGACTCTCAATCTTTGATTGACTGACTGTCTAAAAGGACAACACCAAATTCCAGAACTATAGACACTCCTCTATCTTCCCAACGTCCTGGCAATATACAGCTAATAAAGAAATGGAGAGTCATGATCACTTAATCCTGAAGGATTTGGAAAAAAACAAAAAAAAAAAAAAAAAAAAAACACAAATGCATACATACATCTAATGTAAAAGTCTATTCTCATTTATAAGCTTACGTTAACAAATAAGGCCTTTACAGTAATTTTCAAAACTTATAAACAAAAAAAAAACCATAAAATCAATTTCTTACTACAAGTTAGGCTCACACATACATTTGAAAATCCACATATATATATATATATATATATATATATATATATATATAGACACACACACACACACACACACACACACACACACACACACAAAGTACAGAATACCTTAATTTATTAAAAAAAATGTAATAAAGCAAAGTGATGTCAATACAAATAGAGATGGTAGTTGATAAGTTTTTTAAGTTATCACTTACTTGTATTAATGCACTGAACCAACAAGTGTTGCCAACATTTTTCAATCCTACAGGACACCAATCCTCTCGTTTACGCAAATATGGATTCAAGGGATCCACAAACCACAAATCATTTCGCTTCCGTTTGGTTCCAGGTTTGGTTTCAGCCAAGCTGGCTTCAAGAACTCTGCAAAGTAAAATAGTTCAAGTTGTATTTCTTTACAAATACTATAAATTCATCATTATAAATGTCTTGTTTTGACTTTGTACAGTTTGATAAAAATGCACAATGTTTTTTATGTTTTGTAATTGGTAAGTGTCTGAAAACAAAGCAAGGCAAGCTTATCTCAAATTCATTCTATTCCTTCAGTCAATTTCTAACTTGCAATAATGTAATATACGATAACATTTATTATATTAAACTGTCAGTTGCTATACACTAAAGTTACAATTAAGTTCCCCAGTTGATCCCTTTTTATAATTTGATAGCGTGTGATGTGACTAATAATTAGCTGATCCACTGATCATGTAGCTTGTAATGAACATCTAGTAAGATCATCTTATTACAATATACAGTGGCAAAATTGTTTTTTTTCTTTCTTTTTCAAATGTTGGGGATTATCCCTTTAAGAGGTATTTTTTAATAATATAATGCTAAAGTTTGGGGTTTCACTAAATGTCAATGTTACCCAAAATTAACCAGAACATATTGTCCAAAATATGTACATGTCATAATCAATAAGAGAATATTATTAGGTTGGTGCAAAAATAATGACGTAATAATGTCGTTTTTTGACGTTAAAAAATAGTCAAAAAACGACATTATTACATCATTATTTTTGCACCAACCTAATATTTCATGCAAATTAGTCAACATTGGTAATTTAGTTTTGTCTTATAAATTCTAAATTAAAACCAAACATTGCTTCTATTTTACAAAGAGGACTAAAATAGAACTAAAAGTTATCTACAAAGAATCTTTTTCGACAAACAATCACTTACCGGCTGATATCTTGTTCTTCTCGAGTTACCTGTCCTCCTAACATCCCAGTAGAGTCTTGTAAACTGGCAGCAATAGCTTTCCGAATATCTTCACTCTCGTAACTATCAGCTGCTGCTTGTTGTTGATGCTGTTTCTCATTTGTTAGGTCTATTACTAAAGAATTGAAAACTTGGATGAGAACATTATAAAGTGAACTTATTTGAACAGTAATAAATTCTCCTAATGGGGTTAAATCTCATGCACAATAACAAAATTTAAATGTTTAGTCTAATGCTATAAACTATTGGCTTAAGAGATTAACATATGTATGTATAGAGAACTTTAAGCAGAATAACATGTTAAATCTCTTTAAAGGAAATTCCTCTGCTTGCTTTCCATTTAATTCATATGTGATACAAGACAAAGCAATATATGCTAAGAAAATAGAATTTTTATATCAACTTTGTTGACAATAATCTTTTTAAAAAAATAATCATCAATTTTCAGGAAGAAAGTTTTGACATTAAACACTACAGAACAGTGAAATATTTCTTAAAATTAGTCAAGGTCAAATTTGTTCAATAGAATGTGTAGGAGTTGCTTTTTATTGTTATTAATGAAATAAAACAGGCTTGCAAAAATTAGTTTCAGGATATGGATAGTTGTAATATTATATATATTATATATATATATATATATATATATATATACTGAAATAAAAGTCAGCTTAAACAAAGACCAATGTATAAAAATAATGCTTTTTATTTCCTAACAGTTTACTTACCTTTTTGTTTATCTTTATTTAATGGAGGTACAGGATCACAGGAATCTTTGGATACATTATGGGTAGGATTTGCAGGAACCTTGAGAGAGAAAAAAAAAAGGATGAAAGTTCTGTTAACAAAATTAAATAAAAAGTGAATTTCTTTTACTAAAATTTGATTAAAAACAAACTTAACAATTGTATTAGATTACAAAAACAAATCAAAATAACATACATAGTTTCAAGTACATATAACTTTTTAAGAAAGAAAAACAAAGTCATCTATTTAGTATTGTCCATCTTACTCAATACTGGAATAAAAACAGTAACAAAAATGCTATTCATAAAATATTAAACTAAGTACTGCTCACAAACAATTAACCAACATAGTTTTAATGAAATATTAACAGTTGATGCATATAGGCATCAGTGTGTGTGTGTGTGTGTGTCTCCAAAGGCTCTTAAAATATTTGACAATTACATTTAAAGAAAGAATTTGATAACTAAAGGGAATTATCCTGTTCCAAACATCCTGCTCATACAGTAATGGCAAAGATAATTTCATGACACCTCATTTTGGTGAAAAAAAAGTGACAGTTGCTCCATCTTGTTCAAGTGTAAACTGACTATGTAATGCATGTCTTACTCAATTAAGGTATTTACAAATACTTCCACAGTCTTGGGTTTTGGCCTAAGAACTAGCTTTTAGATGTAATTTTTATGCATGAAAGGTGCTTTCAATATGCTTAATTCAATTCTGAATAATGTATTAATGCATTAGTCTGTTTTTGCACTGCAGATTCAAAACAATAATTGCTTCTGTATTTATTGCTTGTTTATAACTAGTATCATACAGTTTTGTTAATATATAAGGTTATGCATTAAAGATGCAAGAGACATTCACACTAAGAACTTGCAGTACTTACATTATATTCCGAGGTATCCTGAACAAGCATTGTAACAACATCTTCAATATTGTATTTGCCATCCTGATTGCAACATGCACTTATGGCCTCTGTGATCACCTTCACATCTTCAATTCCTGTTACTTCCTTGATTTGAGATAATGCAGCATCCTCTTTGCTCCTCTAAAATGATACAGGAACAGTGGACCTTATTAAGTGCCAAGTTGTGCGTGTGCATTTGTACACACATATAGAGGTGCTGAAAAGTTCTCAGTCTGACCAAGAAGCCCTTAAGAAAAAAAATCTGATATTTGGTTGTTTGGCCAGATTATAGGAAGTGGTCTGGTTGAGAACTTTTCAGTACTCCCTCATATAATTAATTTGGATGTGGAAATGGAAGTTTGTAATTAATACAAGTACACTGCACAATTTTCTTACTGATAAAATTTTTAGATATGTTTGGTAGCAGCATTTGTGTGTGATAGAAGAGAATCCTACAAGAACACTATTTTCCCAAAAAGTAGTAGGAAAAATTTAGGGGATTTCAGTTCAGAACATGCTTCTCCACTGATATGATATGTTTTAAATAAAGACTTATTTACAGCTACAGCTAAAATATTCATTAAGGTTTACTTTTTCACTGAAATATAAAATATCCTGAAATTAACTGATTATAAATCACTCAAGAATCCCTCACCACCAGGATTGCATTTCAAAATAAATTTGTAATTTTCAGTAAAGAAATGAGTAGTCAATTAAAAAACAAAATGTTAAATTGATAAAATACAACTATAGAGATCATGCAAATTTAAAATAATTTATTTACATTAAAAAAATAAAAATAAAATGAAAATTAAGAATAACTAATTTTTCAAATTTACAACAAAAATTAAAATTTTCCTTGCTCATCTGAAGTAAGATATTAATATGCAATAAATTAGCTCAAGAAAATGGGTAAGTGGAAGGAAATAAAATTACTTTTCTAGTTAAAACCAGGTATCTACTTAAAGCACTTTAAACAAAGTAAATTACCATGAAAATTACTGATCAATAACAGAGAAAACATTTCCTTTTGACATTATTTACACTATTGTCCTCATCTTTGTCGCCATATTTATTACAACGTTGTATGCTCTGGCCTTCATCAGGTGGTTAAAATGTCGAACTGAACCCTTTATTTCACTCACTGGAGTAGTTCCACGTGCCATGTTTAATGGATGTCAGTTATCAATTATCTCCTGTTAATTCCCCTCTCCAAGTTCTCCACAGCCTTAACTGGGTATTGAACTCACACTCTTTGGATCCTGTCACTGGATCTAACTAACGCCTTTATCCACTGTACCATGTGTCCTTGAGGACATCCGTGTATGAATTTCTGGGTATTATAAATCTAATAATGTCTTCAGCAACCTTTTTTACCAGAGCTCATATTGCAATTTTTGCTGTTAATGCTTTTCTCTGGCACTCCTTATTACTGGTTCCCATATTGTATTCATTTCTATGTTTGGTTGGCTCAGGAGATTTTTGTGGTCTAGCATATGTGCTGATTCCTTAAGTTTACGAATTTTCCAATGGTGTTCTTTGTCTATGATTTCAACCTGATCTCACAGAGGGCGGTGATTTCCCTTCTCTCTCCATGTGGTCAGCCACGCCTGATTTTTCCACTTCTCCTCATGTTACAGCTTTCTGGCATTTGTGAAGCCTTACCTTAAGGGTGCAAGTAAGACCCCCCCACCATAGAGGAGAACATGACTAAAGACTGTGTATACACCATCCCGTGCAGCTGCGGAAAGAAATATAAACTGGAGACAGGCCGCCCCCTTAAGGTAAGGCTTCTTACAAGGAATTTTTCAAGGAAAACTTGGAGGGAAATTAACAGGAGATAACTGATAACTGACATCTACGTGGAACTAGAACAGTCTACCCCAGTGAGCGAAATAAAGGGTTCAGTTCAACATCCCAACCACCTGAAGGCCGGAGCGTACAACAGCCGAAACGTTGCAATAAATAGGGTGACAAAGATGAGGACAATAGTCCGAATAATGTAAATAATGTACATAATGCCTCATCTCAGAAATATAGATATTTCCTTTTGAATTGGTAGCTGATAGCATTAAAAAAATAAATAATTCAGCAAATCATTTTATTGGCTCCTTATAACTAATTTGATTTTCACTTTAATTTGGCAATTGTAACAATATTAGAAAATATTTCGCTGTTTAACATAATTCTTTGTGTTTAAAATTTAACATTTTTTATTATTTCTATTTTTAAGAACAAAGAAATGGGAAAATAAAAAATATAGTAAGGCTATGATAAATCTATACTATGATAAAATTAACTAATTTATTAAATACTGTAAATATTTAATTAGAATATAAATTTCCTAATTAAATTTGATTTTGATGACTTTAGAAAAAAAAAAGGAAAGAAAAATATTCTTTATCATTCTTGTAAGTGGGATGGTTTGAAAACACTTCTAGTAAAAAAAATTCACTGAAGGAAAAAATATTATAGCAACCTAATTCCTTTTATAAAGTATTCTTATAATTTTATTTTTATACAGGATAGGGCATTTTCTAGCATATGCAAGTTTTTAAATTCAGATATCACTTATTTATGTTTTAGCATAAATAAACCAAGGAATTAGATATCGTCTTTGCTATCAAGTTTAGTTAAATTTTTCTTTCAAATATTGAACAATATTACAATTCTAATAATTTCTTTTCATTAGACAATTCAAATGTTTTATTCCCAATAGTTTTGATGGATTACCTTAATTATGACTCATAATACAAGAAACCAAATTTAACAAAAAAAAATAAATTTAACTAGTTTGCAAATGTTAAAAAAAATGTACTATGGAGAAAGTGCAAACCATGTACTTAAATTTTGTATTTTGCTAGGAATCACTAAATAATGTCAAATTTTTATTAATTTTAAAAAGTAAATGTAATAAATCAATTTACTTTGAAAAAAAAAAAAAAAAAAAAATTGATTTTTTCACTGCACATAATATTAAAAAAAATAAAAATAAAATTTAGATATTAGAATTTTATCAAATTGAAAGATCTAATATTACAAAGGATAAAAGTATTTGATATGCAAAATGATTTTTCAGCTTCAGTCACTTTCCCAATACCATAACATCGGTCTCCTGTACCTTTTCTATAAATATTTTCATGGTAATTGTTCAATAATGGTGAACTAATAGCCAAGCCTTCCTCCTGTTGGTATATGTCAGATTCTAGTGGAAGAATGTTGTTTGTACACAGAATGTTAACATTTTCATCAGATTATCTATTGGAATGTTGGTACATTCTCCAAGGGAGTGATTCAATTCCAATCAGTTTTGAACAACTGTCAAGTCTTCATCTTTAGGAACTCTGGTAAACAAGCTCATGACATCCAAGTTTAACACTCAATTGTTATAGATTGGAATCCCTCAGATAAATTCCACAAAGTTTTCTGATTTCCTAACATATGATGAAGACTTCTCTGTTAGTGGGCTGACTATATATCCACTACAAATCTGCTCAACAGACAGCATGCCCCCTTGCAGTTGACTATAGGTCTCAATAGAATACCAACTTTGTAGATCTTGAGGAAACCATATATGGCAGCTTGGTGTAACATTGACTCAATACTGTCTATACTTATTCAGTGCAAATTAATCTTTGTTCTTATCACCACTGATTTAGCAATATTAACCAACTTTTTCAAGAAACCGATCTTTCCGAGATCAGTGATAGACATACAACACCAAATCATCGCAGATTGAGGGACTTTTACACATTTTTTCATGCATTTGGCACTGTATCTTTTGTGTGACTTTTTCCAGATGTGGTTTTGCATGTTCACCAAAGGAAATACAGAATTTTGATTCATCTCTGAAAATGACATTGTTCAATTCAACAAACCAACTTTGATGGTCTGTAGCCCTGATTAAAAGTTTCCATTATTGCTTAAAAGTTAATAGTAGTTACAAAATCAGTATCCTGTTGTCATATCCAAGCTAAGGCTGTCTCCAGAGTATTGTGGATCAAAAAACAGTTACACCAGTATAATTTCAGACTTTGATGAATGGATTGGAAATAAGGATTCTATTCATCTCTAGCTATTATCTTGACTTTCAAACAGAAGTTGAGCCATTTTGAATAAGTTTATCTTGTTATCTTCAAGACAGGAGACTGAGAACATTCCACCTTGACAGCTATCTCCTTTTGAGTTTTGCTAGCTCCCCACAACATGTGAATGATGGACTTTTGTGCCTTCAATATATCCTTAATGGTTGCCATTTATGATACTGATATTCTGAACACTGAAGATGCCACTATTTTATACCAATACATAAGCACTGAAATGACTTTATAGGTAAATGATTAAATAAATTTCAATTATCAAGGAGGAAATGCCAAATTATATATACATATATAAAATTGATGTATTGTTAAGAGTAAATTATCCAATTTCAAATCTGAGTGTGAAATATGAAAGTTATTTGCAAAAATGGAATATTCCATTTTTCTGAATCATTGTTGTATGCATAGTCAGTGTATTTAAGCTGCCAATATTCTGTTATGAAGATGAGTGACAGTCTGGCAAAATAGTTTCTGATATACAAAACAGAAGTGCATCAATGAATTTCTCCATGCAGAAAAAAAACAACAAATTATACCAGCTGACAATTCAATGCTTGCTGAACATTTATAGAAACCAGACTGTGGATGTGAGCAGAGTCAAGTAGTAAATAATGTGGTTCAGCAGTGACGATAGTTATATCTGCAACAAACCATGTTCTAAACAGCCCTCCCCACCCCAAATTATTCATCACTGGTAAAAAATGCAGAACCAACAGTAATTATTTGGAAAAACTAGTGTTTTGTAGCTGAAAACAGGCTACTGGTATTATTGCGCTCTGGTACTTGTTGCAATTCATGTAGAAATAAATAGGATGCATTATTTCTGGACTTTGAACTGATTTCATTTCAGCTTAGATTTTTATTAGCTAATTTAAAATCAGATTTGTCTTTTCTCAAAATTATACTTAAGAAAAAGACAATTCTGTGAAAAACATTAGAATTATTCAAAAGTATGTATAGTTGATTGAAAATGTCTATTGTTCAAATTTAAGTATTGGAGTAAGACTTACATCCCACCACCGACAAATAAGTCATGGTTAGTTGGAGATCATTTTATTGGTCAGTAGCAGCAGTCATGATATTTCACTGTCAAAATCTAGGTCACTGACCACGGAGTTGTCACTGGTTGATTTAAATTGGTAATTGAAATAGATCTTTCCAAATTGTATTCTGAATTATCAAACAGCAAGGTCTCAATAGAAATGTTCTCTAAAGGAATTCCAATTAAGTGAGGATCTTACACACACACAATGTTCTTGAGATGTCCTTTGAAAGAACAAAATTACTATAAATGTTAAATCTCAGTAAGTTCTATTCACTGATGTATATTGGGGTTGGAAATACCCTGAAAATATTAGTACGATTCTCAGTTTTGAAACTGCTAGGTTCTCAGAGGCCCAGAAAAATTGTATCTACCTTACATATGTTAATGTTTATTCAGAGGGTACTGTGCATAGTATTCGTTATGCATTTCTTGTTCAGAACTGGAAGCCTATCTCAAATCATATCACTCCACTGAGAGCAAAGATTATTAGTTTCAGTTTGTGTTAATTTCACTGCTGTAGTTGGCTTGAAAAATTTTTGCTTTTTACACTTGGAAGAATTTTAGCTTCTTTAATGGAAATAAGTATAATTTTATTTCCTTTGGACTCATTATATTATTTTGTTTTTGTTGTAAAAATAAACTTTTTTCTGTAAAATTTACTAAAAAATGTAATTTAGGAAACTTGAATTTGTTACTTGCAAGTTAATATTTTTCAGTTAAAGTTAATTTAATATTCTCTATGAAATTTTTATTTATAAAAGCAAATACACTACTGATCAATTTTATTTATTTTTGCCAAATCTGCATTTCTTTTTTTAAAAAACAGTATGAATTTTTACCATGCTTCTTATACTGAAATGAAGCATTTTAATTTTACTTGATTTAAAGAAATAATTTATTAATCCTATTTTTTTCTAGTTTTTCTTATTACTTATATTACAAAATCTCTCCCAAGAAAATTAATTTTGCAATGTTAAATTTTTAACAGATTTTTTCAGGAAGAATTTTCTTTGATTCTGCTTTTACATGGAAACATTAAAAAATTCTGTTATTTAACACAAGATTAATTTAATGATACTGATGAAAAGATTTAATATTTTATCAATAATTGGTTTTTCTTTTTAAAAGGTGTTTTTTTTTTAAAAGTATGTTGAATGTTAGTTTACCACTGCAAACGTAAAATAGAAACAAACACATTTTATACTACAAAAATCACTGAAAAATCATTTAAGAACATTGTTATGTAAAGTTAATATCATAATTAAATAAAAAAAAAAATTCAATATTCTTAGGTATTATAAATGAGGTGTACAAACTTTTAATGCTAACCCTGCTACTAAATCACAGATTTTTATGAGCCAATTTTTTTTTACTTCTATTATCATAAAAATATATTTATGACAATAAGTTAGCATAAAAATATTTTATTTCTAAACAATAAAATAAAAAAGTTACTTTCATGTTTATTTTGTTTCATGTCATATTTATATTAAAAAATTCATAGTTCCAATATGGTTTTTGTTTCATTAAAACTGTTTTAATGTAGATAATTAATTCAAAGATTAAAATGCATATAACTTTTCATACAGCCTTGTTAATGAGGTAGGAAGTAATGGATCTGAAATTCCAAATTATATATTAATTATATATTAATAATTGTAATAATGGAAAATATTTCAACATTAAGAGGATTCACTTTTTGAGGCAAATTAATTAGTCTCTTAATATCTACTGTTTTTCTTTGAATTTTTTAAGGCAGCGAGCTACTGCAAACCCAAACTGAAACTAAAAATCTTTGCTCCCAGTGTAACGAGATTTTAGAGAGGCTCCAAGTTCTGGATGAGAGATACACTATGACTTGGCCTTTAGTAAATAACACTTAGTAAATAAATGGTACTGTGTATATGCTCATTCAGGAACTGATCACATGACTATGGGTGATGTTTACAATGTGATATGACTATAGCTGCCCTTCAGCCAAATTTTTGCATAAAGTAAAGATTTTGAATAGTATTAAAATAAATATACTCTTTTTGCTTGAGGATAACTTCTAGTGACAAGTTTGAAGCATTCCAGACTGATCTGTCCTGACAATCCACTTATGCAAAAATAGGAGTGAAACAAGCAAGGTTGGCGATCTACTTAGTTGTGAACAGTTTAATACATCATACTAAGCTATACACTGGTTTAAAACTTGCTGTAGATCATTTATTGCAACTAATTAACATTTTAAGTGTATTTATTGGCAGTTTATACCACTCCTCATTCAGATATAATTAACAATTTATTTTGTCTACAATAAAAAACAACTAAAAGTAAGAATTCTAATCATCTTTTGTCAGAACTTTTTAGATGAGGAATTATTATATGCTTTGTTATTCAAATCAACATGCTTATCTTGATTGCTATATTCATGTTTCAGCCTTTGTACACTGAACTTCTTCAGGTGCACCTTTGTATTTGGTAACATTCTTGGAATTTCAGGCAAAACCCTTTATTCAACCCACAGGGGTAGATTGTTCTCATTCTACTTTCCATACTTAGGGAATATTATTAATCTTAATTAGGTTTGTATCAGGTATCTGTTTCTTCTACTGAACCAGAGCATGTGACATTTAACCAACATTTTAACTAGGGCTTATAGTTAAAATTGGTTAAAACATATGTAGTTCCCTGTCACTGAATTCAATAACTGGCTCCAATAGTGCTGAATGTCATAATCACATACTCTGGTTCAGTGTAAGAGATGGACAAGTAACGTAAAAGTAAACAAGACTAGTGAGTATTAACTGATGAAAGAACTACTTTAAAACTTGTAACCATCTTTTGTAAAATTTGTTTTGAAGATACCCCACCTTTTTTGTACTTAAAATAGTTGATAATTTATTTATTCCACTGCTTCAGTCTTGATATAGAAAGTTTAAATTTTAAACATTTTATTTTTTAAATGCCATTCTAGATAACAGGAACTTTTTAGGCACTAAGCAAACATACTGAAGGTTATATGTTGACTGCTGCACATAAGCCTGGGAGATCACTCCCATTACCATGGTTACATATTAAAGAAAAAAGAAAAGCCAAGTGATGAGATAAAAACATAGCTCATTCACTTCATGGTAGTTCCATTAAGTATTACAGTTAGCTTGAATAGTTTCTATACTCTATAACTCCTCAGTGCAAATTTGTTAGTTCAGATATTAAAAATTTGAATGGCAAAACAAATGTTTGGCAACAAAACTAGCAGATGAAAAACAAGAATTAGTAGCCATTGTTTATTAAAGAGCTTAATTACAGATAATATAACCATCAGATTCACATTAAAAAAGTGCCAGTTAAATTCAGCACTCATGCTGACAAAACAAAAACTAGAATTATTTTGTATTAAATTATCTTAAATCACTACTAGTACTGAAAAATACTATCTAAACATTTTTCATGATGCAATAAAAATAATTACTGACACCTTACTGTTAACTCTTTCCAAACAAATGTGGTCATGTGGACAAGACATTTGACTTCAATAATTTAGATTCCAACTTTGTAGTTAGATATACTGTCAAAATATTTTCTGGGCACCTCAGTGTAAGTTAATTGTTAACGACCTAGCCTGGTTGATCATTACTACTAAGTAGTGAGCCCAATCCTCACTTGGTGTCTCATACACTTGGCCTTGTGCCAATAAATAACTCTTTTCAAGCTGAATATATTTCTAATCTATCAGTATTTTTCATCTCAAATTTAAATTCAATTTGTGAATGATCTGCACAAATTAACACCCTCTATACTACATATATTCTTGTAGGCTTATACTCAGGCTATAAACTTACTAATCAAAGATGGCTTCATAGAAAGTAATTTTCAAAAAATAATTTAATCCATGAAATAAAAAACAGGAAACTGAACATAAAAAATTCTTGATCAACACAATATAAAGTTAGAAATAAGTGTTAGATATTTACATTCAATGCTAAAACTAAATTGAATTGTACAGTATCATGCAAAAGCCCAACTATTGCAAATATCTAATAATTGCTTATAAGTGGATGTTTGTACTTTCTACAGATAAAGTATTGGCCATATTGGTTTCATTATCATAGTTATTAGGTTTTGTAGTAGGGACTCTAAATGAGATGAGAAAATAGTAGACAACCTCTCAAAATGGCTGTGCAAAAGTTTTTGGCTATTTCACATAAATGTTCTTATGCATGTAAAAAATTTGGATATAAATAAAATATATCTGTAAAGACAAAAGGAAAACTTTACCAAAAATGTAAAGTGGAAGAAAAACTAATTTACAAAATAAAATCTCTACATTTACCTTGATAAAGTTCCTCAGGAGAAAACCTGTTGATAAAAGTTTCCTTTCATCTTTTATTTTATATATTTCAGTAATAAGAAAATTGCTTAGTGTCAAACTGATCTGAAATCTTCTGAAACTAATAGCTACCATATTGGAATATATGATATGGTCATCTTTAGTAAAGTTGACATGAGAAACCATTCAATTACTATAAGAATTCAAATAGCTTCCCAATTTATTTGATTAAATGGAAACAGAGAATAATTTTATAAACTAAAAAAGATAGTAAATTAACAATAGGACATGCATTGATATTTGAAGTAAAAGGAACACTAAGGTAATCTAAAATTATTCCATTTTTCAGCAATAAAAAAAAAAAAAACTTTCTAATTTCATTTTGAGGCACAACAAAGCTGGCTATATATAATTTTAGAACTCCTTGTCTTGCTCTTAAGAAATTTATATTACAGATTTAGCAGTCAATCCAGAATAATGCTCTCTATGGATTTTGGCTTGGTCTACATTTACCAAGCTAACATTTGTTTGTATCCAACTATCGTTAGTATCATTTAACAATATATTTTTTGTGTCAGTAATCTTCAAAGCATTTTAGAAAGAACAAATTTTAATATAAGAAAGCATAATATTCTCGTTCCTTGACTTCTGTAATATTTGACATCCTTCCCAAGGAATTTCAAAGTCAGAAAAGCAGCTCTACTCCTTCAAGCAGTGCACTCTTACACCACCTAGTCCAGTAATTGAACTCCCAACAAACTTACAGAATAGAAACCAGTATTTATATCCACTTGTTATGTGGGAGAGGACACTTAGGCAGTAGAATTTTAGAGCTTTTAATTTCATGTCTCTTTTCACCACAGAAATTTCTATATGTCAAACTTTATTATGCAAGTCAGTTTTTTTATAATAAAAAATAGTATTAACCATCTGATGTTGGTAAAATTTTCAGGATATATTTATGAGCAATATATTGCATGAGTTTCAGCTGATAATATTAATCCTTATTAAAAATAGTAAGAATTTGTTTTGTAGGTGGTAAGTTTTATTATGCATATGACATGAAAGCAATCTTTATTTATAAATAGATCCAAAATATATAAGCCATAGAAATAGAGAGTGCGATGGATAAATTGTCATCTAAATTATGCAAAAATGAAAATAGCATTGATATCTCATTTTAACAGATATATTTATCAAAATTACACAAAAATATATTAAAATACTAAAGAGTAAATTTATACAATAAAATCACCATTGGCTTTAAATATGGCCGCCAGACAACTTTGGAATCTCTTGCAACTCTTCTGGATGGTTTCCTTGTTTAAGTTGGTGAATGCTGCCATAATCCTTACCTTCAGTTCATCTTTGGTATATTTTTGTTGGTCTCTCACTCAAAAGCATCCCACACATAAGGAGGTTGCAGTGTGAGGAGTTAGGTGGCCAGATGTAAGGGCTGATGTGTTTGCAGAAATTGCCTGCCAGCCATGACTGGCTTCTCCTGCTTATGTGACATGATGCAGAGTCTTACAGCTAGACATAGGGTCTTCCAGCAGCCACCCTCTTAACCCAGGGCAACACTAGCTCCAAGGCACTTGATATAGGCATCCATATTGAGTTTGAGACCCTGTGGGAAGATGAATGGAGACATAACATCACCATCACTAGTGATCACTCCAAACACCTTTGTAATCACATCCAACTCTTTCCAAATTCTCTGCACTCAGATTAACACCAAAACACTCTGAAATGTTCATATTGGAGTTTCGAGCATGAATGCCAAGCAGTACAGCATACTCTTTCTAAATTTGTGGTGGACTGAATTGTGTCATGGTGCTCTTTTTCTCAAAAACAGTACCCAAGTGACCCTACCATACCCTGCAGTCAACAAAAATCAAAAACAACACACATACACAAAATTAAAAATATGAAATAGCGACAATTTACCCATCACACCTTGTATATATCAGATTAATACAATATCCCATATATAACTCAATCATCATTTTCATTTGTTGACTGTAGTTGGGATCATCGAGCCAATGCGAACGATCCTTTCCTTAGATGTATAGTATGTGCCATGCCAGGGTTACATATAGTTGTGAATTCAGAGTTACTTTTTCCTAGACCAGTTGCCACTGAAGACTATAGAACCCAGTCTGTCCTGCTATTTACCCATAGCTGGTGGAGAGATTACTCCATTATTCATCAATAAATTATGTTAATATGTGCTCCATAACATTCTATAATCTTTAGTCTTCTATCAATTTTAACTTTGCTGATGTTTCAACTTCAACATTATTTACTGTTTTTATTGTTACCCAAAGATCACTTTATTTGCATATTGTTTTCCATTTTTATATAAATCTCTTAATTTTTTTTTATGTTTATCTATGTCTTAAAAGGCATGACCCATAAAAGAAAAAGGAGTTATTTAGATTTGGGTTGTAGGTTCTCCTGCTTGGTGCAGAATCCTGTTGCCAGACATAGGATTTCTAGCAGCCATTCACCCAACTTGTGTTTCTGTTTTATGTTTACTTAAAAGTGGTAGTTTGATTGTTTTCATGTCTTTACACAGTGCTCTTAATATTCTGCATTTTCTTCAGTTTACATTTACAGTATTAACTTCAAATATTTTCTTGCTAATCAATTCTTGCTTATTACCTTTTTAATTTTTTTCAAATATCTTTTTGTGATATTGTTAGTCGTTTTTTGTTCTTGATCATATGTTAATGTTTTCAATCTCTTATGATTGTTCTATGATTTCTATCCAACATTTTTGCTATTTGCAATATTTCCATCACCCACTAACTGTTGAGATTATCTTATGAGCCATGACAATCTATATATTTCTGAAATTTATCAATAAATATCAATAACTATACTATTATATATATTTGTTTACAATAAGATTAACAACCATCTAGTTGTATAATAAAATCTCACATCACTAAATAAATTAGTGCAAATATTTCTAATAAAATATATCTGAGGTGAAGGCAACCATAGTTGTCTCCCCCTCGAATGACATGCCTATAAAAGAAAAGGTCAAACATCACTTATGGGCAGTAGTCAAATTGCATTGACTAAAGCTTCACTACAAGCTTAAATGTCCATCTGTTTTTCTTTACAATATGAAGCAATACAATTATGGACAAGTATCTGAAGCCTGGAAACTTAAACCTAGATGCATCTGGCTCAGATACTACTGACAGCAGGTACCACTGGAAAACTTTATTTGACAGCAGGTACCACTGGAAAACTTTATTTGACAGCAGGTACCACTGGAAAACTTTATTTGACAGCAGGTACCACTGGAAAACTTTATTTGACAGCAGGTACCACTGGAAAACTTTATTTGACAGCAGGTACCACTGGAAAACTTTATTTGACAGCAGGTACCACTGGAAAACTTTATTTGACAGCAGGTACCACTGGAAAACTTTATTTGACAGCAGGTACCACTGGAAAACTTTATTTGACAGCAGGTACCACTGGAAAACTTTATTTGACAGCAGGTACCACTGGAAAACTTTATTTGACAGCAGGTACCACTGGAAAACTTTATTTGACAGCAGGTACCACTGGAAAACTTTATTTGACAGCAGGTACCACTGGAAAACTTTATTTGACAGCAGGTACCACTGGAAAACTTTATTTGACAGCAGGTACCACTGGAAAACTTTATTTGACAGCTTTCTTGCAACTCTAGAAATTTTACTCAGTTATTTAACCATGTCTCCATGGATTTACACAAATATTTCTTTTTGCCAGGACTATGAAACTGCTGTTGCCATTTCAGAAGAAATGTTCATTAAGAAAAGAAAACTTCATTAGAAGGAAAGCCATCGAACAAAATAAAAAGCCATTGAAATAAAAGTAAAAAGAGTACTTTTGGCAATATTAAACTCCTTGTAATGTTAGGTCTATGCTGCAACACCATACTAGGTCAAGATTTCTCTAGCCAATACTCCAGTGTTAAAACTCCTTTTTAGGAGCTCCAAACAAGTGTTAGATATCTGTGGCCTGGCCACCATATAGGTACATCATGCCTCCCCTCCATTCTTCAATAACTACAAATGGTAAACCAGTAGCCAACAAATCTAGGAAATATTCTTCTGAAGACAAGAGATTTATTCAATTGAAAATATCCAGAATGCTAAGAAGAGGAATAATTGAAGTAAATCCCCATGGAGAGCACAAGTCTTGATAACATCCTCTGAAAATAATAAAAAGCGAATGGTTATAGGCTACTCACAAACTATAAAACCATTTATACAATTGGATGCCTAACCACTACCTTGCATTGACAAAATGATAAGTGAAATCACCAAATACAAATATTTTAACATTTTGGATCTCAAAAGTGCCTATCACCAAATAGAAATAAACTTGAAAGACAAGCCTTACATGATTTTTGATGCATGTGAACGAATTTCATTTGGAATCATAAACAGTGTGACCAGCTTCCAAAGGGTCATCAATAAGTTAATAACCAATAAAAAACTGCAAGGCACTTATGCTTACATAGACAATGATCATGGTTGCAATCCAAAATGGTTCATGACTGCTGTTGAAAAATACAATCTTACACAAAACAATGGTAAGTGATCTTATGGGTTAAACATCATGAACCTACTAGAACATGTCATAAGCAAAAGAACTATAGTGCCAGATTCTGAATGGCTGAAGCCTCAATGGGAATTACCAATCCTTAATAACATCTCTACATTATGATGGGCCATGGGTATGTTTGTACAGTATTCTCCCTGGGTAGCTTCATTCTTGGAAAAAAATACACCAGCTAACACAAATTACCAGTTTCCCTCTAACTCCTCTTGCTGTCAAAGACTTTGAAGGCCTAAAAAGGTATATCACCAGTTCTATTATCGCAGCAGTAAATCCCATTATTCCTCTAGTAGTAGAAATAGATATCTCAGACTATGCTATTGCTACCTCACTGAAACAATCCAGTCACTCTATAGTATTATTCTCCAGACATTCAGTGATAAGTTTGTGCCATTGTGAAGACCATAAAGAAATAGTAACATTGGCTTCCACTTTAGAATAGTCAGAGATCAAAAGTCTGTAGCATTCATGTACAACTCTAAGACAACTAGGTACATAAAAAAAAAAAAAAATGAAAAAAAAAATAGCCAGATGGAGAATTAAGCTTTCTTACTTTTCATTTGATATTGTCTATTGTCTTGGCAAGGAAAATGCATTGGCTGACACCATCTCAAGAGTGTGTGGATCATTAAAGAACACTGAAGATTTCCTGATGCTACATAAGAAGTTGTGTCACCTAGGGATCACTAGAATGCTACATGTGTTTCATAATCAAAATCTACCGTTCTCTATCGAGGATGTCAAGAGGATCATGAACAACTGTCAGATAGGCTTGGTGATCAAACTCTGGTTCTACAAGCTTAAACCAGGATCTCTTGTGAAAACCACACATCCCTTTAAAAGGCTTGACTTAGATTTCAAAGGGCCACTACCAAGTAAAACTGGAAACAGATATTTTTTAATGGTAGTCAACAAATACTCTAGGTTCTGTTTACTCTTCTCTGCCTCAGCTCAAACTGTCATACAAGATCTCTGCTCTTTATTCTCAATTTTCAGGATACCAGCATACATCCACACTGACCAGTAAACTGCATTTATGTCAGAACAGCTTAAGCAATTCTTATTTGAACTTAACAGAGTCAAACCACACCATATAATTTCCAAGGTAACAGTTGGTATGAACATTATAATAGGATTATATGGAAGACTATACAACCAATAGTTGAAAACCACAAATGCTTTATTACATGTTGAGAAAAGTTGCTACCTGAGATCTTATATGCTATCAGAAATCTTGTGAACTAGCACCAATGTGATACCAAGATACTTTAAATTCCCAAGACAAAGATTTTCCATGATCTCTTACAGCTAGGTCCTGTTTTGTTTTAAAAAAAAAAATTACAACTTGCTGGTGAGCAAGGTGGAACTGCTAGAAGCCAACTCACACTATCGTCTAATACCCCAATTGGGAGGCTATAAAATGTCTCTCTCAGAGACTGAGAAGGGGTATCTGATGCACAAACTTTCCCACTGATGGCACCGACCATATGCTACCTATGGATTCGTCCAAGGAGCAAAGCCCAGAAGATTGGAACGATTGATCTCAACATCAAATCAGCTCAACAAAAGTGAGAGCACCCAAGCCTTGATGGCAGTGTGTGACTTTCAGGCTCTGAACAACCTAGTCATAGTAAGAGAAAGAAAAGAGTTAGGACAAGATACTTCAGGGCAACACCACCCGCAAGGTTCGAATTCCATGACCAGGGACCCCCATGACATTCCAGGTGGATTTGCAAAATGTCCATTCATTCAGATGACTGAATAAAATTGAGTGGTGGAGAATGTAGTGAAGGCAACCATAGTTGTCTCCCCCTTGAACGACACTGCTACAAAAGAAATGGTTAAACCTCATTTATGGACAATAGTCAAAACGCATTAAATAAAGCTTCAATCCAAACTTAAACATTCTTCTGTTTTTCTTTACAATATCGTAAAGCTGAAATGCACAATATTTTTCATTTTTCTTAGCATATCCTAAAAATTTCACCAACAATGGTTGCAATATTTTCACCATATAAGATAGTGGGATGGGGGCACCTCGGCGTGGTGTAATGGTTAAGCAAGCTTGTCTCGCTAGATCAGTTACAACTGAAAAATGAGTTCGATCCTCACTAGATGCCCCATACTTTCAGCCTTGTGCCACATCTAAGCTATGCTTGGAAAATAACTATAAGATAGTGGGATGGTACCACTTCCTCGATATCATGACAAAAAAAAAATTGAATTATTTGTAATGTAAAAACTAATTTCAAAAAAAAAAAAAAAAAAAAAAAAAGTGGGAGGGGGGCATACAACTCTAGATCTTATAATGGTGTTCTGTAGCTTTCAAACCTCAGTCCTTTGTGTTGCCTACTAACACATGGTATTGAATTGAAATGTAATACTCGCTTGATGTCAGTTTTTTATTAAGTGGGATGATTTGCATATACAGAAGACTAATGCATGTAAATTGACTATGCCACACACTCAAGCATTTTCAATTCTGCCAATATGACATCCAGAAAAAAATACAGGTAATACACAGCCACTCCTTTTTGCTGACAAGATAGGCTGCTAATCATTTCTTTGCTACACTCCATACCGAGTTCTTGATCACAGTAGATATAACCTGGGGACAGTCTTTTTTGTTGAGATGGGGTCATGTTTCTGCCATCACTTAATTGCTAGGTGTCCATTTCCAGAAAGTTGTTTGGCTCACTTAAGTTTATTGCAATCTCCTACTTGCTCTCAGATGATCACCTACTGGCATGTTCAATCCTAAGAAGAAACAAAGATCTTTTCTGTAGCACAGCATCCCACCAAGATTGAATTTTGGCTAACAATCCCAGTCACTCATCTAACCTGAGCTTGGTTGCACACGAGTGTTGCATTGCTTTTATCTAACAACGTGACCCACCTTACAGGCCATATTCCTTCTTGTATTTTGGTGCTGATCTTATAATGATCCCTTTCAGCTTACCCTTGTCAATGTACCACCCTTTGCAGTTGAGTTTGAGGAGTAATATTTTGTGGTCATATACCAGTATACAGCTTCTTGAACGGAACACCATTCTGGCTATAATACTTTCAGGTTTACATTACATCATTACACTAGTCTATTTCCTACAAGAACATGTATGCATTGGAAATGCAGTGGCACATCCTACCCATTGGCAAATGTCCTAAACTCCCTATTCCAAAACATGGTGTCATTATATGTGTGGAACTCCAGCAGTGGACCTCACTTGTAGAACATAAACCCCAGCTGGTTAATAATGTTTGATGGGACATAGAGAAACACAATAGGCCACATTCAGTAATGTTAAATAATGGCCATTACTGTAGTGGGTTATACCCATTGCCACTCTACTGGGTGCCATTTACTGCTAATGTTCTCTTCTGCCAGTGAACTAGTGCCAAGTCTATTGTCTGCCACTATTCATGTGTTCTTATTCACAATTTATGTGTGTAAGGGCAAAATTCTTTACAAAGTATGTGGTTGTGTTGTGACTCAATCCTGAATGTCCACAATATATCACATTCACAGACAACCCATACTCTTTGACTAACTTCCTGAGTATACCCACCCTTCTTGTATTAACATATCACTAGCCTTAGAGTGTATCCTGCACAGTGTATCCGAGATTCAATGGTACACACACTGAAAAATATAATACTCTGGCCTGACCCTAGAGGACAAAGTTAATGCCCTTCAGCAAAGCATCCAGCTCAGTGAGATTGTTGTGTTAGGCATCATTCATGAGTTTCAAGCATCACATTCTCATTCTCCAATAGAACTCCCACTACCAAGGAACTTACATTGACCAATATGTTCATTTTCTTTTCATTCTTGCTACAGTCTCCACTATCATTTGTCTGAGGAGGATGCCAGTCATCTCATCATTCAAACCTTTTGTAATTGCATTTGCTCTTCAGTTCATTACACTGGTTGCCATATAAAGCCATACTGAAAGAAGCACATAGAGGCTGTTCCATGTGACCCTCCAGACCATGTTCAGGCATCTTCTCAATTTCCACAGTCCTGTAAGGTATATGTCCATAGATTTGCCTAGCCACTATGTTTGTACGCCACAAGCAAATCCATTGTGAAAGCAATATACAACACATTCTTTATCCAATGTGCATCTACCATCTCCTTCACACTCAGTTACTGGTAAATGACAGATGTTCCTCCTATTGTGCAGAGGTAGGACATGCTCAGTCTGTTTTACCCACATAAGCTTTACACCAGTTCCACTTTATAACCCAATTTAACTATGGATACAACTGACAAAGTCATCAAACTCTGAGATTAATTTCATGTCTAATTTACTGTCAATAAGTTTTCGTTCAAATAACTTGTGGCTTGTAATAGTGTTCAGTAGCTTTCAAACCTCACTCTTTTATGTCAATGACTAATGTAAATACACAGTACCAAGCTGAATAACATGTAATTCTCAGTGCCAGTATTTTTATTAGATGAAGTGATTTGCATATATAGCAGGCTAACACATGCAAATCATCCATGTCACTAGTATCCATGATCTTGCATCCACCAATATGGTGCGCAATGAAAAGTACAAATCACATGTAGTTGCTTCCTTTTTTTTTTCTAACAAAATCGGTAACTACTTGATTTTTCACTAAAACCTTGTCAGAAACAAGGTTGTAAAAGTATTTAATGTAAAATAGTTACCAATCAAGTACAAATGACAGCAGTATACAAAGTCACTAAAAGACAAGTGTAGTGTTGACTTTCCAGTCCATAGAGTTTGTTTAATAAGTATTAGCATCTGTGACTTGACATCCAATAAGAGTTGGTTTACAAGTATAATTTTAAAGAATATATTTTACTGTTATAAAATGTTCCATCACCTGTTGCATGATTACAAGCCAAATCAAAATCTAATTATATCTCTTTTACATAAAAATGTATATGACCAGAAAAAAAAGGGGGTTAGCTACTATGCAAATACACAAGGATATGTTGTTGACCTCAATAGGATAATACTACTGTTAAGCAAACAACTGAATTCAAGCAAAAGAGTGACAAAGTCTAGAATGTGAACCTATATTACCTTTTAGTAAGCCTTTATGCAAAATGTGTTTATAACTAATTACCCTCTATATAATGGATAAAATAGGCATTTCTTATAAAAAGGAGTTTAGAGCATTTTGACATGATGTCCATGGTTTTAAGATTTTAAGTAGACTGGTTACCATAGCAACCGGCTGAAATTTAAAAATACCCAAGTTTATTTTATCTTGTGTTGTTTAAAGGCCAATTTCTAATTATTCACAAATGTTGGACCTAGACATTAAACAACAGTGCTAACACCTAACTTTTCATTCTAAAGTGAACTGAGAGTATTCAAATGAAAATTCAGTCAGTTTATTTTGAGTAAAACAAAAAGAACTTTATTTTCACCATTATTGAAGAATATATTTACCATTTTGTTCCACTATCTTCTGACAACTTTCCAATTTCATCCTCCCAAAACTAATTTTGCAACAAATAACTGCTGTAGGTACCTTTTTCCAAGAAATTTAATCTCTTTATGTGGATGCTGCATAAATTGGAATAAATGATAATCTAATGAATATGACAGGAGTATAAACTTCTTAGCCAAACTGTGATATAATATGGAGGATTAGATTTTGAAATGGTACCATATTGCTGGCCAACCTGGAAATGCAATGAGCACTTAAATCTTCACTTAAAAGTCAAATAGCATCAGAAAGGGAATTCCACTTTCAAATGTAAAATTTATTAATAAAAGAAAAGGAACTGCATCCGATTTCAGGTTAATCTGGGTTATTAGAAATGTGTGTTAGATGAAAGAAAATTATATCCTAACTGCAAGGCAGCAAATATAACATGATTTTTCAAATCAACCCACACCGTTACAGTAGAGCAGCCAAAGAAAAATCACTTCTTAAAGCAATCAAAAGAAAAAAAAAGAGGCAACTGAGATGGATAGTTTTCTAGTTTTGGACACAAAGTTATCTTTATATATCAGTCCATGTATTTAATTTTCAAACTTGTCTACTCAAGATTTTTGTTTCAACTGCCTCCAGCTCAATAACAAATATGTTTAGTTATAGCATAGAGAGCAAGTGAAACACTAGATGATGCAGGAAATATCAGTTTAGAAATATCTCCATTCTGTAGAAAAGATTTGTGTTAGTATTCACCAATATAAGTAAAAAGCAACACCCTTTTCATAGAAAAGGTTGAAGAAACTGTAAAAGTATATCATGGTTAAACATCCTAGAAAGTACACAGTATTATGTTGCTCCTATAATACAATACATTTGTATAAATATAAAAGTTGATATAGCTATGCTGTGTAATCTGGTTCTGAACATGATGACCACCTATCCACCTTACAATAAATGGGGACTGGTAAGTCCTCAAATTGACAAGCCTTTAAAGAAAAACAAAATCTGATATTTAGTCATTTACTTAGATTTTGTGAAGTTGGATCAGGCCAAGAACTCTTAAGAACCTCTACTTTGATTAAAGTCTTATGGAATATTCACTTTTAGTTATTTTGATCAAGTATTTTTGGTTGCTTCCTGAAGAGTTTTTTGATCTCTGCTCAAAAATGTCCACTACAATCAAAAAAGCTGTAGTATGGATGGAAGAAGTATTTGGATAACAATAAGAATCATCTCAATCAATAGTGTGTGTGTGTGTATATATATATATATATATATATATATATATATATATATACACACACACACACACACACACACACAAGTCATATGGATATCAGAATTTATAAGTGATAGATTAATTAGAGAAAAAGTTATTTGTTTTTGAAATAAGTTTTCTTTCTTATTGATAAGTTTGTAGTACTAACCACTAAAACAACTCTGCAAATGATTTAAATAACTAATTCTTCAAACAGCTAATTAAAACTGAATTAAGTAGCAGACAAAATACAATTGAAATCATTTTAATATACAAGACACAAAACTGGAAAGTAGAAAATCCATAGATTTTTCTTTTACTCACAATTATAATTGCAAGATTATTTATATATATCAGAGCACATAGCTTGCCGGCTCTCTGTCTATGATTATTGGAGTACCTGTGTGCTTTGTTTGGGATCAATGTCACTTGTCATCTCTGACTTGGATCAGATTTAGATTTACTAAACACAAAAAGAAAAAAATATAATCTGGTAGAGTTTGAGCACATTTATTTAACTTCTATAGATTCTTTCAAAAGAGAGAGAGACTTTGTTACTAAAATACTGAAACAATTACAAGCACAAATTAAATGTTAGTACAGAGACATTTACTAACTTTAGCAGATGTAAGGAAATGAAAATTTGGTGCATTGTACTGAACTAATCTTCTAAGTGGAACAGTCAAAATTTCAGGATGTAGGCAATCATGACTCTCCAAAGATTCCTTTTCTTTCTTATATGTGAACTGCCATAACTTCTTGGAGATAAAAAAATAGTGGAGTGGTTTCTCTCTGCCTTTTTGAATTCCAAGTTGTCCTCATTCTAGGTTGGGCACCACCCAAACTTAGAGAGCCTAGTCTGCCCTGCTATTTGACCCATAATCAGTCAAAGAGAAGAGGATTCATGCTTTTCCTTAAAGATTAGGTATTCCAAATTATAGATTTTTTACCTGTACACAAATACTTCATGATAGTAACCACCTGATTGACATTACCAAGCACTTATACACATACAACGTTACTTTCACACTGAGAAATTGTCCATCAAAATAATTTAAATTTTATATGGATCAGTTATATCAAGTTATTTCCTATTTAAAGAACAGGATAAAAATGATTAAATTTATGAAATAAATGAAAAAAAAAGTGTTGTTAAAATAACTCACAAAAAGTTATGTATATTTTAAAACCAGTCTCTACTAAACCACAAAAAACATATCTAAAACGAGATAAAATCGCCTGTTTCCATCATGTCCATTTTCATTTAAACTGCTAAAAAATGATAATGCAACCAAAGCTGTGAGAAATAAATTGAAATATTCTGACATCGTTACTTTACAAAATGATATAAAACAATTATCAAGTTTAATGTAGGTAACAATACTACAAATAAGTACATGAAAATACAGAATGCAGAAAACAAGTTAAAAAGAAAAGGAAACAGCACAAGAGTAATCATCACTTTACCTGTTTCGGTATATAGTTAACAAAATATTTTAAAAGTGTAAAATGCAGCAGTTAAATATTGCAGGCTATTTAAACTAATATACAACATTTAAAATTGAAAGTAATAGTTCTTAGTTGTGCTTCTTAAATTTTTCTAGTAGAAAAAGAAAACAAAACAATTTTTGTGTGCATTTCCTCATTCAGTCATATGAAAATTTACCCAGTTGTCACTACTTATGTTGACAAATGATATCTAACAAACATCCTTTCTTTAATAGAATTTAAATTAAGTGAAACAATACACAGGTAGCGTGTTAAGATTTTATTGTTACCTCCTACTTTCCTTACAAATGTCAAAGTGAGAAGCTAACAAACTAGAAACTCATTTATGAATGGCTGCTTTGTCATAGATAAGGTGCATAGAGAACAACTACTTAACCTAAATAAAATAAGTAATTCACTGAAGCAGGTTTATTTATAATCTTAACAAACAAGTTAAAAGTAGATTATCTTTTTAACTATTCTAACCAAAAAGGATAAAAGAACATGAAAAAGCTGATATCCAATGATGACGAAATCTTACAATATTTGTAAACTTAAAAAGAAAAAATATTATCACTATTTTATTGCTCATTCAAAAATATTCCCGACTTACAAAAAAACTGAAGTGCATTCAGTTAGTAAAATTACCTAAGAAATTGGCAACCATGTTTAAAAAGATTTCAAAACAATATCAAACAAAAAAAAATTATACAAGAAGAGTCTTTAACTAACAGTACATTTTAAATTTTAATTCAACCCTTCAGAAAGGAGAAAATACATATGAATCAATATCGAAAAAGTAAAAAATGTTAGCAGTATCTAGTAAAAAAACAGGTATTATTAAAAATTAGCAAAAACTGAAATCCTTCTTACAAGACAAATAAGTTTTTGCAAATGATGTAAGAAGAATAAAAACGTTTATTGAATGTGAGAAGAGTACAACAGAACTGAATTGTTTACCTATTCTTCCAATGCATCCACTCAAAACTCAACCTTTTTATGCGCATTATTAACAATGTAACTAAATAAGAGCAATAATTTTCGATGATCAGATTTCATTGCCATACAAGTTCGTTTAAAAAATGAATTGGCTTAAAAATATTGGATGTTTTTTGTCAGACGTAATGAAATGACATCAATTCTCAAGAGAATGAAATATCAATTCAATGTCAACTTAAAAATATAATTATTTCTAATTCCCAACACAAAGAATGTAGGGTTTAAAAAAAAAAAATAAAAAAAAAATAGCCCTTATCCTTAAGCAAGGATTCATTTCCATGAAACTAATTTTAACTGCAAGACAAAAAGAGCAGGTCAAACGAAAAGTTTTTAAGCTTGTTTTAATTCGCCAAATAACCTGATTAAAAATAGCCATTAGTAAAATTTTGAAAATAAAAAAACAAATTGTGTAAGATTTTTTTAGCCTTATCTAACACCCACATTCTCCTTATCAAAGAAAATTCAACAAAACAAAAAAAGTGAACAATGAAATTTTTTAAATGTTTAATTAGCTTAAGATTTTTACTAGACTCAAGTCAAGAGGAACTAACTGCGAAAATAACTTAACTTAAAGCTTAATTACTTACTAGTTAATGCAATCTGAAAACACAGTATATGTGTGTGTAAGTGGAGGCAGGGTGAAAGAATCGTCTTCACATACCAAAAAGATTTAAGGAGAAATAAAAAAAAAAAAAAAAAAGGCTTCAGTTTCATCTGATTTTTGTCTACTATTAAAAAAACTATGGGCAGGTTTTCTGAATCAAGAATATTTGTTTTTAATTGAAAAAAGACAATGGAGGGAGACTATCTCGATTTTTTTTTTGTAAAGTATATTTAAAAAAAAAAAAAACATACGACAACAAAAAAAAAGTTATCCAGAAAAATAAATCAATATAAAAAATGTAAACAAAATCAGAAATTTTTACACCAGCTGGCGAACAATTATGTAACTAAACAACAATAAGAAGAAAAATGTTACAAATTTTAAAAATACTACTAAAAACTACCTCAATGAAGTTCCTTGAAAATTATAGTGATAAATTAAAATAGTGACAAAAAGTAAGAAGCAATAAACACAACACTCAGAATTTAGTCAAATACAAAAATATGCTCTGGGAAAAAATTAATTTTTAGATTTCTTTTTGCAATAACGAAGTTATATAAAATCTGAAAATAAAAATTGTCTAGAATTATGTAATCGTTGATGAATCATCGAGAAGAGAAAGTTTTAAAAGAAAGAACTTAAACTGAAAAAAAGTCAATACTAAGCGTTTAAAAATTAAATCCTCTCCTCGCAAAAAAACATTACCCAACAAATTTTAAGATCCGTCAATAGTGTAAATAAAAGATGTTATTCAGTTCCCTTAACCTGTAACTTTGTAGTGTAGATATTGAGCAATATATACAAACATGATATGATGACACTCTTGAAAGGAGTTAACACCCTTTCCATATTCAATTTATGATGATGCCACTGGACCAAACTTGTCTTAAACTTCAGACGTTTTTAAGTTACAAATTAATAAGTATTACTAACAGAAATACTGTTTTTTGAATCAATTTTTAAAATTTTGGACGTTAGAAGAATGATTTAACAAATACTCTTAAATTCAGTGGTTTGTTTTTATTTTTCAATAAAACAATATAAGAAAATTAGATCTATCAATGTAATTCATCATTAATTCTTAACATTTTAACGTAACGAGTTTTAGTTATTTCTGTTTGTATTTCTGACATCATTTCTTTCTGTAATGATGTTGTTTACAACCTGGACAACAACAACAGAAGAATGCGTGTCTTAACGTGATGCCAGCACGAACAAACAATAACAGCATTGTCTATGAATAAAAAGAGGAACTTTAAGTTTAGTCATGAACTCGTCTTAAACATTTCTTTAAAATGAAAAAAAATATATTTTATTTACATCAGATTGGTACGTTGTAGAAAAGAACGGCTAAGAAGAGCCTAAGACCAGATCATGATTACAAATAATGGAGGATCAGTTCTTCAGAAGATTGGAATTTCAAAACAATGATTGGAAAAATGATTAATCATGTGTAAATACTTCAAAAAAGTCTAATAAAAATTTTAACCATCAAATTCTATATTAAAATAATTTTGTAAATATAGAGACAAACATTAAACGTGTGATATCTAAAAATCTGAACCCCCATTTTGAGGCCAAAGCTACAGACAAGAGAGGGGCGCGGTTAGCTCAGGTGACAAGACAATCAGAATTTTACTTAAAATAGCATGATAAATTGGGGACTTCGATGTTGTTGAGAAGATATTAATATTCTACTAAAACAATTTTACATTTTATTCGGAATCTACTGACAAAATATTTAGACTCTTAGACAGATCAGAGATTGAATTCAGCAAGAATTACACAGGTCAACGACTTATTTTAACGTGGAAAAAAATGTCGGCGAATCAAATATAGTTGATATCGAGTAATAACTTTTCGTCAAAATCAGATTTATTTTGATTTCTTCAAAATGATTAATAATCACATTTTACTTGACAGTATACTAAAATCAAAAATTGGAGAAAAGTAAGAGGGGGAGTAGAAATAGAAACGACAGTAGCAGCTGTAACTTTGGCTACTGCTGACAGTAAAGACCATGGGGGTATATAGCAACATCCGATTTTGCGATACAGAAACAGCGGTAACAAGGGTAAAATCCAGACACCATTGGGAATAATTTCATCGGATATGGTCGAAGATGAATGTGAGGATGGACAGAGTTTGTGTCCTTACCTGACTGAGTTGTTGTTGCTGCTGCTGCAGAGAAGACTGTTCCACTGTCATCTTTACAGCCGACAAAATGGCGTCTTCCTGTTAGAACATGTGGTCCGACTAGCAAACTGGGGTATACGCAACAACAAAAGAAGATCCAAACACCTCTTCGAGAATATTCTTAGTTAGCATCGAATGAGATGACTTTAGTTACGTAACTCTTGTGAGTCCAAGTCACGATTTGTCTTGCGTAGTTGGATCCGAAAAGAACGACTGAAATCCACCCTGCCGCTGGTGTAAAACTGTAAAACAGAACAGCCAGGGATTCCCGCTATAAGTCGATGTAAGCGAAATTCTTATTGGTTAACTCTGGGAATCCCTTATTGGAATCCCCTCTCATTGAAATGTCTACGAAGCATCTATGACTATCAGAATTTAAAATAAATACCTGATGTTACATTTTGCTAAAGACTTATAATATTTAGTGAGAGTTTTGTTTTTTTTAAATCATTACAAAATAAGATTTTGTAATAGTAAAGTTTGAAAAATTGCCAGAACTGACTGGCCAATAACAACTTCGGTTTGTTAAATTCTTGATAATAGCACCGGTGATGTCAACAAGTAAGATGGCGATGTAAGTACATTTCTCGACCGGTTCGTGTCTCGTATTATCTTGGATGGCTCTAAGAAGAAACTGCTGATTGCTGGACGGATGGGCATCCGTTAAATAAACAAACCAGCACAACTGAGAATTGGTGAAGAATAACTGAGCAGCAATTATCATGTCTTTTTTAGTGGATTCACTAGTCATGCTTTTCTCCCAAGTAAGGAGTTTCTGTTTATTTATTTATTTTTATTGTCCATCAAAATTTAAAAAAAAAATAAACAAACAAACCTATTTTGTACTTAACATGCAGTTATATATTTACGTACTGCTGATCATAAACACATGTGCTGTTTCTTTGGTATAACATCTGCAAGCTACTAGAGACTAGAGAGGGTTAAGTTAATAATGAAATGAATCATTGCTAATAATCTAACTATTGTTTTCTTCCAAAATTATTCGTCTCTGTTGACGTGTACACACGGTAAAAAATGATTTTGTTTGTTTAACGAATTTAACAAAGAGATTGATATGCCGTTTAGATTGAATTGATTAACAAAGTCACTTTTGAAGGTCTGATTTTTCAAATCAAAGTAAAAGAACTACTAAAATAGAACATTTATTATTACTTGCAAAATCCAAGTTTTTAATTGTCGATTAAATTGCCATTCAACATTAAAGTAAAATTTCATATCGAGACAGGACAAAGGCCAGTCCGTACTTGTGTATACTGTACCTCAAAATTAAAGATATAAAAAAATAAAAAATTTAAATGTGATGATTCATGTTTGGATTTATCCAGTAACTTTTTCCTACACAGCATGAACCAAGACTTTGGGAAGATTTTGTTTTGATGCTTCACTTGTGTTTTCATTGAAACAAAATTTAAAACGTATGCAAGTAATTATGAAAATGGATTGACTGCTTTTGCATGACAAAAATGAAAATGGACACCGGGAGTAATTAAACACGAGGAGCAATGAGGTGTTTACGTTGAACGGGAAGTACAAAAAAAGTAAAACTAAGTTGAAAATAATCGAAAAAGTATTTGTGACAATACTTTTGCAAAAACGCAAGAGAATTGTCACAAATAATTATATGTGTGTATATATATATATATATATAGAGAGAGAGAATGAATGTTGTGCTGGTATAGTACTTTTAAGTTAAAGATTTTTTAAACCAATATCACCGCGATAGTGTTGATTTAAAACTAAAAGTAAACGTGTTCAAAGGAAAGGTAACCCGTGTCATTTTCCTTCAGTTATTAGGGAATTTAACCATTCATTATGATTATGGTGTTATTGTTGCTAACAAGTGTTATCTATGTAAAGGCTATTTTTTAATTTTCGTGCATGTCGAAGTTTTTAAATGGCTCAGTATTTTTTAATTCATTGTCCTCGTTTAAAAATATGTGTTTGTTTTTTTTTGTTGTTTTTATGACCATGATGTCATGTTTTTTTGTCAGTTTGAGTTTTAAAAAATTCTAGAGAATATAAGGAATATCTTAATTTCAGACAATGATGTATTTTGGAACCAAGGTTTTTATTTAAAAAATAAGTCGCAAAATCATAAAAATGATCTCTAATGGGTCTGGTTTGCATATTTTGTTTTGCAGTCAATTCTCAACTTTAACATTTATTCATTTATGTGACCTTTACTAGTTTTTATTAATACTCTGCTATTTAAGCAATGACTGTAAGTTTTTTCCATTTTGATTTTGGTAAACATTCATTGAATTGTATAAGTAAGCTGTAGTGTAGCATCAAACAAAAATCAACATTTGATCCTTAACATTTATGGCATTGAACAGCTTTATAGCGAATGTTTGAGTTTAGTGCTCTTGACAAAAAAAAAACAAAAAAACTACAAGAATTCCTACAGAAAATAGTGAAGAAAAGTGGGAAGAAAGGGCTAAATTTCAACAGCAAGAAGATGTAATGCATGGTTGTTAGCAAAGGAATAGCCCAACATGAAAATTATAAATTGGAAACACTAAAATCAAACAAGAACAACAGTTTAAATATCTGGGAAGTGTTTTAACTGAGGGCAGAAAGTGTGATACTGAAACCCAAAGGTTTATTGGAATAGTGAAAGATGCCTTCCAAAAGCTAATCAAAGTATTAAGAAACAGACAAATTTTGTTAGTACAGTGATGTGTAAATTATATACTATATAAACGACAGTATCGCTATAATTATGGAAGAGTCACCTTTTCTTGATGAGACTACATCTGTCAGAGAGAATACTTATCATAACAATAGGGCATTGCCAATTGCTTACTTATCCATGATAGAGGATCCTGAATATGTGGAAACTTGACTTAGGTGTTTTGCAACATCAGTAACAGTAAAAAAAAAAAAAAAAAAAAAAAAAAAAAAAAGTTAAAGGACACCAAAGTTAGTGGAGGAGAAAATGAAGTTACTGATATGTTTTGGCCTCAGCTGGGTGTGAGGCCATAAAAAAATCTCTGTCATGGATTATCCCATTGTGTTAGAAGACTTAGTGTATGAATAAATTGCTGTAATCATAAAAGCAAATGTACAACCCCCCCAAAAAATATTGGTCATAGCGGAAATAACTAAATTTCTCAAAAGTAGACAGAGACCGAACACAACTATTATGCAATATCTACAATGAATGAAAGAAGCATCGAGATATTGTGAATTTGAAAGAATGGGTTTGGAACAAATGTCTATCGAAAATGAGCTAATTTTGCTAAGACTGATTGAAGGAATATTTGACATCTCATACAAGTGTAAAATTCTAGAGCGGCTTCAAGCTCAAATGAATCTGGAAGCATGTGTGGAGTTTTTTAGAATTGATTCAAAAATTTAATGCCTGCAAAGGCCGCATACCATGAGTTTGCTGGTATGAAATACTTTGCTAAAGTTGACCTTAAGTCAGTATGTAGTCAGATAAAAATTGACAAGTTTCAAGAAGTCACCAGAATGAACACCCCTGTTGGATTACTAAGATGGACTCGCCTGCCATTTAGAGTAAAAACGTCAAGTCACATTTTCCAAAAAGCCATCAAAAAACTTTCAGAGGGGATTAAAAATATAATTGTATATCAGAATGACATTGACATTGGTGTGTGCAGTAAAGAAGAGGTCAAAAGTAAAACAGGGCAAGTTTTGAGAAATTAAAAAGCGATAAATGTGAGTTTAATTGTGAAAAAAATTTGTACCTAAGCAAAATGAAAAATTTTTTGCTGGAAAGAAAGTTTCTATTAAAATCTGATCATAAACCTTTGGAATTCATATTCAAACCTCCAGAAGAGATACCAAAGGTCAACTTTTCCAGGATATTAAGATGGGCAATTTAGTTTATGCCATTCAACTTTGACATCATATATATTAAAGGAAATACCATTCTGCATGTGAATGCATTATCTCAGTTAAATTTTGTGAATAAAAATGTTGAATCAAGTGCAAATTATGAGGATAGGATTTTGCACTGGATAGAATAGATGTATTACCCTTAAATCGGCTTAGGTTGGGAACTAGGCAAAATTCAGTCTTGAATAGAATTATGGATAGAATAAAAAGGAATACATGGAGTAATTGCTCTCTGGCTGAGAAGCGCAGTGTGTTGCTCTCTATGAATCTAGCATCATTCATGCTGATGATAGGCAGGAAAGTTTCTCTATGGTGGTTAAATCAGAGCAGTTTCATTTTGGAGCCATTAAAATTTACAAGCCATTTCCTGTGCCAGTTAACTACTGATTAGAGGTTCTTTTCAAGAACAGCCACCGGGTTAACTTTGACAGAAACAGGAGTAAATGATAGTCATCAGCATAAATGCCTACTTGGGAACTGATCATGGAGATCATTGATAAAGATCAGAAACTATATAGGACTTGGGATAGAGCTTTGGAGGATATCCGTGTTCATGTGAAAGGATCTGGAAGCAAGCCCATTCAAAATAAATAAGTGCTGAAAATTCAGTTTAAATTGAATAATTCTGATTTTTGATAAATTTTTAAATATATGGATTAGTGTTGTTTTCTTTTGGGTTTTTTTTTTTTTTTTTTTTTTTGTTTTCATTTTGGAAAAAATGTATTCATTTTAGTGGTCTCTAATACTTTCCAACTCTTTTAAATCAGCCAATCTTTCAATATTTGTTGATTTCATTGATGCATTTCTCACCTTCTTGAAATTGGACAGCCAAGTTTGTATTCTAGTCAGGTTTGTTTCATTCACTTATGTGCAAATACCCTTGGGAAAGGTATAAATTCATCTACCCCTAGTTATGAGTTAAATAGTTGGAGTTATCTGGAAAATTCATTGTTATTCTTAAAAAAATTGTTAATACAATATTTGCAGACAGAAAAAAAATTACTCGCACTATATATATACAAAGCTCTTGGGCCTTGTATTGGGTGAATATTTGGTTAAAAAAAATAATCAAAGTATGATCTGATTTCTTCAGTATTTCACATAGTGCAATTTTTTATCTCTGCCTCAGAGATTAACTTCTATGTAAATTTGTAAATGAATCTTTTCATACATCTTCTTAATTGTGAGAACTATACTCATTTTATTTCGCTATAAAAAAACAGATGCCATATTTCAACCAGCAGTTAATTTCATACAACCAAACTAAATTATGTATTGACATTTGTGGGCAATATTAATAATGTCACTGTTATCTTGTCAATATAAACATATTTGCAAATTAAACTTAGTATGAATTAATAGCTGAAAAGCTTGAGGATTTATCTCAATTTTTGTTGCCACAGTTGCTTTGGAAAAGGTATACATTAATTTCAAATAATTGCAAATAGTTGTTTACAGTAATACAATTTTTGTAAAATCTTTCACTCCCACAATCTACACTATCCAGCATAAAAGTATTTCAGCAAATTAACATTTTTTAATATAATTTTTACAGCATATTTACTATTAAATACATGTTTAATGTGACCAAAAGATAGATTTTACTCAGAATTGAAGTTAGAAATTTTGTACTTTTAAACAAAACATTAAATGAGGTGAAAAAATAACAGAATATATAATGCCAATTATTATTATTATTATTATTTGCTCTATTATTTGGACCAGGCTCTTCATCTTGGTTTTTATACTCACAATGATTCCATTGTTGTACACTTCCTCTCTATGAAAAAGAACTTGTATGTATTGCTGGATTCTCAAACTATTATTATACAATTCTGTAATAAGCAATTGGTTTATTTGAATTATTTATTTGAAGAAGTAAAACTAATTTTGTTATGACAGTACTCTTGACCATGTTGCAACCACCCCCTGGTCAGATTCTTTTAAGAATTCATCAAATCAAAATTAAATTGTTCTTTTATGGTGAAATAATTATAATAATAATTTTATGGTGAAATTATTTGGATCTAGCTTAGAAGCTACCTTTCAAATGTACTTTAAGCTAGCTGCTGCAAAGGGTTTTTGGGCCTTTGGCCTTTTACCTTCAGCATCCTATGTACATAAACATTATAATAATTTAGAAATAATAAAACTATTTTGTCTTTATTTGGCACAATCTTTCTTTGTGTACACAACCAATCTCTGTAGTTTGTTTACATTTATTTTGTGCACAATTTTTATTCTCTTTTAAAATCCCCATTCTTTATGATCCATTCACATAAAATCACTCTTAAAAGACATTAAGGAACCTGAACTATATTATATTTCAAATATGTCACAGTATACTTGCTAGAAAAAGAAAGAAAAAATATATGAGCACTGTACCATGCCTCACTTAAGTTTTAATTAATGGTTTAGATGATATCAATTTCAATTACGACAAAAAGCAAAATTAAAGTTAAACCCATAATAAAGAATAGTTTTTTAAACTTTTAACTCTGTTTGATATTTAAATTTAACTTTAAATGAGATATTTATTTAATTTTTAATCACATATAACTACAGTAGTTACTACTTGTTACTTCAGGTTGTTTATGATTCACCAAGATCAAAAAACAGATGGACAGGCACGCATATACTGTGTTGTATTTATAAAGGAATGTAAAGTTATAAAAATCCATGAAAAATACTTTGATAACCGAATAATAATGCTTTGAATTTATATGTATAAAAAATATTGCCAAAAATGCTGGAAACTTTTGCATCAACCTAATATTCCAAAATATTTATAAAAAATGTTTTGAAATAATATCACAATCTATTTTGTATGTCACATTATTTTGTTTTCTATTTATAAAAAAAATAATAGACCACATTTTAGTTTAGGTCACTTGGATATACACAAAATTAATCCTTAACTATATGGTTCTTTCAAAATTAATCTATAAAGCGCCTAAGACTGAAATGATATAAAAAACTTGAATGAGTTACATATTCACATTGAAAGGTTAATTTTGACAGATCTTTCATGGCCCTAAATAATAATGTAATAGAAAAATGGAGCAGAATTTTTGTCTGGTCCTGAAACTAATATAAAAATTATACACTTATATACAATTGGACCAACTGCATAAGATGATTATACGCCTTTTATTTTATTGTGGTTGTTAGCAGAATGCTTTTATCAGTAGTGTCTGTGAAACTTGAGGATTGGAAAAGAAGTTGTTGCGTTTTCATAGGTGCCATGTAAGAGAGAATATACCACTTTAATCAACTTCAACATGAAAAATAGCCATACAAGTCTATTGGGCCAATGAAAGATCTGAATTAATAATTCATGATAAAATGCAAATTTCTAAGTAGGAATTGTTCCACTTTATTAATGAGTGTAAGATGCCTTAGCAAATCATTGCAATTGGACATTAGCTAGATTTTTTATACTAAAATCGTGGATAAAATTTCTGCTGAAACAAAGATGAAGGCTGTGGCATTGAAGGGGAAGATGACTCAACAAGAGATAGCCAAGTAACTGGGAATTTCCAGAAACTGTTTACGCCATCCAAAAGACATTTAAGTGTTTTAAGTGTAAAGAAAACCAGAAGACCACAAATTAACAGACTTAATTAAGCGAGGAATGAATGCAGTTTTAACAGTGAAGTTTCAGTTGATGCAGTACACAGTATTATGGAAAAAATTGGACTGGCATATAACAGTAAAAAAACATTAACCAAAAAACATGGGAATAGAAGATTGAAGTGGTTAAAAGACCATTTACCATGGGATGCTGAAATGTATCAAAAAAGTAATTTCTAGTGATGAATGCAAAACAGTTACATTCTAATACAAATGAATATGTAAGAAGACCAGTGGGAAAAAAGAAATAATGCAAGATGCACCACAAAGATGGTAAGAATGGTGGTGGACATATAATGAGTTGCATCAAATGCAATAGAAGAAAATTGGTAAAAGTTGATGGAAACCTAAACAGCAATAATTATATTAGTCTGCTATGGTCTAATCTTCTGCAAAAGATTAAAGTTTTTTCAGCATGACTCTGCTCTTTGCTACACAAAGTACTCTTTGTTGACCATCTGGCCAGAGGAAACTCAGTGGATGTAGATGATGCTCATGCTGTTAAAAAAGGGGATCATCATGATCTTCCCAGTGGACTTGCTTTGCCTGGACTTCTTAGGTCTGGGAGAATCAGAATACTTCCATTGGGCACTCTGTCTCTTGGCCTCTGAATCATAACTATATATCCAGCTTTCGTCACAGATCACCAGAGACTCAAGTACATAATGAGCTTAAACATCTCCCTGCTGTCACTAATGTGTCTTTCCTTCCATTTGTTACTGAGCACCTTGGGAACAAATTTTGCACATCTTCAGATCTTTATGAATAATTCTGTGTACAGTTGCCACACTAACTTCACTCAGAAAATTACAAATTTTTGTCAACCAATTCTAATGTTCTGACGTCCTTCTCCCTCCCACATCTCTCACTTCCTTTGAAAAACAGATGCTTGGTTCATACAAGTTAATCCATAAGCAGTCTAGAGCATTTCATAAGGCTTTGTAATGTTTTGCCTAGTTTAATACAAAACTTTATAGCACAGCAAGCTTCCAAATTTACTTAGATGCTCAACTGTATTCTGTAAACTTGTCAGTTGTGACAAGCAGTGTTTAGTAGAATGTGTTCAAAGAGCTGTTACAGCCATCTCCTTCAATCTGAAATAACAAAGGTTGGCAGGTCAGCTTATTAGATGTATGGTAATGATATACCAAAATTATAATAATCTAGGACATTTCAAGGATGGAATGCTGATAGTAGAGAAAGGAAAAATACTTCAGAGATGGAATGAATATATCAAAGAAAGATGAAAGTTAACAACCAGCAATACACAGAAACATTAAAATCTGAAGTATCTTAATTGAACAGGAACAAAGTGGCAGTGCCTCACAGAATTGTAATAGAGATACTGTCAGCCTTAGATGATTTCGACATAGACAAAATCACAGAAATAATAAATTAAATCTACAACAAAATCTTGAAGTAACAGAAATGTGGTTCTACAGAAGGATGATGAGTATACCATGGGTCAAACATGTGAACAATGACAAAGAAAATGGAAACAAAAAAGAAACTTATATTTAACATCAGGAAGATACAGTTGAGGTTTCTAAGGCACATAATGAGGAAAGAGGGCTTGGAAAATCTGATACTCACAGGACAGATTGAAGGCAGGAGAGACAGAGGAAACAATGCATAACATAGTGATCTTGAGTAAATGCTTGGTGGAACAGGGTTTAAGAGAAATAACACAGTTTATTAAGAGTTACAAGGGACAGGAAGTTGTGGAGAGTCACGATTGCCTACATCCCAAGGGAACATAGCACATTTATATTAGGTTGGTGCAAAAACAATGTCGGTTTTTGACATATTTTTTTAACGCCAAAAACCGACATTACTTTTGCATCAACCTAATAACTGCCTCTCTTAAAAAAATAAAGACGCATAATCATGTTATATAGTTGGTCCAAAACTTTTGCATTCCTGTCTAATAAAGTAAATTTTTAATCTTTCAGAAGTGTTTTTTTTTTTTCTTCTTTTTTTTTTTTTTTTTTTTTTAACAGATGTGTTAAAAGATTTGAATTCTAAGAAACTAAAACATTTTCAAAGTTTATATATGATGTAATTGTAAAATTATGGCTGTGACCTAAATATAATATTCAGATTATAAAAAAAAAAACAATGGCAAGGCTGCTTAGGTCATTTAAATTTATCATTAACCTTTTTACCTTGTCTAGTTCATATTGAGCAAAAAAATAAAAAATGCAAGGGATATTGAAAGGCGATCTGTTTAAACAATTTTTCTATTAAACTACAGCTACTATATCAAAGTTTTAGAGGAAAGTATTCTTGTTTGATTTATGACACTTATAGTTCAAAATTTAACAAAATAAAATCTATTTCAGAAGAAAAATATTCATGAGAGGTGAAAATGATCAATATAACATATTCATTTACTTAAAACTTAAGAAATCAGTGTTTAGACTAAGTCATTTACATAAATTAGAAAAAAATGCTCATTCTGCATGTGATATAAAGTCTATTGGTATAATATTGTGAATTAGAAAAGAACTGTAGATAAAGACCACTTAGTTTTAGAATTATTTTTGGTACTATAATTGTTTTTGATTTTCAATTTTGGTAAAATTTGGTTCAGATGGATTTGCTCCTCGCCTGACTTTAGCAAAAATCAGAATAATTGAATGAGAAAATGAAAAATAATCTTATGTAATGTATTTTGTCCTTCAAAATGACATATTTGGACTAAATAATGTTTTTATTAATGGAATCGTATATCTGTAGGAGGAAGGAACAAAAAGATAAACAAATATCAGTTATAATTAAACATT
>OZ010578.1:63575227-63687727 GCA_963932145.1 Acanthosepion lycidas
GTCAGGAGAAAACTGGGGATAGATATTTGTATATTTAATTGTAAATAACAATTCACTCTGTGGAATGACTTTAGTCCATCAAGTTATCTCAAAGTTGATATGGCATGATACCTATATATTACAAGGTTTATTGAGGCAAACATAAAGCAGGTATTTATTGAATGGGCAGAAGTACCTACTTTTAATTGGACATCTCAATCTAGGTAAAGTAATGTGGTCAATCTGACTTTAGCTAGATAAGTATTAGCAATGAGTAAATTACTCAAAAGAGTAAAAGAAAAAAACTGATGTACAGAAATAAATTAAAATTAGACCTTACAAATTCCTGACCAATAGTCTGCTGACGGAACACACTGTTATAATAATAATAATATATACTATCAAATTTTATCATTTAAGTTAATGTTTTCAGAGTAAATTTGGTATTAACCAACCAATGCTGATAAAATTTTCAAGATATATATATATATATTTATCTGAGCAATATATCATGTGAATTTCATCTTATAATATCTATCCTTATTAAAAAATATTGATAACTTTTTTTTTTGGATGTCAGGTTTTATTATGCAGACAAAGTGCAGCATAATTTTTCTTAATAAATGAATCCAAAATATATATTCTTTTAACATTTTATTAATACAATATTTCATATAACTGAAAAAGAAAAACAAATGAACTCCTTCATATTCATCAATAATTGTTTTCAACTTTTCTACTATTCAAACTTTAACATGCAACAGTTTCTATTACTTCCCAGAAATTATCTTGTGATGAATTATGCATTTGATTATCTGACCCAAAATGAAACAATGCTATGCATGTGTGGAATTCTTATAATGCTATTGCATGATGAATATGCACAAATTCAGAAGGTATTAATGACTTGTTGGCTGTCCACAGCTGTTAAGAAAAGAAAATGATTGTGTTAGTCAATGACTGTGGTCTATGGTATACCCCATGTTCCTTGATTGTCCGTGTTTTTTCCCAATTTGAAGTAGTTCCTTTTCTTTTCTTTGTGGTGAGCCCATTTTGAAGTCTCGCATTGTCTTCAGTGCAGAACTGGTCTGCTTGTAAGAACACATCTTTATTTGAATTTTTTTTTTCCATTCTCATTTAATGATGGACCACAAGTTTAAATTTTTAATAGGATTAATATCTGGATAGATTGGGGGCCATTCCATTACTTTGGTGTTTTTTGAAACTTTTTTTTTTTTTTTTTTTTTTTTTTTTTCAAGGAGGGCAATAGCTATATTGAATGTGAAGTAGCATTTTTTTTTATTTTGCATAAATGTGCTCTTTAGCTAAAAGCTTCTTGTCTAGAAAGTTGCAATAATTCTCTGCATCTATCTTGACACCATTATCTTATTAACTTATAATTCTAATTAATACCTACATCATTAGTCCAGTCTCCCTGTTGCTGTTTCTAAATTATGTCACTCAATCATTTCCATGAAGGATCTAACCTTTAGCTCAGCCATCAGATTCACTCAATGTATCTCATCAGTAAAAATGACTGTTGAAAAATCAGCTTTCATATACTTCATCCAACTCATATGTTTCTCTTTGTGATGTTTACTTAAAGGTAGTAGTTTGATTGTTTTCATGTCTTTAGCCAATATTCCTAATTTTCCTCATTATTTTTTTTTTTTCTGTTTGCATTTGTAGTAAAAGATTCAAACATTTTCTTGCTGGTCAATCCACTTTTTCTTTTCTTTTTTTTTTTTTTTTCTTCTTTCCCTTAATTTCATTTTTCTCAAATCTCTTTGTGTGATATTTTTAAAGTTATTTTTTTTTCTTGATCTTAACAATGTTTTTGATTTCTTTTTTGATTGTTATATGATCTCTCAAGTTTTTTCAATTTTTTCTTTTGTGGTTATGTTTTTCTTATGGCTATGTCAAATTATATATCTGAAATTAAAAAGTAAATATCTATACTATTTGATATATACATACACATAATGTGTACAGCCATTGAGTTTCATGATAAAATCTCACAACAAAAAATTATTGTTGATATTTTTTGGCCTCATGTCAAACTAAATTGAAGTTAATAAATATCTATATATATATTTTTTCCTGTTTTAGGTTCATCGGTCAGAGATCCTTTTGGTCTTCTCCATTACTTTCTCCTTATCATGTACTATGTTTGAACTGATCATCTTTGAAATTCTAGGAATTTTAGATGCAAGGTAAAGATGTGTTTATCATTTTTTAAGTATTTCTTTGTTCCACATAACAAATTAAATGTATTGGTAAACTTTACTATTTGGTTAGCCAAAAAGTTAGTTTTGCTTTTTGCTTTTCTAATGGCATTAGAAGCATTTAATTTTTAACTTTACACAAAAAGATTACTTTTGATTGTTTTCTGACAGCTATCATATCAGCATACTTTAAAAAAAAGAAAAAAGAAAACAAAATTTAAATATTATAGTATTTTTGTTGATTCTAACATTTGAAAATGAAAGAAAATAACATTTTCAGCTAATTATGCTTTCTTATTTTAAGAAAAGTAAAATATAACTCAAGTGCAAAATAATTGTGCAGAAGGTACGGTGTAACCCGGATATAAGAGAGTTGTCGGGACCGGAGAAGAAGTCTCTTATACTCGGGTTTCTCTTATATCCGTGTTTGGTCTATTTTGTTTAGGTAACACATGCTCTAATTTGGAACCAGATAAAATCTCTCTTATATCCGGGTTTCTCTTATATCCGGGTTACACTGTACTTTAAATGATCAAATATATGAAAGGTAGTTTGAAAACATTCAGTGAACTACAATTGGGTAGATAAAGTGAGATTGATAGAAATCAAATTGATATCTTAATCAGCATTATATGATACAAGAGATAAAAAACTTACTCTGAATATCCAAATCAAACATTAAAAATGATTTGCACCATCTTGGTTATGTTGGTTCCTTTGATGTGTGATTTCCATATAAGTAAGTCCCTTAAGCCATATCTATATTTTTTTTAAGTAATGAAATGTGGATACCTAGAGTAATGGGACAAGAAAAATGAACCACCAATTGCCATACTAAAAACTGATTTCCATCCAAAAGTTATGCTGTGTATATGTTGGAATTGATTCAAACAAGTACTGTTCTCAAATCAAATGAAAGTAACAATTGATGAAAAGCATTCATAATTAAAAGAAAGAGCATATATAATATGCCATCAGAATAGCACATGACATCATGTTTTTTTGGTGAACAGGCAAAAATTGTTTCAATTTGGCTTGAAGTTTTCACTTGACTCTTGTATTCATTAGGTATTATCATTTTGGATTATCATTTACTCTAATCAAATTACAGAATTCTAATAATGAGAAAAAAATGTTAATTCCTTGGAAGATTGTAAAAGGTGCCTAGAGAATTTACTGAGAAAACTAAGTTCTGGGATCATGGAATTAAAATGTGACTGAAAGATGACAGAAAATAGTGGAACACAATGGTAAATGTGTTCGATAAAGTTAATGTCAAGAATAAAAAATTCTTTTAATTTTACTCAAATTGATTGAACTTTTTATGTTATCTAATATTTAATGTAACCATCACACCAAAATGGACCTGCTGGAACAGGGCAGTTGTCTATTGTACAGGGCAGTTGTCTCTCATCGTCTTTGTCAGCTCCCTCGGCCCCAACTGCCAAAGCCTTCAGACACACTCATTTTATAGACTATGACGAAGCAACTGATTGGTTGAGTGGGAGGGTTTTACATATGCATAGGTGCACTCCGCCAATTCTCCCTTCCTCCAACTGCTCTGCAACATCATACACATGCAATACATAGGCGTTTTCAGGCATGATGTTGCATATCTTGCTCACAACAATAACATTTAACTTAAGATTAAAATTTATTTTTGCAATGCAATGTATTTTTAATGTTTTGTTGGCATTTTGACAACTTGATCAAAAGTTCTTCAGTTTGTATCACTTTAATTTTATAGTTTATTTAACTAATTTTTTAATCCTTATAAAATTGTAAATGCTGAAAAGTAAATTAGACTGAAGTCTGAGTATTTATTGTAAAGTACTTACAGATTACACATTATGAAAGTAATAGGTACAGTTTTGATAAAAATAATACTGAAATTAATTCTATTGTGGATACTGTTGATAACATATATAACATATTTGTTGTTTTTCTCATTTAATTTTGTTGGTTTTAAGCCCAGGAAAATAATGAATGCAAAAAGTAATTATCTTAAAATTATTTTAATTCTGATAATGGTGTATTATTTTTCACTGTAAAAATTGTATCATGATGCCATCATATGAAGTTTTATCTATTGACAGATATTACAATCTTTATCTATTGGTTTTTATGCTTTATTGCAGACAAATGAATAATTAAAATTTATTCTCCTTGAATACATCACCTTCATAAGTAATAAAAAAAAATTAAAGGTTATTAGATTTAAACCTGAATGAGACTTTGTAACTATATCTCTCTATCCACCCATGCATACATACCAGGTAAATGATCAAGACTAGATACAGTGAGAGTAAAGCAGTTCCTTAGTATTTATGATCTGCTTTGCTTAATGAAGCAGTACATAATAAAATTTGATCTGCACAACGTTTTATCATGAGAAATGTTTATTGTACGATTTTGTTATATAAAATGTTTTTATTGTCATTATTCAAGTTTCAGTGTCAGCAATATCAGTCATTATCTGCTGGTATTATATAGAAAAATAAATTTCATTTGTTTCTGGAAAATTTCCAATAAAAAAATACTATTAAAGAATAGAAAATATATTTCTTGAGAAAAAATTGTTCTCTGAAATTGCTTATTTTACTTGCCCAAACAGAAAAAGAGAAATTGTAGTCTTACACTGAACAGTTACAATGATTGTTACTGTCAAAGACAAATCCATATAACACCTACTCTCTACATGATGCCAAATTTGAGGACTGTAACTGAAATGTCTAGTCAACAAAATGTATATTCATATGTATTATATTCTTTTATAAAAGATAACAACAGAAAGTCTTTTGTGCTTGTTTTTAATCCAACCAAGTGATGAAGAGAGCTAATAATTACTTTGAATTATCCTAAAATGGATAATTCAAAGTAATTATTAGCTCTCTTCATATATGTTTCCATATAAAATTAACAGAATTTTTAAAGCTAAAAAGTACTTTGTAGTTCAGTTTTTTTTTTGTTTTTTTGTTTTTTTTTCAGCTCTTTCAAAGGATTTTTTGTTCTCAATGCAAGATACCTAAATAAATTTTAAGATTTCAAACTGTTCTTTTGGATACCATCAAGTATCAGGCTAAATTTGTCACTCAAATGGTAGAATAGGATTTTCTCAATATCAGAAGATAAAGATATTATTTTTGATAGCTTATCTTATTAAATGTCATCTTTTGGTAATTTTATTGTAATCATAAGGTTTGATTTACTTTTTTTAGTTTTTCTGCAGATGTAAATACCACATTGAATTCGCAATGATCTATAAAGATCAACATTACAGAGAACCAATATTATGAATTTACATGTTCCTTAAGGAGCTGTGTTCTTAACCAATCCAAATTTGTAAATAATTATATTCAACATACTACAACATGTTTAACAAGAAGACTCACATTACATCTCTCAATTGGGTCTCATTTAAATACGCATGGAAACCTACCAAACTCTGTCCATAGCATACTCATTAATAATACAAATATACTAGCATCATCCACACATACAAAAGGCTAAAAATAAAATAAATAAATTGAAAAAATAAGAAAAAAGCCATTATGGAGTTCACTGCAATGATCACTGTGATCATCACTCATTCTTGCCACATGGCCAGCCCAACATAGATGTGATTGCATTATGAAGGCCTCGATGGTACCAATCTTGCATTTCTCAAAAAGGTTGGCATTTGACACTCAATCATCAAACATTAGGCCACAGATTGTATGGAGACAACCTTTATGGAAGACATCTAATCATTTAATGTGCCATCTATAAGGTGTCTAAGTTTCAGAGCCATACAAAAGAGTTGACAAAACGACAGCTCTGTACACTTGGATTTTAGTGCAAAGCTTTATTCCTCTTTCGTCCCACAACCTATGATGCAGTGAACCAAAGGAAGAGCTGGCTTTTGAAATGTGATTAACAATCTCGCCATCAAGTGATGTACTTGAATTTACTATGCTCCTGAGGTATTTGAAAGATTCCACATACTTGAGATTCTTTCCATCAACTTGCAAAGGGACCTCAGGAAACTTACGAACAGGGGGTCTTTGCTTTACACTTCTAATATGCTTCGGTATCGAGCAAGGTTGAAGAACAACTTTAGCTTTCTTAATGATGATAGTAAGTCCAAATGCCTTGCATGCCGCAGAAAAATGGTTGAGTAAATCTTGAGCTTCCTCTAAGGACTTAGCTACAAGGGCAGTGTTATCTGCGAAAAGTAGATCACGTATAATACTGGTACATAGAAGTGTTTTGGACTTAAACCACCGATGGTTAAACAGTCCGCCATTAGTTCGAAAATGAATGAAAATGAAAACATGCATATATATATATATATATATATATATATATATATATAATGTGTGTGTGTGTATGCATACATATCACTAAAGTAGCCTCATTAAATTTTCTCTACCAAAACAATTCCCTCAATTTCTTAATACCAACCTCTTTACTATTATGTGATTCCTAGAAATATTAATAGCAGATTCAGAACCAAGTAAACTTACAAAATTTAAACATTGATGATCTTTATACATTTAAAAAATAGTTCAGAGGCTAGAACAGCAGATTAGTGATAAATGATTTGAAATTCAAACAAAAAAGCTTCTTTTCTTTAATTTCTTTACTATTTGTAAAATTTGCAAAATCTATTCTGTCAAGGGGTGAATCTATTGCATTTAATTTTAACTTGTTTCCTTTAGTTAACAATTAACACAATTAGCTTTCTCTGTATGAAATCTAATTGTGTGATTTCAAAGCAAAATCTATTTTGTACATTTGACTTTATAATTATTGTTATTATTTATTTCTTGATATTTATCTTATTTATTGTTTATTTTCAGTTCCAGATACTTTCATTGGAAACTTGGTCTCTATGCCATTTTATTTGTTCTGATTGCTATTTTGCCTATGCATATAGCCTATTATATAGTGTGCACCATCCGACTAGGTAAGTCAGATTTATAGCACCATGCTGAAATTATAGGTGTGGCTGTATGTTGGTTAAGTGCAATGCAAGATGTTAATGTCATCAAATTTAGGAGACAATCTCATCTGGCTGACTTTGATTAGAAAAGTAGGTGAGTAGCATTGCACTTTCATCTGCCTGTTTTCTCTTTCACGTCTTAATCTGAAAATATAGTTTTCTTTGTTATTGGCATTTCATTTTCATTCTAGCTCAATATTATAGTACAATAAATGCTATCCCACAATTCAGATGATTTACACAACTACTATAATATTTCAACCATCATTTTAGAGAAAATTTTAAGTTTTAGTTTTCATTTATTACAAAGTTGTTGAGATGTGTTTTATGATTTAGCTGTGTAAAGTCAAATTGCATTTAAGTTTGCTTGTGCACTTTTATATGTATTAAGAAGGAAATGATGAGCAAGTATCTCAGGCAGAATAATAGATTGATGTTTTTTATCAGGACTTCTAACATAATTACTAAATCAATAGCAAAAAGTGTTCACTATTACAACAGATGTTTATGAATGTTTAAATTATTCATTTTCATGTGAGCATTTTATTCTTGACTTTTAATTCCTTTCCTGTTTTTCAATTCTGAAAACATTTTTATGCCACTAATAAGGATTTTGTTTGAATTGCCAGTGATATTTTCCTAACATATGATAAAACTTCATATACATAAAGATCTACTAGATTATTCAAACATTTAAGAATTGTACCCAATCAAGTCATGAGTCGGATTTTAAATGTATAACATTAGTACATTGTCTCCAGATGTTAGGGGTTTCACCCCATCCATTTTTAAGTTTTTGATCTGAGAAAGTCTTAAGCATATCTAGATTAAATGTCCTTAGGCACAGAGAGGCTGAGTTATAAGAGAAAAGTAACTTTCAGAACAGACTCTGTCCTGTAGAAACAATAAAATAGTTTATTTACTGAAGCTTACAGTTATTAATTTAATCTTCCTCAATTCTGCAGTACTGTCATCTATCTAACTATACCCAGTTAGTAAGTTAGTTAAATGTCAGCATCATTCACAACATACCACAAAAACAATACCTCAAACTAGTGACTGGTAGTTGGTTCAACAATTCAATCAGAATTTTAGTTTTAAGGCTGCAAACAAAGCTGGTTTCTAAAACATAGTCTCCAACTCTTCTGCTAGATTCTGCAGCAGAAAAGTGTCTGAAGCCAAGATGTCAGATCAGGACTGATAACTTTACAGATTCTTCTTTGGTATTTATCAAATATCTTTAGATATATAGCAGGAGCACCAGATTAGATTTGGCAGCAATGTTCAGTGAACAGATGAATGGTAGATTTATACATATACAAGATGGATTCTGGCAAGAAAAATTGAGGTATCTTTGTATGGGCTAAGCTTGGATTGATTTAATTTATCAAAAAAACCTTAATTTAATAAATTTCCAAGCTTCTTCAGATTTGATTGTTCAAAACCCTTTCCAGGTTCTCATAAATTTGTTGGTTGAAAAAAACTCTTATCACTACTCTTAGGGTGCATTCATACTGGCTATGTCATCAACTTGATCTCCTTGGCAATTAATATTATCTGGTCAAATTATAATTTTCCCTGGTATCCATTTTCTATCCACTTACACAAATATAAAACTTACTGTCTTTTAATTAATTACCTGCCTATCCTGAAGACAAATAATGAATGTTCCACAAACAATGATCCATTATTTTGTCTTTGACAACATCTTACGTTATATTAAAGTCTCACTTTCTGATGTTCAAAATGACAGATTCTCAACCCCAGAATATTTCTATTATAACCCCTGGCAAAAATTATGCAATTAACACACACAGATGTTCAATTTGTTTTTTGATTTAGCAGCAAATAAACTAATAATAAAAATTTTTCCATTTAATAGCTAAACATTTTGGCTTTATAAAATATACCTTAAACAAACTAGAATAAATTACTTAAATTAATGGTATAATTTTTTCAAACCATGTGGAGGAATCATGGAATAACCCAACATTGAGGAAAAAATTACAGAATTCATTAACAAAAAAATTAGAAAATAATTAGTTGCTCTTCTTCAAACTTTTGTCACTCTTAATTCTTTCAGACAGGAATTTCACTAATTTACTAGTAAAACCCAAAGTAACTAACTTTGCTATCTAAGTTTTTCCTATTAACAAATTAACCATATTTCAACTGACCACCATGTGTAAGTTCAGTTACTTGTAAAATCCATACCAGTTACAAATATTTGAAAGATGAATTCACATTTTTCAAAGAAATCAGTCGAAATGAAATACATTTGAAAATATATTATGTATTCAAATATAAATAATTCAAATAATTATTTCTAATATCTAATAATTATGTTATTTTTAATGTGTAGAACAATGCATAATATTTATTACTTGAATTTTATTAAGCCAAACAGTTTTAGTGAATAAAAAAATCATCACAGTTGATATAAAATAGACACATCAGTGGTTTACATCAAAAAAATTAATCAAATGAATATTTAATTTATCAAAGTAATAAAGGAGTGCTGAAATTTCCAGATTTTGTTAACTAACTCAAGACTCATTTTGATAAATCTTGAGGATTTTTATCTGAATTTATTAACATTTACAATTCTATCATCTTTTTACGTTCAGAACTGTAACTTCTGATACTTTAACTTAATTATGAATGATGAACAACACTTAGCTTAGAAACCAAAGCCAAATGTACATCCTTTGGCATAATAATGGCAAAGTGAAGTTGAGAATCTGTCTGCAGCAGTCTTGTTTGTGTTCTTCTTTTGGCAGGGTGCCTTCTCAGCACAGATTTTATTTTGGAAAACTTCCAAATTCAAACTAGATATATTTATTTACCTTTCTATGTCGCATTTCTTTTTGGTACCTTTTGAAGATTAGAAAATATCTAGTGGTAGCAGTGGATATATATTGCATGTACTTACTGATCTTTTAGGGTATTTCTAATTAAAGATGTTATTTGATTATTTTTTTCTAAATGAAATATTCCAACAGATTAAGTTGGTGGATAGTTTCAGATGATTCATCCAACAGCATGTCCTCTTTCCAAGAATGTTGATAAACAATCTTCTCTGCTTATACATAAATCATGAACATTTTAATGGTTAATGGTTTTTAATCACTTGTTATTTTTGCTCTCAGCTGTTCTTTTTTTTCTTTCTTTTTTTTGTGTGTATGTGTGTGTCTGTCTGTGTGTATTGATCCCAATTTCAGTACTTGTTTATGTATATATATTTTAAACATATAAATGAAAATTTTAAGAAAGATGCTTACTTTAGTAACTACAAACAGATCTTTTTTTAACTTTATTCTCTACAAAAGATCCTAAAGAAAGCATTATTATCATCTACATTTATTAACTAAAAAAATAGCTTCTGTTGCATGCTTGGACAGTGTATTGTATTATCTGCATCCTGGTTTTGGTATTATGGAAATAGTTAGGAATAAAAGTAATATAGTTCTTGGATTTTAAAATTAGATAAATAGTGTGTAAAATACAGTCAGTCCCTCCATATCCATAGAGTTAACCAACTGCAGATCAAGAATATTAAAAAAAAAACAAGTTTCAAAAAGCAAAACCTAATTTTACCACACACCAAGCACTAAACTAAATCCACACAAGTTATATGTAGGCATACTCAGTTGTAGTCTCCTACTATTTCACTCATATTTTAAGTATTGTTTGTCTTGTGTGTCTTCTCCATTATGTATTGTGCACACACTTTTTTTTATTGTTTTTTTTCTTAGAAATTTGAAATGGAAAATACATTCCTTTATTAAATAAGTACTGAAAATTTAATTAATTCAAATTATTGAGGAGTTTTTCATCTAAAAAATTCTAATGCAAATTATAATTTATACATAAATTATTTTCATGTTCTATAGTTTTTACAGATAATTTATGTCAGAATTTTCTCCAATCTTTCCTTACTCATGTCACAAAGATCTTGATGAATAAATTTATGTGAATTTCTTTTCCTTGAATGTTAATTTCTTGCTAAAATATTTTGAAGTTATTAATTAATGTTGATTATTTTCTTTGTTGTTTTCATACTTAATCATTTTTTTAATTTTGGTATTTTTAAAAACTTGTAAAAGAATTAGAATTGCTTTTGTTGTTTCTTCACTCTATTTTGAAAGCTTCTTATTTTTAAAGGAGTACAGTTTGATCTGTAAAAGCAAGTGTCAATTATCAGTGTAGTGAGTTTTGTTGTCTGAATAAGTTTACATTAAGTTTCATGCACAGGATTTTAATTGCTAATTTTCAGTGCAAGAAGGCTTTTCTTGTATGAAAGATCTGTATATCCTCATCTTTTTTCCTGCATAAGACTCAACTTAATTTAGTAAATATCTGACTTTGCATTAACTTATTCTGATTGGACATGAAAGGACTTATTTTAATATGAAACAGTTTTATGCACATTTATAAAAACAGATAAATTTTGTAATACATAGAAAAAGAATATTACTGAAATATATTGGCTAAGATTTTCATGGAAAAACATAAAGTGCCAAACAAATTAAACAGCTCTTTCATTAACCTGAATAATACAATCCACTTAGCATACAAGGTGCTAAAGTTATTGCAAGAACATATCTATTCAGGCATATTTTGGGGCTAAGTTGTATTTATTGGATGTGGTTGCACAAAAGTTAGTGAGGTCAGTAATATGTGATATGCATGCTTAATGGAGGTTTAAATCTAAGTGTGGGCTTGAAGTGCAAAGGACTGCCTGCAAGTCAGTGTTCCTGGAACCAGTTTTATATCACCTAATGAGTTTTAAAACAAACTATCATCATCATCAAGCAGCATGATAAGCATGAAGGGATGAAAATGGTCTGAAAAAAAACCTATGTGCATCATACTTGTCAAGACAGACTCCAATTTCACTAGTGCTACTTGCAAACTTCAATAAAATACACTGCACACTATCACAGAGCCACCATCAGCTTGCACAGTATTCTGCTGATAGGCTGAATCTATGGCCTCATAAAGACTTTTCCACATAGAAACTTTGCTACCTGCCCAATAGAGCTAATAATGTGACTCATCAGACCAAATTATACAGTCTTCCAATGTCTGCCATTGAACAGTGGAAGACACTGTTAGATGGTCTAGATGAGGTGCAGTAATCAATACTGTAGTATCGATAATGTTACCCTTGTTGGTTAATGACTACAAAACTACATGGAATTTAGTGAATGCTGTACAATGCATTGACTAAGGAAGTTGTGGTACCAGGGTTTGATGCAATGTTCTCCTTTGTTAGATGGTTACTACTGATGTCTGCCCATAATTCACCTTACCTGTGGAACTATCATCCAGCTTTTTACTTTTCTGTCAACTATGATATCCAAAAATTTCTTGTTTTTTATTGTCCTTTCTCCTCACTAACATTTTCTCATTTTCTTTCACTCTCAGTAACCATGGTTTTTTCACCTTGTTTGGGATGAAAGATAAATAATTTTGCTACTGTTGCCTGAGGAAAACTTTAAGGACTTGCCATTTTGGAGATAGTGCCCTATTGTTCTAACCCCAGTAGTCATTCCATGATAAGATGATGTTAAATTGTTTGTGTTCTTTGGTTTCTATAGTTACACTGGCTCTTTACCTGTTACACCATGCTTACATCATCTGGCCGAGTCCATTTCTACAAGTGGGGATGAACCATTCAGTATACAGCTGTTTGTAATTTTGTTGCACTTCAGTTTACTGCTTTTCAGCATAGCTTTATCAAAACCTTTGTATACAAGTTTAGCATGTAAAATTATACATATATAGTCCCATTCTGTCAGTAATGTTTGTCTTAATTTGTGACCATACAATTTCTTGTTTTCATTTTTAATTCATAACTGACAGCTTGAATGCTAAAACTTTGAAAACTCAGTGTTTACTTATCATTTTCTTTTCCCTCCCTACCACCAGAAAACATTTAGTTTGTTAATGCTGAAAATTGGATGTGCAGTCAGTGTTCCAGATATTGGTACAGAATATGAAATCAGCAAATTGGGTTCAAATTCTGGCCTTGTCTGTTGCATTCACTTTTACACAAATACTCTTGAGAAATCCTGAATCTCTCATCCCATCCTAGCTATGGGTTAAATAGTAGAGTAGACTGGGCTCTCTAGCCTAAGAATGCATAGCAAGTCACAGATAATAAGAAAAAGGAATCTGTGGAGAGTCATGATCACTACATCCTAAAGGGACATGGCATTAAAAACAAAAATTAAAAATACAAAAATGTCTAAAGTCAAACAAAAGAATGGTAGAGTAATGGTAAAATCAGTGAGTAACAGTGAGAAAAATCAAAACTTGTATAGTGAGTTCAAATGCAGTCTGCTCTACATAAAATTAACTATTTTTTAATTTCAAAAATTTTCTGTATTATATTTTTTTTATACTAATGTTTACCCAATACAAGACCCAAGAGCCACTCAAGGTGGAGAGTTACTGTGTGGTGTCATATGAGCATAAGAAATGGCAAAAAGTGCAGTTCATGAGGTCATGTAGAAAAGACAGCCGTTAACCCTAGACTTGAAAAGTTGAAGATTGTAGATTGGGAAAATATCCTGCCAGGAGTCTGTTCCACAAAGCAGCAGTTCTTTTGAAGAAGCTGTCTGAATGGAACTTACTTGGAATATGAAATTTTAAAGTATAGCAAGGGGAGTCAGATATTTACTGAAGTGGTGCAATGAACCAACCATTTTTACAGTATCTGTAGCAATAGATCATATATATATTACACTTGAGGTCTGGGGTGATCTTGAGTCCCAATAGGTGTTCATGACAAGGAGCCTCCATGCAAGAACACCCATCCATTATGGTAGGTGAATATTCAGGTTTGATACAGTGAATGCAAGTTTTAAATGTTGTTTTATTACAGATTACATAAACAGCTAGTAATTAAGTAAACTTTGCCAACAATTTGTACAAATTTCTTATTTTATTTTTGCATCTTTCTAATAATAAAATTTAATAAGTATTCATTTTCCTTCAAGTTTTCATTCTTACTAATCTTTGATTATAAAGTTTTGAGGCTAATCTTCAACATCTGTTTTTTAATTTCCTATAAACTTAAAATAATTGTAAATCTAATGCATTTTGGTATTATGTATTTTATTAGTTCATACAGATATTGATGGAAAACTTTTCTAAGGATTATTCTTATTTTACAGTTTAATAAAAAAAAAATGATATTGTTCTACTAAAACAATCCATTTTATTTCATCAAGAATTTATAACTATGCTATATTAGCATTTAAAAATATTAAACTTTGAAACTGTTTTATTATTTATATACTTAATTCTCTGCTCTGCTTGAAAAATAAGGATTTAATCAATTATCAAAATTCATTCCATCATTGATATCCATTGGTGTAAATAATTTTCTTGAAAATTTATCTGTTAGAAAATATCGAATTCTTATTAAAAAAATTAATTTGTTTACAAAGATAATTTAAATTAGTACAATAGATTATCTGTGTATTATAAATATATAAAGTCTACAGGCAAGAAAAATTAAATGAAATAAAAAGATAAATTGTCATCTAAATTGCACAAAAATGAAAATAATACTGACATCTCATTTTTTTAAAATTGCACAAAAATATCTTGAAATACTACAGAGTATGTTTTTTGAATAAAATTGCCATTGGATTCAACCACGTCCTCCAAACAACTTTGGAATCTCTTGCAACTCTTCTGGACAGTCTCCTTGTTTAAGTTGGTGAGTGGCATGGTGTAGAGTCCTATTGCCAGACATAGGGTCTTCCAACAGCCACCCTCTTGACCCAGGGCAGCACTATCTCTCTGGCTATTGACTTGGAGGGATCATTTTCAATCATGGTCTGGATCTCATCAACAAATTCGGGTGTTCTTTTCTTATAAGAATGATAAGAAAGTTTTCTGAGCTGCCGTACCTTCATAATCATCAATAGACTCATCCAACTCTTTCTGAATCCTTTGATTGACACCCAAACATTCTGAATTATTCATATTGGAGCTTCTGGCATGAATGCCAAGCAGCATGCCATTTCTGAATTTCTAGCAGGGTGAATTGTGTGATGGTATTCTTTTTCTCACAGACAGTGCCCAACTAATCCTACTATACTGTGCAATTGACAAAAACAAAAACACACATGCACAAAATTAAAAATAAAATGATGTCAACTTACCTTTCACACCCTGTATTTTATATTTTCTAATGACAAAAGAATTATGTTTTTTTTATTATACTATGCTATTATTTCTATTTATTGCAGTGCCACAGAAGAAACATGCTCGCATGACTCTAACTGGAGTTGCATGGTGCATATTTTTGTATTTTTTTTGGAAAATTGGTGATCCTTTTCCCATACTCAGTCCAAAACATGGTAAATAATAAATTCTGTAAAATTCTGCATTTCCTTTCATATTAAACATTGTTAAAGCATAGAAACATTTTGTTTTCATTTTTAATCTGCATCATATTAGGTTATTTGCATGTCTCCTTTTTTGGATTAAATTATTTATTTTTGATTTATCTTTTTTTCTTCATCTGGCTGTTGCCTTCTAACAAAACTTTCTCAGTTAAATAAACTCCAACTGTTTTGATGAAGCATTTAATTTTCTTTTTTTTAAAAAGCACTTTTTTTTCCATCTTATCCCTGAAAGACAAGCTCCAGAGATATGTAATGCAATTTAAAATCTTCTTGAAAAACCAATTTATTGCTACTTCACATTACTTATTTTAATTCTTGGAGAGTATTTGAATGAAAAAATTGTGCCAAAAAAAAAACGAACAAAGTGAGGAAGAAAAAACTAGTCAAAAATTAATAAATAAAAATGTTTCATATCAAAATTCAGAATAGTTTAAGACTAAGAATAATATTTGAATGTTAATATTAAGAGAATCAAAAATTGTATTTGATGTCATAATATAAAACTACTTTTCTTTAAAAATGAAAAAAAAATATCTTGAGTTTATATTCAAAGTTAATGTCTAGCCAGATGTTGTAGACTGCCTGCATGTGTGTCAAGTCTAAATGCATAATACTGTAATAAATGTAAGCAAACAGGTGTATTATATGCAATCATATATAGTAGATATAGTTATGAACAAATTTTGTTATAGGTAGATCATTTCAGATCATTTCAGATGTAGATAGCTAGTTATAGTTACAGAGGTATAAAATGTCCTAAGGATGATATAAATAAATATTAAAATATTAACATGACACCCACAACTCTTGTGTATTAATCAGTTATTGATTGCTTACAAGCATCTTCTTTTCACTTACTATCATCCTATACAAATGCTTTAAAACAACAATCATTCTTTATAATTATTCACAATTTTTTCCAGGTATTTTTTCCATTGAGCAGTGTATTGGGAGAGTTGGAGTCATTGGAGTCACCTTAATGGCTTTGCTGTCAGGTTTTGGTGCTGTGAACTGTCCATATACATACATGTCATATTTTGTCCGGTAGGCTATTTATGTATTTTTATTCAGACCTATCACATTTCTTTTTCATACAAGTACCAATATTATTTGCTTTTATTTTGATTACAAGTTGAAATAGCTCTGTGTCATTAAGAGGCTAATAAGAGGTAGCAAAGGTTTTTTGTTTATTATCTCTATTCTTTTAACTTTTTTCTGTGAAGATCATAAAAGACATTTTTTTTTTTTTTTTACAACAATTGACAAGTGGTTTATATGTCCACCAGGGAACATGGTAATTTATTTCTCATGTAATTCTCAAGGCTAGAGATCTTGAATGTTGAATGACCACATCAGAAAATCTAACAATAATTTATTGACAGGGAATATTACAAAACCATGTGTCAACTATGCATATAGGTAGCAAAAAAGTGATTTGAGAGTTTCTGAAGGTTCATTTTCTGATTGCTTCAATTCTCAGCATTTTAGCCGCTATTGATAATGTAGTAGTAGTTGCCATCAGTGAGTCTGCAACAGTGTCTGTGTATCTGTTCCATCCACAGGATGTGTGTGCATGTGCACCTGTCTTTGAGCAACAGCAATTTTCTTAGCCTATTGTTCCCAGTGACTCTCAAAATCAAGTCCTTCACCTGTTTATATAAGCAATTCCTCTGTGCATCCCTTTTCCCATTTTTGACATTGATTTATGTAAAAATTACCACCTTCATCTGGATTATTTAGATGTCTGTTGCCCAACATGGCCCCAGCAAAACAAGATTTCTTCAACTTTTAATAAGAAATACCTTATGGCTTAGCATCATAGTATTAAGAATTTGTCCCTCTTAGATCAGATTTCAGCTTGGAAACCTAAGCAAATATTTATCCTTTTCAGACCACTTTTGAGAAATTCCCAAGTTAATTACTTTTCACCAAATTCATTCAGGGTTCAACTCTCAGATTCCTTGCAATTGCATTTTATATATCTGATGTAATTTTAACTTTGTTTCTTTTCTCATTTTCCACCTAATTAAAATTTTAGATCTAGACAAATTGGTATGCTCCAACCAAAAAATGCCTAATTTTACTTAATATAAGAAATAATTTTTTTTAGCCTTTCTTACAAATATTACAAAAACTCTCCCAAGAAAGTTAATTTTAATTGTTTTGTTATGTTTAATAGAAACTTTTCTTTCAATGATTTTTTCCTTGATTCTGTTTTTACACTGCAAAATTTATTTAAAAATGTCAGTATTTAATATTTTTCTCCACAACCAAATAAAATTTTTCGAGTAACTTCGTAAAAGTTTTTTTTTTAAAACGTATGTTGAATTTTAGTTTAGGTTACCATTAAATAACAAAAAAGAAGCAAATGCTTTATACTAAATAATTAGTGAAAAAGTCGCTCATTAAGAATGTTAGATACTATAATTCAATAAATTCAATATTTTTAGATATCATAAATGAGATGTATTAAACATCAATCCTAACTCTGCTACTAAACCATGCATTTTTAACAGCCACTTTTTTCTAGATACTTCTCTAATCATAAAAAAGTATATTTATGGCAAAATAAGTTAGCATAGCAATAGTGAGTTTCTAAACAATAAAATAAAATGTTACTTTCATATTTATTTTGTTTCATGTCCAGAATTTATAATTCTAATATAGATTTTGTTTCATTAAAGTAGTTTTAAGGTGAATATAATTCATTCAAATATTAAGATGCATATAACAAAGAATCAGCTCTAAAAGGTCTGAAACTTTCATTGGATTTTGTATAATGTATGTGAAAAGTAATGGTTCTATTTAAAAAAATTTCAGTATGATGTGAATTGTATTTTTTACCAGAAATTTTGGTTTCCTCTTTGTCTTCTTGATATTTGCCAGTGAACACACCAAAAATACATATTTTCGTTTATTTAATTTTTACTCCTACTAATGCTGCTGGTGAATATAGAACAATGACATGTATAGCAAAGAGTGATCAAGGAAAAATAGAGAATGAGTTTAAAGGTTAGATTTGAACTTCTACTAATCATAAAAGCTTTGGTATCTCAGTTCATAGTGTAGCTGTCATGTATAGGCCAGTTTTCCAAAGTAATAGGAGTGTGAATTTCAGTCTTATCAAGTGCTTCTTTATTTCTTATCTATGCTGTTTATTCACTCCTATAAACTAATGAGTTGAATAAGTTATGATGAAAAGAAGCACTGTCAGCAAAACTAGAAATGATTCTTAGTATCACACAATTTACTAATGTGATTTACTATTACTAATGTTCCTTAGAATTTCCTCTTTTCACTTTTAGTCTGCCTGTTATTTATGCTTAAGGCATTTTTTATTAAAAACAAATTTAATGAAAGCTGAATGAAAAGATATTCTCAATTTTCATAAATAGGTACTTGTATAAATATTGGGATGTATTGAAATATTAATAATCAAATCTGTTTTCTAATCATTAGAAAAAGAATCACAAATCTTAGAACTTTTTTTATTATATAATTTTTCCTTTTTTTCATCGCAGATACATAACAGAAGCAGATATTCAATCTATAGAAAAGCGACTTATACAAACTATGGATATGATAGTCATGAAAAAGAAACGGTAAGATATACCAAGAGATCTTTTCAAGGCCCATAGGGTGCCTGGGGCCTCAGCTTGGGTCTCTCCTCACATATTGTGTTTTAAGTTTTTGATCTGAGGAAGTCTTAGACAAAGCTGGTCAAAATATTCTCTGGAGTGAAGAGGGCAAGTTACAAGGTAAGTAAAGAAAAAAGTGACTTTCAGAAGAGACAGCTGACTCTTGCTTGTAGAACCACTAACACAGTTTGTTGGGAATTACAGATATCAGATTAACACTTCTCAATTCTACATTACTGTGATTGACCTAACTACAGCTGGTTTGTGAGTTAGTAGGTGTTGGTCTCGTTCACAATATATTGCAACAACAACAGTAATGTCCCAGATCACTGGTACTTATTTCAACAATTCAAACAGGGAACGTTGGTCTCAGGACTGCAAACAAAGCTGATTTCTAAACCTCCAACTTTTTTATTCATTGATGAATTTATTCTTGGCCATTATCTTGCAAGGGGTAGGGGGTGGCGTGTGTGGCAATGAGGTTTTGTGACCTTAACTCCTCTTTTCTATTCCATTGTCTGCTTGCATCCCTTGGTCTAATTTACCTGTATTGATTGCCCTGTCACTTCTGACTCTGAGTGTATATATAAGGAATGTGTTTCTTTCAAATATCTTTCATATTGATTTGTGTGTGTGTGTATATATATATATATATATATATATGCATAGTGACAGGATCAGAGGAAAAGTTTTGATGACTCCATCCTCTTGTCAAACTTAGCCAGATTCTACCAAATTGTCCTTGATAAACAATTAAGGCAGAATAGTATTTGTTTGGGTAGTATTAAAAAATAACAAATACCAATTTTGAATTTTGTCAAGATCCAGCCTCATTTACAGCATTATCCAAAGATGTGTGGGATGAGGATTGGGTGTTCCTTGTCTTACTTGATTTCGATAGTTAATCACTTATAATTCACAAGTTTAAACTCAAGCAATTCCAGGTACTAACCCATTTTATTGTAATTAATTTTTTTTAATTGCTCCTTAACCCCACTAAAAAAAACAAACCCCAGGGAACTTTGATTATGCAAGTAAAATCTAAATTACTAGTTTGGCTATTTAAACTTTTCCTATTAATTTCACAAGTTAATTCCCATTCCAAGTGACATACTAGTAAAATCCACTCCAGTAACAAAGAGACTTTTCCTTGTGTAAGCATGTACTTTGAAATATTTTATGAGGTAATTAAAAAAAAGAACAGATTATATAAAAATTTTGGTGCTGAAATCTGTGTGTACAAAGAATATATTTTTGTTATACTCTATCATTCTTTTAGAAAAATAACAACTAATTTAAAAATAAATTGAGAAGTTATTTATTGAAATAGGCTTAATATATTCATGACTCAATTTTTTTTTAATCATTTCACCCTGAACAAGGCAATAAAGCCACTGAGAATGAAAGACTCTGAAAAAAATCATTATTAAGGAGAGAGAAGAATAAAAGAACTGGAATTAAGAAGACAGAAGATAACAAGTGACATTGCATTTGAATTCAAAGTTAACAAGAAACCAGAAGTTAGAAGTTCAAAAGAAAAACTTGCATTATTTACAATCCTCAGACTGTTATCCTCATCTTCATTGCCATATTCACAACGTTTTGTCCATTGTACACTCCGGCCTTCTTCAAGTGATTGGAATTTTGAACCGAACCCTTTATTTTGTCCACTGAGGTAGATTGTTCTAATTCCTACAACATCCGAAAACATTGTGAATATGGCAATGAAGATGAGGATAAACAGTCCAAGTAATGTAAATAATGCAAGTAATCATAATACCTCATCTCAGAGATATAGACAGAAAAGAAAAACTGTTAGCATAGAACTTATGGTTACATCAAGTCATTTCAACTGTAAATTGATGAGACTTTGCTACCAATCTAGTACCACACTTAAATTTGTAAAGTCAAGGTACCAAAGAGCAAAGCTCATCAGAACAGTTACCATGAAAATATTTAGGTACAGGGAAATTCTGTTACAATGATGGAAAAGTAACTGAAGTCAAGATGCCAGGTCAGGATCAATAACATAGCAAATTCTTTTTTGGATTTTGTGAAGAATCTCTTGATAGCTAACAGAAGCACCAGTCCCGATGTAGCAGCAATATTCAATGAATGGTAGACTTATCAAGTTGTAAGATAGATTTTGGCAAGAAAAATTGTCTAGAATGACAATGAGCCAACTTTCTTAGAAAGCAGACCTAGCAATTGATTCCATATAATCATTCCACTTCATGTCATTGGAAAATATTAATGCTAGAAGAAACAATATCACTCTCATGGAGGTTAGCATCAGCCATGTTAATGGAAGGCAAAAAAGGTTCTCCAAGACAAAAGAGAGTAGTTTCATTTTGGAAGTATTAAAATTAACAAGCCATTTATTTTCCCAGATGGAAGGTCATTTTTTTTTTTTTTTTTTTTTTTTTTTTTTTTCTTAAGACCAGCTGCCATTTTTTTTTTTTTTTTTTTTTTTTTTTTCTTAAGACCAGCTGCCATTTTTTTTTTTTTTTTTTTTTTTTTTTAAAGACCAGATGTCATCAATATAGACAGTGATGACATCAAGAAGGTCATTGATAACTAGAAACAAAGTAGGTTCAAGAATAGAAACCTGGCGGTCACTTGCATTAATATAAAAAGATCTAGATCACATTCATTTCACAATTTGATAAGAAAAATTGAATCAAATCAAAAATTTGTCCAGAAATACCATAATCCTTCAACTTGTGAAGAAGACCAGCATGTCAAACACTTTTGAGATATCTAAAGCAACAGACCAAGCTTCAGCATTTTATTATCTAAAGCTTGACAGACTCTTTCAGCAATAACTGTTAACACATCAGCACTTGACCTAGAGAAGCAAAAGCCATATTGTTTGTTTGAGCATTTATTGTAGAGTTTAAAGAGAACAGGAACCATTTCATGAGCACATTTCTTTAGGACTATTTCAGTGATACCGTTAAGCCTGCATGCTTTGTGAAGATCCAGTTTAGAGATGATCACAGAAACCATGGATGGAGATATATGCAAATCACGCAGTAAAGACTCAGTAGAAAGTCAAAGAAAGATACTCTAGATGAGTCAAGAGTAGAATTTGAAGAGAATTTACAAGCAAAGCATTCTGCTTTAACAGCAAAAGATAACTCCTCAAATTCAGTGAAAACAAGAGGTATAGGACTTACCCTATTTAACACACTTACAGAGCTGCCAGTTGTCATGAACACCAAACTTGTTAGAAGCTAAATGGTGCCTTATTCTACCAAAGACTTAGCCACATTGAGGACATGTTTGTTTACAATTATTACACAATCAGGTGTCTGTTGTCATCAGAACTACCACATCGGTACAGTCAGAAAAAGGTATTCCTGTGGCATAACAGGCAGGTGTCAACCAAGGATTGTGACTTAAAAACATTGATGCTGGCTTTTATACAAGAAACCTCAGTGGTACAATTTTCAATGGGAAGTTTTAAAATTTCACTCCAATGGGTGTCACAAAGCAAATCACAAAATGAATTGTAATCGATATGCTGATAAAAGAAAAAAGTTTTGTGAATAGGGGGTTCAGGACTACTAAATGAGTCAAGAAATATCAACAGATACTACACTGTGTTTTGAATTTACAAGAGGACAGTTGTGATACTTAAAAAGACCCATGCGAGGAGATAAGGAATAAATTAAGTAAAGAAGCATATTGATCAGAATTATTAGGGAAAACGAGTAAGGATATCCACTATTTGTTGGAGAGACTGAGCAATAGGAAAATTGAAAGTCTGAATACCAGTAACAACAGTAACATTAGAATGATTAACATTGATATCATGAGCAATTAAATCACCAAACACAAAGATGTTCACAGATGAATGAGGTGGGGGGAGGGGATATTTCTATACTGCCAGATATTTTGTCTAATATGTTATAGTCCTGACAAAAAGCACATGAAAGAATCATCCAGTGACTCAAGAGATGATTCCCTTGCTGTTGGAAGATTTTCTTGGATGTAAACATGTACCATATGTATTCTAGAATCTTTTTGACAAAGAGGAAGATAGTCTGGAATAGAATTCATTGGTAGCAATAGAACGGTTTAAATTAGTCTTGCAATGTGCTAAGATATCACGAGAATGTTTCATGAGAGAAGATTCTACACTACAGAAATTGGTATGAATACCACAAATATTGAAAAAAAGAATGGTTTGGTGGGGAGATGATTCTTTTTTGTTTACTAGTATTTCTTTAAATTGTAATTGTCATGAGAAGATTAATTTAATTTTTAAGGAGAAAAAGACCAAAATAATTATTACTGTGCATCATCTATGGCAATGCAAACCATCCAGAAAGTGGCTAAGAGTAAAATTCAAAATGTAGCCTTTGGGCTGCTCACCAGAGATACATGCAGGGACAAACTATCCATGCATGACATGGCACTACAAATACCCTGATATTATGCAATTGTTGATCAGAGCAGCCTCTTTAAGTGCCACCAAAGAATTTGAACTCCTTACTACCAGTTGGATTGTAGCAACCAGAAAACTGCCAACCCACTACCCTTGAAATGAAAAGTCATAGCCACTGATCAGTCAGATCAGCAAAAGTTAAGATAGTTAAATTGTTATGGCTATGGAAGAAAGGAACTGGTAAACCACATCCTAAATATAAAACAAATCTCTACTCTGGTTAATAAAAATGGAAGAAAATCAGGCCAGGTGATAAGCCAAGCTATCTACTCTTATTTAACCTGTTTACAGTTCTGTTTGGGTGTTTGTAGCAGTGATTTACCTCTGCAACCCAAAAGGGCCAGAGTCACATGTATGTTTTGCAAGGGAGAGTGGAGACAGCAAATCAACGAGCCTCGGACAGACAGTGAATCGAACAGCACTTTGTGCTGATGGAGGTGGTGATGTTGCTTCTAGCCATTTTTATTGGCTGGTTCTGGGCGCTCATTGGCTGGGTCAGGTGTATAAAAACATGGTATGCTCATTTAATAGGTGTTCGGCTTTTCATTTGGGACGGTAAGTGATGCATTGGAGATCGAGGCAAAAAGTGTAAATTTGTTTTGCCTAGTGAACCTATTGGACACGTACTACCTTTCTATCCTGTGTGTGCTTTCAACCAATTTTTGCAACAAGCTATTTTGGCCATTGTTTTTTTTTTTTTCTTCCTTTCCATGATGTTGGACAAAGCCTTTGACATCCAGCTGATTCCAGAGTACAGCAGTGCCACAACTGACCTGCCAATCATAGAATGGATCAAAAACATCAAATTAGTTTGCAAGCTCTGTGTCTTGCTGCTACGACTGCAAGGTGGTGCTCTTACCATATATCGGCAACTGAGTAAGGAACAGAAGGCAGATGTGGAAGAGATCAAATGCGCCCTAATGACCACATACAAAACAGATACGTTCAATGCTTTTGACCAATTCTTGGCATGACAACTTCGACAAAATGAAACTGGATGAATTTTTGGCCGAGTTAAGTCACCTGGCTCAGCTGGTAGGAGAAACGCTGCAGGAATGTTGGATGGTGTTCCCATTTGTATCTGTCTGCTACAACATGTTAGACAGCTTCTTTGGGCATCATCTAGGATGGAGACTATGACTGTGGAGCAGTTGCTAACCCGGGCTCAGGCTATCCTGACTGATGACAAGGAGCACAAGGAATCAGTCACCACATCTGCTCAACAAACGTGTACAGACGAGGAAGTTCTTCCCACTAATTCACATAGAGGAGCTGTCATGTGCTATAGGGACTCTGATCCTAACCATATAGGCAGAGATTGTATGCAGGGCCATTCAGAGAGGACAGATAATTGAGTGCGAAGGACCCGCTGTGAGATGAAGTGTTTTAAATGCAACAAGATTGGACATATATCATTGAAGTGCATATGTCTGGGAAATGCCTGATGGAAGATGTCTGCTGATGAGCAGAGCTGTATGCAGTCTATGGAGGCAGAAGGAGATTGAAGTATTAACAGTTGATGGGAGAACTTTGAAGTGCCGTGGTATGGCAAAATCAAGTTGGGGATCAGGAGGATTGTCCTGTGACTATTTCTTATTCTCGGGATCAATGCAATCAAGGAGCTTGGAGGTGTGCACCTAACCAGATCGGGTGAAGTACACTTTTCTGATGAAAGCCTAAGCCAGTGTGCTGCTATTTCTATTGATGAGCCTGACTTTAGCGTAACATTCGACAACAATAATAAGGTATGGACTGCCTCATGGAAATGGGCGAGTGGTCATGCACCCGGTGAATTGAAAAATAAGGTGCAAAAATATATAGTGCCCTCCTATGTTTGGGATGTGTATGAGAAAGAACTTTTATTGTGGCAACAAAATGAATGGTTGTTGCCATATCCTGAAAAGGAGCTTGGCCCTCCAAAGGGTTTGATTCCTTTGATTGCAATTGTACAAGAGTAAAAGCAGAAGGTCCGGCTGGTGTTTGACTATTGTGAATTGAATCAATTTGTAGAGGCATTCACTGCTGATGCAGATGTCTGAATGGAGAGGGCAAGGAGCCAATGTATTGCTTTTGGACCTAAGAAAGGCCTATTTGCAAATTCATGTTGATTAGAGGCTATGGCCCTTTCAGACTGTGGTTTTTAAGGGTCAGCAATTTTTGCCTTACATAATTGGGTTTCAGGTTAAATGTGGCACTGCTCATCATGAGAGCTGTCATTGAGGCAGTAGTGAATCAAGATCAGGCGATTAAGAGCACCACATCAGCATATAATGATGACATTTTCATTAATGAAAAACTGGTTTCTGCAGCACGTGTGGCAGCATCTCTCTGATTATGGACTCGTCTGTAAAGATACAGAGCGATTAGAAGACAGAGCCAAAGTCTTGGGCTTGCAGGTCTGAGGGGAGAACATTGTGGAGAGTAGATTGAACAAGAACCAGGTGACCAATATTACACCACCAAAGTGGCCACCTGGGTGTGAAGAGGACTTTATATTTTGCCAAGTCAGTTGACCCATTAGTGTTTAGAAAATTTATTGAATATGTTGTCAAAACCTGTGAAATATTAACAGATAATGACACTGCATTTACCTGTAAGAGCTTTAAGAAATTTTTAAATAGCTGGTGGGTACACTTGAAATTCTGATGTGCTCATGTACCAGGTGAGAATGGGATCATGGAATGCTGTCATAGAAGTATCAAGACCATCACAGCCAGAAAGCAATTTTCGGTGCCAGAAGTGGTCTATTGGCACAATGTCACTCCCAAGGGCAGTCTTTCAGCTTCTAAAGCACCGGCCAATGTGCTGCATAGGTACCACATCTAGGTATGAAACATCGATACCACACCCTCCTTTGCACTGCAAAACATTCTAGAAGTATACAAAGAAGTGGACATTGTCTGGGTAAAGTCTCCACACAGTAGATGCATGACCAAATTCAAAATGGGTCACGTAACCCAAGTCTGTAGTTGGTGTGAATTAATGGAACGCCACGGCACGTGAAGAATTTACGCCCTTTTTTTTTTTTTAATCACATCCATCATCAGACTCTGATAGCGACATAGAGGAGAGTGAACAATTTCTGTATTTAAAATCTAGTTCACCAGGTGATTCCTCCAGTACCAGCAGTTCAGAGACCAATGCTGGAGCACCCGATGACACTCCAGTCTGTAGTTCATCTGAGAATGAGACTTTTGGTGTTCCTCTTCAAAGGAATACCCAACAGAAGAGACCTACTCTGGGATGCATCAGTTGTGATCAGGAGATCAGCGGGGAGTGTAGCAGTGACTTACCTCAGCAACCCAAAAGGGCCAGAGTCGCATGTATGTTTTGCAAGGAAGTGTGGAGATGGTGAGATGACAAGCTTCAGACAGACGGTGAATCAGACAGCACTTCATGCTGATGGAGGTGGTGTCACTTGTAGCCATTTTTATTAGCTGGTTCTGGGTGTTCATTGGCTGAGTGTTGGCTGCGTCAGGTGTTTAAAATCATGGTATGCTCATTTAACAGGTGTTCGGTTTTTTGTTTGGGACAGTGAGTGGCGTATTGGAGATTGAGGCAAGAAGTGTGAATTTGTTTTGCTTAATGAAACTATTGGACTCATACTGCCTTTCTTTTCCTGTGTGTGCTTCCAACCAATTTTTGCAACAGTGCTTTTATTGTGTTGCTGAACAATGCTTTAGACCTCTTTCTGATGAAAAGGAAATTATTAAAACCTCCATGAAGTTTACCCCGGAAGTTGCATTCTAATGAATTTAACATAAAAGCAGGTCACTTGAATTTCACGTAATTTTTTTAATCACGTTGGAGTAAATGAATCATGATATACCAATTACAATTTATTAATAATAATAGAAATAAATAATATAAATTAATCAATAAATAATATATATTAGCCCAATTTTATTGTTGTTGTTGTTAAAACTTGGAATATTGATTAATAGAAAATAATTGGTTATACAGAACAAATAGTAAAAATAAACAATGCAAAATAAATATTAGGAATGGAAACACTTCTCCTATATATTTGAAAATACCTCATCATCTTAAAAAATGTCATGCTGAAACTTAAACAAAGGCAGTCATTTATACCAATGTATAAATAAATAGCAATTTCAATTAGCAAATACAATAATGTATTAATATAGTGTATTAATATTAGTAATAAATTAATGTATTAGGTTGGTGCAAAAAATAATGACGTAATAATGTCGTTTTTTGACGTTACGTCAAAAAACAACATTATTACGTCATTATTTTTGCACCAACCTAATAATATAGTAATTTAGAATAATAATAGTATTTCTACAAACCCACACTATTTATTATGATTGTTATATCATAATAATCATAAAATTGTTTTATGGTATATAAATTCAAGAAATAAAGTTAAAAAATAAATAATTGGTTATGATAAAATGTTAGACTTAAGAATGCCTATCTTCCAAAAGTGAAAATTAAATTTTCATTTTCTTTATTATATATAAAATAAAATTTTTATAATGTTAAATTATGAGTAAATATATAAGAATCTTTCAATTGTATTATATCTATAAATTAGTAGATATAAAGTATTTAAAATTCATAATAAAAAATAATTAAGTTACAATTAATATATTCAATTCATGCCAATTAATATGACAAATAAAATGACGATACAACCATATAAACTAGATAAATAATCATCACTTTCTTATTTTCTAAAAATTTCTTCATTTTCAAGAAGTGATAAAAAAACACTCTTTTCTAATTTTAATTTATTTAACTAGTTGGTGCGTGAAGTTTTGAGAATTTAGATTGGAATATTGTGATTTATAGAAAACACTAGAACAATAAATATCTGAAGAAATGTCCTTAATCTGAGAAAATCTTCAATTAATTCATTATTTATTAATCTTAGCTTAGTCAGGTTCAAGGCAAAAATTGTTGGGATATCTAGCGATGTATTAAAGCTGTAATGGTTTGTGAAACTAACTTGCTGGTCATTACTCTATAAGGTGTTGACCACTTCATTTATTTATTTATTTATTTATTACAACCATAGTATTAATTGTAGTATTGGAAGATTTTAATTATATTATCATTCTCATCATATTATGTATGAATTTTATTGACTATTATTAGTTTAGAAATATTCATAAATGGTAATAAAAAGATAATCTTTGTCAATTTTTAAAAATATGCAAATGTTAATGTTTGTTTACTTATCACTTAACGTATCACATACTGGGTACGACAATAAACTACATCTGGCAGCATGGCTTCTGATCTGTTTTGTGGAGCATGGAACAACCTCTTAATTTCTGTTGTTCCCAGGTCCACCCTGATCTGAAGTGGTAGCACCTTTTAGGGTCCTAGCTATTGGTAACCCCTAGCCCAACTTGGGTTAAAACACTCTGAAAGTTTAAAAATATATTTTTATAGTAAAAATACCAGCAATAAATTTTGATAGTTAAAACAATTACCAACAATACATTTTTGAAAAATTACTAATGCTTTTGAAAAAATTAAATTTTGGCATTAAACAACCCATAAGAATATACCACTAAACAAACTATTAAACTTAACATATCCATTTTTTTTTTCTTTCTATTACAGGGTTGCACTAGCTGTTCGGGAAAATTTACGCCAAGCTGCTTTGAACAAAAATCAAGGTGGATTTTTTGGGATGTTCCGAAATGTGGCTACAACAGGCACATCTGAGAGTATCCTTCACTTGCATTTATAAAAAAAAAAGAAAACTCTTGATGAATTGTACAACAGTTTCTTAGCTTTTCAGTCTTTGTTTTAAGATAAATGTTCAAATTTAAAACTGATTTATTTTTAGTAGTTATGCAATAAGATTAACAGTGAAAACTTCAATTAAAAACCTATAAAATAATATTTATAGTTTTGTTAATTTTAACAATAGTACTCTTATGAAAATATTTTAACTGAGTTTTTGTTAGCTTCAATTCTGTTTGTTTTTAGATATTTGCTTTCTATGACATTAACAACAATTTAGAATATGAAAAATATTCATTTCATTGTATATAATAACATGCAAATTTAATGTAAGAAAAGAAAAAAATCTTGGTTTAAAACTTTGTCAATCTATTGCACAGATAAACTAATTCTCAAATATTTGTTCTTGTCTGAATTTGATTGACAAGCTGTTTTAATTATTGTTTGTAATTGTTTTAGTTTGATTTCTTTGACTTAGTTTGATTTTTATTTTATCTTTATTTTTCAAAATCTTTCAGCCTCTCTTAGGTATGTTCTGGAATGTTTTTGACACCTAAGGAAATAGGAAATAGCAAAACAACAAAGAAATTAGTCTGAACCAACTGCATGCAATAATTATTCAAGCTTCTGTTGTATTTACTAATCTTAGCTTAATCTTGCATGGAACCACAATAGGGGAACACCTAGTAAGGATCTAACTCACAACACTGTCAAATAAATTATTTTGTCTTATATAAACCATATCTATATATATATATATATATATATATGTATATATATGTGTGTGTGTGTGTGTGTGTGTGCACGCACACAGGATATGGTAAGAAATAAAAATGATTTTCCTTAATCGTCATCAATAGATGTTAGTCAGTTAAAAGGAGAGACTCACGCTCTGGAAGAATTAAGTCGACAATTATTTTTAGAGGCTGTGGATCTACATAACACTCGGGTATGATGTTAATTGGTATTCACTTGTCACTACTAATTTTATAGGTGGAATTATGCTTCTAAGACTTTTATAATGTATACTGAGTTTTAATTTCCAGATATTAAATATTCTTATGAGGAGGCATCAAAAAGTTCTTAGTCTGCCCAGGAAGCCCTTACAAAAAATGTTGATGTTTGGTCATTTGGTCAGATTTTGGAAAGTAGGCTGGGCTGATAACTTTTCAGCAGATGCATTCAAGGAATATTCATGCAAAACACTTGTATCTAATCTGATTTCATTCCTGGGTTAGAGATCATATTAAATATTCACAATATTTCCAATCCCCATGCTCAGTAGATAGATAAATCTAACCTGACCAATCATCTACTTAAGTTACTAGCCAAATAATTATCTTGACAATTTTTTTTTCTTTTATATAATCAGTTTCTTTTTAAAATCCATATAGTTATACCCACTGAATTATAATCTTTATTACGCAGTTAAATCTTATTTAAATTATTTAATGATTCAAATATAACTGTCTCCCTTAACTCTAACCCTGTTTTTTTTTTTTTTCCTTCCAGTCAGTATTTGTAAAAGTGACATTTACTTCAGTAGAGTAAAATTAAAGACTAAAATTCACTCCTATATTCTCAATAATTTACTTGCAATTTCTGGGATCTTGCTTAAAAGACTAAAAATGTATCTCCTTGACATTATTGCATTTTATTTATTTAACAGGGCTTAGACTAAACCATTAAAAAGTTTGTATCTTTTTTTCCTTTTTTTTTAATCATTCTACCCCAAGCAAGGCAATAAAGCCACTAAAACACAGAAGGGCTACCTGAAAAAAAAAACAGACAACCCTATTAATAAGAAAGAGAACAATAAAAGAACAGGAATTAAGAAGACAGAAGATAATGATTGACATTGCATTTAAATTTTTTATTTACCTTCATTTATTTTACATTAAAGTATTTTTATAATATCTATATTTGGTTTTGTAGACATTCAGAAATTTGGCCACTAAGTCTATGGTACCATCTATTTAAGTGAAAAATTGATTTTCTTGGAAATTGAAATAACTTAACATTATTCTTAACTTTTTTTTCTACATCCATAATCTTTATTAAAAAATAGTTTTGTATATATCCAAGCTGATTTTAGAATGTGATAGAAAAATGTCATTTGTAATCTATAAATATAATAAAAGATAGATATCCCTTTTTCTCATATTTGGTAAGTGCTTGTCAAAATATGAATATCAGTTCTTAAAATTAAATAATTCCAATTGCATTTTCTTACAATGTCTTGTAAAATGTCAACAAATTTCACTTTTTCTCTATCTTTTATTGAATTTTTAATTTTAATAATTAGAAAAGAAATATGTTCAAACCACTTTTTATTTTATTACAGCTATTACATCTAGAAATATTTTTAGAAATAATTTTCTTGGATTTTTAAGTCATTCATTATTTGTAATTTTAAACAAAGATGTTCATTGTTCAAAAATGACCATAGCTATAGAGGTTACAATAAACTACTAGTTATAATTGTTGGATCAAGTTATATTTATCACTGTTTGAGAAAGTATTCAAGTTCCACACAATGGGAGAATGTATGTTCGACTGTCCCTTCCAAGCTATCACACTTCTTGCAGTCTGACAGCGCCTATTTTTCAATGCTTACCATTTGTCTGATTCTTTGAGTGTAGCATTTCCAAACATTCGTTAATCTCCCCCAATTGTCTTCTAAGTTATGGTAAGCTATTTCTATGAAAGACCAAATTTCTAGCCCAGCCATGAGATCCATCCAATGTAGCTTCATTTTCATTACTAAAAATTATTGTTGAGAAATCAGTTTTCATACTTCTTCACTCTGTAATTTTTATTTAGGAGGATAGTAGCTAACAAGCTACTATCCTCCTAAATAAAAATTGCTTTCATGTCTTTATTGCATATTGACATATTCTACAACTTTTCTCTCTTTTGCAAAATCAACTTCATCAAATATTTTCTTGCTGGTCAGTTCACTTTTCTTAGTTATTACCCTTTTTAATTTTTTCAAATTTTTTTTTCTTTATCTTACCAATGTTTTTCATTCTGTTTTTTTTTATTATTGTTCTGTGATCTCTACATAACTTTTTTTTGCAAATTCCACCATTGTGCTCCCATCATTCAGTATCTTGCTTCTCTTTTGAGGTTATATATAGGAAATTTTATACATTTGAAATTAAAAACTAAATATCGACAACTATACTATTATATATATTTATTTATAACATGGTGAACAGTCGTCAAGGCATAATAAAATCTCAGACTACCAAATGTGTTGTTATAAATATTTGTAACAAGACAAATATAAGCTGAAATTTACATTATATATTTATCCTATAAATGTAAATATATTTTGAATATTTTACCAACATTGGTTGTTTAATGTTCATTTTATTGTAAAAACAATCAAGTTTGATATAGTCGAAAATTTGTAAGCAAATATGAAATATAGAGAAAGAAAAATTCCACTACTGTTGGCTTATTTTTATTTACAGGTTTTATATATACATACATTAAAAAATTTAAATTCCCAAGAATACATGGTAATTCATAGATAACAAAGAAAAAAAAACTGTGGAGAGCCATGATTGCTTGAATGGACATGACATTAAATAATGTCTATAAAAGTAGGTTAATCACATATAGTATTGGCTGAAAATTATATAATTATAAATTTCACCCAAGAAATATGAATCTAAAACTACATTCTTAAATAAAAAGATATATTAATTTCATAAATTTTTGAAATTTTTCATGAACTACAAGAAATTAGAAAAATCTATATAAATCATAACTAGAATAGAAAAAACAAAGAATAAATGAATACAAAAATGGTTATAAAGTTTGTATAATGCTTGTAGTTCAGTTTGTATAATGATTTTAGCTCTGGTTTATAATACTGTAAGGAAACACTGAAACAAAAGGTTGATTGTAAAACAGGTTTAATCACATGAGAGACATGGATTAATAATACAGTAAAAAAATACCCTAGTTCAATATGGCAATGCATACAACTTGAATGCTACAACTTACAACTCATTTGTGATGACCATTCTTATTAGCTGACATTCTACTCATAGCAGATGGAAGAGTCTGTGTAAAACAATTAGTATAGAGAAAGCTAGTTGTCTTTCTGCACGACAAAGATGATAGCTGATTGTTCAGTTTACTAGTATCTTATTAGTCCACTTCAGTTTAGCATTTATCTACCTTTCTTGAATTTTAATAACCCTTTTTAAGACTAACCTTAAAATACTATCAAAATAAAATTAATTCATTTTAATAAAATAAGCAAAAGTTCAATTTTAAATGACAAATTATATTCTTATAAGAATGATTATAAAATATCACATTTATAAATTTAATTAATGTTGAACTTGGAAGAAAATGTCCAACTCCTCATATTTCTTTTCTGCAGGAAAGAATAGAAGAGTCTAAAACATTAAAAGGAAAGTATTTTAACTTTTTGGGTTACTTCTTCTCTATTTACTGTGTATGGAAAATATTCATGGTAAGTAAGTTTCCTTTTTTTTTAAATTCCATTATAAATTTGTAAAACAATAGTGTTTCATTTAATGTTAGTGAAGGAGAACAAATCTAATGGCTACAAGCTATAAATGCTAATTTTATCTATTCCATATTTCAATTATATTTTAACTTATTACCTGATATTTTTGTGTAAGCATTTTACTATTATCAGGCTTTAAAGAAAAAAAGGCATTTAAAATTTCTTTCAAAGGAATCAAACAATCAATGTAAACAACTCAAACCTGTTTTGTTTTTTTTTTTGTTTTTTTTTTTTTTGTTAATCTGATACATCTCCTTCAGACAACATATCCCAACATGTTTTTATATGACATTTGTAAATCTGAAAATAAACTTTGTTTTCAGTCATACAAGTTATTGTTTTAATGTTTTAGGAATTATTATTATTTTCCTCTTGGTATCATTTCTTTTAGTCGGCCATTAATATAATTTTTGACCGTGTGGGAAAAGTAGACCCAGTGACAAGAGGCACAGAAATTGCTGTCAATTATTTAGGGATACAGTTTGATGTGAGTAACTTTTAATTATTTTAAATAATTAGGATTAAAAATATTCATTAGTTTTACAGTTATTTTTCTATTTGTAATTGATATATTTTGTGTGCTAAATCTTATATTTAAAAGTATTTGTAAAAAGTGTAGCAATAAAGCATTTCTGTCAATCCAAACTAACAAAAGATGCTTTCAGCTTTACTTTTCTAGCATTCAAATCAGAATACACTTGTTGAAATTGATTTGTTTTAACCAATCCACTATATTACAGTTTACCAGCTGTTCCTTTTTTCACGTGGAATTAAAATTGAGCTAATAATAAATGCTAATTAGTATACTACAACTGTTATATCTTTGTAATTGATCTAAATTATTGATTTCTGTAAAGGTTGACTATAAAAGTAACAGCTTTAAGTAGCAACTGCTAAGGTAGTTAGGAGATAGTGGCTTGACCAAGTGTTTACTCTCTCACAATTTTTGGTCTGAAACATTGTGTTATAGCAGTGACAAGATATTTTTGCCAAGATATCTGCTGATAGTACAAAGTTTAGGGAGAAATGCCTTTTCCAAGGTCATAAGCACAAATGTAAAGCTAAACAACCCCAATCAAAATTCAAATTCAGTTTGTTAAACTAATTTTCCCTCCTAGTAACTGTTACATTGTCTTGAACCTCCTGATAGAATATCCAAAGCACAAAAACAGTATGTATAGTTTTAAATTCTTGTGGGCAATATTATTATATTATTAGTGTATGTAAACAAATATGGTGGTTTATCAGGCATTCAGAGGGGAAATAAGAAATAAAGGCTATATGATTGGATTTGAATTACTGTAACCAATTAGCCTAATTGGCATTCATTATTTCTGATTCCTGCAATGGAATGACAATCTGAGAGTTGCAATAAAATGCAACAGAAATGAGATTAAATAAATACCAGTCATAAACTATTGGACAAACTTGTAAATATCAACAACCAGCTATTTCTTCATAATGTTCATCAAACAAAACAAACTTGAAACTTTAAAAAAAGAAATAAAAAGTTTCATTGTTGTTCATATTGGATTAATAAAAAGAAAATAAGCAAAAATTCTTATTTAAATGCTAATTACCTTCATCTTTTTTATATAAAGGATGAAACTAGGAAAAGTACGAAGTTTATAAATATTGCTATCTATGTACAGTACAAATTTTATTGAAAAGCTTAAATATAAACTTTGAACGCAAAATGTTTGCAGCAGAATTGAAAACAGAAATATGAATTTTTTTTTTTTTTAAGAAAATTGTATAAATTATATATTATTAACTTGTTAGAAAATGTGTACAGTTTAGACTAAAATTAATGCAAATTAACCAATATCTATGTTTACACATAAGAGTAAATATTCAATAGTTTAATTTATTGAAAGCAATTGAATATTATTGTCATTTGTATATTTTAAAATGTTTATTCTTTTAGATGTTGGATTTGAGATCTACTGACTTCATAAAAGCATAAAGCAAATCATCTTTTGCAGAAGATTTTTTTTTATTTCCTGATTCAAAATATTGATATAGAAATAAAGATGGATCAAATTAACTAAAAACTAATCATGAAATTAGTTCATTTCATAAATTCAAAATAACTTATTACCTTGATATGTTCAACAGGAAGTAACTTTTTCTGCATATTCTTGATTCTCTATTTTATTTTTTCTGTACATGAAAAGATGCTTTCATTCAAATATATTTCAGAATATTTGAATAGCAATTGCATCAAATTTCTTCCTGCTAAAATGATTCAAAACCTGTTATGTTTGCTAGAAAAACACAAGTGGCTAAAGCATAACTGTTGCCTTGGCAATCTCTATACTTGTATGAAAGCATAACTGTTGGCTTGGCAATCTCTATACTTGTATGAAAGCATAACTGTTGGCTTGGCAATCTCTATACTTGTATGAAAGCATAACTGTTGGCTTGGCAATCTCTATACTTGTATGAAAGTGACCTAAATAAGGACTAAGCTGAGTCAATGAGACCATCTCAGTTGAACACTACACTTGCTGTTAAATATTCACTGTCTTCTTCTGTCTTCTATAACATCAGATAAAGTTAACATAATGCCATTCTCGAGTTGATTTGGCCACTGCTACATCTGATATATTGAAATGGGAATTTATCACTTTCCTTATTTCATCATGTAGGTTCCTTTTTGATGACTCAAGTTGATTTAGTAGTTTCCTTTCTTTCATAAATTTTATCATTCTTTCCTTTTGTGAGTGACTTGTACCAACTTTCCTTTATTAGCGAATTTTGATTAATATCTAATTCCTAATTTAATGCAGGATTATTTCACTTTCACATTGATTAACAAGACATTTTCTTTTGAAATCTGACAATACCTATGCTCTCAGCATATGAAGCATCATAAAGTGATTGTATGCTTATTTCTCTCATATTTTTTTAAAATTTCAATGTATTTATATTAAATACCAAAATTGAGTAAAATGTGTGTTAGAGGTTGGCATAATAATGGATTGTGCGTTGTCACAGCTTGTTTTCCTGTTTGTAACATGGTGCATAGTATGGAACAGTACACTCTATGTATGGAAACAACTTCTGTTATGAAAGCATTTTTGGATAATACCATGATCATTACAGTATCCAAAGTAGACATGGAATGCCAACTTCCATATGGTTAGCAGAAATAAGAAAGAAACTGCATAAAATGTGGGATTTTCTATTATAAAAGCCAAAATTAGAAATAAATTATTCTATCAATCTATTATTGAGGACTGGATTCCAACAAGAAAACCTGCCAAAATTCTATCATTGCTGCTCTCTCTGGCATAGTTTCTGTCTCTTTCACAAGCTTGCCACCATACAGATTACAGTAAAAAAAAAAAAAAATTATCATGCACATCTCTATAATGTCACCAAACATGCTGCTTTATTTTTATATATATATATATATATATATATATATATATATATATATATATATATATATTTTAATATTGAATGATTTTCTAGAAATTAACATTATCAATATTAGAGTTGGAAAGGCAGAGTTCAGTTTCAAAACCTTCAGTTTCAACTGGTCAAAATAGAGAACTTAAAAAATCAAAATTTTGAAGTGAGTTTTTATCTTACTATTATAATCATTCTTCTTTTATATATGATGTCCCTTCATAACATATTGCTTACAGCCATATCACATTGAAACACTGGTTCCCATGTGATCACCAATGTTTAACAACATCAAGCCTGGTCAGCATGTAGATGGGTGACCGCTTGGGAGTACCAGGTGCTGTAAGTTTGGATATGTGAGTAGAGTAATGGATAATGGCTCCAAATTGTTAATCAGAGGGCTGAGTTCTAATTCCTGTTGGGTTCATTATATTCACTTATGCACAAATACCCTTGGAAAAGGTATGAATCCATTTCTGCCCACAGCTATGGGTTAATTAGTAAGACTTGTATCACTGAACCATTATTATCTTTAAAAAAAATTCTTACAATCTAAAAATATTTTCTAGCTTTAAATAACCTACAAAGGGTTATTAAGCCATAGAAAATGAATAAATCACTTGATTAAAACCTTCATGTTATGAGCAATCAAAGCTCTCCACAACTTCTGGTCTTTTGTTACCCTAAGTAACTTGTAACATTTTACCATCCCTCTTTGTCCAAGTTCTGCCATCCATTTACATAAACTTATTAAGTAGATTACTTGCTGATTCTCCCTGTTTCTCTGGCCTTCAATGTCTTGTGAGTGCTAAATTCTCTAGGTCTTCTTTACAGTGTCCCAGAAATTTCAACTTTTTCTAATTGTAAGTATAAGTGTCCTTTAAGTTCCTATTTTCCTTTGTTGCTCACATATTGAGTCTATGGTATTCTCAGCATCCATCAGTAAAACCACTAAGGCTGAAAGCATTGCTATTACAATCTCATCTCATTTTGCTTTGTTATTCTCTATCTTGACCAGTGCCAATCTTACTTCAGATATTACAGATCTTTCTATGTTTTCCTGTATTAAAAGTTTCTCTCCTTTGTTGTGAAAGTTCTCCAATATGTTCATTCCATCTCTGTACTATCTTTTTTTTTTCTTATTATCAGTGTTCTCTTTTTAAACTCTATGCATCCTATCAAGGAGCATGTCTTGTTATTTCTTTTATTTTTTTATGTATTCCTGCTATGTTTATATTTTGCAGTGTTTCCATCTCTGCAGACTTTTCATGAAACCATTGATCTTTTAATTGTTTTTATTTCCAATAATTAATTTTTTTTTGTGGGGGGTTGCATTCAAATGGTAGATGCTTGTGATAAAATAATAAAATTCATTTTATTTATTTATTTTTTTTTAAGTAGAATTTTCATGCAGAACCTACTTTTTGGTGACCAAAATAGGATATTAAACAAATATCTATTTTAAGCAGTAATGTGCATTTTAATTCTTAATAAAAATGAGTTAGTTTAAATCAAGTCATTTTGTAGTAAATCTTTGTAATTAACCCTTTCCAGACTGGTCAACTAAACATGTATGTTTGTTTACAACGGACTCTAATACTGCTTGACCATAGAGACTGAATAAGTTCAATTAACATGGTAGCTTCCATAAAGCAGCAGTGTGATTTGACATGGTGAATTCTGTTGGTTCATTATTACTGCTGTGAATATTTTACATGTGTGTGTGTTTTAAATATTGAGGCTAACTGGAAAAAAGCTTGTAATACATGTTAATAGTTTGCAATTTGTTATATGAAAATAATTCTGTTCTTCCAGGTAAAATTTTGGTCCCAGCAAATTTCATTTTGGTTAGTGGGAATTATTATTGTTACATCAATAAGAGGCCTTTTGATTACACTTACAAGGGTAAGTAGTATAAGCAAATTATTCACTTATTTGTATATTATAATCAAAACCAATTAAGTAATTCAGATAAATTGTTTCAAATTTTATGATTAATGCATATTTTGAAATGGATCAATTGATCTAGTTTTAAATGAAAAAGCACCTTCAATGACTTTAAAGAATTTTATATTAAAATTGTTCAAAAGATTTTTTTTTTTTTTTTTTTGCATCAAATGATATGTTGGCCGATATGCAAACCTGATGCAAAACAAATATTAAATGGAACAATAACATTGGTCATTATTAGAAAGACTCATTGCAATTAAAATTTTTTAAATTAATTCATGTGTTCAGGGTAAATGTTTTATGGCAGGAAAACTCCATTTTTGTGCAAATGTGTTTACAAAATATATACAGATATAATTTGTAAGGAGCTAAAGGATTTTTATTTATAAGCCAACATTATTTCTTATTTCTTTAAACACTATTTAGTGGATGTTTGAGTAAACATCCATATTTTTTTAATAGTGTAAATTTATGTCTACCTGCCTACACATTTAAGTCTTAATAAAGAGATTGTTCTTTTGAGAGTTTTAATAGAATTCTGGCAGGGTTTGTACCTGCATTCCCCTCATAGGGAAAACTGCTGTTAGGCTTAGCATGCTTTTAAACTAATCAGTCAAGCTAACTCTAGTTGCCCTATTTAAGAAATGCACATTTCTCACTGAAGCCCATATCTGCTAATTTTTAGTTTTGTATCCAAAATGTAAACAAAGTAATTCCTAAGTAATTATTGGTTTTTATTTAATCCGACATTATTTTTTATTACTTTAAACATTATATTTAGTAGATACATGTGTTTGAGTAGATACCACTGTTTTCCCCCTTGAACACAGGTTTGAACCCTGCTAGAAGGCACAATCTCTTCATTAAGACTCTCTAATGGACAGGCCAGTAGACATAAATTTAAAAAAAAAAAACAGGTTCGTTTATTCAAATATGTGTATCCACTAAAATATAGCATTTAAAGTAATATGATATAGATATTTTTTCTTACTCATGTTCTTTCTGGGTATTCATTAAATCCATCCAAAAACTGTTAATTCCTCGACTTTATAAATACAATTAAAGGAATTTTATCAATTATTTTAATGGCCAAGTATATACAAATAAACTATATAAAAATTTCTGTACATTCTTTTAAGCAACTTCAAAATCTAAATTTTGTGGAATATTCTGAAAATAGTTTTCTAAATTATGCAGAATATTTATTTTAGGGATAGATTAAAGATAAAAACTGATGTTTCATTTGAAGAACAAAAATATTAAGAATACTTTCAATTTATTTTTGCCTTTTGCTTGTTTTTTCTTTTAGTTTTTCTATGCCATAGCCAGCAGTAAATCATCTAACATCATTGTGCTGTGTCTTGCGCAGATTATGGTAAGTGGAACTGCTAAAATATTTTAAAGGATGTTTTTAAAATATTTATAAAAAAATTCAGATAGTTTTTATGGCTAGCTAGATTTTTATTATTTTCAAGAATCAGAAATAATTCAAGAATAGTACAGTATATGTTATTTGCTTTCTGTGATAGAAATAAACTCAATGTCTGCCCTAAGGAATATTTACCTCTTTGGTACTTGTTGCTTTTCCCGATGTAAGGGGTGATGTGGTCACAGAAATTGTCTGACATCCATGACTGTGTTCTCCTGTTTGTGTGGCATGGTGCAGAGTCCTGTTACCAGACATAGTGTCCTCCAGTAGCCACCCTCTTGACTCAGTACCTCCCTGGCTATGAACCTGATTGACTTGAAGGGATCATTTTCAATTATGGCCTGGATTTCAACAACAAATTTGGGAGTTCTTTTCTTATCAGAATGATCACTGAGTTTTCTGAGCTGTCATAACCTTCATAATCACCATTACTCATCTAACTCTTTCTGAATTCTCTGCCTTAAACACTCTGAAATGTTCATATTGGAGCTTCTGGCACAAATGCCAAGCAGTACATGCCATTTCTAAATCTCTGGTGGAATGTATTGTGTCATGCTGCTCTTTTTCTCACAGACAGTGCACAACAAACAACACACATGCTCAAAATTAAGAATTGATGGTTATTGAATGGACTTTGGAGATGGAAGCCAGAATATGAATGTTGGTACCATTATTGAAGGGCTGAATGATCTTTTTCCTCTCACCATTGCTCATTTGGGAAGACAGTGGGACTGACACAAAATGATTTTAACCTGTTCTCTTTCTAGCTGAATAACTTGAAGGGTTTTCAGTGATTCTTACAATAAATGGTGTCAAGATGTTTAAATGTCTTATCTGAAAACCTGGAAAAAAAAAGAAATTAGTTTAGTGTTTTTGTTTGTTTTTTTTTTTAATATTAAACATTTTGTGGGCTGGACAATTTTGCTGTTACAACCTGTGTGTGTGTGTGTGTGTGTGTGTGTGTGTGTGTGTGTGTATGTATATATATATATATAATGTTGTGGATATAATAAAAATATCAGTAAAACATACTGACTTTGGGATACAAGCCTTACAATAGATTCCATGATCTCTCTCATATGCAAATTGTTATTTTAGACATTCAAATATTAGTGTGCTGTATGTAAGATAGGGAGTATTTTGTTAGTTTAAACCATACATTTAAACATTGATGATAGATGTATAGAAAACTGCTAATTTAATGGCAGGATATTTGCCCTCTGTATGAAAATATTTCAATCAACTTTAGTCAAACTTTGTGTTGTAGGTATACAAATAAGTCTGGTTTCTTAAATTAACTAATTATCCTCCCAAATTTATTATTTCTTTGGCAAAAAAATCACTCAAGAAAGAAAAAGATCTTAAATGCAAAAAATAAAATATACTTTATTGTATGCAATCTTATATTTGATTAATTTATATATTAAATTGTATTTTTTTTTCAAAAGTTAAATCTTTTCTAAAATTGATAATAAATTCAGGCAATATAAAGTGTTTCTCATCACAGATGTCATAATTATGAAAATTTGATAAAGCAAGTTTTGTTGATCAATATTCATTATATCATATTCATTTTCATATTAAAGGAGTTTATCATCAGGTGTGACTTGAGTCTGTAGGTGTCTGTTTGTAAGAAATGCATGCAAATTATCTTATAAAAGTTCTTTCTTTTCTACCACTCTTTCCTCTGGTATGGTGATTGGCACTTGGCTCCCAAGGAAAGAATTTTAAATCTAAAGCATGAAATTAAATAGCAAAAAAAAAAAAAAAATTCAGAGGATTTTAAAAGATTCCCCCCCCCTCCACCAAAAAAAATGTTTATTATTATACATGAATCTAAATTTTGTTAGTAGACTATCCACAGGGCTAGATTAAGCATTAAGTAAAATAAGTACAAGCTTAGGCTATAAGCAGCTTAGAGCATAAAATGTAGGCACCAGTGATTTAATGAGTAAATTATATTTACAATAAAAGATGCTGTTCCTTGACTAACTCTTGAGTTATGGGGTTAGAAAAACCCAGAATCTAACCAGAGCTGACTGTAATTAATAAAGAATAAATAATAAAGAAGTGATACTAGTTGTATTCTTTTAAAATTTCATTACTTTTGATAATGATTAGTAAAATAAACAAAAATCAAATAAAAATTATCAGAATCTTATTTTTATTCCTTTTATGATGATTTTTAAGCCATGGATAAAATTTATGAGAAACTGAGTAGGAAAATTGATTAATCAACAAATGCCTTAATCTCTAATAGATTAAGAAAAAATATTCAGAAACTTTGTTTTAAGCCTTAAAAAAGGCAATTTTTAGTGGGCATATTAAAAATATATTGTCAGGTCACTCATTTGAGTAGTAATATGTAATCTAATACAATTTGTCAATGGTTGACTAGTTGGTAACTAAACCAAAACCCCCTTGTAATATGTGGTGTTTTACATTCTGTGTAAGCGTTGCCCTGCCCTGTCAGAATTGTCCAGAAATTAGTACAACAGCAAAGAGTATGGGACTGGAGGTCATACACATCTTATTTTATGGGCTTCAGTTTTCAGTCAAAAATTTGTAGAGTAGAGGAAATGGCTGCTACCAAGTTATCACAAACCCACTGAAAGAACAATAAAAAGATGGATCCAAAATGGTTTAGAAATTCTCTTTTGATTGTTCAATGTCCTGACTGATGATTCTCAGCGAATTGAGGCTGTTTCTCTCTCTCTCTATATATATATATATGACATAAACAGACAAATTTTATTTGTATTTTTAATATCAAATATGACAATTAAAAGGAAAAAAATGAAGAATGAGCTAGCTAACTGGTTTCGAACCTCGCTTAACAGCTAAATCAAGGTTAATAAATATGTATATATTATAGGAAAAAGGAATGGAATATAAGGGAAGGAAAAAAATATATTAAATGGAAATCAATTGAAGGCCAAGAACAAAATCCTTCTGTTTAGAGTGAAGATTTCATGGATAAAATATATATGCCCTTTAATATCTTAAGGTAGTAATTTGAGTGGGGCCTACTCAGGGTGGAAAAAGAGTCCACACTAAAATTAGCAGCACAAGTTATTTATAAGGTGCTCTGCAATGGAAAATTTGTTTTTATTGGTCAGAACATCAGTGTTGTTTAATCCTAGCATCCAGCCATTGAGTTGTTCTTCCTATGTAGTGCATACTGCAACAACATTTAAATAAATCGGGGAACTATTATGGTGAAGTGGAAGAACATCTTTGCACATGGATGGAAGGGCATGTTTAGCAGAGAAAACCACATGTGTATTAGCAGCAAAGTAACATTGTTGAACTACTATGGAAACCTGTTTAGCAAATCTGTCACTGATACTATGTAGCCAAGGAAGACGTAGGTACATGGGACATCTCTTGTACTGAAGCAGGTTTCATTTTATTAAATTCCAAAATTTTATTTTTAATTATGGATTGAACAATGTCTAAAGGATGGGCATTGTTGCAGAGAGTAGTAGCAATAAACCTTATCTCATCATCCTGCTTGGTTCCAAAACAGATCTTTAAGGTCCTATGGGTAAGTCTTAATTAAATTTATTTTACGTTTTATGAAATGGGTATATAAACCAGTAAAACAGCACATGAAAAGCATACATTCAGAAAATATAGAAAAAATACTTGTCTTTTAAACTTAAAAAAAAAAACAAATGTTGTAAATCAAACAGAAGTTAGTTAATGAATTTTTAAAGTTAGAAATCAGCAAAAATGAAGAACTCCTTAAATCAGGCAGAGATAATTTGTCAAGACAATACAAAGCAACAAAATAGCCAATCGGGAACTCAGCAGTAACACTGATTTAATGAAGTTGCAGATATTGTTTAGGCAACTTGCTGAAATTCTCCAGGATACCTTATTTTCTCTAGCCCTCAATAAAACTGATACTCATGATAGTCTGTTACTACATTATAGATTATCTGTTGCAGTAGACACTTGGAATATCACTGTCAAGTATTATAGTAATAATGTAGGAAATACTTGGATAGTGATGTCCCAACAAGTGTCTACTGCAGTGGATGGTGCACCAACTATGATGAGCTGACACGAAGGAATACTGAAACTTCTGAAAGACAATAGTCTTGTTATGACTGTTCATTGTAAGGGAGTTTTTGGCAGCTTTGAATGAATTAATATTCATTCAAAGCTGTGAAAATGGATTAAATAAAACTGCAAGATGAACAGAAAACTTATAGATTACAAAATCAAAATGTTTTATTTTTATCAAGCTGAGTATTTTTTTTGAAGGTACATCTTTAGAGAATAACTTCCTATAACATATCTCAGTATATGTCATCCATCACAATTAATCTTGGAACACCTCTCCAATCTCCATGATGACATGAGAAACAAATTGATTTAAAGCAAATGAATTTTCCTTTTTGAATTTCCTTTTGAAGTAGGAAAATAATGACTGCCTAACTAAAACAGCTTGATCAGATCAACATGCTAAATAGCATAAATTGATGACCGAAGCTGATCAATGCTTTAAAACTATTCTTCACATGACTGGGTCTTCATAACAAATTATCTACACAGTTGCAACAAGTGCTTTTACCCTTCCAACCAACATTGCCTTTAGTGATGTTATATGTTGGTTAAAAATGAGGATGTTTAACATTTAAGCAGAATTAATTGGATTTATTTTTTTTTTGTTTTTTAGTTTCTCTGTACACAGGTCAGTAATGTGCATTAAATCAGATGGAAATTTTGTTTCAAAAATGTTATGATTCTTTTGATTGATGACTTGATAAATCCCTTTAGATCTTCCCAAGAAGATATTTAGATATTTTATGAACCATTGAAATAAAAAAATTGTCTTATTTTTTTTTTTATCTGATTAAAATTAATAAACCATGTTGGTTACACAAATTGTTTCAATAATTACTACTGTAAAAGTATAATGATAAAATAAATAAAAAAAAAAAAAAAAAAAATGACTATTCAAGATTGGGAAGGAATTGAAATCTGGAATTGTTAGGGGAGGAAAACTCCAAAACTGTGGTTCTCAAAGTTTATCTATATTAAATTTTTGTATTTGTACATGTAGATATTGTAGAATTTAAGTCTGAAACTAGCCATTAAACAAAAGTGATCTTTATTCTGGTTTGATATTCATGTTTTTTGCTCCTTACTGAGTATGTCATTGACTTGGTCCTGATAGGACAAGAGTTTTTTTTTTTTTTTTTTTTTTTTTTTACTATGTTCTAAATATTTATTTTAAGTATTTCATTCAGCAAAATACATTTTCATTTTTCAGGGCATGTACTTTGTCTCATCTGTTCTGCTTATGAGAATGAATATGCCTGTGGAATATCGGTGAGTGATTTTCTTTCTCCTTCATTATATCAAATCACATGCCATTTAAACTCAAATTGAATGGAATTATAAAATTTAATTGCATAGTTATTCATACTATTTCAGTGTTTTAAACATTGAATTCTACAACTAAGTCCAAAGCCAGCTGAGCTTTATTTTGGATCATATTTTGTAAACCAAATTTTTAAGCTTGGTTCAAATAACTGCATCCCATTGGTGCATGTTATACAGAATTGTGTCTTTTGATCATTGTATCCTACTTTAAATGAACACAAGATCATGGAAAGTTTATAGGTTTCTCTTTGTTCTTTTTTTCTTAACCCCATAAAGATTACTAAGGCATGTACTTAACCTCCACATTCCTATCTTTCAAGCTTAGTTTTCCCAATCTAACTGATAGAAAGCAATGACAAAATATTTATGTAATGGACATAGAGGGTTCATATATTTACCTAACCACTCCTTGAATGACTATCACATTTGGTAATCTTTAGAGAATTTGCTCCATGGTTTTCTTTTTTTTTTCCTCTTGTGTCCCCTTTACTCAGTGCTACAGGCCACCTGAGAAAGTTAACTAAAATCAATAATATTTTAAAAGAATCATTGCATTAAAATATGACCAGATCTCAAAAATTCATATATATTGTTCCAAATAAATTCAATTTAATCTTTGATTTGATAGATATTAAAATATTTAATTTAAAAAAAAAAAAAAATGTCAATGACAGTCTACATAAATTGAACCAGTTCTCATTGGCTTTGATTCTCAGTTATATCATTTGAGCAATTTACTGCTTACATAATATTTTTTATTAAAACCATTAAATAATGGTAAGTTACTAAACAGCTGTTTGAGGGATCCTTTAGGCCCTCTAAACTTAAATAAAGTCAATTCAGATTTACTATGGTAAAAATTTTCTATCCTAAGTAAAAATCATCACAAAAATGGCAAAATTCATTTTGTCACAGATAACCTGTGACAAAATGGATTTTCATACTTTTATAGGGGTAAAATATTGAAAAATGACTGTTTTGTCATCACCTGAACAAATATCAAGGAAACTTTTGATCTGAAACCCATGAACCTAGGTATTTTCTGAAAGCGAACAGTATGTTCTTTCATTTAAAAGTAAAATTGGCTGGTGTAAATGACTAAAAAGATTTTTTTCAGGGGGTAAAATGTGAAAAAAATAGTGAAAATTTTGCATTTTTTTCTAGTTCTAAACAAAAAATTTACCCAATAATGGGAAATTAACCATTTTTTCGGAAAGTCAGAAAGCCTAAATCATAAACTATTTCTGGCATAATATAGAGAGTTTGAAGGAAAACAGCATTCCTGGGGGGTTAAAATGCAACAAAGTCCATTGGCAATTTTCAATTATATAGCCGCTGGGGGTTAAAAAATTGATACCTAGTCACAGAAGTCTTTAATAAAAGGTGAAAGATTTATCCTCAATTCCTGACCACCAAAAACCAGGAGTTATTTTAAAAAAAAAAAAAAAAAAATTCGCAGTGATAAGGAAAATTAAACCAAATTAACTTTGACATATCTGGGTCAAAGGCCAGTCAGCAATAAATGTTAGAACAAGCTGTCATTGTCAACTTGTACATTTGACAAGATAAGGGCAAAGAGTGAAAAAAGAAGAAAAAAAAAACTGAAATATTGTTAAAAAGGTCTTTATGGGATTTTTTTTTTCCCCCCAAAACCTGTTTGAACAATAACTTGATGTGTTGTTTTTTTTTTTTAACACCTCATGACCCAGGTGATGACAACAACACTTAGCAAATGACAGTTTTTTCGCCGCATGTCTTTTGTATTTCCCATTGTCGGGTCATGGAGCAGTTTATTTTATTCAGTGATGTTCGCACCAACTTAAAGAGAAAGGATTGAAGTTTGAAAAAAATTGTTTTGAAGTGAAAAAAGGATTTTTCTCAGAAAATTGGCTATAATTTTTTAATGCTAACCCCACCGAGTGACATTTTTCACTGCCAAATCGAAGTGATTAATTCCACATACAAATAATAGCCATCTGGATCCTATAACATGGCCCAAAAACATCTAGAAGTTAACTGATTGATCAAAAACTTGTTGCACATAATTTTTTTCCATAATTTCATCTTGATGTTGTCATTTTCAGACAGCCAAGTTATCAAGGATTCAGGAAAACAGTTTGGCACAGGTTTACTTTGAGAACTTTACATTCTATGAGGGGCTTAAAATGTTACTGACGAATGGGATTTTTTCGCTGAATATTTCATTTAAGCACCATCTTCGATTTTCCTATAGGACAAAAACAAGCCTTTTATACAGCTGTGACTAATTTTACAAATGTTATTTTCTATATTTATGTTGAAGGAGTTGATGTTTTTCTTGGCTCCCAGTTCAGAAATCTGTCCCTTTTAAACTATTATTTGAAGCAAAATTTAAGTGGTCATGTTTTGTTTTTTGCAGTTCAATTATCACCAAAGTACTAGGAGAGTTGCAGTTCAATTTCTATCATCGTTGGTTTGAATTCATCTTTCTTGTCAGTGCTCTGTCTAGCATTGGATTTCTTTATATCGCTCATCAGCAAGCACCTGAAAAGAACATACTTTAAATGACCAAAGGGGATTTTTATTCTCTCTCTAATCACTGCCATCCTGTCTCTACTTGACTTTCCTGAATTATTGCATACTAAAATATCACTTGGACTCAAGAGAAAGACAAATTAAATGTCATATTTACTTATGTTTGTTTGTTTGTTTTTTCTCCTTCATTCTCACATTAATGGACGACAGATTGTTGGTTTTTTTTTTTTTTTTTTTTTTTATTTAGACCCAAGTAAAGTGTAACCTTCATATGAAGATCCTTTCAGTCAGCATATGAAAAACCTTTGGCTCAAACTACAATATCTTGGAAAGAGTTAATTCAGGGCTTTAAAATGAAATCACTATAATGATTTCAAGTAATGCCCTTTATTTGGCCCGAGTTTGAAAACCATTACAACTATAGCAAATATGACCTACTGTTCGAGTGAAATTAAATTATTTCTAAGTTACAGAGAAATACTATTTGGCATGTAAACTTGAAAACTGCTTTGCTAGTCATGCACACAATCATGCCAATTTTTGCATCCAATCAGACAATGTGAAATCTGCTTCATTCATGTATCTCACACAATGTCATACTGGTTTCTACTTTAAAAAAAAAAAAAAATTCTAGTACAAAAATGGACAGTTTTTTTTGTTTTTTTTTTCCTATTTTCCTTTGATTTTTGTCCAATATTAATTAACCCCTCAAATGTCAATGTGCACACAATAAATATATGCACATTTGTGTGCAATAAACCACAATGGCAAGTCTGTAAATACAGTCACTGATAGCATCTCCATCAGCACCTGCAGTATTCAAATCACCAATGTTTGACTTGTGACAGTTCAAATCTATTTACTTTTCCGCAACAAATGCAAAAAAAAAAAAAAAAAAAAAAAAAAAATTTGAACAAAGGCACAGAATTCAGTCTAATAACCATAAAATAAAATAAGACAAAGACAATTTCAACTGGACCACAGCATTGCAGGCTTTTAACGTCTTCATTTAAGAGCCAACAAGAATGACTTAAATCAGAGTTAAAACATTTTCAGAATAGTCACATTAAAGATTTAGATTTACTCAATAGTTTTCAGCCTTTTACAACCCCAATTGTGGCACCCCCTCCCTGTGCGAGTTGAAAAAGGGACATAGGTGTTTTCAAATACACCTACTTTAAAATCTTTGTGCTTTGGTTTAGTCAAAAGGCTTAATAATAAATATCAGCCTTATTGACAATATTTTTATCATTTTGTTCTATTTATTCTTTGATAAATCCATACAAACATTTTTTTAAGGGGGAGGGGAAATTATTAAATCTTTTACAGATTTTTAAGATAAACATTCTCCAAATAATTTTTATGTTAATATCTTTGCATGCACAATGAAAAATTTAATGTATAGCTGAAAATAACTGATCTAGAACCCCCTTTAAGGGTTCTCTCTCATATATATATAAAGTGAGGCTATGTGATTGGATTTAGTTATTCCATAACATGATAGAAGCTCTGGAGTCAATATTATGTTACTGCTGTGATAAAAGTCTATTACTAATTCCAAGTGTTTGTTTTTATTGGTGGGGGTAGTCAATGCATTTAACCCAATTTTTTTTTTTCCCACCATTAATCACAGATTGGAATTTATTTAGTCTTTGTACAAATTTTCATTTAATTTCTTTCATTTTTGATAATGACTGAAGTCAGTCAAAAGCTCAGTTCCTCTACACCAAAATATAAAAAGTATAAAAAAAAAAAAAAAAAAAAAAAAAATATTGAATATGCACTGACATCAAATGCCATGAATAGTTGTCCAGTATTATGTAGAACCCCCATCTAGTCCGGCTTAGTGCAGCAACTTTATAACCTCGATTCCAAAATGCTTGACAAGATTTTGAACTATGCTATCCAGATAGCAGGATCTGTAGAAGCATGATCTTTTTTTTTATGCAAATAGACCTCTTTACCACATCTCACCACTATTCTGAACAGCTGTTGGTGTACATGGAAATTGGTCACAAAGCAATATTTGGATTAGCCAGCTTATTTTTAAACATCTTACAGTTATAGAACTAGCAGCAGTGTGTAGATTGGCTTGTTGACAAATGATCAATAACCATTAGCCTGAAACATTGAATCATCCCACATGTTACTAGTTTTCCAAGTTCCAACTAATAACATTAGTTCAGGTGAGATACTATGGCTAGTGTTAATAGGAGCTCCTTGATGGATTTGACTATGCCAATTGTCTGTTACTGCAGACAACCCATAATTGTCAATGGTAATGGCTTGTAGCAGATATTTCCAGTATGCAGAATCCTGTGGCTTGAGGTATATTAAATGTCCCATCCTTGCAACATTTAAATTGATAATACACATCGCCTTATGAGCAGCCTAGCCATATTACTCACCAGATAACCAACCATTACATGTATCTATCTCATGACAAATTAATACACCTTATATAAATTACACTATGTGAGCAGCTACAGTAAACAAGAATAAAAAGTAATATTTTCATTACTAATAAGGAGAGACTGACAGTAAAACATCACTTTTTTTTTCTTTTTTAAACTGTTTAGAAATAAAACTATCAAATGATGAAAACAACTCAAAAATGTTTAGAATTCACAATCCATACATGAATCTATGAGCATGTGTTCAAACACCTTAAACTGTTGTTCCAACCCAATTAGTCCTTACTTTATATAAAACTAATGTACAGTAGGTAACGTCCATAATCTGATTATGTAAAATTTGGGTAGATTTAGTAACGGAATTTTAAGCAATAGAAGAAAAAAAAAAAAAAAAAAAGTTGTACCTTATAATTTTAGTTATTTATTTTTTCATGTAGTAAGACTCCAGTGCTCAGCAACAACAAAACACACAGGAATTTAACAAACACACATTTGTTTGCCAAGCATTTTAATAAGTGATTGGTTTTAGGCACATTTTTCATGTACCCTCAAGCAGTAGAGTTTTTTTTTTTTTTTTAAAACTGGTATACATGCAAAGTTAAAATTCATGAACCCTGAAAAGTAAATTCAAGAGGATTTAAATAAAATAAAAAAAATAAAAATAAAGGACGGCACTATGGAGAGAGAAGGAAAAAAAAAAAAAAAAAAAAAAAAAAAAAAAAAAATTCTAGTTGGACTAGATTAAGTCTTTATATTCCCAACTTTTGTATAGTGTTAAAAGTGGACTCAACCTGAGTAATGACTGTGGCAGTGACTTGAGGGACCCACCTGCACATAAACTTCAATCAGCCCTAACTCCTAAAAAAAACAAAAAAAAAAAAAAACTTTCAAGTTATCAACAATGTGATTTTAAAACAGGCTTCTATTTTAATATGCTAAAAGAGGAAAGCAAAAAGTTTAGAATGGTCTTTCAACTACTTGTGAAAGCAGTTACTACCAAGACAAGACCCAATAGGAGTCCAAATTTTTTTTTTTTTTTACAAGACATCTTATACATTAAAAGTGTAGATCATGTAAGTAAATACACATGTTTAACCACAAACATGCAGTTAGAGATCAAGGCAGTAGTGTTATTGTTGGTATTAACAAGAAAATTTTTTTTTTTTTTTTGGTAGAAATCAAGAAAAGTTCCAGTAATATACATTTTAGAATATGAGAATAAATAGTTCTATATTAATCTATGAAGTTTTAAAAAACATTGATCACACTGAAATTAAAACAAGCACTAAACCAATCACATTAAAACTTGTTCATCCTCCATTTATAGACTAAAAGTTAAACAGAACATGAAAATGAAAAAAAAAAAAAAAAAAATTTTTTATGTTAATTAGCAATTATTTAATTTTTTTTTTTTTTGCCGGACCAGCCGGCAGTTAAATTTAAGAAGAGTGAGAATGGGCATTTCATATTTCAGCGTCTTAGGGAGGGGAATTTCTTGCCATTAAAAAGGCACCTACTTCAAAGTATTGCAGGGAAGAAGAAAAAAAAAATTGCAAAAGGAAGTGCAACTATAAAGAGGTAATATGCAGGATCAAAAGCATTGGCCACAGCAGTAGTCAAAACAAATAAGAGATTAAATCACCTGTATAGAAGGTGAACAGAATATATGTAAATTTTTATTTTTTTTTAAGACAGTGTTAAGGAAAAAAATTAGTGGCTAATTCATAATAGAAAATGGAGTTATTCCCTAATGTATTTTTATTTGCTCTTCCAAGCCAAGCATGGTCAAGATTTGGTTTTCTTTCAACCCAACTGCTCTAGTTTATTTTAAATAAAATAAAAATGAATTGCAAGGGTATTTAGAATATCAAATACAACAGTTGTTAAATAGATCATATCTACACACCACAGGCACATTGTACTTTTTTTTTTTTTAGTTGCATGTATGCACAGTCTATATATACATATATGTTCTATAGAAATAAGAACAGAAAGTGGTCTCCCCCACTCTCTTCCAGGGCACACATCACTCCTCAAGTGAAGGAAATTCTGAAAAGTTTGTTTTCTTTTATCTCCTTCAAAAGTTTCATTTCTTTATAACTTGTAATTTCCTTTGGTGACAAGTTTTCAGAGTTCTTTTGTTTTTTAATTTTCTCTTAAGTATCACAAAGATTGTGTTTATGTCAGCCAAGAAGAGACCAAGTGGTATTATGGGAGAAGGCAAAGCCATCCCCATAACTGATTTGGCAAAGACCTCACCGTTGAGATTTTACTCTCCACCGTAATACAAAGTAACATCCAATGCGTATAATTACAAAGAAGATACACAGTACAATGAAGTCAACATAAAACTTTGCATTTTCAACATCCATCTGTTCCAAAACATCAGCAGCTTTACTGATGAGGCAGACAGCCTTACAGTCCAGTGCCCCACGATCAAAGCCATAAATGGCTTGGAGCACACCTTCAAATGAATATCTGAAAATAAAGAAAAATAGAGAATGAAGATTTTCATAAGCTATACACTTATATAGTTTGATTAGTTTATCAATCAGCAAATAAAAACACTGTCATTGAAGATTTACTTTGATTAATGTCCTTCTCTTGGTATAGCCATATTTTGGCTATTCTCTCTGGTGTTAAGTCTATGCTGTAGTTGGTAACCTGGAAATTTCAATACAAACTATTCAACTGGCCAGATGATGGTTAATTCATCCATGTAATATCTTTGCACTACTAGGTAACAATATGATTAATGCTTTTATTAGCAGTGGGGGGGGGGGTCATTCTGATTAACAACCAAGATGAAGACAAGTCAATGTATAATTCACATCTAAAAAGTTATGAAAAAATCATTTATGTGCTATGTGAGCCTTTAATTCTAATAAGTAAACAATACAAACATTATCCACTATTCAGAAGTATGTATATGCTATTTAACTGTAACAAGAAGCAAGTTCTTCTACAGCAAGTTATACCAAATTTGAAAACAAGACTAACCAGGTCTATCAAACATAATTAAGAATACACTTTATAGGTTTTACTCCCCCACCATTTAAAAAAAAAAAAAAAAAAAAAAAAAAAAAGCCATAAGTACTTGACATTTCTACTCTAAAGATGCTTTTAAATCAATTTTCAAATCTTTAACAAATAAAAATGGGCTGCATAAATTTTAGTTTACAAATCAAAATACATTTTCTGGTAAATAAGTAAAATAGTAACAGTCCAAAAGGAATGAAGTAATATATATATACCTAATATAAGAAACATAGGAAAGCCACTGTAGGTAAGGAGGAATAGTATCAAAATTCACAAAAAATCCACTGAAGAGAAGGATTGGAATTGAGATAACAGGACCCAAAAACACAGCCACCTGGAGAAAAAAAAAAAAAAAAAAAAAAAAAAAAAAAAAATATGCATCAAGTGTAACAAAAAAGTTGAAATATATCCAAAAATAAGTTTTACTCTATAGGAAAAAAAAAAAAAAAAAAAAAAAACTTTTGATCAAGAGGGTTCATATATTCAAAACTTTCAGTTTGAGTTCATAGAGTTTACAACTTTAAATACATATGGAAACATTTGTTGTAATGTACTAAGCTTATTAAATAATTATAAGTTAAGGGGGGGGAATACACTGAGCCTATCATGCAAAACTATTTCAGCTATGAAGCTTTATTGCTTATAGTTAAGTACATAAGATCAAGTCTTATCAAGTTTCTCCAACCCAAACAGAAATTAAAACCATTGTGGTTTCATGTAAGAAAGCACTCGTTAGAAAACTTCCTTTCTGTCGCAAAAGCTCAAATCCATAAATCTAAGAATCCTCTTCAGATTCTTTTAAAATATACCCAATAAAAATTTTAATATTAAACCATGCATTTAATTTAATATTTAGAATTAAACAGTGAACACTTACCTGAAGAGATGTTGCTGCTCCAATGAGCAAGCCAAGAGATTGGGCAACCAAAGATGTTTGAGTGGCCAATGTTAAGAACATGACAAAGCGCAAAAAATCACATGGTTGAGAAGTCATCCAATAAACGATACTACCATAGACAAGTGGAAAGATTATCTGTCAAAAAGAAAAATTGGATATTCAAACAGTTGTTTACAAATTTAAATTAAGATTATATATATATATATATATATATATATAAGCTCACACAGAATTAGAAAAGAAAATTGAATGCTCAAACTTTTCCTTTTATAACAACTGAACTTTATTTTCTTGATGTAATATTTTGGTTAATCTATTCCTTGGTTTTCTGGTATATCATTAAGAAAATAATTTCTTCACAAAATAGAAGATAGTAAAAAGATACCATTTGAATTCCAATAAATTCTTTGCCAAGCTGTTAAGCTATGTTGTACAAAACTGACTTATTCACCTCGTCAACAAGTCAATATTCTATTTTCAAATTTTCTCTCTTCAGTAGTGCTCCCTGTCAATTATCTAAACATCTGAAAGCGGTAATGTGTACTTCTACCAGATGGAGTTTTTGCCATACTAAATTTCAGTCTTAGCCAGAGCAGAACCTAGGATAAGATTAACAACTGTTTCAATAGTTGAAAAATCAGAGGGAAGTGATTATAGTTATGCTTCTTTAGATATCTAAAGAAGCATAACTATAATCACTTCCCTTGGAATTAAATTTACAAATGTTAATACATACACATGTCAAGATCCTACAAAGCTGTTAACATGTTGGTATGTGGTTTAATACCACTTCATTATTCAATTTATCATAGAATGGTCAAGTCTTTACTCTAAATACCTTATAAAAAGGGCAGTTACATCAAGAACTAGTTAAGATTAGATGGCCACCCACTAAATTCCACAAATGGGCTATGTTCTAAACATTCCTTCTTCAAAGTAACTTTAAAATATCGAGTAAAAATTATACATTAGGAAGGTTATATGGTATGAACTGTATACTTTGCTGAAGTAAAATTAACCATTTTACTTTTTAGATGTTTTTCTGCAGACAAGGTAAGTTTTCTTTTTACCTTTATAATTCCCTGGTTCTATCAATGCCACTAGTTCCTTTTACTTTATTCAGCCCATTACAAGGTTTACATTTCCCTTGTCTTGTACAGTTAAGAATTTGGCTTATTAAACTTAACTGCTGTTTTCTTTTCTCAGAAAAGTCTTCAAAGCTTTACATGAGGGCTCCCTTTCTCTAATGATGCCATGACATCTAAACAAGATATTTTATTATGGTTACATCAAGAACACATGTTAGTGTAATTATCTAAACAAACTTGAATAAAGTTAACACCTGAACAATGTATTTTAACCTTTATTACCGACTTCATTTACTGTACAAAACGTTTATCCTGTCACTGAAAGTGAATGATCCCTGAACAATAGGGCAGGTGTATTGTCATATCCTGCTATGACAACAGAAAACGAATTTGAGTGAAATTAACAATAAGGATACTGCAAATGAGAGGCCTTGAAAAAGAATGCAGTGGAAAAGGAAAGTAATATTAATAATGCAGTATGCTATTGGTTAAGACAAAGTTCAAGTGTTACCTGCTTTCAAAAATAATTACTACAAAGTTCAATTAACCTGAAAGGGCATGTCAGCAAATGTCTTTGCAAGGTAGTAAGCCTTTAAACTGTACCAATAATTCAGATGCTCTCTCACAAATACTGACAATTCCATTGGGACTGCAAAGAAAATATTTAAATAATCAAAATTAAAATGAGATAATGGGATTATCAGAGCTGCAAAAATTAGGCATACATTAAGACAATATGCACATTTTTGTGAGAAAAGTTCAATTTTTTTTTTTTTAAAGTTATAAGTATAAAAAATATAAATTTAAATTTTCACAACTACAGAACAAAGAGGTTTTAATGTGATATTTAAGGACAAGAATCAATTATTTTATCTAGTGATATCAAAATCAATTGAAGAGTTTCCAGACTTTCTAGTTGCCTAAGCACAATGGGAAAATAAATCTAATAAAGTGAAATTAATCTGATAGCAAATTCAAATGTTTGTAAGCAAAAAGACACTAAAAGATTTTTAAGATTATGCATTAATTTTAACACCTAATTTCAAGTTATAATATATTAGACTTTATGTTAACAACCATAATGATATGGATTTGCATTAAATAAACTTACATGTGAGAATTGTTGGCATGAGAGCAGTGAACATAAGGAAGAGCATACAAAAAAACAGGCAGCTGGTATTATTAAAAACCTTGCTGGCCTCATTGCCAATACCCAGATAAAGCAGACCAATTAAGATACCAACAGACAAATGAGCAATCAAGCGCAGTCTGGTCAAAGTCTGCAAAGACAAAAATCACAAGTAAGAAACCAAGTAAACTAAACATTGAAGATACAAACATTAATATACAACTATATAAACATCAAGTAGACAAAAATCAATATAAAAAATGAGAATATTCTTAAAAGATTAGGCATTTATAAGACAAAAATTTATACTATAAACTTGTCTATATTTTTCAGACGCATACAATTCAGAAGAAATCAGGTACAAGAGTAGTTTATGTGTTGACTAACATGAACATTATTTCAAGTTTAATGTAATTGCTTCAATAGAGTAGAATATTCAAAACATTACAAGTCAGAACAGCTGAGAATACTTTGCAGGATTCTTTCAATAAGTCATTCCATGGATAATCTTGTTAAGAACTGTCAGTAAAAAGAAATGAAAGCCTTAACTTTTTTATATTATTTTTTTTTTTTAAATTATGACAAAGGGGCCTTACTGAAATTAGTTTTAAACTTGTACAAAATTAGGAAAAAAAAAAAAAAAGTTTCAAACTGAAACTGACCAGTTACTTAAGGTAAATTATAACCTTTCAGAAATTATACTTTATTAAAGTTAGAGAGGGAGAAAATGCTCCAACATGTAGAAACTGATATGAAAATTTTAAAAATTAAAAAAAACTGGAACTATTAAGAAAAGAGATAATAGGAATAATGATAAAGTTATATTAACAAACAAAATACTTACAGTATCTCTCATGATGGTAATGAAAGTTCGAATGAATAGAATCCGGAATTGTGTAAAGCAACTAGTTGCAAATGTATGACATTCATAATCATTGTCCTTAAAAAAAAAAAAAAAAAAAAAAAAAAAAAATAAAGCAGATGCAAGGCTTTATCAACCGAGTTACAAAGTAATAAAGTTTAGACATTTTTATTGAACATAAAACTAAAATTATGAAGTTTCTTAACCAAACAATTCTTTGATTTTTTAATCTTTTGAAACACTTCAAGAGACAAAAAACAAACCAATAAAGAGGTCAGAAAATTAACTTAAATGAAATTTAAATTAGCATAAATACAATTTATATTTTAATTAGCATAAATACATCAAGTGGTTTCTAAAACTCCTAAGCCTAAACCGCTTTACAAAATCTGACTAAAGGTTTGTTTGTTTTTTTTTTTTATACAACTCCTTTCTTAAATGGACTGAGGTCTGAAAAGAAAATAATATTAGGGTTGGGGGATGCATCAACCATATATTAATGTTTTGGCATAGAAGACAAAAATAGAATCATTAATGAAGAAAAATAAATAATTGTAATTTTTTGTCACTGAGGCAATGAAGTTGTTAACTGCTAATTATGAGAAGCAGAAGGGTTAAGCCAAAAATGAAATACAAGCTGGAAGGTAGAGACATTTTCCTTGGTGGAAATGGAATTATCTGGATTTCTTCTCTAAAGTTTATTTTTTATTTATTTTTTTTTTTTTTTTTATCCACCCAGAGTCTGATATGCAAATGAAAACTGATTTAGAGAAATAATTTTTTTTTCTCTCTCTGAGGAATTAAGAAAATTCCTATCATTAAAAAAGAAGAGAGACAGACAGTACTTATATTTTTGTTGCCAAAAACAAATTGGGAAATTTAAACAAAGAAAACAAAAGTTTGAGGGTCAAGGATATGAAGATAGATCCTGTCATTGATGAGCAGGTGATCTGGTTTATATTTTTGCTCAGCAGAGATAAGCCCAGGAATGAAGAAATAATTTTATCTCTTCCTTGAGAATTTAAATTTAAGCATATATATATATATATATATATATATATATATATATATATATATATATATATATATATATATATATATACACATACACACACACACACACACACACACACACACACACACACACTTGACACTGCCTGTATTGAGTGGTGTTACAAGAAGTAAAGCAGGTTGGAGTAATTCCTGTAACTAATCCCAAGAAGGTTGATAATTCACCAAATTTGGAATGTAAATTAAGAAAGCAGAAATAGGGAACCAAAAAACTCTTATTGATAAGGTGAAAATTGAACAAATCCCCAGAACCCTTCAGCCCCACACCAGTTTTGGGCCAAAGTGCATATAAACAGATAGCTTTGAGAGCTCAGAGACTTGGGCTGTTAATCCCACATTGAGTGCCTCTGGAATCCATGTCAGCTGCCACCAGATTTCCACATTCTGAAGAACTTTGAATCCAGAATTATTAGGCAAGGCACAGTGTCACTATAGGAATTGATGCAAAAAGGGTTCATTTTTTGTTGTAAAAACCAACTGAAGATTAACTCAATGAATCTTTCATTTTCATTTTTTCATTAATCGTTTATTTTTTTCCCCTTAAATGTAGCATGGGACATGGCTCAAACCAGCACTGTTATTACTATGATATTCAACCTTACACTACTCTGAGATCAAGAAAACAACGTTGACAGAGTTGGTGTGGATTGAAGAGGCCAGCAACCAACAACCATCTTGGACCAGCACAGAGTTAGGGTATTAGCCCTGTGGTTAAAACATTGTCCCCAAGGACCAGACCACTAAACATGGATACACCACCAAGTACAGGCAGTAGCGAAAGGGATTATAATTTACCCTTAAAAGCTACATCTAATTTTACCTAGTATTGTAATTCTTTGGCTAGACAAATATGCTGTTTTCTCTAATCACACATTTTTGTAATTTTCACATACAAACCAAGCTTATTATAGCCAAATAACTTGATAATCTTAAGTGTTTTTTTTTGGGATTTGATTACAAATGTAATCTTTTGCAAATCTAATTTGTACTAATGGTAAAAAGCTAGAAAGTTAATTTGGAATAATAGTGACAATTTCAAACTATTAAAATGGAATAATTTTGAATAGTCCAATACATACATCTCACACTATGGTGGGGAAGAAAAAGGCTTTTATAGAATGATTACATACTTCTGGTTTGGTGACAATAACTGGAGAGATGGCCGACTTGATAGCATCTGTCTGTCCTAGGAGATGTCCATTGGTAAAGCCATTACACATCAGTTTTTTCTTTTCTTCCATTTCTTGATTCCAATCATAGTGATTACCATTCATCATTGCTTCTTTTTCACTTCTCATCAAGGCTGCCTTTTCTTGGTCATTGACCACAACCTCAGGAGATGGCAAAGGTGGTACACAGCGACCATTTTTCACAGCAAGGATCAACTGATTCACCTTTTCAACACCATATTCACCTACTGCCACTTCCATAGCTGTGAAAAGGCAAGATATTTGCATTAGATTTAGAATAATTGGTAAAGAACAATAATTGATAATAAAAAAAAAAATAAATAAATAAATAAATAAATAAAAAAAATTAAAAAAAAAAAAGCTTTAAACACATTACAAGGTTTAAATTCTCATGTGCACAAAGTTATTTGGCATTTTATAGCCAATGTTTCCTCATGGGGTACTGTGATACAATAAAATCCCTATTGAACCTGCTTTAAGTTAGTTTCCTTTCGAAATTAAAACCAAACAAACCTCTTGTTACTGTTACTAGTTAACAAATAAAACTGTCCCAAGCACTACCAGAAGAGAAAAGTTTTATCCAGTTACATCATGCAATATTTTTACCAATTAAAAAAAACAAACAAAAAACTTCCCTGTATTTAAAAGAATTACATTTATAATATTCTGGATATTAACAGTTAATAAAATCCAATAATAAACATTTGATAGTATTAAGACGCTCCTTTAAAAGGACATTAGAAATCCATACACTTCCACAAATAAAATTTTATAAAAATAAACACTGGCAAATACCATATTTTATACAATAAAGATTTTAAATTTTATTTATCATTTTTTAAATCTTAGAAGTTGAGGACAATTTGAAGATAAACCAGTAAAAGCAACAAGATACTTCATGTGGATCTCAGAAAAATCTTTATCCCAAGTGGTCATGACAGTTGTATTAAAGCAGCATTATTTCTTTAATCAGAACTCAATTGTTTAATTTGGTGACAGTGCTAATATTTACCATTTCTTATTATGATCTTTTATTTATATCTGACACCATGCAAGAGAATTTTTAACAAACTTGTTTTTTTAATAGTTTCTTAAACTGAATATTGCTTTAATTTCATGAATCTTATATCAGTAGTAAAGTATCCCAGTATAAAGGAATTAAAATGAACCAACTGACTAGCCAAGAGCTATCAGTTAAGCTTTTAGAGTTTTTAAGTGTGTGTGTGTGTGTATATATAACAAACCAGTGGTCACAAACGAAACAGAATTCATCCAATCTATTGGTTTTGTATCACCTACAGAAATGAAGTGACAAAATAAGTAAATAATACCTATAATGAAATCTGATTAGCTACACAGATTAGAGAGATTCATTAATTCTTGGTTAACACTCATTTGGAACTCGTCAGTATTTAGATTTAAATCTATCTTTTGTCAAGCATTCAAACTTTGAATTGAAGATAAATATTGCATATAGCCAGTAGCAAATTATAGAAAATTACTTTTAAATTTACTATTTTACTGATACTACAGAAGTTTATAGGTTACAAAATTGGCAGTTCAATTTTAATGTTTGTAAATGCTACTGAATTAATATAGATTCTACAAACTTAATGCTCCAATGTGAGAATTCAATCACTAATTGAAATGGTGCTTTAAGAGAGCCGTTAGCCCAAATTTTATTTTATCTGATCCGTTAAATAAATAAAAAGTGTAATATAAAACTATTTAAATAATGCATTATTAATTATCCTCTTGCTGAAGAAGAGAAAAGTAAATTAAGTTTGTTAAAATTAAAAACAAATACAATCAAGATCTTTTTTATACACTCTGGAGTGAAAGAAAAGAAAACTGCATTATTTAACACTAAAAAAATGATTACAGTAATTTGTAAGACAAAAGATAATAGGCAGTCAATTGGATCAATGTAGCCTGAAGATATGTAATGAATGTTTTGTTTTATCCATAAAATTTAGAAAGTTTTATGTGTGAGATACATGGGTGTGTAAGAAAGACTACTCCCACATACATGTGCTGAAAGGTATACAGAAAGAAGAGAACTTCAATTAATAGGTTCAGCTAATAAAGTCAATATACTTGTCACACACGTGGAACACCATTAAAAATTGTAAAAAAAAAAAAAAAAAAAAAAAAAAAAAATTCAATAGATTCAAGTAATATCACTAATATCTCACTTTTGTGTAAATATCAATTCACTCAGAAATCAACTCATTTTTTTGTGCAAAAAAAAAAAAAAAAAAAAAAAAAAAAAAATGTAAGAAACTTTGCAATTTATTTTTTTTCAATAATAAAATTTATTTAAATTTGTAGAGCTGTGTTGTAGATTATTTCTTTTCTATTCATATGCTCCCCCACCCAAACAGTCATTTCTTTTATTAATTTTACACCCAAAATTAAAAGATTTGCTACATCAAAACTTCAATTTTACCTTCCATAGTTTATAATTACTAAATATGCACAGCAAATGTTATTAGAACATTTTTCAGTTTTCTTTAGTCTATTTTTACCACAAATAGAAAAAATTCTCAAACTATATATAATTAGTATAGCACTTGCACAAGAGGATTTAAATCAAGGTAATATCACTAAGACCATCACAAGTTAAGCTGAAACTAACACTAGACTGTTGGAGAGATGCCAGAATATTGAACAATGTAACTAGTTTAAGAGTTATTTGGCAAGTAAGCTTAAATTTTAGTCACCATTGGCCATATTGGTTGATTAGGAGCATCCAAGAGAAAAGCAACAACAATTAGAAAAATAAATAAATACAAGAGGCTAAACTGGCAACATCACAAATACCATAATTAAGTATAAATGTATGCAAGTTTGTAGATGTACATGCAAGAGTATATGCCAACAGTAATCAGTTTTCTTAAGAATGTTTACTAAATTCTAAATAATTAGAAAATCTAAGTTACCTTAAATTGCATTTAAAAAGCATATTACCAAGAATATTGCAGGTGTAAAAGAAAATGCAATAGCTACAATGAAACAGCCACCAAAGTTTTAGCCACTACTTAACTGATTAATTGTAAGCTCAAGTGAGAACAAATCTTAATATTATATATAATTAGGCAACTTTATCTACATTGGAATGAATACAGTATTGATAAGCAGCTGCAAAGATATGATTGGAATGGTGCAGAAAAATAGAAGAGGAAGTCTAAGATCAGAGCTGGCCTGAAGCCAAACAATGTAAAAAGCAACATATCAGCAAAGCTATTGCTAAAACTTGTGTCAATGTTAATAGCTCTAGAAAGTTGTGGATGCCAAGTGAGATTAGGTACCTTCCTCAATATAAATTAAAAGTAACTCAAGGTCACTGGGAAAATAAATTAAATTACACATCTAACACTATCCCAAAAAAAATCAGATGCAAAAAGGGCTTATAGAGTTAAGCAGAATGAAAGGCATTAAAAGGCAAGCTGCAGATAGACATACAGAATAAGTGGAATGAGAAAAGTCAATGACAATATCAAGTTTGAACACTATTCATGCTAACAGGATAAGTTGCAGATTTCAGTCCAGTATCAAACTAGATTTTGTATAGATAGGAATAACAACTTAAGCTCTACTTGCTAGTTACACACCAACTGAAATTCGCTTAAAAGTAAAAGAGAGGAGAGAGAGAAAAAAAAAAAAAGCATCTATATAAAAGCTGATAGAGTTTTTAGCTGTATTCTTTGCCTGCTTGTATCTGTATACACAGGGATGGGATGGGGAAAAAAAAAAATTATCAATTCTTATATAAGTACTAAGGCAAAATTTGAATCTGGTATACAAGATGACTTGATAAGCTTTGATAGTTATATGTAAGAATGTTACCAACCTTGTGAAAGAAACAAACAGCAAAACAAGAAACAATTCCAAAACATGACTACATATTCCATAGTATTCATACAACTGAAACAAAATCCCTTGCGAGAAGCAATAGTGTAATATTTAGTAAAGATATATGCACCATTATACAATATGGGTACCCAATTTAAAAGTATAATTACTTAAAAATTAAAGCAAGAAAATGGTACCATGCTATTAGGTTGGTGCAAAAATAATGTCGTTTTCTCACAAAGTTGAACCTCAAAAAACGACATTATTTTTGCACCAACCTAATAATTAACTAATAGTAATAATTGGTTGCTGCTGAAAAAAAAAAAAAAAAAAAAAAAAAAAAAACACATACCAAAATCTGCTGGATTGTGGTAAGGTGGACATGTTACACCTTGCTTCTCAAAATAGGGCAAAAGGTTGCTGACACTTCCGCGATAAATACATTGTCCTTCACCTAGCATGTAGAGCTGAAGAGAGAAAAAAAATATATGTAATAACCAAGAATAGCTAGGTGATGGCCATTTACAGTAATTCATTTTTTTGTTAAATCTTTCGACACGATCTTTAAGACATGAAAGTTATTTGAAGATGCAATATCAAGTGAATATGACAGATGAGTCAACATTTTCCAACCAAGCTAAGAATTTGTTTTTGTCAGATTACTTGAGATTGAAATATCTAATACTAGACCACTTTCTAACTGCCAAAAGTTAGAAAAAAAAAAAAAAAATAAATAAATAAAAATATATATATATATATATATATATATATATATATATAAAAGAATAAAACTAAACTTTTTTTTTTTTTTTTTCATAAAAAAAAAAAAAAACAAAAAAAACCATGGACTGGATATACGGATCCATAAAAATTGAAATGCAAGTAATTTTCAAAATGTAATTTTTTTTTTTGTTTACTAATTCTAGGAATTAGATCCTATTTCAGATGTTAGAATGACATTGATAAAGTGGATACATTTTATAGTTATTCAACTTGTGTAAACTTGGGACATTTTGTAATTTTTTCTCCTTAAGCTATAAGATAAGCATAATTTTTTTTTTAGCAGGTATCAGTTCATTTTTCCCCATTGTATATTAGTGCTTTCCATGCCAGAGACTCCTACTCTTGTGATTAATAAAATTTACATTTAATTTTCTGTTCGGTGGATGACGAGTTCTACACAGAGAAGTAGTGGGAGAAAACAGGCCAAAGATCTCAAATTCATAGTAATGTATGCTAATAAAGTTAAAAACTGTGTGATGAATGGAATGGACATTACAGTGATAATGTTTAATGGAAGCTCAACATTTTTAAAGGAACAATGGAAGGAAGGATAGGCACTCATTGAATCTGAGCATTCAAACAACTCTAGCATTTGTGATGAAAAACCACTTTAAATGACCTTATGTTACAAGCACCAAGACCAGTCAATTGCAGTATACTATTACCAACTTTTACCAAATCATTGATATTACACCTGTCCAGTGGTGTAACCAAATCTTACTTCCAAGCAAAAGGCAGAAATAATTATTTTTTATGGTCTCTGTTGGATGATATTACACAAACATCAACATTCGTTTTTAGATAGAATTTTGACAATGCCAGTTCAAGCGATGAAAGGATATGGGATCTTTTAGGAATAGCAGAAGCTTATAAACAAATTCAAATCATCAGAAGAGGAAATGTAGGATGACCATTGTTTCATCAGTAATTTTTTTTTTTTTTTTTTTTTTTTTAGTTTGAACATAAAGTTTAAAGCTTTAAAATAAACATTTGTTTGAAGAACTGACCAACGATTCATTTCATGAAACATTGAAGTTTCTTTTTAGACAATTTTTTTTTTTTTTTTTTTTTTTGCATAATTTCACGGAATATTTCAAATTCAATACATCTATGATAAAAAGGTATTCACATTACAGAGAAGAGCTATTTTGTTGAAATCATTCTAAAATTAGTAAAGTTCCAGGCATGTACCTCCATAAGATAATTTTTATAGCAAGTCCAGAATGGTATGCTTTTGACCAGTTTTTGCCCTACTATCAAATTGTGCTTCTGGCTGTTTTTACAGTGTAAATATGACTTTCTTATTTTGTTTATGGGAACACAATTTTCTCCAATATTTCAGCTAGTTGAATTTAGTAATTATTGATTCCATTAGTATTATTTTCTTTTACTTCAAGACTACCTCCTTGACATTACATTTATAATGATTTTTACTTGTTTGAAGCCTGCATCTTCAGTTACACATTTAAAATTGGCTTTGGGTCCAACAACCCACAAGACAAAAAAGTTCTGACCAACTTTGAATGTTTATAACTTGGTTGCTATTTGAGCTACCAAGATAAATTTGGTATCATTTGTTGTTTTGTCAACCCCTCTATGTCTGCATTAAAAGATTTAGATATATTGGAAATAAAATTTTAGTTTGGGATATTTACTAGTAAGTTTGTAATACAAATATTGAATTGCTGGCTTCAATTGGTCTAAATGAAAGCAGTTCTTATTCAAATCACTTGTTTCTCCAAGATGAATCACTTCCAATTCCACCATATATGCAGCAGTATCTTGCTTAAATAAAGTTCAGTCTTTGGTACAGTTAGTAGTGGCTAATTTTGCTTGCCATAATTTCTTATATTCCATGTTGTAAAGTACCACATTTTTTTTTTTTAAATTTTAATAGCACACCAAAATTTCATTAATACAGTCATTCAAGGCAAATCTAAAATGCAGTTACAAAAGCATTAGTTCTGTACAATACCCTTGTACAAGTTACTCAAGTGAAACCAGTATATTACAGCCTATAAATGGTGTAATTGCTACATCCTTAGGATGGATGTTGGATTTAACGGCATGTCAACTCCTATTTGGGTCATTTTATGCCGAAGCCTTATTTATTTATGAATTTAAGATGGTTATATTGTATAAAAGGTTGAAAGGCTGTTGGGTTTCATAATCTACTGTATTTTTGGGGATAGCTTTTTCTTGTGATTGTTTCTGTTTGTATATTTTCATATCTACATCCATACATGCATATATATGTCTATAAACACATATATACACTATTTGAAAGGGTTATATTTTATTGAGGATCTTGATTTCTTTGAGAAAGTTGTATATTTTATCTGTGTATTTTTGAAAATTTCTTTTAAACCTTTTCCATTGAGATATTTTTGTCTTATTTTAATTATGATTTTGCATTCCAATAGGATATGTTTTATTGTGATTAGGTTTCCACATCTGCATTTTGGTGGATTTGTCTTTTTTAATATATAAGAATGGGTTAAGTATGTGTGTCCTATATGCATTCTGGTTATGACGACTTTTTTTTTTTTTTTTTTTTTTTTTTCCAAGTATTTCCAAGATTATTTCCCCATTTTCCTATTTTAGGTTTAATTTGAAATAGTTTATTTCCGGTTTGGTTTTTCCATGAAATTTGCAATTTGTTTCTTATATATTTGTTTATTTTAGGTTTTAAGTCTGTATATGGAATTTGAAGATTTTCATCTATTGTCATTTTTAAAGATGATTTAGCAGCAGTATCTGCCTTATCTCCTCCTTGGATGCCAATATGGCTAGGAATCCAACAGAAGATGATATTTTTGCTTTTTTCCATTGAATGTAGTTTATATAGGAGACTTTGTATTAATGGATTTTCCAGTTTTTTTCCCCCCCTTTTAGGGATGTTAATACAGATAATGAATCTGAGAAAATAATATAGTTTTCTCCTTTGTTTTTTGATATGAATTTTAGTGCTAGTTTTATTGCGTAAGCTTCTGCACTGAAAATTGATGCTTCATTTGGCAAGAGTTTTTTTGATAATTGTTTTTTTTGTTATTGCTGCGCTGCCTGTTTTTTTTCTTCATCTTTTGAGCCGTCCGTGTAAATAATTTCATAGTTTTGATATTTTTCTTTTATTTTTGAGAATTTTTCAATGTATGTTGTGGGGTGTGTTTTTGATTTTGATAATTTGTTTAAACTTAATATCATGTTTGGATTTTTGATTATCCATGGTGGTATGTTTGATTGGTTGGTTTTAAGTATTTGATTAGACTGTATATTATTTTCTTGGATGATTCCTTCCATTCGGAGTCCTAATGTTTTGATTTTATTTGTGTTAAGATTAAATTTCTCTTTGTGATTTGGTGTAAGTACACAGTCGTATGTGGGGTTAGAACGACAGGAAGAGAGTTTTAGATAGTATCGAGTTGCTAGTTTTTCCTTTCTTAGTTGTAATGGGGGTTCATTTGCCTCTACGTGTAGACTCTCTATAGGTGAGGTGGGATAGGCTCCTAGAGCTATCCGAAGGCCTTCATGGTGTATTGTGTTTATTGTTTTTAGATAGGACTTTCTAGTTGATTGGTAGACCATGCTGCCATAGTCCAGTTTGGAGCGGATCAACGTTCTATAAAGTTTAAGGGTTTCTTTGCTAGCTCCCCATTCTGTGTGGGCTACTGTTCGCAGTAGTTGGAGAGCTTTAAAACATTTTGTTTTTAGGTAATTGATATGTGGTCTAAAGGTCAGTTTGCTGTAAAAGATCATTCCTAGAAATTTGTATTGCTGAACTACTGGTATTTCTTCATTTTCTAGTTTTAGAGTTGGATTATTACGTAATTTTTTCAGTTGGCAGAAGTGTACAGATTTTGTTTTTGTTTTTGATATTGTTGAAGTTGTCTTTCTGCTGTGTTGAGGTTTCTCGATCTGTAATATATTGTAAAATCATCAACGTAAAGGCTACAGTGTATTCCTGGTTTGATGTTTTTTATTATGTTATTTATTATGTTATTTATTTTGAAAAGTGTAGGGGAGAGTACACTTCCCTGTGGTACTCCCTCTTCTTGCTTTTGATAATCAAATAGTGTAGCATCTATTTGTACTTGGAAGAGTCTATCTGTTAAAAATCCTTTTACAAAGTTTGGTAGTCGACCTCTTAGTCCTAGTTTATGCAGATCTTTCATTATACCATGTTTCCAGGTTTGATCAAATGCTTTTTCTATATGAAAGAATATGGCTATTAGATGTTGTTTGTTTAAATTGGCTTCTCTTATGGCTGTTTCTAGTCTTATTATATGATCTATTGTACTTCTTCCTTTATTATATCCACATTGATATTTTGATATGTGTTTTCCTTCTAGAAACAAACTCAATCTGGCATTGACCATTCGCTCCATTGTCTTACATAGACAGCTTGTTAATGCTATTAGTCGGTAACTTTGTGGATTGTTTCCCTCTTTGAGTATGGGAATAATTATCGATTCTCAATATTTTGGGAAATTTCCCAGTTGTCCAATTATTGTTGAAAATATTCAAAAGGTATTTCAGCGATTCTTGTGGTAGTTGTTTAATAAATTCATAGTGGATTTGGTCTGGGCCTACTGCTGTATTGTGGGATTTTTTTATGGCTTCTATTAGTTCTGCTTTGATGAATAGGTTGTTGTAGGCTTCTGTATTTTTAGAAGAGAAATTTAGTTGGTTATTTATATATTTTAGTTCATACTTTTGTCGGTTTTGATTTTTATTCATTTTAGAGTTTTCTGCAAATGTCTCTGCTAGTAGGTTTGCTATCTCTTTTTTGCTGGTTGCTTTAGTGTTGTTCTTTTTAAGATGTATTATTGGGGATATTTGATTTTTTCCAGCTATTTTTCTCATCATTTCCCATATTGTTTTGGTTTTGGAATGTGTATTTAGGCTGTTTACATATTTTTTCCAACATTCCTTTTGGCTTCTTTAACAGTTTTTGTTGCTACTGCTTTGAGTTTTCATGTCAATCAAATTTTGGGTTGTGGGTTCCTTTTTGAATTTTCGCAATACTATTTCCCGGTTTCTGACTGCTTTTTGGCAGTTTGTCAAACCAGGGTTTAGTTTTTTTATAATTATTTTGCTTTTTTGGTATATTTTCTGAGGCAATGGTTATTAGTGTTTTGGTAAAGTATTCTATCGAGTTGTCTGTGTCTTGACTGTATCAGTAATCGTTTACATTTGTTTTTGAAACCCTCCCAGTTGGCTCTTTTCAGTTTCCATCTGACAGGAACTATCTTTTCTTCCTTGGCAGGCTTTTGATTTTCTAGAATGATCGGGTAATGATCACTGCCACATGTGTCGCTATGCGTTTTCCATGTATAGTCCATACAAATTTCTGGATCGCATATACTTGCTTTTTGTACCATGGAGGCGTAGGTGTTTTCTTTTATGTTATTTTTAACTTCTTTTCGTCCTTCTGAGAAAGATATATTTTTTTTGTATTTTATTATGATTATTTCTTTTTCCTGTTTGTAGATACTACATTGTTTTGAGAGGGCAGAGTGGTTTCCCAAATAGTTTGAGCATAGGCTCTCATTTGGACAGTTCTCTTTATGTTCCGATTCTTTCTCACTACATTTTCCACGTTTTTTTTGTTTCGAAAGGAATCTCTGTGATGCCCAAATTTGTGGCATCTATAGCATTGAAGAGGGTTTGGTATGTATTGTTCTACTTTTATAATTTCATATCCAATTTTAATTGTTGTCGGAATTTGGGGGGAGTTGAAGGTTAGGTGAAGGTTATATTTGATATAGCTTTTTGGATTTTAAAAATATTAATTGAGCATTTCCAATATGTGATGACTTGCTGTACAATCCTTATTCAACTAATTGGTTTTCAGAATAGATCGTTATTTAATGTTTCCATCACCTGATGCTTCTATCTAAACTTAATAGACATTTGCAAAAATAGTAGAGTTTAAGGAAGAGAAATAGTCTATATTTAGTTAAGATACCAATAAAACAGGTTACATAAAGCAGAAATTCATGACAAAAACAAGTTTGTTCAAGTCAATACATGGTTAAAAATGACAACTCACATGGTCAAACATTTCAAAGAGCTTGGCACTAGGCTGGTGGATAGTGCAGACCACAGTTCTGCCTCCAGCAGCTAAAGACTTTAGCAAAGAAATGCACTGGTAACATGAGGCACTGTCCAAGCCACTAAAAAAATAAAATATTAGAATTATTTGCTTAACCAAGTAAAAATAAAGTTTGCATTATTTAATAACCTACAGCAAAAGATTTTATTTAAACTTTGGATTTGAGATACAAAGTGAATATGATAAAGCAACAAAAGTGTTCATTTAATGTTCAGTTTATTTTGTATTAGTTAAGTATAAGTTAAACAGTTTTTAAATGCAAATTGTGTCTTGCAATTAAAAGTTAAGTTGCTTAATACTCAAAGCCAGTCAAAAGAGATCAATATTATATATGAATGATTAATATTAGCATTCTGACAAGATACATGGATCGATTGCTCTTACCTCGTGGGTTCATCAAAAAACATTACAGGAGGATTGTTTACAAGTTCCAGTGCTATGGAGAGCCTCTTTCTCTGTCCACCTGACAAATTGCTAGTTCGGGTTTTCTTGGTCTCCATTAAACCCAAAGTTTCAAGAATTTCATCAACCTTAAAATAAATAAAAATAAAAATAAATTAAAATAAAAAGGCTCAATATTGGCAAGCTCCAATAATTAAAGCCTCTAAAATATGTGTGAAGCAAAACAAGCTATTAAGACTGCATTGTTGAATAAATTCCTGTACAGTTTATAGTTTTCCTGGTATAATTTGGACAAGACAATTGGACAATCTGTTGAATCTACTTATAATACTTTGATGCATTGTAATTATTTATAAGAAAATAACTGACATTGCATCTCTTTACTGGAAAGACAAACACCCATGAAAATTTATTGAAATTAGAAAACTCACAAGATTCTGTTTTGCACTCAAAGTCATCTTCTCATTTAGCTTGAGGTTAGCAGAACACATCATGGATTCTTCAACACTGAGATGAGGCAGCAGATGATCATCTTGCATGATGTAGCAAGACATTTTTCTGAATGTGCGTAGATTACGTTCCTTGTCTTTAACCAAGATGTCTCCAGTTATGTTGGAGGTTCTTAAAAATAAAAAAATTGAAATAAATTTTTAAACTGATGAATCAATTTTTAGTGCTTATATTATGGCAAATACTGATTCCCATTGTTTGGTGTCAAAATCATTATCTCTAGTCACATTTCAATCTTTGAGAGAAAAAAAAAAAAAAAAAAAAAAAAAAGAAAAAAAAGAAGCTAAACTAACAATGCAAAAATGTTTTAAATTTTAGAAATGCTACTAAATGTGCAAAGTTAACAGTAGTGGTATTGAAATGACACTAACCTAATTTATATTTGATGAAACTACTGTAATCCTCCTATTACTGTTGGAGGCAATTGAGTAGGCGACTTGAATCTCACATTTTACATTAACAAGCTTGCAAGCACTTTATCAATAGCTAGTAATATAGCATTTAGAAATAAGCTATCTTAATCCAAAAGGAAGATATGGTTTTTGGCTTTCAATTTTCTTTTTTTTTTTTAAAGCACATTAGATTGTTATTTTAAAAAAAAAAAAAAAAAGAAGTTTTGCATAACAACAATTGACACTGCTATACAAGTTACAGTAGAATTCAAATTTACAAAACCAAGTCATACAGATTTGTTTTTTTCCAACTTAAGCTAAGAATTTTCCAGGCAGGGAATTCTAAGTGTATACAAAGTCAACAAAATTCAGGTTAACTTGTAAAATTTAGTTTTATCTTAAATCAAAGATTTGCCTTACCTGTAACCAGCCAGAATGTTCATTAATGAAGATTTACCTGCCCCTGAAGGGCCCATGATGGCTGTAAGTTCTCCAGAGCAGAATTTCCCAGAAATACATTTTAGGATATTTTTCACATCTACAAAAATAAGTTATAATGGTTTAGAATAAAATAAAAATATGTAGAACATTTTTGGCTTTGTGGCTAAAATAACTGATAAAAATTTAACTAAAAGTGACAAAATGCTAACTCACACTTCAATTAGTGATTCTTTAACAAGCAAACTTAAAAGCTTTCCTGGGTAAATGCTGCCTAAAAGATAAGAAAGTGCATGAAATGGAAAAAAAAAAAAAAAAAAAAAAAAAAAAAAAAATTTATAGCTTTTTTTTTTAAAATCTAGTTTTTCCTAATAAGTATCACAAATATCCTTGTACTGGTCTAACAAGTCAGAATAAAGTGAAAATGATGCAATACTTTTGAGAAATAAGTTATAGAAAAATAAAACCAAGATACCTATTACAAAAACATCCACATAAGAATACAAATATGTTCTTATTTAGATTGAAAATCAAATGGAGATGGCAGCAAAGTGCTTCAATATTTCATGAGAATGTATTTTTGTGATAGACAAAAAGTATATAATGTGATTAAAGGAAAAAAAATGTTATAAGCATAATGTATTTGCCAGGCAGAGGAATTAGACAAAAAAGAATCCAAATTTAGGTTTTGCTGTAGTTGCAAAATTTAGTCAAATCATTATCGTATTTAGAGTAATAATTTCACAATATTTTCAATCTTCAAGACAATGATTTGGGGAATGTATTTTTAAAATTAAGTGCTGAACTTAAATTTCAAAAATTGCCCAATTATACTGAATTATGCTGACATTTACTAGTTTTAGTATGGCACAACGCCATTAGTGGCATATGGGTACTCAAGAATAAACTTGTATTTGCAGACAACTGGACCACATAAGAATTGCATAACTTTTTTTTTTTTACCATTACTTGGTGTATTTTTTTTTTTTTATATTTGAGCAAAAGTTTAATTAAAAAGTATGCTGTAAATTGTCAAGTTATTGATATTTTAACATTAATTCACAAAAAATGAATTTCTCTAATATAATGTAGTATAGTAATTTGACTGCAAGAGTCAAAGAATAGACTACTTTTTGTGTATATAACAAGTCTTAAATTATTGTTTTAATTGCTTAATTACTATTTACTCTCTCTCATATATATATATATATATATATATATATATATATATATATATATATGTGTGTGTGTGTGCGTAAAATACACAATGCCTATTCAAACTATCTGCTTACAATTATTGCTACTGATTTCTAGTGAAGCACAAAAAAAAAAAAAAAAAAAAAAAAAAAAAAAAAAAATTATGACCAGATACACTTGCATCTTGTGAAGTTCCTAGCAAGAAAAATAACTAGCTTGCTGCAGTTAATAGATCAGTCTTCATTTGTCTTTTCTAGTGACTCCTGGTAGTTTACCAGTTTTACAAACTGTTAAAGAGTAATATTTTCTTGAAATTAAGTCAAAATAAAATGATCCATCCAGTTGAATGTATGATATTTGAGATGGCCTGGTACAAAAAGACAACTGAAGAAGCTAAATCTGTGTCTAGAGTAATCAACTGGAAGATTAAATAAAGTGAACATTAAGCTATCAGGTGCAAAATAAAAAGCTATGCTCATCAGAATTAAGATCAATATCTTATTTAATAGTACCAAGTGTAGCATACATAGAAAAGAATTGGTTGAAAAAGTATGGAGGAGAAATAAGTGAAGTGATAATCTCACTTCACTTTTCTAGGCCAAATTTACCCTGGGTGGGGAGAGAGGAGGGATTAATATCAAAATACAAGAAGAATACTGAAATTTATGTGAAGATTTATATTTGAGGAAGATTCTCCCTAAATTATTCTTATTGTTTATTAATAATTGTTTATTCTTATTTTTTATTAAAAAAAGTTTGCTTCCATCTTCATATTTTATGGTGAGGAGCCCCTCCTCACCATAAAATATGAAGATGGAAGCAAACTTTTTTTTGTTTACTACACTACTTTTGTTGGATTTTCATTAAAACTGTTCATTGTTCTACAACCAATAATTAAGAAGAATCAGTTACAATAATGCATAAGCCTCCAGCAAGATTTGAACTAAAATCCTCTATTATTGAGAACTCATTTTAGTGTGACCAATTCAGCCAAATTCTGCTGAGGCCTAGTCTATATTTCCAATGCATATAGTACTATGATTAAAGTAACAAAAATAAGATGAAAGCAAAACCTGTCAAAAGTTAATGACAAAGTCTACATTTTCTTAAATGAAGCCAAGTAATTTATCATTGCATTTTAAATATACAAGCTTCAGTTATAAGAATTTCATGATATCCAATTTAAATTATTTACCAGGATAATTTTAACAAAATAAGATGGTAAACTCAGAAAGGAAACTTGATTCTTAGATAAAGTCATAATGGGAAACAAGGACTATTAAATGTAAAAACACAAAATGCATAATTGCCAGCAAAAGAGAGTTGAAACTGAATTACATATTAGAGAAGTAAATCAAACAGGAACAGAATTTCAATCATTTAAATACCACAGTAACAGACAATAGAAAATGTAACACAGAAATATGGAGATACATAAAAATAATGGAATTTGTTTTCCAGAAACTAAAGTACTAGGACATAGGAAATATCACTGAAAAATGAAGGTTCTGAACTACTATATAATATCTAATGTATGTACCAGTGAATGCTGGACAATTTCATTACAGGCAATGCAAAAGATATATGGTTCTACCAACAAATACTATGATACCATGACCAGAACATGTGAGCAATGAGGAAGTCTTAAGGAAAAAGGAGAACTTAAAAACAGACAGCTGAAATTTCTAGGATACAATGAGGAAAGAGGAGCTAGAGAATTTAACAGTAACAAGATATAATGAAGGCAAGAGAAAACTGTGGATAACCTACTTAACAAGCTTGTGCAAATGGATGGCAGAACAGGGACAAAGAGGTAGTAAAGGATATTAAAAAAAAATTGTACTAAAACTAATATCAAATAATAGAATTCTTAGAAGAAACTTTGTAACATTTGTAAAATATATTCAATAGTTTAAATATCCATTTTTATTATTTTTAAATCTAAAGTTGTAACCAATTGTAATTATGAACAATACTTTGATCCAAACAAATTCTTTCTGCAAATATATTCAAGGATTTTTTTTATTATTAAAATGAAATAATTCAATGCTAAGTGTCTATTTACTTGAACAGTAATGTCAACTACAAAAGTTATGAATAAATAAACTGAAAAAGAAACGAATAGCGTTTGATTTTCTAGAAAGATGGGTAAAATCAGTCCTAAGATTATTTTGACCAATCTAGTTATATAAGAGTTCTTTCAGTGGTCATTACAACCAGTCTTCAGCATAATGCTTTAAATAAAAAATAAAGTTATAAAGCAAAATGAAGTGAAAGATATACACATCCACACATAAACAATTAGTACAAGTAGAACAAAGCAAATATAACAAGAAACATTTAGTAAAAAATTGAAAGTTTTAGAGGTTTAAGGCAAACAGAATGGTTGTGTATCAATATGAAAACTGTATAGAGCTGAAGAAATACACTGCCAATCCATAATCTTATATATAAAGTACTGTGTGTGTGTGTGTGTGTGTGTGTGTGTGTGTGTGTGTGTGTGTGTCTAAGCAACTTCTCCACTCCCACTAATCAGATTTCAATGATTCAAGTTAGGCACAGGGAACAACTTTCATTGATCTCAGATTCAGGGTTGCCAGATTATGCAAGGTTAAAAATATATATATATTAATATATTATACTAGCTATTATTGTTGCTTTCATGGTTCAAGGGGAGTAACTCATTTTCCTTTTGTATCCAAAATTGCAGCTAGCTTAAAAGCCGCCCTATTGGGTGACATTTAAGCTAGTTCCTGTGAGGACTCAGTTTGGGAATCATCACAATAGCTAGAGAGGAGTAGATACATCAATAAACTATGGAAGAACTCAAAATTGATCGCTACATTTAAGTACTGAATTAATGTTTAAGCTTACCTTTTAAAAAAGGTTCAACAATAATTCTTCTGCTGCCACTTAATTTAAAAACAAAATCATGTACATAGATCCTTATTTTCTGTACAAACAATTATTTTTATTTCATGGGTGATAGAACAGGGGATAATTTATAAGATAAAATTAATATAGTATAAAGATGGGAAAATAGAAATTAGAATTGGTTATACATTCAACATTTGATGAGTTAGAGAAACACAATAACTAATTAAGTAAAACCAATATTAGGAAATCTATATGAATAAATGAGAAATTGGAGCTCAATTCTCCCACATATTCTAAGATTAAGAAGCCCCAGCTCTACACTATAGTAATTTGGTATTGACACAAGGTCAGTTTAATGTGGAGACCCGAACACATACACTCAGTCAAGGAACAAAAATTGCCCGCAGCCCCTACAACTGTTGGCTTGGTGCAAGCACTGATCCCTCCCTCTGGTGCAATGAAAGGTCATGGCCTTGTGCAGCTGTTCCCCAGGGCTGGGCACCTCTCATAACTTTCCGCAGTTGCGAATCTGCCCTTTGACAGAGTCACCCCCGAGTGCACTCTGCCCTTTGACAGAGATGCAACTGAGAGAGGATAAATAGATGTGTTACAAACCACTCGAAAGAGCAGTTTACAGACTAGGTACTTACTCTGTCTCTCCACTAAGAGGAGTTGGACACAAGGTCTTTTGTACACCTGGGCCAGGAACAAAAATTGCCTGCAGTCATCGGCTACACTGACCATCAATGCAAGCACCAATCCCTCTCTCTGATGCAATGAGAGGGTGCAGCCTCAGGCAGCCGTTCTTCAGAGCTGGGCACCTCTCAGTATAATTTTCTTCAGTTGTGACTGTCCTTTGATGGAGTTGCCCCTCGGTGCACTTAGCCCAAAGGCAGGGACAAAACCAAGAGATGATAGTGATTTTCCAAGTGTAGCTTAGATGTGGCACAAGGCCGAAAGTATGGGGCGCCCAGTGAGGACCGAACTCACTACTCGGTCGTAATTGTTCTAGCGAGACAAGCTTGCTAACCATTACACCACCGCGGGGTGCCCTGCAATTTTCCAAGCATAGCTTAGATGTGGCACAAGGCCGAAAGTAAGGGGCACCCAGTGAGGATTGAACTCACTACTCAGCTGTAATTGTCCTAGCAAGACAAGCTTGCTAACCATAAAAGATTTTCCAAGTGAAGCTTAGATGTGGCACAAGGCCGAAAGCATTGGGCATCCAGTGAAGATCGAACTCACTTTTCAGTAATAACTGAGCTAGCAAGACAAGCTTGCTAACCATTACACCAGGCCGAGGTGCCCCAACCAAGAGATAAATAATGTGCATATCTGTATTATATACTATCTACTTTTAGGTAATATCACTCTTCAGGTTTAACTAATTTGCATATTGATTTTAAAGTTTATTTCATTAATTAACTGTCCTCCATTACTGTTTTGTTATTCAATGATGGTTTCGATTTTCATATCAAAAACAGTCCTGTTTAGGAATAATGTCTTATATAGTGCAGAAAAATGTTTGAAATTTGCATTTTACTCGGCCTTCAACAAGTTAGCACCTATTTGTAAAACTTTCCTCAACTATGACAAGCCAATTTACAAATTAAATTGGTATTTAAAATTTTTGTTTCAAAGATTTCAAGTAGTGAATATATCTTTGTGAAGGCAAAAGCTGCTAGTATTCAATATATTCTATTGTCATCAACTTTGAGAAGTATTCATATTAGATGCATAAACTGAAGCATTTTATGAGAAAAACAATTTTTGCTTTCTCTTATCCCTAGAGAATATTTGGTAGCCTTGTGACTATTTGCTAGGCAGTAAATTTCTATAAAGCATATATACATCAATACAACCTGATGAATTTAGTAATGAAGTCAATTAGCATTATTATTAATGGATAATTTCCAAATTGGTCATTCCCTAAGTAGTACACCATTAATAAATGCCATTAGTTGAACAAATATCTTGGGAGAGAAGGTGGAATGTAACTCAAGCTATAAGATAAAGGCCCAAACAATGTTTGACAATTTTAACAGAAATGTTCATTTCAATAGGCTGTAGAATTTGAAGAAATCTGTGAAAAAGTGTATAAAGATATAGAAAATATTCAGCAATGCAAAATATCACAAGCAGAATCAGAAACAAAATGTGTTTATACAGAAAAAAACCCCAATAACCAAACAAGTTTCAGAATGGGGGGGAAAATATGATTAAGCTCCCTTGAAAATTCAAGAGTCTAAAAATACAATTATCGCATTATTTACCTCAGCAATTTACTGAAGTTCATCTATGCATCTGTAATTTTCCTTATCAGCCTTGATCAAGTCAAAAAGGGATCTGATGTTGAAAGATCCAAAATGCTGATGATCCAAGTTTAAAAAAAAAAAAAAAAAAAAAAAAAAAAAAAAACCCTCATGACACTTTCACATAGAAAATGCATATTTATTTTTTTTTTGTAAAAACAATTCATTTATTTTAGGGATATAAAAATATTAATTCAATCAGGTATATAGTGAAAAAGAGTTTTAAACCAACTAATTTGTACTCATATTGCAGAGTTCCATTTCAACTGATTAAAACAGCTAAGAAGCATCAGAAATAATCGGATTATCTTGCACATACACAATTTTCTAACTTCAATTCACTCACATAATACTCACTTGAACTTTTGACTCATTGAATACATGCACAAATAAAGATGGGCATATATGACCAATAAAGTTAGTTCATTATGGGGACTGTTAGTCAGGTAAATTGACATGCTAAAAATCTTAATTTAAGTGACAAGAAAATAGAAAAAAAATACAAGAATAAGAGAGGAGAGGCAAACTTATACAAAAGAAAAATTACACACAATGTTAAGTACACCATTCATTAAAGATGAGATTGCCAGTTGAGAATATATTTTTAGTAAATCAAACTAATCAATTCAATTTGCAGATCACTCCAAAAATAATGCATCCAATTTTATTATGCTGGCCCATGATTTAGAAGCAGATGCTGATATGAAGCCAAGTTATGTCAAAGTTCCTCCATGCAAACAAAACTGCTTTTGACAATCTTTGATGCTTGGTGAATGACTATGGGGACCAAATAGTAGATATGAGCACAGTTAATGTATTTCAGCAGTGGAAACATCAATGTGTTTGTTCCCTCAATTGATACAATGCATCAAGTAAAGGATGCAAGCTTTTGTTTGTTGCTGCTGAAAATGCATAACCAATGATGGTGAATGTGGAAACTTAGTATTTTGATACAATAGTGTTCTGGCACTCACTATAAAAGAAATAAAAGGAGGCTTTACTTTATGAGTGTTTAAATTATATATAACACAAAGTATTTCTCAGCTAAACCCACTTTCCATATTCAGACCAAACATCAGAATTTGGTCAGGTAGAAGAGCATACACATGCCTGCACATACACGGATAAATTGAATTGATATAGTTTCAATCAGTTTAAGCCATTAATGTATGCATACAGACTAAGAACCCTATGAGATACCGATCTTTAAAGGAAATTTGCATGAAAACAAGAATATAGTTTATTTAATTTTTATGTCATTTGCAAGGATAAAATATATTTAAGAAAACATCTGAATGGGATAAAATTTAGTCAGTCAAAGTTTGACAATACTTACAGGTTAGCTTATGATAAGAGGTATCTAAACTAATCATTTCATTATTCAAATAGAATTTTAACATGTGATACTTGTAAAGTTTCAATGATACCTAAGCATGCATTTACAATAGTTCTTAAAATGTAAAATTTATAGACTAGAAACAATATTTTCTTAAAGATAAACTGATCAAGTGTTAACATACTAAACTTATTAGAAAACCCAACTAAAAAAAAAAAAAAAAAAAATAGTATGGATTGTGGAATAAAATAACTAATGTATCAAACTATTACTTTATAATCTAATGTTGGAATATAGTTATACACTCACATGTCATACATGCCCAATATTTACATTGTAAATTATTATTTTGTTTTAAATAAATTTATGAGCATTTAATAAGTTAATTTAAATTATCATAAAACCCTTTGTACAATGTTTGCAGCTCCTAGTCACCTGAGAGTTTTGGTATGCAACTTGCATTCCACTTTGTTGTGAACTGAAATTACTTTACCTCCCCAAATCAAAATACAGGATTAAATTTTTTTTTAAATCAATAAAGAGAATCATTAAAGATAGGAAATATTCTACATAAATTCCTTTTTTAGATGAAATATATGCTTTTTTTTTTTCATTTGGAATAGTATACTCAGGTTTCTGCTATTGTACCTACCAGCCAAAAGGTGTTTGTCACTTTGGAATTTTTAACCCATCCCGCTATCCAGTCCACAGTAATCAGCTGTCCACATTCAGCTTTACATGCTTAGGGTGATTCTAAGTATGAAAAGCAGAAAGAGAATCTATTTCCATGAATTGAATAAAGGGGTTGGCTAAGAAGAGAAAAAAGTTACCAATTACAGCACAAAATTAGAATATACCATGTGAGTATAACAACCAAAAATATAGTCAAATGGAAAGATGTAAGCTTTTATTTGTTAACTATTCATTTTTTGCTAATGTGGAGCTTAAGAGTAAATAACCATCTTAAGTATGCTCACTTGTCAGTGCACTGTATTTGTAAAATTAGTACTCAATGATAATTTAGTAGGAAAAAAAGAAAAAAAAAAAAAAAAGGTCAATAGACAGTGATTCAAAGGTTCAACCTATTATTTTATCCCAAATTCAATTCACTATGGAGAGGTAATAGTAAAGCAGGTCATAAATCTGATAAAAAAGGAAAAAAAAAGTACCTTAATAATATTCTATGTAACAAAAATATATTATGCATTCTGTATATAGTTTGCAAATTTCTGACACCAAACAGACAAAGACTGGAGATGAGGGTCTTAGCTTTCACTAGTAATAGCTAATATCTATAATGGAAAGGAAAACTTTTAAAGACTTTGTTTAAACTTCAAGAATATTGTAAAATATTGGGCTGTATAACATTGTGTTAAGGGAACTAAACAGTACTGAAGACATTTAGACAAGCATTAAATTTGTTTTGAACAAAAAGCCTCTAATACATTATTTTAATAAATTTAAATTTTGTATCTTAAAGAAAAAAAAAAAATCTAAAAGTCTCAAGTGAAGAAATTATTACAAAACAGGAAAATTTACTGGGCCAATCCTTTGTTTCAAGTGGTACATATATGAATACTGAATATTCCTCTCCCAAACAGGAAATCAAAAGCTTCAAATGTTGCCAAGTTAGGTGGGGAACTATTACAGAGTTAACATTTATGAGGCATAGTTTAGCCATAAATTTAAGACATTGAATAGCCACTTACAGATGTGCTCAAATAATATACGTAACTTTTACATGTACAAACAAGTCAGTAGGCATTAACTGACAATTAAAATTATCCAATACTCAGTTCTACATGGTAAGTGATCAAAAAAATTAATTGTAATAGATATAAAATTAACTGAGGTAGCAACAGAGTCTAGAATATAAACAGTAAAATATTATTTCATTCAGTCATGTCTCGAAACTGTTGAGTGAAGGTTCCAGCTGTAAGTACAGTCGGCCAAATGACTGGAACATTGTTTACAGTTAAAATATTGTAGATAGGCAAGTAAACCTGTCAGCAAAGACAGGTATATTTACAGTCTTTTCTAAACAATTTCAGTACAGACTGCTGGTAATCTGAAATGTAAACAGTTGATAGAAATAGGAAATTTAAAGATTAAAAAAAAAAAAAAAAAAAAAAAAAATGAAGGGAATATATTTAGAACATTATATATTTTACTTATCTGGACAGTTTCATGGTTATATTTTTATGTCCAATCTTTGGCAAATTAATGAATTAAAAAAAAAAAAATCATTTTATGTACAAATTGTATGTGTTTTTGTTTAGTTTTTTTTTTTTTTTTTTTTTTTTTTTTTTTGGCCTCTTCCTAAGCTTAGCTGTGTTTCTAATAATACAAATCAAGATCTTTCAGAGTTTTAATTTTATTAAACTATTAGACTATTGAGACCTTGATTTTAGGATCAACAAAAAAAAAAAAAAAAAAAAAAAAAAAAATATAGAATCAAATATTTTCCTATTTTAACTTTATACAAGAGTACTGAAGAGTTCTTAGCACAACTAAAATGTTTTCAAAATTCTGATGCTTGATCAGATTTTGGAAAATAAGTTGAGCTGAGAACTTTTCAGCACCCCTTGATATATGGATAACATAAGACACAAGTTCTACATTCAATTCAATTTAATGAAGAGTAGAAAAAAAAGTTTACATATCAATTGATTAACAGTTATTTTAAAAGTTTCTCAAAAGTTAATTAAATCCTGTGCTAATAATAGAGTATAATTTATCCATAAAATGTTATGTCTGCACAATATAAACAGTCTAATTTAGCAAATTTTTCCTTTTAGACATTACTATCCCATTGAATAAAGTTTCAATACATACTAGTTATTAATATTTGCAAAAATTAAAAATGTGAATGATGATTGTGGCATTATATTGAAATAAATATGTCCAATTCTGAAATCAAAGTTTGAATATTAGCAACAGACAGTATTGTTGGATAAGTTTTAATAAAGTCACTGGCAAATATTTAAGTACTATTAATGCATGAAGAATAGACCCAGATTAATGATCTTTAAAAGAATTATATATTATTTAAAAGGAATATTAGTTCACTAATATTCCTTTTAAATAATATATAATAAATAAAATATGAAACTTTTTACTCTAAAACTTTCAAGTTTTAGAGTAAAAAGTTTCATATTTTATTTTATGTAAATGTGAACAGTAATTTATTTTGGGCCCATTTTACAAAATGCAAAATATTTCAATGTCAAACTTTAGATTAGGAACTACAACATACAATAAAAACAGGGAAAATGATAACTTTTTTTTTTTTTTATGATAAAAATCAAATTAACAAGTTTGTTTTTTTTTTTAAATTCTCACACATTCAGACAAATCTTCTATACAGAAAGGCATTCCAAAATCTACTCTTTATTGGCACTAGTAAGGAAATATTTAGTTTCAACCAATACACAGATAAATGCAGAACTCAAACATTAAATAGTAAGATCATAAATACAAACCAAATTCATTAAAGTTAGACATTATACAAAACAGATTTACAATGTAAACTTGTAAGTATAGAAGTTACTATCTTTAGAGGTAGTAGAAAGGAAAACCAAATGCAGATTTTGTGGTGGAAATTGGTAGCAGTTTCTTTAGCTACAGGATATGCAAGTATATAAGCAGACAAGCACATTTGTCAGTCAGAAATCATGTGCAACAAGCTTCCACCATAATATTAAAGCATTGACTATTGTCCATGGAGAAGTACATATGTACGAGAAAAGCACCAAAATGGGATGGCAAAAGAGAAACTGGGTTACTTGTGGAGTGTGACAACACCACTACTGACACATTTGCTTTTAAAGACATCTTGGCAGCAGAAAAATGCAGACATGAATACACATGGTATTTGGAAGAAAAACACTCATAACTATGCAACTTCTGACACTGCATTTCCTGAATTAAAAAATAAAATTACCAAGCAATGATAAATAGAAAATGTGTTACAAATATGCTAAGCAAATCAGACCCATATTTGACTATTAAATAGAAACTAACACACAGAATCACTGTATAGTCTTGTAGATTGAAATCACTTTTCACTTCCTGCCATAGACTCAACAATATTCTGAAAATCTTTTTCAAAATTTGGTTCCTTGCTGTTATTATAGCAGCATGCATATCCTATTCACTATATACTAAAAGTACTTTATAGGATTGAGATCCAATGACTAGAGAGGTCACTTTAACAATTGCTGCATTCAACAAGTAAATTTGCTATTTTTGATTATTTACACTGCAAAGTGCTCACACCAGTGGATGGGTGTAGTCATATTGAGGCACATGGTCAGCCACAATAACTAGGTAGAACTTAGCAATTAAACAAGATTTTAAATGATACCAATGGTTCCTATGTAAGCCAAGAAGATATTCACCATATCATTAGACCACCAACATCAACCCGAACCAACAAAGCAGAATGGATCTATACTTTCATGTTATGCCAAATTCTGACCATACCATCTGAATGCATTATGTATACCAAACTAAAATTTTATTTAAGATATCTAAGTCAGAACTAAAGAAAAAAAAAAAAAAAAAAAAGTAAAAAGAAAATTACCAAATTTATCAAAGTTTTCTGTTGCGCTTGCTATTGGACCAGAAGTTAATTTCAACAGTGTATAACTAAAAATGCAGGCTTCAGACTAGTTAAAAATGATAAATGTAATATCATATATGCTGTCTTGAAGTAAAAGAAATATAATATTAATGACATCAATAATCCTTATATCAGACCAGCCTAAACATTGGGGAAAAAAAAAAAATCACATTCTCAAAAACAAAATTTATAAAAACACAGAAAGGCACATTTGACTTTATATAAGTTTTATTTCAATAGTTAATGCTTTGCAAGTTTTTGATACGATTCATAGCACAACAGAGATGAAGCTATTTTTTTTTTCTCAGTCCAATAAAAATTCATATTTACATCATGAAAAAAAAAAAAAAAAAAAAAAAAAAAAAAACAACCAGAAGTGCAACTTGACAGTAGAGGAAAAACATACCATTCTGAACTTGCCATAAAAAGAATCCACACATTTATCATACATGCATCTAATTTTGGAAAGTTTTGTGAAATTATGCAATTTTTAACTTGTCAAGACAGTAAAAACTACAAAACTTAGTAATTTATTTTATGAAATGAATCTTTGGTCAGTCTTTCAAACAAATGCTTATTGTAACTGAACTCTCATAACTGAAGGTCATTTGAATTGGTTCTTCATCACAAATTCTAGAATTGTTTGAATACTCAGATTCATTGAATGCCTTTTCTTTCTTCCTTTGTTCATTTAAAAGTTCCATTAAAAGTTATATCAGTGAAATGTTTATTTCCTTCATCACAGTTTTTAACTTTATCAGCATACATTGCAAGTAATTTGGGATCTTCAGCCTGCTTTTCCCACTTGGAAGAAAACTACTTAAGACTAAACAGACAATTAACCTGGTTAGGGTTCTCTGGTATGGAAAGCACTAATACTTTGGAAAAAAAAAAAAAGTTATGTTTATTATCTTCCATAATGCTATTATGATAATGGAAGAAGGAAAAAAAAAAAAAAAAAAAAAAAAACACCTATTTGCAAAAGTTGTACAAAATATTTTTTAAAAGAAAATCTAACAATTTCATCTTTATCTCTGAAATAGGACCTAATCCATACAATTAGTGAACAAATAGTCAAAAATAAAAAAAATGAAACCAATTACATTTCAATTATTTATGAACCTATGCACCAATGTTTAAACATATCCAGTTCATTTTTTTTTTTTTTAACATAACCAGTTTCATTTTTTGAAAATGTAAATTGTATTTAATCCTGATAATTAGAGAAAATATTGCTAGTCACAAATGTAAATGCAATGAATGACCAATAAAAAGAAAACTGGACACTTTAAAAAATTGATTCTAATTTGTGGCAAACACAAGTGGGAAAACAAAAAAAAAAAAAAATATAAATAAAAACAAAGTAATATACCTAGTTTATATATTTTCTATTTTATATGAATTCTGTTTAATGTTTAAGAAAATGCATTATGAAAAAAAAAAAAAAAAAAAAAAGGCAAGTGATTCAAGCATGAATGTTTGGATAAAATACAATGAATATGTATTTTATACAGTTTACATACTTCTATTGTGCAATTAATGATCCTTAGTGAATTTTAGCCAGTTTCTTTTTGACAGGTGTGGCAACGAGTATGGTCTTCTGATGCTACAGCACATCTGCTTCAAGATTAGACAGGTTTTGTGTTTAGAGATGCTTTTCTGTATACCTCCATTGTAAAATGAGGTTATCTGAGCTACAGTAGCCTTTCTATCAGACTGAACCAATCTGGCTATTATTTGCCAACCTCTTTTATCAACAAGGGATTTTCCACCTACAGAATTGCTGGTCACTGAATTTTTTTCTGAACATTCTCTAAACCCTAGAAACAGTTGTGTGTTAGAATCCCCCATAGCTCAGCAGTTTTTGAAATACTCAAATTTGCTCATTTGACACCAATGACCACACTTCATTCAAAGTCAATTAAATCAACTTTTTTCCTATACTAATGCACGAAATGAAGTTCAGCAGGTTGCCATGGCAATGTTTAAATGTCTGTATCCATTAAATTGTTGCTATGCAGCTTTAAAATTTGCAGAAAAGAACATTTCTTCATGTGCAGTTAATTATGTGGACAGTGAGAAAAATTACCAAGAAATATAATATGATTTGGCAAAGACAGCTATAAAATATAAATTGTACAAACAACTCTATAAATGAATTTAATCAAACAAAAATGCTTCAGGAATATATATTTAAGCAAGTCACACAATTCAAACCAGGAGACTAACTTGATAAAGTTTCTGATGAGCTGAATAGTTAAATATGGACCACAGCATTGTGGAAATCCACAATAGATGCCTACTATCCCCAGTAGTGACCACCAGATTGCTCTATATTACACACATTTAAAAAAGCAGTTTGCACTCATGTTAGAGACTGACAGACCTTAAAGTTAGAATTCAAGTGCTCAATTGGGTTGATACTTTGGAAGCATAATGACTTACAATAGCCAGGATTAATTTCAAGAGGGCATGAAAAAAAAAAGAAAGATAAAAAACGTTAATAGGTGGGTAAAGGGCACAAACAAAAGTTGGAATATGTCAAGATGTTGCAATAGTAACACAGCTGGTAAGTCTATTAGTCTTCACACCATTAAGAGAGGCAGCAGATAAAAACTGACAAGAGAGGAGGACTGTTTAGAAGTGAGTGGACGGAGGTCCCTTTTCATCACACCACCAGAAAAATTGTAAAACAGTATTTTATATAAAAGTGTCTCCCCTACTTGTACTAATTTTTGTATATGGAAGTGGGAAGAAGATAAGGAGAGTCAAGTTATTTCAATGCTTGGCCAACACTTTCCTGGACTTAAATGTATCCACTCAGTTACATACAAAATACATGTTAACAGGAGTAGCATATACAAAAATCAATGATGAAACCTAGTTAAAAAGTCAAAACACCCAGATTTTAAAGGTAAGTGAGGACATAGGTTTGTAAAATCTGAGCAAGTCAATGTAAATTTAACTAATTAAATCAGTGGCTATCTTCAATGAAAAAGAAAATTAACAAGCAGGAAAATACATTGCTGAATATTGAGATCTGAACAAGTTGAACTATTATAGTTTTTGTTGTTTATCACAAGTTCTGAAAGTTTCCCCATCATACCACAAAAATATCTTTCCACCTAACAAGAAATTATAGAGTAATATTTTTTTCAATGATCTGACATCCATATTTTAATAAATTAATTGATAGTTAAGATCAAAGAACATATTTTATCCAAACTTTAACTACTGAGGGTTTCAATCATTTAACGTTTACAGAAATAGTTTAATTTCGAAGTTTAAGAAAAAAAAAAAAAAAAAAAAAAAAAATTTTTTTTTAGTTTCTTGTGCATTATAATTTTTAATATTGTATCATGAGGGTAAAAAAGTACAGGGTGGGATGGGTAAATTGTTGCCATGTAATATTTTTAATTTCATGTGTGCATTGTTGGTTTCTTATTTTATCAAATGTACAATATAGTAAGGTCAGTTGGGCACCCTCTGTGAGAAAAAGAAGGCCATGATGCAATTTCAAAACAACATGCTGTACTGCTTGGCATTCACTCCAGAAGCTCTAATAGGAACATTTGGGTGACAGTGCAGAAGATTTGGAAAGAGTTGGAGGAGTTTAAAATGGTGATTACAAAAGGTATGACAGCTTTGAAAACTCATTGATCATTCTGACAAGAACTGAATATGCTGGTGAGGACCTACATCAAGTGCCACGAAGAGGTAGTGCTGACCCATCCTGAGTCAATAGGGGGGCGGGTGCGGGAAGACCCTATGTCTGGCAATTGGAAAATGCACCATGCCATACAAGCAGGAGAACTCAGTTATGACTGTCAGACAATTTCTGCAACCACATCACCCCTACATCTGGCCACCTAACTCTCTAGATACAACCCCTTGATTATTATGTGTGGGGTGCAGTTGAGCAAGAGACCAAAACTCCTTGTAATACCAAAGATGAACTGAAGGCAAGGATTATGACAGAATTCACCAACTTAAACAATGAGACCATCCAGAAGAGTTGCAGAAGATTCCAAAGTCATTGGGAGGCAGTGGTTGAAGCCAATGGAAAATTTATTGAATAAATTTACTCTAGTATTTCAAGATATTTGTGTTATTTTGGTAAATATATCTGTTAAAATGAGATGTCAGAGTTATTTTCATTTTTGCATAATTTATACAAAAATTTATATATCATGCCCTGTACAAATTTCCTTAAAATACATAGGATTAGTATCTTTATAAATTTGAAAGATCAAATTTTAATATTTAAAATGAAATTACATGTAATAAAAGGACAACATATCTTACAGCATTAGCCAGTTTTATTGATTATACATTTTTATACATATATTTTATATATGTCGTATTCTTTAAGAGATGGATGATGATTGTTCTCCACATATTCCGTATTTCTGAGATGGGATAGGCAGGTACAACAAGAGGAGGAGAACAATAACACTCAGAAAACAGTCTACCTGCCTTATGTGAAGGGGTTATTAGAGAAAATACAAAGTATCTGTGGTCCATATAACATCAGGACAACCTTCAAAAGCTTGAAGACACTTCACAGATATCTTTCCCGAATAAGACCTCCCATAGAGAACATGGCTAAAGACTGTGTACGCCATCCCATGCAGCTGCGGAAAGAAATATAAAGGGGAGACATGCTGTCCCCTTAAGGTAAGGTTTAAAGAACACCAGAAAGCTGTAACACGAGGGGGAAGTGGAAAAATCAGGCGTGGCTGACCACATATGGAGAGAAAAGGGAGATCACCCTCTGTGGGATCAGGTTGAAATCACAAAGAACATCATTGGAAAATTCGTAAACTTAAGGAATCAGCACATATGCTAGGCCACAAAAATCTCCTGTGCTGACCAAGCATAGAAATGAATACAATATGGAAACTAGTAATAAGGAGTGCCAGGAAAAAGCGATAAGAAAAATTACAATATGAGCTCTGGTAAAAAACATGCAACGATAACAGCAAAAATTGCAATATGAGCACTGGTAAAAAAAAAAAAAAAAAATGCTTGCTGAAGACATTAAGTTTATAATACCCAGAAATTCATACACAGATGTCCTCAAGCACACATGGCACAGTGGATAAAGGCATTAGTTAGATCCAGTGACAGGACCCAAAGAGTGTGAGTTCAATACCTGGTTACTTGGAGAGTGGAATTAACAGGAGATAACTGATAAGTGACATCATTAGACATAGCATGTAAAACTAGAACAGTCTACCCCAGTGAGCGAAATAAAGGGTTCAGTTTGACATTCCAACCACCTGAAGAAGGCCAGAAGGAACAACGGCCAAAATGTGATAAATGTGGCAACAAAGATGAGGACAATAGTCCACATTCTATTTATCTAAAACAGAAAAACTTCTAGGGAAAGTGATTTCCCATTGCCTTCTCCAGATTTGAATTCAGAGTAGCCCTTAAACAAGCTGCTACACAAGGTAAGAAAGCCTGGTCTATCTTATTAAATCCATATCTGGGAGAAGACGAGATGTATTTATGCCTTTCCTGAAAGAAACTTGTAATATAGTCAACTAAAACTAAACAAGAATTTGTACTCAGCTTTCTATTAGGTTGGTGCAAAAATAATGACGTAATAATGTCGTTTTTTGACATTTTTTTAACATCAAAAAAACGACATTATTACGTCATTATTTTTGCACCAACCTAATAGTAACCATTACATTACTCACAGGTTTCTTTAACAATATTGTCAAAAATTTCAGGTACATTTATATGCCACTATATCTTTATATATAGTGGCAAAGTATATGATACTCTGCAAAACATAGCTCAATACTTTTGGAATAGCCTTTGTTGGCAACTAGCTATAGTTGCTTTCTAAAAATAGCCATTAACTTCAAACAATACTGGTATTTTGGACCACACTTTATAGCAGATCTTCACTTACTCTACATTATGGAGGTGGACAAACATAGGTATAAATTTTCAAATTCAAGCTAGGAGACTGGATTACTTCCATAAGTTAATTTTTTCATACCATAGTTTGGTTTACATTTATCAGAGTCATGTTGAAGCAGCTAACTGCGCAATATTTTTAAAATCTTGAGCATTTTATAGAGGTTGTGGTTCAACAAATTTTAGTATACTTCAATTATTAGGTTGGTGCAAAAATAATGTCGGTTTTTGACGTATTTTTAATGTCAAAAAACGATATTATTTTTGCACCAACCTAATGTTTGATGAAAAAAATTGTCCTATACAAATATATATTACACATATACAGAATTACAGTGCAGCTTCCATGCTTCAGTTATAGTTTTCTGGTTTCAATTCTTTGTCAATCCTTCAAACTTTATATGATTTGAGGTCAAATATCTTAGCTTCATCAAACCAAAGTCGGTATTCTGGCTTACACAAATGCTCCTAGAAAACTTCAGCTGTGCCTCCAGTAGTACTTTTTGCACTCTGCAAGATTGCAAGCTGTGTTGCCAACAATGAGATATCTATCACTTCTTTACTATTATTAGAATCCTGTTAACTGGAAGTCTTTCAAGAGGGCAATAGATTGAGGACAATTTACTGCCAAGCCACATTCCTCCCACCTGCAAACTATTAAATGAACAGTGCACAGATTAAAGTTGTATTTTTTTAACCAATGATAAAACCTTATGTCAAGAGTAAATATGGTATCTTATGTCAGCAGAATGTTTTCAGCATTAGTGACACACCATACCATTATCTGAATAAATGTCAGCTACTCTTCAGAACCAACCACCAAGAAATTTACATTGACCAGAAGTATGAAGATGAAGCCTTTATACAACACAAACCTTATGTAATTCTCATTTTTGTGCGAAAAAAAGCTTCAGACATTTGAATTGTCATGTTTTTGACCAATGAGAGCTCCTTATAAAAACTATCACTTGCAAACAATCTTTAGAAAGACTGAAGAATAAAATCACAGCAAATCTTAATATCTTTTCTCTTTTAAATCAACAAAATATACATTTTAGCCAATATTAAGTAATTCTTACTTTTTAGGCTTTGTTTTGAGCCTAGTATTTTATAAATATTTTGATAACTAAGATCAGTTAGAAGTCTTAGGGAAAAAAAAAAAAAAAAAAAAAAAAAAAAAAACTTGTTTCACCACTACAAGTTTCAATTTTGACATAATTCAACTGGTATCTATACAATTCCTAGAAATATTTTAATCCTTATTTTTATAATCAGCACTTGTTAAAATCTTTGCTGTAAAGATGATGTGGCATAATTTTGATGTAAATACCAGGCATGCAGCTAAAAAATAATGTAATGAACTGGTTTTTGCAATGTTTCCCCACTGCATTGAAATTATGACATTCAAAACATTAAGTCTGTAAAATTGTTTATCTCGGCTATTTCATAACAAAACTAAGCTTTCATAATTCAAATATTTTAAAATCATTAAAAGTATAAACAAAGTATTGCAAGGAATTTTCTAATCCAAAATGATTAAAAATAATTTTTACACAAATCATCCAGTGCTCAAACATTGAGAAGTTACTTAACCTTTACAAAATGGTCAGTTTAAGTATTTGAATATCTGAATTATGAATAAAAAATAAAAATGTGATTTAATTACTTGATTCAAAACATCACAAAATATAAAAATCAGCCTAAATTTAATACATTTTTTTTTTTTGTCAAAGAATCAAAGCCTAGCATACACAATTTTTACCAAAAGGATTTGTTGAAGTCATTGTCAGAAACAAAGAGTTCGAAATTAAGAATTTTATTTCACTGATGCTTTAACACTAAGTTCTGAATCACTTGAGGATTCGTTTAGTAGAGGTAATCTGCAGTTGTTATATCAGTTTATTATACTGAAACCAGAAAAAGAGCTTACCAAACTATCACGCAGTACATCACCAGTATATCACTTAAAGGACAAGGTGCGTTCCGTACCGATGCGCATTATTGTTAATTGACCCATTTACTAGTTATATAGCAAGAAGGGTTATTTTACAAGAAAAATAAATCTGTGTATTAAAAAGACCACATTTACCTTTAATTTTTAGAATTTCATAAAAATTCAATCAAAATCCTAAGAGAAAAGACAAAAAAAAAAAAAAAAAAAAAAAAAAATGCAACAGACGTAATTAGACGTCTCTCGCAAATATCCGAATACTAGTATTCGGATATTTGCGAGAAATACTTTTTCGGTCAGTTGTGAGCTTATGACTGCACACTTAGTTCGTTTGGAAATTTTACAGATAACCAAGCAAATGGTGCTTAAAATAGAAGTTTACACATTACAGAGCAGAAAAAATAGCTAACTTGGCAAGAGAGAAAGGATAGCAGGCAATAGTTAAACATCAAATGATTATCGCTCCTACCGTAATTGCATTAAAAGAACAAAAATCAAGAGCGAGTAATACGGCAAAAAAAGCGAAGATGGAGATTTATTAGTTATAGATAGTAGTAATAATCTTATTCTTAAAAGGGGGAGAAAAAAAAGCTTCCACGTGTTTACCGTTCATGCACTGTAGTGTTACAAATTGACATAGCAAAAAAGATTTTTCTATAAAATTACGAGGACAGTTAAATGATGTAATTATTTAGTGATGTAGTAGGAGTGATAACGAATCTGCAAGGGGCTCTTTTTGAATCGTAGTTTTTCTACGAATATATTTTTCCGGAATAAAGATGTTTTGCAATTTAAAAGGCATACGTTAAAAAAATAAATTAAGGACAATAATTTATTGTGCCTAAAAAAAAAAAAAAAAAAAAAAAAAAAAAAAAAGAAGAGCATAATTAGTAAAAAATCTATTCATATTTTTTTTTTTTTTAATTTCGAAGTAATTTTCATGAGATAAATTTTGCTTAAATTACTGGATTATATAATTAAAGATGTCACATTCTCGTTATAATAACGAAAATATGACATCTTTAATTTTTTTTTACAACTTGCTCACGTTTGTGAAAACCAGTTTTTCCTATTGTGAAAATTCTAGATTCAAAACAAAAACGAAAAAAAATTCATTTATTTAAAAAAAAAAATTTTTTTTTGTGAGGGGATATAGCGAGAATTAAAGCAATTAAGCACAAATTAATTAACGTACACTAAGTCATGAAACAATCGAATGATTATATGATAAGTAAAATAATCAACTTCAGTTTCGACAAAATATAAATAAAATTAAAAAAAAATAGAATAGATGGTGTTGTTGGTGTATAATGGCGGTTTCAAATATTTGAACGGAAAAAAGTAGTTTTACTTTTATTCATAAACAAAAGATTACCGCGTCCTCTCATCTGTTTAGTTTAGAGCTATAGAGATGAGATCCTGTTCAATGATAAGGTTTTTTTCTATCGTATAATCACCAGAAAATACGTGTAACTTTTAAAAACCTAATTCATTAAGAGAAGAATAGAGGAAGACTGGTTTCTTTATAAGAAGAGATTCCAAAAATGATAATAATGGCGAAGTAATTGGAATTCTGTGCATCACTATGTAAGTAAACAAGCGGATATTTTGATATCAGTGATGAAAAATGTTGATTCTATTCATGATGCGCATATAAAGGATTCTGTTCACATTTAATTTTTCATTGTCAAAAAGGGAGAAACTTAACGAAAACAATAAAATAGTATAAATAAATTCATAGTATCCAACAAGTGCACTCTGTAAACAAACTGCAGTAAAAAATAAAATGCATAAAAATAATAAAGAAAGTATTATTTTTGTTTTGTTTTTTTAACCATTGATAAGGGGAAAAAATGAAATAAGGTTGGCGAAACTAACGTTTACGACAGATATTTTAAAAAGCATAAGCTTTCTTAAAAACTATTTTTAAATTTTTTTATTTTTACAAGTTATTTTTAGTCATTATTTCATAAAGTGTCCTTATCAAATTCTGACAGGAAAATTATTTAAATCATTTATGATGCGATCCAAAATTAATAAATGAATGAGTAACACTGCAACAGTTATTGTTTGGGGGTGGGGGCAAAACTTGACTTCTTATTGTCAAGAGTTTTAAATTTTTATTTATTTGTTTTTTTTTTTTATTTGTTTAATTTATTGTACTTGATTTACATTACCTTCCACACACAAACTAATTAGACAAATTTATTTAGACTGTTTTTTTAACGAATTCCGATACTCCAAGTTTATGTTTACTTAAAAAAAACATAAATAATAATCCAGCCTTTGGCCTTTTTAGAGAGTTTAAAAACAAAAGTACAAAGAAAGCACAAATTTAAATTTCGTGCAATGTCCACGGGACAAGAAGAGGTAATTCGAGATTAAATGAAAGAGGGCAATAGAGTGGGTGGGTGATATTTAATTCTGTTTCTATTTATTTTTGTAGGCTGGGAATAGGAAGGAAGCAATCAATTCGATGGAACTTAAGTGGCACATAATGCGGAGGAATAGCATAGTGAATGATTACATTTTAGTGCAGAAAGGAAGCAGATGGTACTTAATGTCCGGGTTAATAATACCTAACATACGTATCGGAGTTCTAACTAATCAAGTCTTCAAACAAAATTTTATAACCAAGAAAGAATCAGAATTTAAAAATGATAAAAACTATGAACAAGTTAAAGTTTTCTGCTTTTCTCAATTCCGAGTCCCGAAGTGTGTTTTTTTTTATATAATTGTAAAATAAATTTAAAGTTATTATTATTGTAAATAATTATTCACTTTAAAATTTAAATGTGCATGATTGAAAGGTTTGAGAAATCGTAGTCAATTCTATATTTTTGGGAAAAGATCTATAAACACAGAAGTTTATTAAAAATGCAGGTAACAAAATTGCGCGTAAAAAATGTAAATATCATACGTAATAAAAAAAAAAATAAATAAATATATAAACAGAAACTTGCTCATGCCTTTGTTTGAATCTCCCACGAGATTACGTTATTAAACGTAATCAATATTAATTAAACAAAATATAAAAGTAAATAGTCTGAAATTGTTGACATTAAGTTTTTCTATTTCATTTTTGAAAAGTCAATGGCAGTGAATAAAATGGTTCGTCTCTAGACTAATTTAGGTTGAATTAATAGACACGTGTACAAAAGAGGGAGACAGTTAAACAACTACTGCATGTTGAATTCAGACATAACAAAAGAAATGCCGTTTAGAAAACTTAAAATCACGCATCAATAGTATTAATTTTTAAAAGCAATATTTCAAGAGAGGGAAGAAAAGAAAAGATGTGAAATGAACATTTACAACAAAGTCATGACGAAAGCGAATGGAGGATGTATTGTACATTACAGTGTAGAAGAAAAATAGAAAATTACTTACCTTTGTGTCTTCCTTCTTTAACAGAATAAGTTAAATCCCTAAACTCTATATCAACGGCTTTTCTTTTAGGAAGTTTGGCGAATCTTCCTCTAGTATCTTTAGTTTCTGTATGTCTCTCTGTAGAATTTTGTAAAGGATGCAAGGCCATTGCACCTCCATTAGCTTCAAGTTTTTTAGCTGCAGCTCTGGCCTTCGCATTAGTGGCCATCTGGTTAGGAGGAATGTGGACATGAATAGACAGTAACTCTGCCATTTCTGATCTTTCAGGAAGTCTTAAAAATACAAAAACAAACAATTATGTAACCGATGTAAGGAATAACAAATCCTTCGCTGTGTAATTATTTCTTTAATTTTGTTTAAAATTTTCGAGACAGAGTAGCCAACTCAGCTATAACGTCTGCATACGATTAGGTATATTTACTAAGTTTAGCTTAGGCACAAGGCCACAAGCACAAGAAACCCAGTGAGGGTTGAACTCACTGTACAGTAGTAATATCTTATGAGAGCAATTTACTAGCCATTACAACACGACACAGAACCCATAACTAACGGCCATGCTCTGAAGGTTACTTCGTTTTGTAGTCTGTAGAGGATTAAGTAATGGATGAGACCATTTTTTTTACAGAGGGTGTTACAGGTTGTCTGAAATGCTATTTTTATCACTAACTTAATTTTTCTTAAAAATAAATGTTTTTATAAGCAAATTTATATCAATATATTTTTTATATATGTATATATATATATAGCATCTTTTAAAACTTTAAATCATATCGAAATATTTAAAATTAGTGAGAGTTTATTTCACGAATCGTAACTTACACTCACCAAAAATGAGTTTGTCCCTGATGGCAGAAAGTAGCTTTGTTTCGCACACAATAATCTCTCAAGATTATCTCATAATCTTCTTAAAAATAATTTTTTTGCCTCTCATTGTACACATTTAGAGAAAGAGAGATGGAATAAGGTATTAGCACTGAACTTTAATGTGTTTCTTTTATTTTTTCAAAAGTGAAAAGATTTTATTTAATCTAATCAAATTGATATGAAAATAATTAACTGATTTTAAATTAATGTTTAATTTAAAATCAGTTACTAAATTCCAATTTTTTGTGTGTTGTTAAAAAATAAAACTGAATTGTACTGCAACAACTGTGAAAATAAAAACGCAACATATACTTAATTCTAGTACACTTATCAACAAAAGTTGGGAATGTTTAGTTTAAAAAAGATAATTTTAAGATTCCCAGATAAAAAAAACAAAAACAAAAAAAAACACACATTCCTATACCTTTTACAAAAATGATCCATTATTCAATAATACAATATGCATGCATACATAGTTACAATAGTGTTTTTAAAGTTAACTTAACACTAATTATAACAGCCATACAAAGAGAGTCAAAATAGATTTATTAAAAATAGATATGTGGTATACTAATAAATAGGTACATAACTACACTTGAATATTTGTATCATAATGAAAACAATTCCCACAAAAATTTAAATTAGCAAAATTATAAAAATAGTCATCATAAAAAGCAAAGTTGTACATTCATTAAAATGTACACACGGTTAAACTGTCTTACTACTAAAAAAATGTTGCTTCATAATATTTTTATTTCTAAAAACAATAAAAATTAACATTATTTTAGTTGTAGAAGTATGTAAATATGCTTACACACACATATACATACATGCATATATAGAGAGGCATTAATAATAAAAGGGTAAAGGCCAACACTTCATAATATCAACTGTGAACATGGTCACAATGTGCTGACTGTGTTTGGAAAAGAAAAAAAAAATCCCATCACTATAAATGCACATATATAAAAATTTACATATCCAGTTAGAATTTTAAAAAAAAACATACTTGATATGGCAAATAGAATAGCCGAAAATGGTCACATATGTAGAACATTTGGACAGTTTTACACACTTTATGTTCAGAAAAGAAAACATTTATATGAACACAAGGAAAATTTAATAAAAAGCTGAATTGCAGTATCTTGTCAGTTGTCTTTAATGAAACTTGTATAAAAGAAGAATTGCTGCCCAAATACATAATTATGTGTGTGTGTGTGTGTGTGTGGTAGTGGCAAAGGGTTAATTGGGAACCAGGGCATGCAGTCCATTATGCAGGCTAATTGGCAAGGTGAATAAGGAAAAAGAGACCCTTGCAAAAAAAAATGTTTTTCACTAATTTTTAAGAAAAAAATTAAGTAATTTTGGTTTAATTTTGTTCACAATTTATCAAATATGCAGTTTTTATTTTAATGAGACATAGACATTTTTATTTAAAATTTTAAAAAATGTTTAAAATAAGTTTCTAATTGTTTGACAACAGGCAAATGGCATTGACTAATGACTGGAAAATGGAAATTTGTAATTTTGACATACCAAATTAATATTGTTTTAATTATCCAAATGTCCTTTTAAGATAAAATTCAACTTTTCTTCTTTAAAATAACATCAACATTAATACAAGAAATTTGAATTTAAATACTTTTAATTTAATTTTAAAATTATATATTGCAGTGATTTTTTAAAATGTAATTTAACAAAATTCAACATGTTTAATGAAACAATATACAATATTATCAAGAAATGTTTTTATATAACTGTAAAATTAAATCTTAAGGTATTGAAACAGATGAAAACTAAACTTTTAATCACAAAAAATAAACTTCACCAGTTGCTCCTTGCCCTATGTATGAACTGGTCAAAAATTTTCTGAGTAATGGTCACATGACTGAATCCGGTCAAGAATAATCTCCATGGGTTAAAACTTTTTAAAAGTAAGTAAAAGAAAGAATTTTTGATGTAATACTAAAGTCATCAGACATTCCATATATACTCTTCAGAACCGAATAATACAAATTTTTCATCTAAATCTGTCTGACTATAAGTCCTTTGAATAGGCATGTCTTTGATTTCAGCTGCAAGCAACAAAAATATCATCACTTCAGTAAAGAGTGTCTACTGGCTTAATACAGCTAGAAAGCAAGCAAAAGAATTTCTGCTGTTTGGTGGCTTTCTCTCTGGTGCCCCCCGCCACTTCATTATTCTGTCTCTCTTTTCCATTCACTCAGTTTGATTAAAACAGGGAAGGCTAAAGCCATGGCCTTTTCTAATGCAAGTGAAAGAATTTCTGTTTTCAGTGACTGCCTCTCTTTCACCCGCTTACTATTTCTCATACTCCTTACTAAAAAAGCTAGTAAATTCATTGCTTTTACTTGTAACATTTCTTGCTAAACAACAAGCATTTACTCTACTTACACTCCCTAAATAATATCACTTGTAACAATTATCCTAAGAAATGAAGAATGGGAAATACAAAAAATACAAGTACAAAGAGGATAGTGAAAAATATCAATAATTAATTTTATATTACACAAAAATATTTATCCTGGAAAAAATGTAAGGCATACAGTGCAGGTATTGCATACATGGACCTTTCACTCCTGTTGTAAGGATATGTGTATACATTAAGCCTGAAGATTACAGATATAGCATACCTTAGAACTATATTTCTTCATATATATATATATATATATATATATATATATATATATATATATATATATATATATATAAAGTGGACACTGATGTCAACACCAAGTAGCAACAGTCTATTTCATGCTTGAATGCAATCATCAAGCGTGACCTTCACTGTTTGGTGTTAATTTCAATGTCCAAGTTATCTTGTGTTAAAATTTCTTTACCAGTTTTTGTACAGTTAACAATATTCAAATGATTTATTAAAGATATCCATTTTTTTTTTTTATTCAGACCCTATGTCAAAAAAACCTTTATTGAAACCTTGTACAAATGTACAACAGCCTGTACTATATTATACATACATATGTGAGCAAAAATGTTGGACATTATCCTCTGTCACATTGTGGCACATTAAAAAAAGAATTAATCCTATAATTAACATATAAATTTGTTAATTGAAATATGTAGAATGATAATTAAGGATTTACTGGACAAGTGAAAAGTAATTCTTTCAGGAAGTATGCTCCATAACAATAGAATAATCATAATCCAATCAGAGATGTTCAATGATTATATTGTTCTACAGTTTTTGCTTCTTAATTTTATTTTTTTTATGTCATTTGTCACCAAATCTGCAAGGTGTTTATTCTTCTTATAGGACATATAATACTGACATTCCTATTTCACACTAATCTGAGATTTAGACAAGTCACTGAAACATGCAGAGGAATTATACTGTCATATTTTATTATCCTCTCCAAATAGGATATTCACAGTATCAAATTTTCAATAATAATAATGTTAAACTATTTCATTACTTTGATAACAATCTACTCAACACAACATTTTACTAATTACAAATCTACTAGTTAAGCAAAAAAGAAGCATAAATAGCTATTGCTTTGATATATGTCTTCATGTAGTTTTATTATTTCTTTTTAATTACTTTTTAATGTTTGTAAAAATTACTGATTCTTCTGCTACAGAAGGATTCTGTATATGAATACAAAATTTGCTATATAAGACAACTTATATACATCTATATTCCAAGCTTTTGGTTTAAGTGTTATTTCCATTTACTTTTAAATTGATGCCAAAATTGAAATCTTCAATGTTAACAGTAGATTTTTAGCTTACCACATCAAGAGATGACTATTTAATTAGTCATTAGCCTAACAGTTCTGATAAAGCAGCTATATTTCAATTTAAAACTTGACTATGATTATGTTATACTTCAGGATTGTTGTAGTTTATCTAGTCAGCAGACATTTTGGCTGGAAATAGGCCAGTGGTTATAATGTTTTTGACTGACAATGTTTGATATAAGCATCATAATTAAAGGAAACCATTTTGTATTTAAAAATTCTATTACTAATTCTGCAAAGTTTTCCAATCCTGTTTCTTACATTTTTATAACATTTAATGTAAAGAAAATATATTTTTATTTTTGGAATATAACATTTTTCCAACAGATATCTTTTTGAACCACTTAATAGTTTGAAAGCTATGAAACTTAAATATACCATGTGAGATTATGTGAACATTGTTTGAAAATAATTATTTGAAAACAATTATTCAAAAAAATTTATTCAAATTGTAAATTATTTAAATGAAAATTAATTGAAAGGACAATTATACTAAATGATAATTATTCAAAATACAAAATCCTTTATTGTAATAAAAATGTAAAAATTAAAAGAGAAAATACACAAATGATAATTATTCAAAATACAAACATTGTTAAAAAAAAAACAATTTAGTAAGAAAAAAATCTTTATAACCTTAAGTTATATGATACTGCATGCAAATAGTCAACTATTGAAGAGTACTCTGTAAGGATGCCATTAATTTTTAAGTTTTCCATTTATGTCATAGTATTTCTTGACACTCTTGATATTTTGGCAACCTGCTCTTAATTTAGCAATATGAATTTCTTGCAAGTCCCATTCCCTTTTAAGAGCATCTTAGTATTTCTATATTATGGGATGATGGGATGACACTTGCTGCAGAAAATCCCTATTCTTGCTGCCTTTCAAGAGCATTATTAGTTCTAGGTAAATCAGCATTTACTCTCTCAAAGCAAGACCACATACATATTTCTAACATAGGTATTTCAAATTATCATTTAGTATAATTGTCCTTTCAATTATTTTCATTCAAACAATTTGCAATTCAAATAAATGTTTTTCAAACAATTGTTTTCAAAGAATTATATTTGAACAATTTTCTCAATACACGATGCAATTCTTTATCCAACAGAAAAGTAATAAAATTAAAAAAATCTCCTGACAAAATATATCTATATTCATATTAATAAGATAAGGACAGAAGCAAATATATTGATTACAAATGAATCAAATAAGCAGTTCAAATAAATTATCAAAATCTATATGTCAAATCTATGCTATGTTTTACTTAAATTAGTGCAAGCATTCAAGTCTGTTTAATAGTAATAGCCTGCTTCATCTAGGAGAGTTCTTTTTTTAATTAGTTCTGTTGCATACAAATGCATATTTGTTTCAGTATTTAAACTCTAAATGTGCATGTAAAATTCATGTTGATCAGAAAGGCTAGTCACATTCCAAAGTACATATTAATTGCTCTTCTCATTGACCTCTGTCATTATTACTCACTGACCAGATATTCTTGACTTCAGTCAACTTAAATTTGAATATACACTAATGATCAGTATCAAGTAAAGCAGTACATGTATCAGTGTTTTTTGTACTTATAATATTCTGGTGAATTACTTTGAGACTGCATGTCTTTTTACTAAAAGTTAATGTCTGCTCATATACATTATGTTTCCTAGTGGCATATTTTCTTGAAGTTGAAGTTAGTTATTTACATTTGCACAATTGTTTCTTCATGAAATATTCCACAAATTGTAAAGAAAAAGTCAAAGTTTGCTATAACTTATTCCATACACCTGTCAAAGAATATTATTTTCTTAATTTTGTTGCTAGCGAGTTTAATTTTCCCATTAATTTTCCCATTATATTCCATCAAGAATAAGTAATAACCAATAAAACAAAAAGGAAGAGAAAAACTGATAGAAGAAAAAAGGGGAAAGGAAACATAAACTGTGAAGAAAAGAGCAAAAGACAGCAAACAGTGCTCTATGTATAAATTACCAATGCAGTAAATACTGCTTCCCAGCATCATGACTCAGAAAGAGACAAAATTAAGTTTCATGCTACAGCAATCATCAAGCAATCCAAATGTAAATGAATAAAGGAGGAACCGAAAAATTAATATTAACATAAAAATTGTAGACTACCATAATAACAGCATGGATCCAAATTTTGAAAGAGCACTTCCAGAACATTTTCAAGAATAATTGAGGTAGTTCTAAAAGCCAAGACAAATTGTGATTGTTCTAAAAGCAACGTAGTACCAGAAGACTATACATAATAAAGTGACTTGGTATGGATTTGAAAATGTTCTGGAAATGCTCTTTCAAAATATGGATCCCTGCTGTTATTACATCAGCCTACAATCATTCTAAACTGGTTGACTGCACATCCAGGATTTGAATCACTATTTCCACCACATCCCAAAGGTGGTCTACAGGATTGAGTGATCCTTAGTAAATTATAGCCTCAGTTTCTTGTTCCTATCTGACAGGAGTGGCACTGCTATTGTAGCCCATCTGCTTCAATGTTCAATGTTTCATATATTCAGAATTGCTTTTCTGTATACCTCCATTGTAATGAGTGGTTATTTCATTTATTGTTGCCTATAATCCCTACAGATAGTTGAGCTTAAACATTGTAGTAAATCAGCAGTTTTTGCAATACCCAGACCTACCCAATCTGGCACCAATGGTATATTCAAAGCCACAAATGACTTTTCTTTCTATATTAATGCACGAAAGGAAATCCAGCAGGTTGTCATGTCCCTGTTTAAACGGACTATATCCATTAAATTGCTACCATGTCATTGGCTGATTTTCAGGCATTTATTCATTTGTACTTAATTATGTGACTAGTGAGTATAATATATATATATATATATATAGAAAAAGATTTTCACCAGCATATTTCTAGAGGATAATGCTTTTAAGGCAAGCAAGTCTTTGTAAATAAAGTGTTCAGTATTAAGAATAGAGCATTAATAGTAAACAAATTGTAGTATCATATGCAAATGAGATAGGACAAACATAAAAGGAAAGCAACTGGTAAACACAAGAGAAATCATGAGAGACAAGTACAAATGTCCTGCTTTAGGAAAAGTATGCTCAAATTGCAAAAAGAGAGATCATTTTCAGAATACATGCAAATACAAAAAGAAACTAGAAAGAGTATAAAAAGTACAAACGCCACTCTGAAGAAGAGTCTGAAATATTTACAGTGAATACGCAAAAAAAAAAAGGAGAATAAAAATAAGGATAAATGTCCAGATATTTAACATGCAAGTTGATACAGGCATAGAAGTCATGTTGATACCAAAAAATTTCTGGATCAAATTGGGACAACTTAAATTAAAAAAAAAGCAACATCCAATTAAAGCAATTTGATGGAATGACTATAGGAATAATGGGTACATTTCAAGGCTATTTTGAAACTGATAAGCATTTTGAAGTAATTCCCATTACAGTTGTAGAACACAAAAAAGATCATGGATTACTAGGAATTGAAGTATGAAAAGTCGATACAGCAAGGTTAATCAATTCCATGGAGGCACAAGAAAATGAAATTGGATTATAGAAAGGCTATAAAGCAAGCATTTGTCTAATAGAAAATTATCACCCAAAATATATCAAATCAAGAAAAGTTCCAATTCATATCCTACCTTTGGTAGTGGCCAAATTAAACAAAATGATACAACAAGGCATACTAGAAAGAGTGACTCAAGGTGGTAGCAATTGAGCATCACCGATAGTAGAGATAAAGAAACCTGGCAGATTTAAGCATTTGTGATGATTACAAGATAGAGGTAAATCACCAGATATATTCAGACTATTTTCCTTTGCCAAATATCAAAACTGTGAGCCATAAGTTAGCAAAAATGGAACACTTTGCAAAAATTGATCTCAAGGCAGCATACAACCAAATGAGAAATTGATGAGAAGTGCAAGGAAGTCACCACGATAAACACCCCTATAGGCTTACTAAGGTGGATTTGTCTACCATTTAGGGTTAAGACTTTGAGTCATATTTTTTAGAAACTAATTGGGAGAGTCTTATTAGGAAAAATAAGAAATAGGATAATATACCAGGGAATATATGTGTAGGGTCAAGAACTAAAGAAGAATTGAAATATGAAACAGCAAATTTTAGTGAGATTGAAAAAGACAGTTATGACTATAAACAAAGACAAGTGTAATTTTGACTGCAAGAAGATATCATATTTAGAATATATGAAAGATATATTGAAAGAAGGCATATCACCCGATGATGGATTAACAAAGAAAATAACAGAAATAGCTCCTCCAACAAATATAAAGAAATTAGAATCCTTTTTGGGGATAATAAATTTTTATAGTATATACCAAGATATAGCGATGTAATAGAGCCATTTCCAGAATTACACAAAAAAAATAATTTATTTAAGTTAAGACACTAGTGGCAAACTAGCACTTTTGAAACACTAAAGAAGATATAGAGGAACAAACCAATTGTGAATGTTTTTGATCCGCAAAAAAAAGTAACATTAAACACAGACATGAGTGAAAAGGTAATTGCTACAATTATATCACAAGAAAAACACCTAATCATGTATATATCAAGAAGGTTAATGCCAGCCAAGATTAACTACTCAAATATTGAAAAAGAAACACTAGCAATTGTATGGAGCATGGAAAGGGCACAAGACTTTTTGGCAAGAAAAAAATTCTTATTAAAACTGAACCACAAACCATTGGAATTCATATTTAACCTGAGAAATGAATTGCTAAAAGTAACATCATCAAGGATTTTAAGATGAGAGATAAAATCATGGCATTCAATATTGACATAGTATACATAAAAGGGAACACTATCCCTCATGTAGATGCTTTATCAAGATTACACTTCAAGAATGAAACAGAAGAAAAACAGGAAAATGCTGAAGACAAAATAATACACTGGGGAGAAATGGACGTTCTTCCGCTAAGTCAACTCAAAATATAAACAAAGCAAGACCCAATATTAAGCAGAATAGTAGAGAGAATAAAAAATAATGTATGGAGTAATTGCATGATGGCAGAGTGACCCTTTAAAGAAACAAAGCACAAACTGACCATAGAAAATGGCATAATATGCAATGGAGATATAATTGTAGCTCCACAAATACTGAGAAGGGACATATTAAAAAGAGTACATGATGGTGTGCACTGTGCACTGTGGCATAATGGCAATGCAAAAAAGATTAAAGTTACAAGCTTGGTGGCCAGGGTATTCAAAAGTTGTAGAGGACTACATTAAAAGATGCCCAAAATGTGTGGAAATAAAAAAAATTCAAGCAAAGAAAAATTCACTCATGGCCCAAGAAAGCAGAGCTATGAGTCCACATGGATCACACACACATCAATGGTAGGGGATTTTTCTTAGTATTAGTGGACTTGTATTCAGGATGGCCAGAGATTGTCAGAGTAAAAGACAGAAAAGCCACCACAATAAATCAAGTACTAAGAACTATATTCTCAAGGAATGGAGTAACCCAAACAATAGTCGCTGACAATGCACCCGAATTTTTCAATGAGATCTTATGTGCATGGTTAAAACAGATTAGATGTATTCCATTCAAGACTCACCATATAATCCACAATCTAATGGCAATGTGGAAAGAATGGTACAAATGGTGAAAATGGGGTTATAATCATTCTCACCACTTAATTGAAAGCATAGAAGCATATTTACCGAAAATGCTCCGAAAATGTTATAGATCCATTCCACATGCAGGAAAAAAAATGATCCCTTCAGTAGTAATGTGTAGGCAAATCAGAGCCCCTATAACTATGTTCTTTTCAACGAAAGAAAAGGTATGATACAGAAAGAACAATGAGACTGATCCAGAAGAAGCATGTTTCTTGATACAAAAAGAGCACAACACTGCTATACTGAAAAAACAGGACAAAATGTAATATTACATACAGATCAATTCTGAAGCAGAAATGAACTGGATGATGTGGAAATGGAAGATCAAGAACAAGAAGAGACAGAAAGTCATAAAAATGGAACAGAGCAGGAAATGTAAGAAAGTGAGAGTGAAGAAGAAAATGAAGAAAGACCAAGATCACCATTAAAAAGAAGACAAGAAAAACAAGAGCACAGTACGAGAATAATCAGAAGTAGTAGAAGAAAAAACAAGGATGTACAACCTCTTCATTTCAGGGAGGTGTAGTATCATATGCAAAGTGTGATAGGACAAGCATAAAAGGAAAGCAACTGCATTACTCAGTGAACCTGTTTGCTTAACATAACATGGAAAACTGTGCTACGACTGCTACCACAGAGATACACCCAACATAACAGAAATAAAACAAAATGTTCAGACTTATCTTTACAACTCACTGAACTGATATCCACTCATCAAGGGTTAGATTATATAATTCCTAAAAGATGTTATTTAATTTCTTTAAAAAGAAAGAACAAATAAAATAAAAATAAGTTGATGTCAAAAATTAACATCTTAAGAAATAAAGGAATCATGGACAGTGGAATGAGAACAATCTATCTCTGCAGATTAAATAAAGGGTCTAGTTTGAAATTCCCTGAAGGTTACTCAGATCAACAGACACCTGAATAAAGCCAGAGAGCATAATGACTGAAACCTTGTGATAATAACAACAAAGATGAGGACATTAGTTCAAATATAAATAATGATAACTCCGCATTCTAGAAATTAAGACAGTTCTTGTGATATTCAAAATAGCTTGATATGTAATGGGCAGACCATTCATGAACATCTTGTAGAAGAAAAATATAACTTGTTGCTTTTTATGCTCATTTTCTATAGAAAAGATCACATCTGAAATAACTAAAAAGAATTATTCTTATTAATAAGTAATATTTTATGAGTTTTATTATTTTGCATTAGTGATTAATCACTATACTCCAAGTTAATATATGTTTACGAGATATTTATATCAGAATCAATAAATACAAGATGAAAGTATTGTAACTTGGAAGAAAGTTTCTATGCTACAAGGATTAACTGATTTGTTATTTGTTTACATGTCTAATGCAGGTCTGTTTAGACATTATTGGAATAAATATGCACCTTTATTTTTAATATTTTTTATAAAGGCCTTTCAGTTGTCTAAACAGCACAAATTGATAGATTAGCAGATTCAGAGTCACAATAATAATTATGTATAACTGTGAATGATTACCTTTTCCTAAGTATGATATTAGTCTTCTCTGGAGGTTAAAATATTATTTATTGGATTATACTTAGTATTGCTAACTTTCCAGGTATATAAGGTGGTACTGAAAAGTTTTCCAGCTGTACATGCTGTGATTGTACAATAGAACAGAAATGCATCTACAGCTAATACTCATTGGTACCCAGTCTGCTGAGTCAGTCTGCCAATAGGCTTTGTGTTATCTTCTAATGTTCAATTATATGAGATTTTGTAACATTACATTGGAATGGCTGTTTACAATCACTAGCAAATTCAAATAAGATTTCTTTATCAAATTTTGCATGAAGCTCAGCACATCTCCTACTAAGTGCCACAAAATTCTTCAGCAGAATATTCTTTCAGTCAAATGCAGGTTTTTGAGTGGTATATGTATTAAATCTTTAAAATTCAATACACTCACACCCACCCTATAAATATCAGCTCTCAATTCCTGCATTTTTTGTGAAGATATCATATATTATGACAGAGTATACATGGGGCAGGTTACAGCAGGTTGAACATTGAGAGCCAATATTTACAGGGCAGGTTTGGGTACATTGAATTCTAAAGGGTTAAAGGCTAGTCATGTGTCAGTTCATGATAATAAATGTGCAGTGGGTGGCTAACCACATGCAAAATGCAAGAGAATAAGGAAAAAAATGTAAACTCTTTCATGAGAACAGTCAATGAGAAATCAATCCATCAGCTCTTTCATATCGGTGGAATTAGTTATGGAATTTGCTAGGAGAGCCCGATGAAATACAAAGACATATATTTCTATTTATTTTAATTCTGTCTTGTTTATTTCATAAGATTAAGCATGCATTGCACAAATCCCTTGTAGTTTTATGTTGTCTTTGATCATTTGTCAATACATGAGGATACAATGTATATGGATGTACCTCTAGATGACCAGCTGATCTCTCTTTTAACCTAGATTTAACAAGAAAACCTGTCTTGTCTCTTTCAATGCCTCAAAAAACAAAATAGTGACATCCATCATCACTAAGTGGACCCTGAATTTTCATCTCTCTCAGGGAAACTCTGTGTCTTGAGTGCCTATTGGGACTAAAACTCAATCTAGTCCTCAAATGAAACTCATATATATGATCCATTGACAAAGATACTGGGAAAATGGTCAGTTCCCTGTATCACTCCAGTAAATAACTGAATCCTACTGCTATCCTTTACCTTTACAAGAACCAGATCAAGTTGAAAATGGAGTATTACTACCACATATGAGCAGGAGCTGCCCAGTCTTCATTCTTCACTATCAATAGAGTACAAATGTGTCTCCACGTTCTTGTGGGTGATGAATTATTTTCATCCCTACAAACCCTTTTCCATAGACAAAACATTACAAGCTATATCCATGGAAAGTGTTAAAACAAACTACATTCCTTATTTCTACCAGTTTCAAGCAGCTTCTTCCCACAAACTTCTGTTTTATGGAACCAAATACAAAGAGGATGCTTCCTTGATCACTACAATCTTAACCTGTCTAGGGTTTACTGTTATCTTCCCCACAAACTGTAACCTACTACTTCAAGTGGCTCTTGGGGCTTGTATAGAGTAAACATCATTTAAAAAAAATATCCTTCAGAATAATAACAATTCTACAAACATAACATGACAGTCTGCAGGGGAAAATAGACGAGTCAAAGAGGAGGGCTGGAAAATTGCTATGGCCTGTCAGAAAAGATTCAGATCTGCAGTTCATGCAATATCAGGAAAATATTCAGAAGCAGTTCCACTTTATAGAGAAATCTCTGCAGAGTCAAGACTAAGATGAGAGATAATATGACCAAGAACTGTGTTGACTCTATACTTTGCAGTTGTGTGAAAGAATATAAAGTTGAAACAAGCTGCCTCTTAAAAGTAAGGATGAAGAAAGAAATTTGAAAAGCTATAATGAGGGAAGTGATAATGAAATCAGACATGGCTGATCCTCTCTGGAGGGAAAAGGGTAGCCATCAGTGCCTATGAATCTTAGACATCTGAAAGAATCAGCACATATTCTTGGCTATGAGAACTGTCTTAGTAGGCCTAGTATAAAAATAAATACAATATAGGAACCACTAATAAAAAAAATGGAAAAGAAATGAGAGCAGGTTTTCAAAAGCAGCAGTTGTAACAAAAGAGAAATTTTAATGAGTGGCAAGCAGCAGCACTCATCTGCAGTCAGATTAGGTTTAAGGCTCCAAGTTCTCCATACAGAATTGTTTCACAGGACAATAGTCTAGTGGATTAAAGTGTTGGTTCATGAATTTGGTGACATAGTAATTGTGAGTTCAATCCCCAAGCTGTGAAGTGTCAAAACAGGATAAGTAATAACTGAGCAATATTAAAAACGAGACCAGATACAACTGGCACAAGAACAATCTACCCCAATAGATTAAATAAAGGGTTCAATGCAAAATTCCCTGTAGGTTGCCTGGATCAATATACACCTAATGAGAAGGCTAGAAAATATAATGGCCAAAACATTTTGATAACAACAACAAAGATGAGGATAAGTTTGCATGTAAATAATGATGACTTCTCATCCTAGAAATTCAGAAGGAAATGAACAAATGTAAGTATAGAAAACTAAACATTTTCCTTAATTTAGAAATCAAAATATCTCAAATGGAAATCAATCTTGAGTACTTATGCTATTGTATTAAATGTCAAAAATATTAGAAGTACAAGACAGACCAAAGTCTTGAAATTGAATTTTATATTCTTATCACCTAAAGAATATGTAAAAAGCTCCTCTTACATTTAATACTGAATATCCTATCACTAACTTGTATCAAGTACAATACACACCTTTTTTGTAATAACCATTTTGTGATCTAAATTTTAACCTTATTTAAACCACAACTATCATCAACACCATTACCACTATTAACAAACACTTCAAATTTTGACCTAAAATTTATGCACCAATTTAAGGAGTGCCGTTGTATGTATGTACATATTCTGTAATAGCTTTGTTGAAAAATAGTTTTAAAAATTAACCCAAATATTCAAAATATGATTATCTATTCTGACTACAAATAATCAGTGGAATTTTTAATGACCATGAATATGTATATTTTTCTGAGAGATATAAGAAACCATCTTTGTTCAAGACTAATGTTTCTTGGTTAGGTTTTCAATAAATAATAACAATAAATGTTTGAGGCATTATAAGAAGGGAATCAAAAGTTATATAACTTTAAATTATGATTGTAGAAGGAATCTAAAATCTAAACAGAGATAAATGATAAATCAGAGAACATCTAAATGTTCCTCTATATATCAATATATTATTAGAGGTAAGAGAGATATTGAGAAGACCTATGAGAATTTTTCCAACTAACTGATTTTAGCAGTTTATAATAATAAATAAATTAAATTGTGCAAGTTTTCAAATTAAACTAACACACATTAATTATAAAAATTACATAAGCTATAAGCTGTCTGGTCAGTGTTTTATAAAATCAATAAAGTATATATATATATATATATATATATATATATATATATATATATATATATATATGTATACACACACACACACACACATATATATATATATACATACACACTTGTTGAACTACTATAACCTCTCCCTTTTATATATATATATACATATATATATATATATATATATATATACACAGAGAAATATATACAAATATATATCCTTGACTGATGCCAAGTCAGTCAGGTTACGATCCTAGCTAGAGGCAACCAGACGTCTAGGCACACTGTGATACAGTGAAACAGTCTGTCTGTGAATGACAATATATATGCGCTTGAAAAATGTTTTTCAGTTGAGCTCTCTGGGAAGGAAATGTGGGTTTGTAAACTGACTATTATGGCTAATAATGCAAGACTCTTCAGTAAATTTAATTTAACGGAGTTCTCTCAGTGACTGTGTGTTTCTCTAAAAGTAAATACGCTTCAATTCACCTTCGACCCATCCATGCACCAACGGCTTAGTGGTAGTATCCCAGACAGATGCCAATTCAGTCAGGTTTCAATCATATCTAGAGGCAACAGGAGGTCTAGCCACACTGATGAGCTGTGATACAGCGAAACAGTCTGTCAGTGGCTGACGGTATATATACATATATATATATATATATATATATATATATATAAATAGACACACAAATATATATATACATATGCACACAAAT
>OZ010578.1:63690227-64127727 GCA_963932145.1 Acanthosepion lycidas
TATATATATATATATATATCCTTGTGCAGGTATGCAGAAAATAGAAAAGAACACGTTGGGTGCATAATCCGGGGTTCCTTAGTATTTTTGTTTTTATTTTTAAAAAACAATGCTCCATACAGAAGTAGAGCTTATATTATAATAATATTTTTTGTTTAAAAATATGATTCCTTCGCTACATAAGAGTTCTCATGTTTCAAAAACGTGAGCCGAAATCATCCAAATAATTAATAAAATTAAGTTGGATTGAGGTGTTTAGTCACGTTTCATCTTCAAGCGAAATTTTAGGAATAAGCTATCTCTCGGTTTACGTGTATTTTTACAGAATTTGTTATTGTGGGAGTGGCTATACTATTTTCATTCTTTAAGTGGTCAGGGAGTTAATTCTTATCAGTAGATTCATCATCCTCTGAGAGGTTTTGCTAAGGTTGGGTAGGGTATCCATTTCAAGGCTAATGTTTACGGTCATCCTTTAGTTGGTTCCCAGTGAAGGATATTTTTATGGCGCGCCTGCAGTTGTTCTGTGTCTGGAGAATTGTCTCTTATTCTTGTCTATCTGATTATCTATTTATTTATTTGTTTACAAATAAATAAATAGATAAAACACCAAAAGTAAAATGGAAAAATAAAACACCAAAAGTAAAATGGAAAATAGTAAATAGAGCAAGAACCTGTAGAACCTGGGATGACCCATGCCTCTTATGCTTACAGGAAAAACTACACATCATTAAATTCCTAAATAATGAAAAATTATTAAACCATAGGCAGGAGTTAACGGTTTTTTGCCGACATCAACAGACTTTCGCATTAGATAATTAGCATAAAAAAAAAAAAAAAAAAAAAAAAAACATAGCTAAGTAAAATTCTAAAAAGCTCAGCCAAACCCTTAAATATGAAAAACCCCTTTTTGTCGTCGTCAAAAAAAAAAAAAAAAACGAAATTCAATGCAAAGCGATCTGTATATTAAACACCCACTTAAATAAACAAATAAATAAATAGATAATCAGATAGACAAGAATAAGAGACAATTCTCCAGACACAGAACGACTGCAGGCGCGCCATAAAAATATCCTTCACTGGGAACCAACTAAAGGATGACCGTAAACATTAGCCTTGAAATGGATACCCTACCCAACCTTAGCAAAACCTCTCAGAGGATGATGAATCTACTGATAAGAATTAACTCCCTGACCACTTAAAGAATGAAAATAGTATAGCCACTCCCACAATAACAAATTCTGTAAAAATACACGTAAACCGAGAGATAGCTTATTCCTAAAATTTCGCTTGAAGATGAAACGTGACTAAACACCTCAATCCAACTTAATTTTATTAATTATTTGGATGATTTCGGCTCACGTTTTTGAAACATGAGAACTCTTATGTAGCGAAGGAATCATATTTTTAAACAAAAAATATTATTATATTATATATATATATATATATATAGAAGCCTAACAAAAATGCAGGCACAAATTGAAATACAAGAAGACAAAACAATACACTTTACAAAGAAATACACAGAGATTGATAACAAATTATTAACAAAAATAAAGGAATTATGTCCCAAAGAAACTCACCAATTCCTGTCAGAATTATGAGTGTCAAAATGTAAAACAGAAGAGGAAAAATCTCAGAATATCTTGGAAAGAAAGATAACCTGGTTGAAAGCATTACCAAGAAAAGAAAAATTGGAAAATGAGACAAACCCCCAAAAAACAATCCAAACTCACAAAAAAACACAGTACTCAACACAAAACAACCATCAGCAAATACAGAGAAACCCACCCAACTGAGTCAAAAACCTAAATATCTACTATTACAAAAACAGACCCGCAAGGTAAGCACCATAACCCATTCTACCATACGCAAACACATCCACGAAGACACCCACATTACAAACACAATTATGAACATACACTGAACAGAGCAAAAACAGACCTGCACAGACCACCACACCATAACACATTCAGAAATACTACATCCGAGATTCACTAAAGAGTTCATTATCAATAGTATAGACCTAATTCTAAACAATAACACCTTTGAATTTGACAACAAAAACTATATCCAAACCCTGGGTACTGCAATGGGAACAAAAATGGCACCAACATATGCCACCCTAACATTAGCTTACCGAGAAGAAAACCTCTATGAAAGGATAGAACAAATATTTGAGGAAAATATAAAAACCCAATTCAATAAATCTTGGAAAATATACTTAGGTGATTGCTACATTTTCTGGAAATCCTCATGTGGTGATATTAACCAATTCCACACTCTACTTCAAAACTTACACCCAAAAATCAAATTCATGCAAGAATATAATTTTAACGAATTACCATTTTTAGATATACTCATTAGAAATAAAAACAACCACATAATCACAGATATCTACCACAAGGCTACAGACACCCAACAATATCTTCATTTTAAGAGCCATCACCCAAAAAGGTGCCTAAAAACCATCCCCTATTCTCTAGCACATAGTGTTTATACTATAGTGACTAATAAACACCTCCAAAAAACCCACCCTTAAGAACTACATAAAACTCTAAAAAAACGAGGCTACGCCACAACACTAATAAACAAAGGTTTTGAACTCGCAAAAAAAATTCCTCTAGACCAACTTAGAAATAAAAAGGAACATAACGTCGAACAAACTCTAGCATATGTCTCAACATACAACAAAAACAATCCAGAATTATTCACAGAAATTACAAAAAATCTAGACCTACTTAGCAAGAATAATAAACTGAAAAATATACTGATAACAACCAAAATAATTAAAAGCAAACACCAATCTAAAAACTTAAAACACATATTAACCTCATCCAAGTTTAACCAACACACAATACAGGAAGTCACAAAATGCAACAAAAACGATGTGGGGTTTATGACATCATTATAGAAGGAAACTCCTACACTTTTGAAAGCCCAAAAACAACATTCATAATAAATAAAAACTTAAACTGCAAGTGTTATTTATGTACTCAAATGCACAAAATGCAAGAAGTCATATATAGGCATCAGCCAACAACTGAACAACAGGGTCTCCCTGCACAAAAGCAACATAAAATTACCAGACAACAGAAAACTTTTTGTATCACAACACATCTTCAAATGTAACCAGGGAAAATTTAAAATTATGCCAATATCTCAAACAGACAATTATTCTTACCTACAAATACAAGAAAAAACTTCATAAACAAATTTAAACCAGAACTAAATAGATCATAACCCCACATGCAAAAGCACACAGCAGGCACGCATAGTGACTGAATACAGTGATCAAACCACTCACATACATGCCCGCACGCTCATATGCGGGTGTTTGAGGGGCACGAATGTGTGTATATATATATATATATATATATATATATATATATATATATCACAGGCACACACACAAACCCCACACAACTTAGGAAGCATGTGTGTATGTGTGTACATATATATGTGTGTGCATACTGATTCCATGTAACTTGGGAAGTGTGTGCATGCGCGTATGTGTGTATGTGTGTGTATATGTACTGATTCCTTTAAGAGGATGGTATGTGTGTGTGTGTTTGTGTATGTGTGTTTGTATGTGTGTGTGGCTGTACAGATGTGTTCACTGATTCCTCATAGTGAGACAGTATGTATCTATGGAGAGGTGATATACATATATATACACGCATGCTGACAAAAGCACATGAAAATAGAAATAGATCTAAGAACACACAGGGGTCATTAAAAGATAAGCATGCCGATAACTACTCCATTATTTCTCGAACCAATTTGAATTGTTTTATAACCCTTCACGAATAACTCACTGCCACTTCAAGAAAGACATTTGGATCACTAACACAAAAAAAGAGAATGTCTCATATCAAGAATATTTAACATCGAAAAACAAAGAAAAAATCAATTATTTTTAATATGTGGAAATCTCCACTCTTTGCCTGATGACAGTTGCGAGACCAGAAACACGTGTAGCAAAATTATGGAAAATAAATAAATTAAAAATTCCACATTACAACCAAAAACATTTTTTAATATACACACTTGTTGAACTACTATAACCTCTCCCTTTTATATATATATATATATATATATATATATATATATATATATATATATATATATATATATATATATATGCACATTTCATTATATATAAATCTTAGGGAGCCAGGAACTACCTGCCTTGCTTTCTCTGAAGATATATATATATATATATATATATAAACAATACACATGCACACACATATATATATACACACATAAATATATATATATATATATATATACAAATACATATATATATATATATATATATATATATATATATATACACACACACATATATTATTAAAGATGATTGACAAGATACTGTGATTAAGCTTTTTGTTCAATTTTTCATAATCGCAGTACCATGTCACTCATCTTGTATAAACTTGTATAAATGTGGAATATATATATATATATATATATATTTCCGAATTTTTTTCAGTTTTCTTATTGTTTGTTAAAAAATTTCTTCTTTTCTGTCCAATCTAATTAGTGAGCAATCAAAATTTAAAAAAAATTTAATCTTGAATTCCTTACCATTATAAAACATATGAGTTTTGTCCATCATATGATAGTGTTTTAATGTTGTGAATATACTTTTGCTATTGTGAATAATATCAGGTTTTGGCATCCATACTTTCACTTCCTTATGAGACACTCATAGATTTAAGCAGGTTTTTATCACAGATAAATAAAGCTAAAACATATTACAATATATTTTGTGCATTAAAAGTAATAAACATTTGCCTATATATATATATATATATATATATAGAGAGAGAGAGAGAGAGAGAGAGAAAGAAAGAGATAGAGAGTTTTTATGAGTTTTTAATCCTAGTGTAATTATTTATGTCAAGAAGCCAAATTTTTAATGTTTCTCATAAAGGTGTTCTATACTATCATAAAATTTGCAATATATTATAATTAACGCTTACACAAATATAGTCAACACACTTCTTTAAACATTAATGTTTTTATTCTAGTTTAATATGCCAGAATGTCCAAGTAACTTTAGCTGAAATCAGTTCTTCTCATATAACAAGATCAAAATATTTGCATTTTAAATTAACCATTTCATGGTCAAAAGTTCAGTATTTTTTCAAATCATGATTATAAACATTTAGTTTTGCTTTTTCTTAGTTATTTCCCAAATAACAAAACAAAAGTATTTAGTTACAATGTAGTCTAATAAAATGATCTAAGGCCAATCACTCTCACTGGTCAATCACAATGCTATATTTCTACTACAGGGGTAGTTCAAAGGTCACTGGAATGACTGAGTTAATAGTTGTCAATACATTTAACAATAAATTTGCTGTATTTCAATCTCAATTAAAAACAAATTGTTATAAATAATAAATTACTCTATGGTTGGGGATTACTTGATGGATTTAATTTATAGTTAGTGGTTTTCACTGATGCCAATGAACTAGTCACTTGTAAATATTTTCTGCTTAGAGTAATACACAGGAAATATTAATTAAATATTCTGATTGTTGTTCATGTGACATTCATATGTCAATCCTGCACAGTCAAAGATGAAATCAATTAAGTGTTAAAATTTGAGAAAAGATTTTTATTTAAAAGAAATAAAAATTTTTAAACTGATTTGATAAACAGAATAACTATTTTGATATCAGCTGGTAGTATAGCATATAGCAGTTTGAAAGTGGAATTGGTGAACCCAGTTTAAATTCTGGGTTAGTCTGTTACATTCACTTTCACACAAATGTACTTGAGTAAGACATGGATCCATCTCTTTTCTTTGCAACTATGGGTTAAATAGCAGGATAGATTGAGCCTTGGGTCGCAGCTAGTCTAAGATAAGGATACTCTGAAGTCCAGCCTGTGGAGAATGCAATAGGAAATCACTCTCCACTGTCTTTCCCAAGAAGCATGGCACTTCACAGAAAAAAAGAGACAGTTTAATATTATATGTGCTCTTTTATATACAATTTTCTTGCATTTATTGACTGCACCCCTCTCTCTCTATCTCTCTCTCTCTCTCTGATACTGTCATTATTTACTTAGATTAGTTTTGACACAAGGCTATACATATGGGACAACCAGTAAGGATTGGACACATTACTGCATAGTAATAGGCAAATGGATTAGCTAGTTAACTATTATCTCATACTAAGGTTTCTCCTCTCTCTGATACTGTTATTCAGTTGAAGGAATTTATTGAAATCAGAGACAAATATAGATCATTATTTCAATGCAATAATATAAAACTTAAGCTAAATATTAAAAAAAATATTTAGTAAAAGATCACAGGCACATAAGTATTAGTTTATATTAAAAAAAAACAAGCTAAGTACTCCATTTGTTTTAGGAGGTTATTTTTGTGAATTTTTAAAATTAGAAAATCATTCAGCTCCTGTATATTATGATTCTAAATAGTGGCATCAAATACATTTTTTAAATTAATGTTTTGCTTTCAAACATTGTCCAAAAGGCATATTATTTAAATAATTTATAAAAATTTATATGAACAAGTACTGCCTCCATTCCTTATAATTACCTAGAGAAAAACATTATCAAGTAATGAGATGCTTGCATGGGACTTTTTTGATAAGCCTTGTTTCTGAGCCTGACTATGATGACACTGTGTCTGATTCAGGGTAATAAAAAAAAAGAATTTTCTGGAAAAAAGGATTGAGAAGAGAAATATTTCTCTAGATTATTTTCAACCAATTGAAGGAAGAGAATTTGAAACCTGCAATAGTTTTGAAGGGCTTTGTAAGCCTACTAGCACAAATATAAGGGAGTTGACAAAAATTAAATTGCTATTAATTCATGACACAACTGAAAGTATAGTTAGGAGAAATGTAAATCATCAGATCAAGTTACCTTCAACAGTGAGGAAAAGAGAAGAGATGATACAAGACAACTTGCTCATTGCTACTATAATTCTTCAAGGCTCTGCCAACTTCTACAATTTTATCACAAAAGATATTCATTCAGCACTGCTTCTGTCCAACTGCATACCCTTCTGCTACTATGTTGACTTAATAATGCCAAACAGCTCAGAACATTAAAAACACCTCTTGAATTTCACTGTCTCCTTTTACCATGGATTTTTTAACTTTAGCTTTCTTAAGAACATTTTTCTCTACCTAGCTTAATTTTATTAGGCACTCAAAAGAATACTGTGTGCAAGCAACTACACCCTTATTCTTTTCATATCAACTACATTTGTAAATAAACTTACTTTCTGTTCCAATTTCACACTGTGGAAAGTCCTTTTTTATTGTCTGCCTAGTGACTAATTGATTTTTGCATATGGATAATCCCCATAAATTAGCTAAAATATTTGGTTGCTTGATCCTTTCTTTTCAGGAAACTCAAGTAAGAAAAATTTCTTTTGAAAAACTAAAAGAAAATCAAAAATCAAACAGAAAAACTGATTGCTAAGAGATGAGAGAAAAAGTTTTTAGAATTGTACATATAAAAAAAAAGAAAACAAAATGCCCAACAAGAATCTTAAGTAATTTATCAAAGCATCAGACTTGCTTTCTGTTTCTCTCTTACATGTGTGAGTGTGGCAGTGTCTATACGTACACTGTTTAGTTCATATGTCAAATGCCATTCATGTTTAAGCAGTACTTATCATTATCTTATCTTTTTTCAAAAGGTTCACAAGTGAAAATTCAACTTTGCTAACTTAGAACTTGACCTTCTCTGAACTATCTCCCCACAATGGTATATCATCATCTTCAAAATAACTCAAGATTAGTTTGTTATTTGACACTGATAACGGTGAGAAACCAGAAACCTTTTCATTTTTTTTTTTTTTGTTTTTGTTTTTGAGATTTCTTATTCTGAATCCTTGGTTTGCCAAAAAAATAAAAATAAATAAAAATAACTGAGCTACAAACCTCAAATTGACTAACACTTTCTGTAGACAATTTATTCACAACAAAATAGTTCACTTATTTAATGCAGAAAAAGTACTTCCTGCATGGAAATATTTTCTTGCTTTCATCTGGTCTTTCTTCATTTATCCGTAATTAATCAAAAGTTTAGTAAGGGATTGTTCAGGTATAATTGGGCTGACAGAAGCATTGGGAGCATTTAGTAGATTAGTAGCTGGGATGTTTGAAGGCTGGAAGCAAGCAGGGTCTATCAATTCACTGAGGTCAGGCTGAAGATTGGATGTACCACAGGACAGGGGAAAATGTTTTCAGCTTCACTTGGACTGTATGCCAAAATAGAGCAAAGTGCAATCTGGCTCAATACTGTTACTGGTTTTGACCACTGACACTTATGATTTAACTTCTAAGGATGATAAGCATTGTTAGGTTGCCACGAAAATTGGAGTATATTGGGATAAGGATTTTGACTGAAGATAACCACCTGTGTAAACACGCAAAACACCAAAAGTCACATTAAATCCAATATCATATTATCCGATACAACTGCAAACCAATAATGAAATAATCATCAATCCCACAGATTCACATAAACTGTCAACAGTTGTCAGTTATTAGTATCATTGTAATATCCAGTTTTAAAACTTCCAATAACACAATATGCGTTGTTCGGTAGTCATGCTATTTCTAAATATCTAGAGAAATAGTCCACCAGTATGATCTACCTTTTGCTTCACACAAATATGCACCAACCATTTGAAATGGACATACAAGTAAAGGAGTTCAGTTATGATTCTTGCCTCTATTTTGGCCTATTTTCTTCCCACTAAGTGTATGGTGATTTTCTAATACCTTAGATGTGGCAACAAAGCCAAAAGTATGGGGCATCCAGTGAGGATTGAACTCACTGCTCATTCATAATTAGATCTAATGAGACAAGCTTGCTAACCAATACATTATGTCAGAGTACCCAACACTGAGTGTATGTCTGGACTCTCTTAACTATATCTCTGTTGATTCCTGACCATCATATTGAAGATCTTGCATGGTCCCAACATTTTTTTATGCCTTGACGTTCTTTGGGAATGGTTTCTAAAATTTCATTCTGTATAAAGGATGGAACAACAAGACTCTTACTCTTTCTTTCATACTCAATTCTTTTCTATTATTGTAGAGCTCTTGCAAGTCAGAGCTCATCATCTTTCTAATGTTTGACTAGCGAAAATGAGTATATTCAAGAACTTGTCTTAAGATCTTGTCATCTTGTGTCACAGCAGTCATCTCCCTGGGTGCTTGTCAGTGACTGGCCATGTAGTTAGTTTAATTTCAGCTTCATCCATCAACTGGTAAATTTGTTGATTTTTCTTTTCAGTTATACATATTCTCAACAGCATATCTGCAACTATCATTAGCCTTTTTTTTCTAGCAAAAACTCTGCTTTTATATTAAATCTCAGTAATTTAATTATAATTTTTGCCAACAAAAAAGTATTTTATTTAAGTCCCTAGTATTTATTAACAAAATTAATGGTTTATGATTGCTTAGGATGAAAGATTCCAGGCCAACTAAATACCTTTTGAATTTCTTATGTGTTCAGATGGTGGGGAGACATTCCTTCTTGATATGGGTGTTGCCTCATTCTACTGGCATTAATGTTCATGAGCAAAAGGCTACGGGCTTACAAACTCCATTATGTTCTCATAAGAGAACATCAACGATTCCAAAGTTACTTGCATCCAAATTGATAGTTGGTTTTGTCAAATTAAAGTATGCAATAGCTGTTTTTTTTAACTTGGTTAAGAGCAGTGATTTGTGGTTGCTCCCAACAGAATACCTTGTCCTTTTTTAACAATTCATTTACTGGTCAACGTGGTGTTGATAAGTATGGAATGTATTCACCTATATATTTATCAAACTCAGCATCCATTTTAGTTCAGAGACATTCTGTGGAATGGGTATTTTTAATATGATCTTAACTTTAGTTGGGTAAGGCTGTATTCCATTTTCCTTTCATCTTAGTACAGATTATTCTTTATTTAATTTCAATCTGATGATTGAAGCCTCTTAAACACTCTATTAAAACGTCTCTCATGTAAAATTTCTTCCACACTAAATATTAAGAAATCAACTTCTTCTATAGTACATTAGAAGATTTCAGGTGCCAATAAAATCTGACTGTAAAGAGTTATGAAAATTGTTAATTTTTCAGAATTACACTCTAGTGAGATTTGCCAGAATCCAAAGACTGTGAAGTCTGCTGAAGATTTTAGACCCTTTTAATTTCTGTAAAAGATCTTTGAGTGTGTAGGAATATGATACTGTTCACATTTCACAGCCTTATTTAGGTATTTAAAATCCAATTTGTCATTTTTCTTCATGATGTGTATGATAGGAGCACACTGTTCAGTTAGCTTGGTAATTTTTTCAATTATTCTGTTTCACTGTATTTTTACCTTTTTTAGTAGTGGTATTGGTATTCTCCATGCTGTTTGTATGGTTCTGCATTGTTTCTCAATTTAATTTTACCCAGTCTGCATTGAACTGATTTATCATTAAGTTCACTGAAAACTGTGGTCTCAATATTATTGATCCTTTTTATTCTCTGCACTAATCCTAGATCCCAATTAGAACTACAACTTAATAGGTTATTGGTATTCACATGTATATCACAAATATATGTAGTGAAATAAGCTTGTTAACACCATCACTGACTGATGTAGTAAATTGTCTAAGGCATTTCATGACACTACATGATGTTCTAAGTATCACCTTACTTGGTCTGAGTGAAGGTTTTAAACTGATTTTATGATACTGACATAAGGTCATCACTGATATGATTAAAAAGAATGAGATAAAAAAAGACATTATTGGCATTAATAATTGAACTTGAGCATCAATTTTAGGCTATTCATTTTTGGATCAATGTAAAAACCTCAGTTTTCTTAGTCATAGTGACAAAAGTCACTGGAGACTTTTATAAGATGTTCCCCATACTATCTCTATTACATTAATACTTCTCACTAAGTAGTCACTTACACACATACACAGGTATAATGCAGCAATATAAATATTAACTCCTCTAATCTATCCATTGAATGCATAATTAAGGGACATTCAGTAATCAATCAAAAACTGATTTAAATTCAAATCAATTGGTTAAAGTTTAATAATTACTCATCAACAATAAACAAAATCAATTTCAGATTAACAAATAAAATTTTAAACAGAGATCTGAACTGAATTCTCTAATGAGAATTACTTATCAGAATACAAGCAAGATAAAACTAAATGGTTGGGTTATACTTTAAATATCATCTTCTCTTTTAGATGCTATATGTTAACCTTTTGTTAGATATCAAATCATGTTAATGCATTAATTTTCACCAAAATTTTACCTAACAACAGAGAATCTAATTTATACAAATGAACTACAATGAATGTAGGAAGCAGAAATAACTAAGAAATAACTTTTCACAAAAACACTTTAAACATCTACTATTGTAATTTCAAATGAGCATAAACTTAACCCTACTTTCTTTACATTTTATTAAACAAAATTATGATGGGCTTTTCATGACAGGAAAAAAAGTGGACTAAAAACTATCTGATGTTAGTGACAGGCATATGTGGGGACATAAACTGAAATCTGTCATGCAGGACGTTGCCTTACTTTGTGCAAGTTTAATCCCAATCCTGCCTCAACAAAAAATGCAGCTGCTGCTGCTGCTATTATTATTATTATTATTATTATTATTTTTATTTTCTGGCGTTTACACATTTCTAAGGTTAGAAATGGCATCATGACACTTTCCACTGACAAAAAAAAAAGAAAAGAAAAAGAAATATTACATAATTACATAGATAAAGCTCTTCGTAAAGTGTGGTCTGTACTTGTCAGATCAATTTTTTGTATCTCCTTGAGGAATGGACTTCCAGGAATCCCTTCAATTAGTCTACTGCAATCTTTTCCAACCAGTCCTAGGGCTCCAACTACAACAGGGATTGTTGATGTTCCCATATGCCACATTTTCGAGATTTCTATTTCTTCAAAGATATATTGCAGTCAGCAGGGACTGCCATATCAATAAGGAGGCACTTTTCTTGTTTGTGGTCTTTAATAACAATATCTGGGCAGTTGGCTTTGATTGTTCTGTCAGTGTGTATTGTGTAGTCCCATAGAATTGTAACCAGGTCTGGGTGGTGTTCATACCATTTTCTTTCAGTTTCCTTCCTGTAGAAGTTGCAGATTTTCCAGTGCAGATATTGGCCCACTCTGTCATGCCGTGTTTTATACTCAGTGGATGCCAATATCATGCAACCTGATACAAGATGATCAATCGTTTCTGGATATTTATCACAGAATCTGCATTTTGGGCTGACACAATATTTTAGTATATGTGCTTGATGATTCCTAGTTAGCAAGCATTGGTCCTGTGCAGCAAGGATAAAACCTTCAGTTTCAGCTTTCAACCCTGCACTACATAGCCACTGATGGGTACAGGTTTTGTCTACATCAGCTTGTTTGGTATGGGCAGAGTATTGACCATGAAGCGGTTTATCTTGCCATCGCTTCTGTATCTGGTCGGTTGCATTCGTCTTTGCTGTCTTTTTTAAGTATTTTGCAGTTTCAGCTGGTGTATTGTGCTGTACTTGCATCTCTACATCCATTTGAAACTCCATTTTGAATTCTGCATCTCTACGCTCATTTGAAACTCCATTTTGAATTTTGCATTATTATTATTATTATTATTATTATGATGATGATGATGATGATGATTTTCAGTCTTCCAAATTTTGAGTTTGAAGTAAACACTTAAAATTTCTCTGCACAGTAGCACTTTTACCTTCTTCAGACAAGATAGAATCTGAAAAGAATATTTTTGGAGGTTAAAATTTTTATAAAGTACCTAGAGCTCATTTCTTTAACAGGAGAAATTTCCATAAATTTCAAGTTGTAAGCTGGTTTTATTTATTTTAACTGGTTTTATTTATGCTTAGATGAATAATTTTATTGACTACCTATGTAATATATTATGAAATAAATACTATATAGAAGTCATTATTAGGATTTAAACCTCTTAATGACTGTGTAAGGGTCTCAGTTTTCATTTGTGTAATTATACTCAAGCCTAAACTGAGAGAATAAAATTGAACTAATTTAGTCTCATTTTGTGAAATAAGTTGTAAAATAAAACCAATATAAAATAAAACCTGGTACATTTTAATCATGTATAATAAGTGATCAGCTAGTTGTAGTGACATTTTTGTTTGGTGCCTGACTGATGTCTTTGAATCTAATGTTAAACATTTAACAATGCTGTATAATTAATTTTTATTATTCCTATTGTTTGTAGTCATTGTAATAGAATTGTTTCAGACAATATGTATTGCTTATCAGTAAGCTTTAATAAATTCTGCATATCAGCAGAATTCTCCTGAATATGTGTTCAGGACAAATCAATTAATAGGGGAGATGGATCATACCCCATTCTCATCTGCCTTATTCTTACACAGGGAAGAATTCCCTGAATCATGTCTTTTTAGTAATATTGCTCCTGGTTTCAAGAGCCAAGATGGTAGGGATGCTCCAGTCAAACATATAGGAAAGAGGAGGAATCATTTGTGGTGTGTTGTGTTAGTAGCTGTGCACAACAGCATTCTAATTGTAACCAGGTCCTCTGAGAGTAATTGTTCCCAATTCTCTAAAGCTACCCCTTTATCAGCAGCTGCTAGTTGAACAGTTTTCCAAATTATCCCATTATACCTCTCACGCTGGCCATTACCTTGAGGGTATATAGGGTTTTCTACTTACTACAACTCCTTGTTCTTGTAGGAATTGCCATATGCATTTGGACATAAATGAAGCCCCTTTGTCCGAATAAATATACGTGGGTAGACCAAAGATGGCAAAAACTGAGAAAAGTGCTTGTATGATCATTGTAGAGGATACATCAGAGTAGGCTATTGTGAAAGGAAATAGTGTATATTCATCAATTATTGTCAGCATATATTTGTTAGGAGTTTTTGACAGAAGAGGTCCTTTAAAATTCAACGTGATTCTTTCATAGGGTTTGTGTGGCTTGTATGATTTTGCTGGTGTTAGGAGAGTAGAATTTAGGTTTATTTTCAGTGCAAGTCTTACACAATTTGGTGATTTCTTTTATGTCTTCAACTGATTAGGGAAAGTTTTTGGTTATTGTCATGCAGACGATGCACAACTCTCTATATAGTTTCCTTAATGCTTCTTTGCAAGAAGCTGAGCTTGATACAAGAGAGAGAGAGTGAGAGAGAGAGAGAAAGTGAGAGAGAGTGAGAGAGAGAGAGAGAGAAAGTGAGAGAGAGAGAGAGAAAGAGCACCCACAGCTGCATTTTCTTTACTGGGGCGGTACATCATCTCATTTTTAATTTTGCTTGTTGTTTCATGTTGAACATGAATGAGATTGATTTTTGGTCTGTAATTAGTTTAAAATGTCACCCAATCAAATAATGCCTCCATTTTGTCAGTGATTTGACAGTAGCATAGGCTTCTTTCTCTATTACAGAATGCCTTCATTCTGATTTAAACAGGGTTCTGGAAAAAAAGGCTATGTGTCTCCCTGACTGTCTTAAAGAGGCAGCTATGGCACATTCTGAGGCATCTGTCCTTACTACCAGAGGTAGTGCATGATCGGATATAGTAATAGCAGCTTTTGCTATGCCCCTCTTTTACTCATTAAATGCTTTCTCTGCTGTGGGGAATAACGGGAAGTTTGATACTGTTGTTAGAGGGTGGATTTTGTCCAAAAAAGATGATATCCAATGTGTGCAAACATTCCTAATGCATGGCACAAAGTAGGTAAATCTTTGGGACCGATAGATTCAGACGTTCTGGATCAGGTTTTATGTTGCTTTTACTTATTATGTACCCAAGTAAATTTATATTTTTACATCTAAAATAACATTTGTCTTGGTAAGTGTAAGCTTGTACGTTTTAGCAGCCACCATGAATAATTTAAAATTTTTGTCATGTTCCACTCGATTTTTCCTGCAAATATTTACATAGGTGCCTTGCAGGTACTCTTTTGATATTAGCTGCTCAATCACTTGATGAAAACTAGCTACCTCGTTAGACACGGCAAAAAGTATTCTGTGAAATTGAGTTTGCCACTGGCCTTGAAGGCCATATAGGGTTTATCACTGGGCCTTATAGCTACATGAGTAAATAAATAGACCGTTTTTAGCTATTTTCTCTATCAAATCATCTATTCTTGGCAGAGGGTAGGCAACCAGCAAAGTAAAGGCGTGTCTGGATTTGATTATTCCTTCCTTCAACATATGAGTAACTTTGGTTTGGATAAATAATTTAGCCTCCTCCATGTGTTGCCTAGATTTAGTAGCTATTAGTTTACAATCCGGTGGTAAAATGTTGAAGAGAGCTGGGTATAGCATTCTCATAGCTGTTAGACTGTAGACTTTAAAGGGTGGCTTAGAGCCTCTGAAAAGTATTTCTACTAATGAATGTTGATATAAGAAGTTGTGCCCTAATATTAGGTTAAAGCATAGATCTTTCATTAGTATGTCTTACTCCTTGGTATAGAGTACCCTTTACTTATAGATCAACTAAACAATATCCAAGTATTTGTATGGAAAGATATGAGCTAGCCATCACCACTTTGTTTAGGCATGGGTAAATTTTCCACAAATTTAGTTTCACAATTCTTGTGTTAAGAAAGTTTTCTGTTCTCCCTGTGTCAAATAGTGCTTTTAGTGGCTGTTCATTAGCAGTGATTTCTATTGTTGTAGTTCATAAACAGCCAAGTATTTTCAATAATGCTGAACAAGTTAATATTTTGCTCCCCTTTTTCTTACTTTTACAAACTTTAACCCAATGCTCCTGCTTTCCACATGTATAAAATTTGTCCCTTCTAGTGAGGCATAATGACCTTGTATGTCTCTTGCCACCACACAAAAAACATGTGCATTTAGTTAAGTCTGATATTTTTGAAGAGCCTAGTGTTTCATATGATGGGGGTGGGAGAGATAGGTGGTGAGGTCTCTGTATTATAATTTTTAGCATTTTGTTCTGCTAAATCTAGTACACTTGCCTAGCCATAGGCCTGCTGTAAAGTTAAGGTACTGTTTTTGAGTATTCTTTGTTGGATATCTGTAGACCATAGCCTATTTATGAAGGCATCTTTATCACTTTGGCTTGATATTGTTCCACTGATACTGTAGAAAATGAACAGTTCTTACTTATTTTTATCAAAGCTTGATAAAATCTGTCAATGGAATTTGAAGGCAGTTGACACCTTGTAACGAGCAAGTGTCTAGAGACTATTTCATTTTTCTTTTTAATGTCGATCATGTCCAGTATTATTGTAGCTTCTTTATAGGAAGATGTGTCCATGAAATACATGTAAACTTGTGCTGAGGCATATTTGGTGAGAAAATGTAGCTTATTAGAACTTTGGTTGCAGTACATACTCAAGAGGTTCATGAAAGTTACTCTCCAGTGACAATATTCCAGTTCAGCATCAGATGCATTATGGTCAATAAGTTTCTCTGGACAGAGTAAATTAGCCATTTTTAAAATGCTTAACAATGAGACTATTAAATTGTAGTAGAATTGTTCAAGACAATACATATTGCTTATCAGTAAGCTTTAATAAATTCTGCATAACAGCAGAGTTCTGAATATATGTGTTCAGGACAGATCTGTTGATGGGGGAAATGAATCATACCACAGTCATATTAGTCTAAAGATTGTTATATTTACCATCAACAAAAACAATGTTCCATTATATACTTGTTACCATTCTATTTTTTTTTGGCACAGAACAATATGAAATACTGAATTGGCTTAATCGCAAAAAATATAATTTCCATTAATTTTTCTCCTTTTTGATCAAATACTCTATAAAAAATGGAATTATGCCAAAGTGTTAATCTTACTTTTATGTTAATGAGAAGGAATATTCATTTGGTTATGAGTATGCTTATATGTTTCTATAATTACACATATGTATATTGTACTGAATTTGATTTGGTTTCAATTTGTACTGCATTGTATCTTATTGATGATTGCTTAAGAGGATTGTTCTTTTTCTTTCAATAAACACAACATACGAATTTAGAACTTTCATTGTGCCCTTAGATCCATACTGGGGACATTTTTATCCATTCAAAGTTTAGAAGAGTTAAAAAAAGAGAAATTAGCTAAGTTTAAATGTCTTACTAAATCTACATGTTAAATTTAGTCTGTATATTTTATGGTATTTATTTCTGCATAGATATATGATGAGAAAAATCCATTTATATATTATATATTTTGGACACATGCTTATAATGTGTGCATAACATTCCAACAGACTACCTACCTCATTCAATTGAACAGCTGCAGCTTGGATGAAAATAAAAGCAAATAAAATGGAAATTGCAGTGAAATAGTTTAGCAGAAAAAGAAGGAAGGTTGCATGTTTGTAGAAAGCAGGCCAATTTGTCAAGATGCAGTGAGAGAATGAAATAATAATACATTCTGTCAGGCCAATGTTTAGTATCATGAGTAAATTTTCAACATCAGTGGCATTTAGTTTTCACAAAAGCAAAAACAAAATCACAGTTAAAAAGCCAACTCCTCCTTACCTTCTATCATTTGATTAGAAGTTTATTTTATATTTATAAATAAATATTATTTGAACTTATTAATTTTGGCACAAGGCCACTAACAATAACTTTTCTTTTAATGCTTGTAAGTTAACTATGCTACTACAATTATTAGTATCACATATTTTATTAATATAAATATGAATTGATTTCAATTGGTATGGATTATGCAGGTAGAATAGTGGTTATCAGTGCAAAAAATGAAATTGTTGAGCCAAGTTCAAAACCTGTCCAAGTTTGTTGTGTCCACACTAATGTCCTTAAAAAGGCATGAATCCCTATATTCTCTTCATTCCAATTTAACTATGGGCAAAATATCAAGGAAGACTGCATTCTTTAGTCTTCATTGTCAACCATTTTAGAAGGATAGCTCTGAATTCAAACCAGCAATTCCACCCTATGAAACTTGCTACTGAATTTGTATCAGCATCAAGAAGGATGTTGTTCTTTGGGCTCTATTCTCTATGAGGAATGTACAGACTCAAGAGGTGGATACAAATTTTTCCTAATATGTAGATTTTCACACATAAGTTCAAACTCATATACACACAAGCTAACATTTCAAGATAAATAAATATGACTAACTCAGAGACTAATAATGAACTTAATATAATTTTTAAGATATTCATTTGGTATTATATATTTTGTAATCGCACAAATGAGTTAACAACAGTGGAAACAGAGTATGAAATATGTTCAAATATTAATTTACTAACTGAATCTTAAATTTATCATGAGTTTTATAAAAATGAAAAGTTAATGAACTGACACTTTTATAAAATGAGCCAAGATATGAAATTCATATCTTGTAAAATCATCACTATCAATTTTTTGTCATGAAACATCTCAGTTATGGGTAAAATAGTGGAGAAAACTTGGATCTTTGGTAGGGTAATCAATCTAGTAGAAATGATAACTCTGAATCCAAACCATAGAGAAGACAACAGGTAATCATTCCACTATCTTTTCCAAGATATTAAAAAGGAGGAAACTGTGGAGAGGCATAATCACCCATGTCCTAAAGGGACTTTGTGCTCAAAGAGGAATTATATATGATTTTCCAGGTAATTCTTTATTGACATTTGCCATATTGTATGTTACATAAGTGTGTGTATTAATTTTATTTATACTTCTTTTACTATTTCTTGTATACATATTATTACTAAAATAATGTTAAAATTATTTTTATTTGTTTTTGCTGAATTTTCATTGGTGAGGAAATCTAAAGCTTTAGCCTGATGAAGATCAGAGATCCCTTATTGAAATGCCATGAACTTTTGCCTCTCTTTTGGATTTGTTCATAGCCACAACATAATGGCAACTAAACTCATGACTAAAAAAATAATCAAATTAGGTTTCAGACAACTCTGTTGTTTGCTGCCATTTTATGGCTTTATGGAAAAGAAAAAAAATAATGTTTCAAATTGGAAAGGTTTATTATAACAATTGTTCAAGAGAAAAAAGATTATATTTTAAACCAGATACAAGTCATTCTTTTTAGTATAGATAAATAGAGAGTATTGCAAATTTATGAATGTAAATGATGTTTATAAGTTTGCTATACTTTCTATTTTACTCTTGTATCATATACATTAAGAGTATATATAACAGACTTTAACACAGACAGGAAATAAAATAGATTGGTGAGAATGACTCAATAGTTGATTAGAAGATTGGTAGCCATGAAATCTGAGGTTGCATCTGAAAATGTTTTGCTTTTAAAGCTGAATATATACAGTTGGTATATTTTATTTGTAATATATATCTGGTGTGATAATTGCAGACAGTGAGAAAATGATAGTCAACAGGCAGTGTTGATTATTATGGCTATACTGTTTATATCTATCTGTCTATTTATCTAGTAAATCAGTGAGTAAGAAGTTCAAAGACTTAGCTACCAACTGAGTTTGACAGATATAAGTCTGTTCTTCAAGGCTAAGATAAATGCATTGAATTATCACACACACACACACACACACATATATTGTTAAATATAACAGACAATGAATGTCGATTATGTTTTATCATGAGGCTTTCCTGGTGTCGTATAATGACTTTAGTTTCAAAAGAAAATAAAAACAAAAACTTGAAACTAAAGGCATTATATGATGTTTGGAAAGGCTCATGCTAATAGACATTTGACATAATAGACATTTGTTGTTTGTTATATTTAACAATATGTGTTTGAACAGTGATCTGCTGCCCCTCTATACGAAATATATATGTGTGTGTGTGTGTTAATAAATTCAAGTGATTTATTTTGCCCCTAAGCAGTGGATTTATATCTGCAAAACTCAGAGTTGGGCAATAAGTTGTAGTGTTTGTGAAGAACAACTTTAAAAATCCATATAAATTAAGATTTATGGTGATATGAGCAAATAAGACAGATTCAAATGATAGTAGACCTATTATTATAACATATCTCATTAATTAATCAGTTTCAGATAAAATAAAAACTTTTTGAATGAAAATTATTAATAAAATACAACATTCCTTCTTAAAATTTATGAAGAAAGATAAAAATTACACAGTAGTTAAAACATATATAAAATTATTAATTTGCAAAGTTTAAGCTTTTAAACATGTATAATTGTTAAGTTATTAGAAATTATATATTCTTTAAGTAACACACTTTAGAATGTAGCCAAGCTTTTATGGCCTTTATCCATGCCCATTTTGTGTCTACAAACAATGTACTCACATAAGGAACAAATAAAAGGACAACATATCAAATAATTAGACTCCAAGCAAGTCTATATGATAACATAAGTAGCAGCTGTGGATACAACAGTCCAAGGTGAAGTCATAAAGAAATTTTCCTGTGTTTTGTCTTCATTACAAAAAAAATGATTAAAAAAATAAGAAGTTTTGTAAATCACCACAACAATTTCTGGAATATAAGAATTTTGGATTTACTCTTTCTCTGTTTTCTTCTTTTTCTTTCCTTTCCTTTTTCATTGTGGTTGAGTTGAATATTTTTACAAGGCTAAGTTTTCACTTCCTCAGCCTATTACAAAGTCATTGAAATTTACTCATTTATTTACTATTAGTGTTCCATTTCTTAATATTGAGCTTTTTCTTTTTCTCAGGTGTTTAATCTATGCATAATCCACAAGAAAAGACTCCTCTTTTCTTATAGATTATGTAGCTGATATCTTGTTAAATGGAAAACAGCTGACCTTTCACAAAAATGGTTTCAGATATTTATTTTCCCCAATGATTATCAGTTTTGAAATGGACTTCATAAGTACCATGGCAAGTGGCTCAGACAAAGGAGGTCACTGAATGAAGATAAATTACTTTTTTTGACAAAGATGACAAGATAAAGAACAATGTTCTCTATATATTTCACTACTCATAAAAAAGGTAGAGTTATGCAGAGTGAAGAGAAGATCACCTCAAGAGCAATGTGAAGGAAAAGACACTCATTAGATTGTTCAACTCTCATCTCATCTATGTTGCATCTCTGTCTCACTCATCTATAGTAGTAGTTTACAACCTGAGAATAAAATCCACTTACTACTACAAATTCTCATGGTTTTAATTTGTGGGTGACGATCTAGTTGAAGAGTTATTTTTAAGTCACAAGCATTTTATTGGAAGAAGCTGCACCCTGAGAATGGACTTGGTGTCTGGTCTGAGCTGTAATGCTACAATTATATATCTAATGAAAGCAGATGAATACACTACATAAAATGTGTTATTAGCATCATGAAAACAAAGAAAAAGTACAATTATCTGAACAAAATTTAGAATTTTTGTCTGAATTTCTAGATGAGGAGTTATGTCATTATTTATATTACTTGCAGTCAAACTATTTCACTCATTTTTGTTGTTGTTATCACAACATTTTGGCTATTGTATCCTTTGGCCTTCATCAAGTGTATGTCAATCTAGGTAACCTACAAGGAATTTCAAACTGAACCCTTTATTTACTCTGTGGAGGTAGACTGTTCTCATTCCACTACCCATGTCTAGGGATGTCTTGTTCTTATTTTATTCAGTTATTGCATGCACTGTTTCCATTGAGTATAAGTAGAGACTGCCCAGTCCTGGAGATTGAAGTCACAATTACTATGTCATCAAATTCTTGACCCAATCTACTAGTTCCTGTGGAACTATAGTCTGCATATAAATAATGTAAATAAAAGTTTGAATATTACAATGTTCTTCAAAATTTAGGAAGCAGCATTTTTTCAAATTGTTTTTTCTCTTTAAAATTGATAGCTGATTTTTTCTTGGAGATCTCAATTGACATATACATATTTATTCCTTTAAAAATGAAGCTAAGTGAATTTGTTATTTAACTATCTAAATGTTTGGTAAAAGATTAGATGGCCCAATCCAGAGTTGGTTCAAAATTCCATTTTCAAAACATCAATTAACTTGATAAAAATCACGAAAGACATTTTGAAGACAATTTTCTTTGAATATCAGTTTCGCACAATAAAGTGCCTTATTGTAACTCTCCTGAAATAATACAGTTATATACCATATTGTTTTACAAATTGATTTAAGAAATCCAGTCTTTCTTTTTAAAAATGTAGACATTTTTCTTTCAGTTAATTTTTCTTTCTATGACTATTCCTTTAGAAAAGCTCAATGAATTCTAATTTGAGAACATGATACATGATACTCTCTACTTTTATAAAGTTCCTGACATGGATAATTTACTGGCTGATTCATTAAAAGTGATCTTTAAAATAAATTTTAAGATCTTTTATTCTTCTCGTTTTCAGCTATTAAGAGTTTAAAAAAAAAAAAATAATAGCAGAACTTGTTATTGACCTGAACCAGAGAGTCTCTAATCCACACATAATAAGTACAGTTTTCTATCCAACAACATATTTGGTGCAAAAGAAATCTGATATAATTTCTAGATCAACTGATTGCCTGCTTCTGTTTTTCTTATTTATGAAGACTTCATTGGTGCAGCTGATGCATTTAACATAACAAGAAAGAAGCAATAGTTACTTTCTGGAACCATGAATACCAAAACTACAAGACCATTTTCACATGTGCAAGAATAATGTATAACGAGAGACAGTGAAAAAAAAGGTCAGAGAATTAAGCTGAGTTATATTGAAAAACTGCTTAGTTGATATCATTATCCATTTGAACTATGGTGTATTTGTTACACAGGTATATTTTTCATCTGCCTATTATATATTTATTTGTTTGGCACAGATGTATCAGTTGTTGATAACATGTATATCTCTACTGTCTTGAAAAAAGAGGGTTGTCCCACAAAAGCTGCTCACATTTGAGCTTACTGATTGTTCATAAATTTGTTGATACAATCGGTGTGGCTGTAGAAAATTAATCAAGAAAAATTCCATTAAATTTCATTTAAACCAATGTCCTTTTCTATCTGATAATCTATATTTCTGAAATAAGTTCTTGTTCCTATCATATATTGATTCTTTCCCAACAGTTTCCTCATTGTTGCTAACAAAGAAAAAGGTAAGGAAAACTATCCAAAAGATAAAGAATCAATGTATCATTGTAACAATACGTTCTTGGGAATTCAAGCAAAAATTGTCTTTCTTATGTCTTCTACATTTCTACCTCTCTTCTTTTTCATTGGTGACTGTAGAAAATTAATCAAGAAAAATTCCCAAATTTTAAAATAATTTTTATTTCTCAAAATACTTTCAATCTCATCTGAGACCATTTTCAGGGGTTACATATCTATGGATGTGTTATGTATTAACACAATAAATTCAAAATATTTTTCCCTACTATTCAAGGGAGGTAACTTATGTGATTTTTTAAAAAGTTTTTTTAATTGTAGTATTTTAATTTAGTATTTTTAGTATATAACACTTTGCTGCTACAAACATTTTAGAACTTTTTTGTTATACTCAGAGTTGACTTTATTTATTTTTGCCCACAATTCTCTTATATAAAGGGCTTCCAGAATTTTACATTTTTGCTTATTATTATCTTGATGTATTTTCAACTAATATCTGTCTAAACTGTGAATGTAGACATGAGTGTTCCTTCAAATGTTCTGAGATTGAATTAGGATCATTCAAGTGAAATGTAAGCCTTCTTGCTATTGCCATTGTTGTAAAACCAACATATATATATTAATGTTTTTATCAGACATGTAATCTCCCAAAGTACATTTAAATTGTTATACAATGTTGGTTGATGGAGAAGAGTTGTTATGGATGACTCGGTTGGTTGTATTAAATTTAGTATAGCATATAATTAATTTTACTTTTTTATTTGGATCAGTGGGGGATATATTAGTGTTTATGAGTCTTTTTAGAATTTTTTCCTCCTGCTTATAGCTAGAATGCATTTGATTACAGTATAATATGTTTAGAGCTATTTGAGGATGTATTACATTCATTTTTATTTATGTTAATATTCTCAATAGCTTGTCTAATTTGTTCATCAATAATGTAATTAGGAAAGTCATTATTAATGAGGGTTAGCTTAATATTTTTCAATTCAGTATAGAAACTCATTCTTGTTGAAAAGTTTGCTTTTGCACAGTTTATTAACTGCTTCCCTTTCAGGCTGATACGTTCAACCCTCCCCTTACCATGGACTTGGGCATTTTGTCTGACTGAACTATTGAAATGGATAAATTCTGTATCAATTTTTCAACTGGTGTCAAATTTCTGCTGTTAAATTTCTAATTCAAACACGAACAGTCTGTACACAGGGGTTGAATAAGACTAATGTACTTCTCGTTGGTTGAAACAGATCTATACCCACCCCCATATTGTATTTTGTTGTATATATATATATATATATATATATATATATATATATATATATATAAGTGAACATTGAAGTCAACACTGTTTCATGGTAAACACAATCATCAGGCCACCTGATGATTGTGTCTAGCATGGAACAGTCTGTTGCTTCTGAGTGTTGATGTCAATGCTCACTTTTATATTTACATACGCTCTATCCCTGATTTTGAACACTTTATTCCATGAAATATATAGCATACCTTAAAACTATATTTCTTCATATATATATATATATATATATATATATATATATATATATATTTGTGCATGTGTGTGCGTATGTGTGTATGTGTGTGTGTCTAATACTTTCGCCCCAGCCCCTCAACCTCCAACGTCTTACTCTCTGGGTCAAGGTGTCTACTCGGTCCCAACCGAACTTAAGGGAGTGGCCATAGGTCCCCTGAGCATCGTAGATTATTCGACCAGCCCACTGGTTTAATCCTGCTTCCTGCCCACGTTGTGTTTGGTTTGATCCAGAAAGCAGAAGTGATATTCATCCATGTATGTGTGTGTGTATGTATGTGTGTGTATTTTGGCAGCATATATTCATTCAAACAGGATTAGTTAAATAATTTAGACACACTATGTCTGTTTTATTTTATTTTAATCCTTTCAAGTCCATGAATAAATTTCTTGGTAGCTGTAGAAAATTGATGAAGAAAAATACTGAAATTTTCTTTCAAATTTAGTTTGCTGTGCTTTTTTATTGAGAATTTTTATGTTGTCTTTTGCTATCTCAATTTGCCTTCTCACAAGGTTAGATTTGTATTTCAAAGTGTTGGTGCTGTGATGAGCTGCTGGATCATGGAGTTTAAAATTTGCATATTTTGGCAGCATAATTTCATTCAAACAGGTTTGATTAAATAATTTAGACACACTATGTTTGTTTATTTTTGTTTTAGTGTCCACAAATCAATTTCTTGGTAGACATAGAAAATTGATTAAAAAAAATACTCATATATATATATATATATATATATATATATATATATATATATAATGAATACAGAATTCTTAAAAATACATCAGGTCAGGTAATAAATTTATTTCATGGACCTCACGTCCATCTCTTCAGATCAGTTTTACATTAATAAATGGAGTTCAATTTATTCAGATACAAGGAAAAGGAAAAAAGGAGAGAAAGGAGAGAGAAAAAGAAAAAGGAAAAACTTTTAATGTTAAAAGGGAGAAAGAAAAAAGGGAAGAAAGACAAAAATTTCAATACAAAGTTTTTTGGGGGAAGAGAAAGAGCGACAGACATGAGGAGGGAGAGGAAAAGAGAGTGAGAGAGAGAAAGTAAGGAGAGATGGAGACAGGGTGACACAGACTTTTTCTTCTGGGACTTGGCAAGTTAAAAAACAGAGTCAGGGAAGGGAGTGATCATGTTCAAAATAGATACATTGAAATTGTCTACTCATTTTAAGCAGCAAAGCCATCATCATCCCATTATAACCGTCACAATTACAAATTGGTAATAATAATAATAATAATAATAATAAAAAATATTGACCATAATAATAATAATATTACTAATATTAATAATATTTGACAGCTATATATTGAAATAACATAAAAAAAATTAAGTAATTTAAATAAAAATGAAATTTTATAAAAATTAAAAATTTATAAAAATACACTTCAAAAATAATTAAATTAATAAAGAGATAAATAAAGAACCATTTTAAGTAACTAAGAAACCTAAAGTATGCAAATATATATATATATATATATATATATATATATATATATATATATATATATATATATATGGATACACACACACACACACACACACATATATATATATATATATATATTATGAAATGGACAAAGTCCAACAATTATTTTTTAAGATATTTTTTTATGTTTATATGTTCTTTTTATAGATACAAATATTTAAGTAAATGCTCTGTTTATAATAAACAGTATTAAAAACATTTAAAAAGAAAATATAAACATAAAAAAATGTCTTAAAAAGTAATTGTCGGACTTTGTCCATTTCATAATGTGTGACATCATTTGTTTACATTTGGATACGCATTGAGCAGATATGAATGCATGAGAGAAAATCATGGAGAATTGTGTTTAAAAACAGTAAAATCGACCTTGCTAACCAAATGCTTCTTTATGGCCCAATCGGTTGTCAGGCTATATGCCGGTTCTGTATAGGATACAGGTTTGATTCCTGTCAAAGGACACATATTTTTTCTGAAAATTTTTCAGACATTCATGCTGGTATATGTTGTTAATACTGTTTATTAAAACAGAGCATTTACTTAAATATTTGTATCTATAAAAAGAACGTATAAACATAAAAAAAATATCTTAAAAAATAATTGTCAGACTTTGTCCATTTCATAATATATATATATATATATATATATATATATATATATATATATATATTTTCATATATATATATATATATATATATATATATTTTCATATATATATATATATATATATATATATATACATATATTTTCATATATATATATATATATATATACACATACACATATATACACATACACATATATATATATATATATACATACACATCCATCCATCCATGCATAAACACATATACATATGCATACACATATACACATATGTTGATAAGAAGGATAAGAAGAAGAAGAATATAGATAAAGAAAATAAAATTAACACATAATTTAAGATTATAACTGATGTAGGCAAGATAGCCACATAAATGATCATATACAGAAAAACATGAATGCATGCATTTATACATGTTAGTATACAAAAATCATAGCCAACACTTCAAGTATAAATTCTCCAAAATTAATGTTATTAGGGAATTTTAAATCAGTTCTTGTGTCTACATTAGATGATAAGTTTGTTCCTTTGTTTCAATAATTCATCAGCATTTCTATACTTAATTTTCTCTTTTATGCATAGATTGCATCTGTCCTTGAAGTTGTTGGGAGTCTGTGAGTGACAGATGATTCTCCATTTGATTTGTGCAGTTAAGCTTCCATCTTTAAGATTCCAGTAATGTTTAGATAGAGCAGTTTGATATCTTAAAGATGCATTGGTGAAGGAATGCCAGTGATTGTAAAATCTTTGTTTCCAACTCCCAGTGGATATTCCTATGTATACTTTCTTCTGACTGATATTTTCCCCCCCAAAAATAGTAGCTTCATATACTACATTTTCAGAAGTACAAATACCTCCAACTGGGCAGTTAGTTCCGGCTTTACAATTACAAGGAGTCCTATTTTCCTGTATTTCATTGTCATAAAATTTTTTTAATAAAAAGTTATTGTGTGAATTAATGATACTGTGTATATTACTAGTGCAGGAATAACTGAATTTTAGAGATTTTCTATTAAAAATTTTTTTAAAGGGTTGTTATGATCGTAATGTTTGTTTATTAAATTTAAAAAAATATCTGCCAATATTAATATTAGTTAATTTACAGAAAGGTTGGTTCTTTCTTTTCTTGCTTTTGGTTTTATTAGTTGAATTGATTTCAAAGTTTCCTAGTAACTTAATTCTTGTTTGAAATTACTTTTTTTGAGGCCTTCATTATAAGTTATTTTATTCTCAGTGAAGATTTTTCTGTTAGATGATAATCTATTAATTCTAGTGCTTACAGTGTTACGGATTTGACTAATTATTGACTTAGGGTGATTGGAGTTGACATTAATATAAATGGATGTTTTGATCTTCCTTTGAAATGGTTTGAATGTGTTGTTAGTGAGTTTTAAAGTGATATCTAAGAAATTAACTATTTTAAGGTTAGATGAGATTTCAATTTTAAAACCCAGAAAGCTCTTATAATCATTTTCTTTATTCTAGAAGATAGAGGATCATTACTATTTGGGATAAAAATAAGTCCATCATCTCTGTAAAGACCTACTTGATTAGGATCAATAATTCTACTGAGGATGTCTAATATATATATACTTACGATATATATATATATATATATATATATATCTGATAAGTGCATTGCAGCAGAATATAGTAAATGAAAAGTATATTGTCTAAAATATCTTAAAAGATGACCATTATCATTTGCCCAAATAAGCTGAATTAAGCATTTCATCTGGGAACAATATTAATCACTTGAGGACACCATTGGAACTTGTCAACATACATACTGACACTAAAGCTTTGTAGATATTTTTTGTATTATCCTTTGACAAATCAGATTAGGATATTAGAAATTTAGTGACAATAGTAAAAGCAAGCTTATTTTATGTATGAAGAGAAAATATCGCATTAAATTTATCCCCACTTTGATTAAAGCTATGGAATTTATTAAGTTACACTTGTGAAAATTTCTATGTCAACAAATTCTCCTACTTATTTATCAGATTATTCTTATAATTTGTGAGGGAACAAGAATTAATTAGAGTTGGAGTTAGGAAATATGTGCTTTGAAAATAAAGAGCATTAGATGGGGACAAAGCTGTTGACAATGTAATGATTTGTCACAGAATGAACATCAATTGAAGAGGATTTATTTCTAAAATCATTTTAATCTTTTTACAATGAATTTAAAAAAGTATTAAAATTTTAAATAACATTTAACCAGTGATTTGTTAAAATATAAAACCATAATCTTTTTAATATCTGTTAAAAGAATTAGTATTATTTATCATATAACAATGATTAAAATTGCGAATTTTTGTGATAAGTATTTGTTACTTTATTAAAAAATGATTTTTTAAGTTGTTTCTGAATTTTGTTTACTTTGCAAACTAACTTAAATCATTTTTTAATTGACTCAAGAATATATTGCTGATGATTTTTGTAAAATGTGTACTGAAAAAACAATTTAGGATGAGGTAAAAGAAATTATTAAATATTCTGGGAAATTAGTTTTGAAAAGCATTGCAAACAATTTACAATATAAAATTGATAATTTATCAAAATTGTTAATCAAGAGATTAGGCTAATGATTTATGATGAAAATCTGTTAAAACTTATAAAAGAAATGAACCAATGTTCAAATTCAATCATTCTGTAAAAACTGGTATTAGGTTGGTGCAAAATTAATGACGTAATAATGTCGTTTTTGACGTTAAAAAATACGTCAAAAAACGACATTATTACGTCATTATTTTTGCACCAACCTAATAAAAGTTTTAACCATATATAAAATAAATAAGAAAAATATCAGTAAATTTCAATGTTTCTCAGTCAAAAAAGATTAAATGAGCATAACAAGCAAGCAAAGAAGAGTAGTTCAATTTTGCTGAGAGTACAAAAGAAAATACTTGAGTAATTACTGAAGATGTTAATTGCTATTCTTGTTATTATATAATATTCATTATACCATTCATTTTATTGCTTATGTGTATATATGTACAAATATATCATGCAAACAAATATAAGTATGGAAGTGCACTTGTCAAGGCTTTACTTACTTGAATAGTGCATGCATAGGTAAGTGTGTAAAGGATGAAAGTAACCCTAAAGAAATGGTAAGGAATAACTCTTTCATTAACAAACAAGAAAGTGTGCCTAACTTTGTTAATATTTTCATGTTTTTGGCAGCATTAGATGTTCTGAAGATGATGTAATAAACATCCAAATATTTACAAAATCTAAACTATACTTTCTTGCTTAGTTATCAAGAGTTAGGTTGTTCTTTGAAATTATTTTCATTTTTGATGTTTTAAGATTTTCTCACAGACAAAGCATTTGCATATATAGAGAAATAAATGTGCTTAAGAATATTTTTATATGCAAATACAAGAAGGTAGCAAAAAGTTTTTGGTTTAACCCACTGTTTGAAATCTGACCAAATGACCAAGCATCAGAATTTGTTTAGAAATCTCTTCTTGGTCAGACAGAACTTTTCAGACAAACATGTATGTGAGTGTAGTTGTTCAATTTCAGTGTTTATACATCAATAAGTTAGAGAATAGGTATTAGGTTGGTGCAAAAATAATATCGTTTTTTGATGTTAAAAAATACGTCAAAAAAAATATTTTTGCACCAACCTAATAATTAACTATTTAATTTCAATGAAACCCAGAATTCCCAGATTAATCCAAATATACATTTTTCAGCATAGTCTAGCCCACTGTAACCATTTTACACATACATTCACTTATAAAATGTACATATATTTTGAATAATTTGAATTGTAGCATTCAAAAAATGCTAGAATATAGCTAACAAAACCCTGTCTACTATAATAACAACGCCAAGTTTTTTTTTATATCAAAAGTACTTGAACAAAAACAAAAGAAAACATGAACTTTGGACAGGTTATCCATAATTTTGAATCATCTGAAGTATACCAACTTATTAAAAATTGGAAAATACAATAGAAAATTAAACAGGAAAACATTGTCAATTGAATTTAGCAAAATTTGTATATGTATATAAATGGTCATGAGATATATATATTATTGCAAAAATATATCGGAGAGATAAAAGTTATCATCATCAACCATAATGAGTTCACTGATGAAGAAAGGCCTTTCTCAATTTCCTCTGTGACAACCGTGACAGTGATATTCTTTTATCATCAGACTTCTGTATCTTGTTTTCACCGTATACATAATGGCTGGTTACTTTACATTAAATCTCTATTTTCATTAAATGCTTTCAAAACAAACATTATGTGTTGTTTTATTTCATTTTAACGAGGCTTTCTTTAATGTTTTCACCTGTTGTCTGTAGATATATTTCTGGATATCTTTCAGTTTTTCAACCTCTATTTTTATGATATTTTTGGAACATTATAATTTAATGTTTCTTTTGTTTTATTTCTGTTTATTTTAAGCCTCAAAACTTTCTGTATTCATGTCATTTTGCATTTTTGTAATTCATCTAATGATTCTGACATTAGTAAAAGGTCATCAGTAAATTGTAGATTGTTTAAGTATTCTCTGTTTATGTTAACCCCCATTACTTTTTAGTTAATTTTCCACAAGATACCTTCAAGTTATGCTGTAAATAATTTAGGCAAAGCCATATTCCTTTGTCTTATTCCTTTTCCAATCTTTAACTTATTTGCTCACCTTGAAAAGAAAGATTTCTCATTTTGATATTGTGAGGCTGCTGGTTGGTTTCCTACTTAACAAAACTTCAGACTCCAGGGCATTCAAATAGGGAGAAAATGTGATCAAATGCTGGAAGTGACACAATCATAAAAATTCTCAGCCAGCCACTTCTGGACTATTTGGGTCATGTAAGCAAAGTCATGCTGGAACCCTGATCCAAAATTTGACTATCATTTCCAGCACCTTGATGTAAATGGTAGCATTGACCCTGATGCCCAGTGAGAAGAAGTGGGGTGATATGATATAGCCCTTGTTACTCACAACTCCTTGGACCATCATAAATGGTATGAACTTGGTATATATAACTGTGATGTGACAAGATGGAATTCAGTTGTGAATAAGAACACCTACCTAGAAGAGGATGGTAAATGTTTTTATCTCAGTTTTAACTACTTTATTTTTATAACCAGCGATAAAGAATTTTCAAAGCAACCACCCATTTAACCAAAAGGAAATAGAATAATAGATAAATAAATGAAAATTTTTGAAAATAGGTGCTACTTGGTCTGAAGTTACAATTTATGATCAAAGACTTATATAAATGGTTACAGAAGTGAGGGGAGTTCTAGGCTGCCCATTGGTAGGTACAGGCTGTCCCTCGAGAAAGCGTTTCAAAGACGCATATTGTGATAAAGAGCCGGGATTCTTGCTGGTTGAAAGGAAATGCTGATCTGTCTTGAAAGTTTCAGAAGTTATCCCAAATGTCACCTACATCTGCCATGCACCAGGCTGTGCAAATGAATCCCTGGATAAACAATTAGATATATTCGGAACAGGATTTGAGTCTTCATTTTTCACTACAGCTTTAATTTCACTTTTCGTTTCCTTTATGAACGTACAGTGAAACTTTCAGTTTTTATGCACACCAACACAAACAAGAATAAAGATGCAATGTGGGGTTAATCGTCCATTTGGTGAAAAGCTAAAAGAGGGACCCATTGTATATTTACATAGAGCCATTTTTCTTTCCTCCTGTTCAACTGGCCAATTTCAAAAAGCTTGCTATGTCTGAATTGCTGTGGTTGGCAGCTGGTATCACAAACAATCATTTTCCCTTTGTCACTTATATTCCTTGTGACAAATAAGGGTGAAAAATTACATTAAATTTAGACAAGATGAATAACATCAGAACTGAAATGAATTTGCTGAAACTCTTCCTTTAAATGAAATTTTAAGTTTTCATATTTCATTTACGTGATTAGATATTTATGCAAACTGTGATATCACAGGATGGGTTTCTTATCCAATGCAAACAGAAGATGAATAGAGTTAGTACACCAAAATTCAAAGATGAGTATAACAAGGATGTATTTTTTCACTGGATTTATTGATTCTAAAAAAATTAGAAGACATTCCAGAATTATTATCTCTTGACATGACAATATACCATGTTGATGGTAGCAAAACATGAAGAAAAGACTGACCATTAATTGTAAGACTTGAATGCATGGTGGCAAGCAAAATGTACAGCAGAAGATGTTAGGTATACACCAGGGACATTAAAATTAAATGAGAGCATAAATTCAACAATCCAAGATTTGTAATAACATGCAATGGTAAGTATGACATTGAAATAATAATAATAGAAATAGTAAAAGACACATTTAAGAAACTGAGTAAGGTAGAAAAATAGATTTAGAAATAAAAAAAAATGTGTTAGACTGCTATGTGTTGTTGTCCCTCCCATATAGCAATGAAAACAGAATAATTTCTTCACAAATAAAAAAAAAAAAAGACAACTGTGGTGTGGTTCTACTGATGATGAATATTTTGAATACCATGAATGGAGCATGCAGTAAATAAGGAAATTCTAAAGGGAATAGAAACTATAAAGAAACTACTGGTAACAGTCAAAAAGAGACATTAAAGACAGGCAAAAGAGAACAGTGAGAAATCTACTATAAAAGTTAGTAGAAATTGATGAGAGAATATGTACCCCCCAAAAAAAAGAGGGGTAATAAAAGAGAAAATTTTTCTGAAAGCAACAAAAGAGAGGAAGTTAAGGAGAGTCATGATTGCCCATAATTAACAAACCAAATGTAAGTGGAGGGAATGTATGACTGTGACCAAAAGATTCAGTCAAATGTGTGAATTTAGAACTTAGGATGCCCAAATCAAGCAGATGCAGGAATTCAACTGTATAGCATAGTAGCAGATGAGAGAAAATGTGACACAGTAATCCAGAAGCAGTTAATGAAAGATGCTTTTCAGAAACTGAGCATGATATTAAAAGCTAGAAAAATAGGAAACAAAAAAAAGACTGCTATATAATTTCTATTATTCTATATGACAATGAATGCTGAACAATTCAATCACAAATGAAGAAAAGACTCAAATCAGCTGAACAAATGTCGATAAGATGATAAAGGATATGACAATTGTTAAGGGATAAAGCATATGACAAATAAGGAAAATTTAAGAATAGGAAATGCAAAGAAACTGCTGTTAACAATCTGAAAAGATATTTGAAATTTTGGGAACAGTATGAGGAAGAAAGACTTGGAAAAATTAACGCTCACAAGACACATGAAAGGCAAGAGAAGCAGAGGAAAACAGTTAGTAATCTACTTGACAACTTTGAAGAAATGGGTAGAAAAATAAGTTTAACAAAGATAAAGAGCATTCAGAAAGGACCATGAAGTGCTGAAAACATCAAAAGAAGAGACACACAAAACAATTAACAGATATGTCCATTTTTAAGTGGGTGTCATTATTCATACTTCTATGTTCCATGTCTCTTCAGGACATTGGCAATCATGACTTTTCACAATTTCCTCTCCTTAGTAATTTTGAATAAATTTTATTATCTCTCCTAAACTGTGCTCTACCATTCATTTACTCAAGCTCACTAGGTAAGGTTATGCATTGATTTCGTCTGTCCCTCTTGCAGTTAACTGTCCTGAGAGTATCAGATTTTCCAAGCCCTCTTTCTCCATTATGTACTCTAGAAATTTCAATGGTCTTTTTCTGATGTTAAGTATAAGTGTCTTTTTTGTTTCCATTTACTCTAAAACTATGTCATTGCTCACATCTTCAGTCCATGGTATTCTCAGTATCCTTCTGTATAACCACATATCTGGTGCTTCAAGTCACTTGTTCATCTGTCTTATAGGAGGACTGACATTACATAACAGTTCAGTATTCTTTTCTTTGCTTGTAACAAAATATTTTTTACATAAATTAAAATTTGGTGAACATGTGAGCTGAGATTAAAATTTTTATTCTTTCAGATATCAAATTTATATGGTCTGCTATCTTTTCTTGTATAAGATGTATTCAAATGATGAAGCAAATCCTCTTTGTCAAAGGTTCTCTGGAAATAGCCCAGATATGTTCAATACAACTCATGTCTAGAAACTAAATGAGCTATGGAAATCACTTACACATTGGTCTTGAATACAAATGGGTTTGGAATAAGTAGTGAGGGGTGGAAATTTTTTTACAAACAAATGAATGTAAGCTTTTGAATAAGTAATGGAGTTGGAAAATTTTGAGAAAGTGATAAGGATTAATCTAGAATTTAGTTTATTTCAAAGAAAGAATGCTATGAAAACAGAAAAATATTTAAAAAGAGGAGTTTTTCTTCTATATTAAAATTTTTAACACAAATTAATATAAACCTTAAAATCATATTTTTAATTTCCTTTGTCATTCTTTTCTTCGCAGATCATCATGCATTTTTGTATATGAACTGATTGCAAAAAGACCTGGATAATGTTAAAGTTACATACTTGTCAAGCACTCTAAATGTTCTTTTTTCGGTCATATTTTTTAAATTATTTTAAAAATAACAAGGAAATATAGCACATTACTATGAATATTACTTTGATTTGTTATGATTTGAATCAATTTGTAGAACTGAATGAATCATAATTTGAATTTTTATTATCTGTATCAAATCAGTTTCACAATTTTGAATGATAATTTTCTTAGAACTGAATTTTTTTCTAGAAAGTTTCCATGGAAATAAATATGCAGAGAGGTTAGAATTTTTTTTAAATTAATAAGTGGTGAGGAGAGGTATGATTATTACAAACCCAAGAGTAATATATTTTGGAACTTACCATTCTCAATTTTTTTTTGTATCAATCTTCTATAAAAGGTGTGTTGTTTTTATCAAATCAAATAACTATCAGTAAATATTGGAAGATGTCACTCCTTTGGAATGGAGAATCCATTTTTCTGAATCAAAATCTCTCATCTGCTCCAGAAGATTTGAATGACAAATGTTCTAAACTGATCCCATACCATTATCAAGAATCTACTGTGTTTGATAGTAGATAGCAGTCAGTTGAAACAATATTCCTGGTTAGATATTCTCCAATTCATTTTGTTAATTGAGTAAATGAAAGATTATCTTAAGAGATGATAGTGTGCCCAAATTACAAGTGTTTGTCCACTGTCTCATTTACCCACAGCTTTCTCTGCTGAATATTAACTGATTACAAAATAGATTTCTTCTAGCTGTTCTACTATAATAAGCCATGTGATGAAAGTGTTGTTCTCAGGCTGATTTCGACACACCCTACCACATTGGCTTCTTGGCCTTGGAGGATTTTTTAAGTTTCCTGTCTCATGCTCAACAGCACATTTTTGATAGCCCAGATCAACCTGAACAAGTTTCTTTTCCTTCATTAGTAAATTGTATAATCATGTGATAATTTCTGTCTGAATTTTTTAGATGAAGAATTAGTGTTATAGATTAAACTAATGTTTAACTGCTATATCCTCTAGCATGGACAGTGCATGAGAAAATTCTACCTCCAAGGATTGAATAAACAGCATAGTTAAAAAATCCTCAAATAATAACCAAATATGATAGTTATTTAAAGGAGGCCAGAGAATATAAGAGTGAAAACATTGTGGCTATAACAACCAAGATGAGGGCACAATTTTTAATAAATCAGTGTATAATTTGCATAATTATGTCATTCCTAATTGAATTCATATTCTTAATATGAATTGATGTTAACTCATTCTGCCTTTGAACTGACCAACAATAAGTTCCCTTTAACAATTTCACATTTCTTGTTTTCTTACAGAGAGAAACATCGTGAAGTGGTTGTGTGGTTATATTGCTTTCATTTCTACAATGAACTGAGTAATTGTTAAACTGTATAATTATAAATGTCAAACCTAAGTAAAATAATAGTGTCTATTTACATCTACCATGTCTCTATGTATGGAAAGGTTTGCAGAGCCCTCTTTTCCCAAAATTAGAGACTGAAGACACAGTAGAAAAGTGTTTTTCAGTGTTCATTTATCCTGTGTTAAGAAAAAGAAGGAAAAAGAAAATGGTGGCAACACTGCAGGTTGGAACAAGTTTTCAGGTTGAGCAAAATAGCACTAGAATCAAACACTAGAATTGAACAGTTTGCAAAATTAAAAAGAGGTGAATATGAAAGGAAGACAAACCACAGTGGTAGGCCACAGAAATTAGAAAGTGACTATGAGCATGCACTTTTGAAAAAAGTCATCTATAAACTGACATTAGAATTAGTTGATGTTGGTGTTGATCATTCAACACTTGTAAGACATTCACAAAGTATGGGGAAGATAGTACAAGTGGTAACATTGGTTCCATATGAATTTTCAGATATAAACATTAAAAAGTATCCCACCACATGTATTTCACTTCTTGCCAGACATGAACAAAAACATTTTTTTTACAGTATTGTCACTGAAGACAAAAAGTTGATTTGCTACAAAAATCTGAAGTATTAAAAATCATAGTAGGTGATTTAAGATAAATTTCAGCATCAGCATTAAAACTTAATCCTTTTTAAAAATTTATTACTGTTATATATTATTATAAATCAGATGAATTTGTTATATGAAATATGTATTGTATGATGAATTATTCAAGCCTGGTAAAACTGTTACTTAAATAGGATCAAATTACTAAAGATACTGGGAAAATGTTTAGCTCATTCTATTGCTCCAGTATATAGCTGATTCCTTCTGCTATATTTTATCTTTACAAGAGTCAGATTAGACCAAAAAATGAAGTATTGCTGTTATATCTGGACAGGGGCTGCTCAAAGCTTCACTTTTCAGCTTTAATAGAGTTCAGAATCATTTACACTTATGGGGGAACACTTATTCTCCACTCTGTGTCCTCTTTCACAATGATTGCAAGCCTATCACTACTCTTTTGTTATTTTCATGGGAAATGTTCAGATGATCTCTATTCTTTAGTTCCACCAATTCAGACCTTTACAACTAGGACACATGATACTAATTACACCGAGTCAAATTAGCCTCATTTCGCCTTTATTCCAAATGTAAGGAAATAGTTCCACTCCAACAGCTTTTTCCAAAGAACTGTTACACTGTGGAACAAACATCTGCTTGGATGCTTCCTTGAACACTACAATTTTAATCTCTTCAAGACAAAGATCAGTTGTTATCTTTACTCCTTATCCTCATAATCTCCACTTCCTACTATCTTCTCTTTCATTCATATCACACACCTCATTCATCATTACTATTTTGAATGGAACCTACTATCACCAGTGGCTTTTGAGATTTGTATTGGATATAAAAAAAGAACCTTAAAGTTATCATTTTCAAGGTTTGCAATTAAAAAAAGAAACTGTATAAAAAAAAAAAGAGAAGGAAAGGTGTAATGCTGTATGACAACACTTATTTACATATTGCTTTGTCAACCTAAAAACACAATGGAGTTGAGATGGTAAATTCTTCATCAAGTAGCATTATTCACCACACTTGGCCCCATATAACACTAGACTGAAATACTGTATTTCTTTGATTAAGCATAGTGGTGGCACTTATTCAAAAAATGAACTATTAGGTGTGCTTGTTCAAGGGAGGCACTTATTGAGAAATCATTCACATGTGATGCAATTGGGACACATAAAAAAATAGCAGAATATTTTTCACAAACACATATGACCCCTTCAAAATATATTGTCATTCATAAAAAATAGTTATAAATTAAAGTGTTTCTAGTTTCTGTTTGATAAAAGTATATATTATAAATGTTTTTGTATTATTTAAAGTAATTGAATGACTTCAGATTAAAATTAGAAATGCTAAGATATCAGAATTTTTAAAATATATTTAATGTATGCTTAATTTACAAACAACTTCACTAAAATATACAGAAATAAATTGTTTATCAAGACCTTACTTGGAACATGCTGAATGCGAATATATAGTTTTAAAGGTCTAAGTATTGTTGTTTAAACTGGACACATATACAGAGGAATGCCTTTTATTATAGAATAGACAATGAATTATAAAAGAACATCTGGTATTTACATATAAAATCTACAAATTTAGAAGAAAATGAATGTTTGAGTGGTACTGATGGGACCAAAGTTATTTTATGTTTTGGTTAAAATAAGTTTAACTCAAAGTCATTTTTTCAAATTGACAAGAAAATTAAAAAATAAAAAATAAAATAAAAGATTCAAGTTATTTCCTGTAATAAAAAACTTCACAAATCATATCCTATTACCTGTGAATATGACTCTGTTAAGTCCTCCCATATCACAGGTTAATGGTTAATGTTAAGCCAATACATTGATAAAATTAAAATGTTTATTCTTTTGTTCTTTCTTGGTAGCACTTTGTTTCAGTGAATTACATTTAAAATAAATAAAGATTTTGACCTTTCACTAGAATCCCATTCTTAAAAAAAGTAGTGGAGAATTTGCTGCTTGGGTTTCAAAGAGTTTATAAGTTTTCAAGTTATCACAGGGAGAAAATGCTTGCTTTGGATCTAGATGCCAGCAAGTAGACCAAAATGGCAAAAGATAAATAAAATAAAAATACAAAAATTTTGCTCTTGTATCAGACAAAGTACATTATCAAAATCCAAAAAGAAATAACCAATGTTTATTAGGTTACATGATCCTGAAAAGAAATGAATTTAATAAAACAAGTGATTAAATAAAATCAATATACACATGCAGAGAGCTGATAATCATGGTAGTGTAGAATGAATTAAAAAAAAAACCTAAGGATAACAAATAATAATTTAAATAAGATAACCTTGCCTATTATTGTGCTAGATCTGCCTGTAATAAGCAATTATATTCAACTAAATTACAATTAAGCATAAATAACATAGGAAAAATAGTTAAATTAGAGTGATCCAATTGTTCAATAAGGCCTGAAGTGTACTTCTCAAAATATTGTGATGAGATTATATCACTGTTTTAGTCAATTAGGATTACTCCTTTTTGTCAAACATTTTATTCAAGTCATTGTCTACTCTACCTTTAGGCCCTGTAAACGTTAGTCAAGCATAAAAACACAAAAAACTACTGTAGGATATTTACATGAAGGCATATATAGAAAAAACATAAAACTTAATGTTTTATTTTAAAGTTGCAAAAATATGCTGACATAAACTGAAATTAGTAAAGTGTTGTTCTATGATGTGAAAAAAAGCAGGAAATTTAGATCTTAAAAAAAAAAAATGAAATTCTATCACCCTTCAGTCTATCTGGGAATGGCTTCATTGTATGACTGTAGAAAGAAATGGTTCGTCTGACTAGTATGATGACAAATGAGAGAGGGGGAAAAACTAAAAGATATGTCATTACTTAGTAGGCGACAGCTGAGTTGGTGATGGTGTTGGGATGGTCATGGGACATGGAAGTGAGGCTTGTGGTGAGCAACCTTTTTGGTCACATGTTTATGAATATATATATATATATATATATATATATATATATATATATATATATATTTGAGTAGAGAATGGTTGGCTGTAAATTTTATCAACTTACAGGGATACAATGACTGAGATGGAGAAAGGAATAAAATAAATGCTTTGTTGAAAAAATTAGAAATAGTGTAAGAGAAGGAAATAATTAGTCTGGGAGTGGATAATATTAGTTGTGAAATCATTGTCCATTAAAAGACAAATAGTGCAGCACACACACACAAATAGACAATAAATAAATTTCTAATAAATAATCATATCAGTAATAATTCTTTTGGAAAACAGTTTGCATCTTTGTACCCTTCTTAAATGACTCCTGTTAAGGCACATAAAAAGAAAGATTTATAACATTGTGTTATCTCAATATTCAGCTTGTCCATCATCTCATATTAATTTTACTGTGAAATCTAAACATAGTTACTTTGACACTTTGACAGGCTCTAGAACAAAACAGATATGATGCTACCGGTGAATCCTTAGGTTTAACTGAAAAGCAAGAATTGATTAGTGATTATGATAGAAAATAAAGGAGTTTGAAATTCAAAAATAATTCTTATTATGTTAAGCTTCCTTAGCATGAGAAGTGAATCAAAACAATGCTTTTTTATTTATTTATTTACTTGTAACAATGTGACAATTCAGAGAGAGCAATACTAATGTAAAAGGATGTACACTTATGTTTTACAGATTACACTTTTGACAAAGTATGGCACAAAGGTCTATTTGAACTGTTAGGAAAACTTGATCTACTCAGAAAGAATGTTAGAATAATCCAGAATTTATACTGGGAGAAAACCGTTCGCATGAGGATAGAAAATGTAGCTACACAAAAAAAGAAAGAGGCATAAAACAAAGGTGTGTTTTCTTTCTAGATCTGTTCAGCCTCTCCAGCAAGGCTATTTTAATGGAACTGGAGACCCTTTTTTTCTTTTTATGTGCCATGTCCTTTCAGGATGTAGGCAATCATGGCTCTCCACCTCCCTCTATCCCTTGCAGCTCTCAACAAGTTCCTTTCCTCTGCCATGTCTCCCAGACCATGTTCTGTCATCTACTTGCTTCAGCCCCCTAGGTATGCCATGTCTTGTTTTCCCTTGTCTCTCTTTCCCTCAATTTGACCCATGCGTATCAGATTATCGAGGCCCTCCTTCCTCATTATGTGTCCCAGAAACTTCAGCTGTCTCTTCCTGATGTTAAGTATAAGCCTCCTCCTTGTTTGCATCCTTTCTAAGAACTCATTGTTGTTCACATGCTCGGTCCATGATGTCCTTAGCATCCTCTTGTAGAACCACATCTCTGTCGCCCCAAGTCTCTTCTTCATCTTTGAGGAAATCATCCAACATTCGCTGCTGTAAAGAAGGACAGATGTCATATAATAGCTCAGTTTTCTTTTCTTTGTTAACAAAGAAATCCTCCTGTCTCTCAATACTCTGCCCAGCTTTTGGAATGCATCCCTGGCCATCTCAATAAGTCTATGGATCTCAGTGTTGCACTTACCGTCCTCTGTCAAATAGCTTCCTAGGTATTTAAACTTCTGCATCTGCTTGATTCTAGTGTTCCTGACCTGCAAATCACATTTCAGGGTCTTACTGATGAACAAGCATCTCTCTTCTTGTAGTTTATGCTTAGTCTTTTCTTCTCACTCTCTTGCATTACCTTCTGTAGGAGATTTTAATTTCTGTGTCTGTTATCACTACTGTGTCTTCTGTGTATCTTATGTTGTTAAGATTGTGGCCACCAATGCTAAATCCTGGTAGGGTTTCTAATTCTCTCAGAATTGCCTCACTGTATACATTGAAAAGGTTGGGTGAGAAGACGCATCTTTGCCTTACACCCCTTTCTATTTTTGTATATTCACTGAACTCATTCCCTATGCACATGCATGCTGTTTGCTGCCAATATAGGTCCTTGATTATTTTGATATCTTTACCAAATATATCAAGGTTGCTGAGCAGTTCCAGCAAATCCTTATGGCATACTTTGTTGAAGGCCTTTGTGTAGTCTATGAAACATAGGTACACATCCTTCTGTATCTGTTTCACTCTTTTTGATAACATTCTGAGCATGAATATCACATTGCTTGTTCTGGTGTCTTTAACGAACCTGCACTGTTCTCATCCTATCTCTGACCTGATTCTGCTGTGTGCTCTATTCATCAGAATTCAGATGATGTTTTGTCATGTGGCTCATTAGGTTTATTGTTCAGTGGAGTTCACATTCATTTGCACCTGGTTTCTTAGGCATATCTATGAAGATAGATCTGCTGAGGTCTTCCGGTATATCCCCACTGTTGTAGATTTCATTTGTTATTTTGGTGATCTTGTCTATGCCAAAGTCATCTAAGGCTGTCAGTATTTCTGCTACAATTCCGTCTGACCCAGCTGCCTTGTTCAATTTGGCCAGTGCAGTTTTTACTTCGGTTTTCAGAATTCCAGGTCCATTGGTAGTTCTGTGTATTGCTGGTTGTTCCCTTTCATCGTGGAAGAGTTCTCCAATATACTCACCTCAGCATTGAAGAATTTTTTTCCTTCTCTAATATGAGCATTCCATCCTTTGATTTTAAACAGCCTGTAGAAGAGCATGTCTTCTGTCCTCTTAGTTGCTTTATTTGCTTGTGCATATTGCCCTTGTTGGTGGTACTTAGTCTCTCTATTTCTGCACAATTTTGTTTAGCCATTCTTCTTTATCTTGCCTGCATTTGGTCCTTATTTCATTGTGTAATTTTCTGTATGCCGTTCTGTATTTTCTGTCTTCTTTCCATCATGTCAAGAATCTTATCCATCATCCATTCATTTTTTCTTCATCCTGTCTCTTTTGGGATGATATCATTTGCTGATGTCACTAAAGCATCTCTTAGTGCATCCCATTTTGAGTTTCCATTGTGTATCTCGTATCTTATTATCAGAGAGCTCAATCTTAACAATATAAGATATGCAGATGACACTTTGTCAATGGCAGACTCAGAAAGAAAACTAAAGGACCTCCTAGATTAGGTAGTAAAGGAAAGTGAAAAAATAGGATTAGTCATCAATTGCAAGAAAACAGAAATTATGGTTGTCAGCAAGAAAAAAATCCCAAGATTTGAACTACAATTTGGAGATGTCAGCATCAAACAAGGACAGAAGTTTAAATATATGGAAAATATGACAGTGAAACCCAAACGGGCATCAGATTAGTTAAAGATACATTTTAAAAGGAAACAAATTACTAAGAAACAAGAAAATTTTATTTGAAATCTAGAAAAGAGTAATGAATTGCCATGTGATATTAATCTCTTTGTATGGCAGGGAATGCTCACCAGAGATGAAGAGGAAATTAGAGGCAAAAGAAATGTCGTTCTGCAAAAAGATACTGAGAATTACATGGGCAGAGCGAGTAAACAATGAGAAAGTCTTTAAAAAATGTTAACAAAAAGAACACTTATAATCAAATTCATAATGAGGGCATATTGAGAGCAAGAGAGATAGAGGAAGGCAGTTGGCCACCTACCTAATGAGCTTGTGGGAATTGATGGCAGAATAGGGGATGGAACTTTTGACAAAGGTAGAAATGCTGTTAGTGACTACGAGGGATAAGAAGTTGTGGAGAGTCATGATCACCTATGTTCTGAAGGGGTGCAGCTCACAGAAGAAGGCAGCACATTCAGTTTTAAATAGTTGTTAACTCAAAGAACAAAACTCCCTCACCAGACAAAATATAATTTTGTTGACACTTTTTCAATTACAAAAATTTACAAAAGTCTAAATCACATTAAAACCTTTACTAAAAATATGTTGAATATATCTGTTTTAAAAATATACTAAATTTTATAAAATACATTGAGTTTCATACTGCTTTGTATGTAAGGAAAAATCAATGGACCAATGAAAAACATATCAGAAAATGTGGAAAAATATCCAAGAAATATCTATTGTCATTTGGTCTTCCAGGAACTTCCAGGATATTGTATACTACATGAGCTTTTATCTTTATTTTAATTTCTGGACTGACAGGTCACAGAACCAACCTAGAGTTGGGTGAGGAGGCAAGAAGTTTCAATAACCATAGTTAGTAGGTAATAGGTTGTCATCCATAGAACTTGTACCCAAATTTTTGATTTATTGCAATATTTGTGAAGAGGATCTCTTCCGAGTTCATAAAAAGGTCTCATATTCAGGCTTTGTCTTATAATATAATAAGCTTCAGGATAGATGCTTGCACTGTGCTTTACAGGTTGATAGCTGGGATGTATTCTCTAATTCACCCTATTCCCTATTTCCTCCTACAACCCTTCCACAATGTATGCCAACAATATCTATTTTGAAGTTATTTTTTGCATAAGTAAAGTTTGGCGTTTGTGAAACCAGGTTCATGGGTTATTTCTGCAAAATGGAAGAAATTGAATATGGGACACAGTGGACAGTTGTATTTTCTTCCGTCAACATGGTGAGCAATATGGTCAGCATGAATTAGAACTATTGCGCTGGGAAAGTTGGAAGTCACGTAGCAGTCTGTACATTTTTTTTTTTGTAGTGAGTTGTTCACTTCTCTTTTCGGGTGTTCGTCGGTGTCTGGTATTTGTGGTGATCTTTGCAAAAGAAGTTATATGAAAAGACACATTCAAAGATCATCATCATTATTTATGTGCTGTGTATCTTCAGGATGTGGAAGATCATGGCTCTCTACAAATTCCTGTTCCTAGTAACTTTAACTCTCTGTCATCACTGGCATCTGTTCAGCATTCACTATCTCCATCACTTCAAGTTTCTTCTTCATCTGTAAGAAAATTGTCTAGGATTCACTGTCATCTATGTCACTTCATGTTTCTTCTTCATCTGTAAGGAAATTGTCTAGGATTCACTGTCATCTATGTCACTTCATGTTTCTTCTTCATCTGTAAGGAAATTGTCTAGGATTCACTGTCATCTATGTCACTTCATGTTTCTTCTTCATCTGTAAGGAAATTGTCTAGGATTCACTGTCATCTATGTCACTTCATGTTTCTTCTTCATCTGTAAGGAAATTGTCTAGGATTCACTGTCATCTATGTCACTTCATGTTTCTTCTTCATCTGTAAGGAAATTGTCTAGGATTCACTGTCATCTATGTCACTTCATGTTTCTTCTTCATCTGTAAGGAAATTGTCTAGGATTCACTGTCATCTATGTCACTTCATGTTTCTTCTTCATCTGTAAGAAAATTGTCTAGGATTCACTGTCATCTATGTCACTTCATGTTTCTTCTTCATCTGTAAGGAAATTGTCTAGGATTCACTGTCATCTATGTCACTTCATGTTTCTTCTTCATCTGTAAGAAAATTGTCTAGGATTCACTGTCATCTATGTCACTTCATGTTTCTTCTTCATCTGTAAGGAAATTGTCTAGGATTCACTGTCATCTATGTCACTTCATGTTTCTTCTTCATCTGTAAGAAAATTGTCTAGGATTCACTGTCATCTATGTCACTTCATGTTTCTTCTTCATCTGTAAGAAAATTGTCTAGGATTCACTGTCATCTATGTCACTTCATGTTTCTTCTTCATCTGTAAGGAAATTGTCTAGGATTCACTGTCATCTATGTCACTTCATGTTTCTTCTTCATCTGTAAGGAAATTGTCTAGGATTCACTGTCATCTATGTCACTTCATGTTTCTTCTTATCTGTAAGGAAATGGTCTAGGATTCACTGTCATCTATGTCACTTCATGTTTCTTCTTCATCTGTAAGGAAATTGTCTAGGATTCACTGTCATCTATGTCACTTCATGTTTCTTCTTCATCTGTAAGGAAATTGTCTAGGATTCACTGTCATCTATGTCACTTCATGTTTCTTCTTCATCTGTAAGAAAATTGTCTAGGATTCACTGTCATCTATGTCACTTCATGTTTCTTCTTCATCTGTAAGGAAATTGTCTAGGATTCACTGTCATCTATGTCACTTCATGTTTCTTCTTCATCTGTAAGAAAATTGTCTAGGATTCACTGTCATCTATGTCACTTCATGTTTCTTCTTCATCTGTAAGGAAATTGTCTAGGATTCACTGTCATCTATGTCACTTCATGTTTCTTCTTCATCTGTAAGGAAATTGTCTAGGATTCACTGTCATCTATGTCACTTCATGTTTCTTCTTCATCTGTAAGAAAATTGTCTAGGATTCACTGTCATCTATGTCACTTCATGTTTCTTCTTCATCTGTAAGGAAATTGTCTAGGATTCACTGTCATCTATGTCACTTCATGTTTCTTCTTCATCTGTAAGGAAATTGTCTAGGATTCACTGTCATCTATGTCACTTCATGTTTCTTCTTCATCTGTAAGAAAATTGTCTAGGATTCACTGTCATCTATGTCACTTCATGTTTCTTCTTCATCTGTAAGGAAATTGTCTAGGATTCACTGTCATCTATGTCACTTCATGTTTCTTCTTCATCTGTAAGAAAATTGTCTAGGATTCACTGTCATCTATGTCACTTCATGTTTCTTCTTCATCTGTAAGGAAATTGTCTAGGATTCACTGTCATCTATGTCACTTCATGTTTCTTCTTCATCTGTAAGGAAATTGTCTAGGATTCACTGTCATCTATGTCACTTCATGTTTCTTCTTCATCTGTAAGAAAATTGTCTAGGATTCACTGTCATCTATGTCACTTCATGTTTCTTCTTCATCTGTAAGAAAATTGTCTAGGATTCACTGTCATCTATGTCACTTCATGTTTCTTCTTCATCTGTAAGAAAATTGTCTAGGATTCACTGTCATCTATGTCACTTCATGTTTCTTCTTCATCTGTAAGGAAATTGTCTAGGATTCACTGTCATCTATGTCACTTCATGTTTCTTCTTCATCTGTAAGAAAATTGTCTAGGATTCACTGTCATCTATGTCACTTCATGTTTCTTCTTCATCTGTAAGGAAATTGTCTAGGATTCACTGTCATCTATGTCACTTCATGTTTCTTCTTCATCTGTAAGGAAATTGTCTAGGATTCACTGTCATCTATGTCACTTCATGTTTCTTCTTCATCTGTAAGAAAATTGTCTAGGATTCACTGTCATCTATGTCACTTCATGTTTCTTCTTCATCTGTAAGGAAATTGTCTAGGATTCACTGTCATCTATGTCACTTCATGTTTCTTCTTCATCTGTAAGGAAATTGTCTAGGATTCACTGTCATCTATGTCACTTCATGTTTCTTCTTCATCTGTAAGGAAATTGTCTAGGATTCACTGTCATCTATGTCACTTCATGTTTCTTCTTCATCTGTAAGGAAATTGTCTAGGATTCACTGTCATCTATGTCACTTCATGTTTCTTCTTCATCTGTAAGGAAATTGTCTAGGATTCACTGTCATCTATGTCACTTCATGTTTCTTCTTCATCTGTAAGGAAATTGTCTAGGATTCACTGTCATCTATGTCACTTCATGTTTCTTCTTCATCTGTAAGAAAATTGTCTAGGATTCACTGTCATCTATGTCACTTCATGTTTCTTCTTCATCTGTAAGGAAATTGTCTAGGATTCACTGTCATCTATGTCACTTCATGTTTCTTCTTCATCTGTAAGAAAATTGTCTAGGATTCACTGTCATCTATGTCACTTCATGTTTCTTCTTCATCTGTAAGGAAATTGTCTAGGATTCACTGTCATCTATGTCACTTCATGTTTCTTCTTCATCTGTAAGGAAATTGTCTAGGATTCACTGTCATCTATGTCACTTCATGTTTCTTCTTCATCTGTAAGGAAATTGTCTAGGATTCACTGTCATCTATGTCACTTCATGTTTCTTCTTCATCTGTAAGGAAATTGTCTAGGATTCACTGTCATCTATGTCACTTCATGTTTCTTCTTCATCTGTAAGAAAATTGTCTAGGATTCACTGTCATCTATGTCACTTCATGTTTCTTCTTCATCTGTAAGGAAATTGTCTAGGATTCACTGTCATCTATGTCACTTCATGTTTCTTCTTCATCTGTAAGGAAATTGTCTAGGATTCACTGTCATCTATGTCACTTCATGTTTCTTCTTCATCTGTAAGGAAATTGTCTAGGATTCACTGTCATCTATGTCACTTCATGTTTCTTCTTCATCTGTAAGAAAATTATCTAGGATTCACTGTCATCTATGTCACTTCATGTTTCTTCTTCATCTGTAAGAAAATTGTCTAGGATTCACTGTCATCTATGTCACTTCATGTTTCTTCTTCATCTGTAAGAAAATTGTCTAGGATTCACTGTCATCTATGTCACTTCATGTTTCTTCTTCATCTGTAAGGAAATTGTCTAGGATTCACTGTCATCTATGTCACTTCATGTTTCTTCTTCATCTGTAAGGAAATTGTCTAGGATTCACTGTCATCTATGTCACTTCATGTTTCTTCTTCATCTGTAAGGAAATTGTCTAGGATTCACTGTCATCTATGTCACTTCATGTTTCTTCTTCATCTGTAAGAAAATTGTCTCGGATTCACTGTCATCTATGTCACTTCATGTTTCTCCTTCATCTGTAAGAAAATTGTCTAGGATTCACTGTCATCTATGTCACTTCATGTTTCTTCTTCATCTGTAAGGAAATTGTCTAGCATTCACTGTCATCTATGTCACTTCATGTTTCTTCTTCATCTGTAAGGAAATTGTCTAGCATTCACTGTCATCTATGTCACTTCATGTTTCTTCTTCATCTGTAAGGAAATTGTCTAGGATTCACTGTCATCTATGTCACTTCATGTTTCTTCTTCATCTGTAAGGAAATTGTCTAGGATTCACTGTCATCTATGTCACTTCATGTTTCTTCTTCATCTGTAAGGAAATTGTCTAGGATTCACTGTCATCTATGTCACTTCATGTTTCTTCTTCATCTGTAAGGAAATTGTCTAGGATTCACTGTCATCTATGTCACTTCATGTTTCTTCTTCATCTGTAAGGAAATTGTCTAGGATTCACTGTCATCTATGGCACTTCATGTTTCTTCTTCATCTGTAAGAAAATTGTCTAGGATTCACTGTCATCTATGTCACTTCATGTTTCTTCTTCATCTGTAAGGAAATTGTCTAGGATTCACTGTCATCTATGTCACTTCATGTTTCTTCTTCATCTGTAAGAAAATTGTCTAGGATTCACTGTCATCTATGTCACTTCATGTTTCTTCTTCATCTGTAAGGAAATTGTCTAGGATTCACTGTCATCTATGTCACTTCATGTTTCTTCTTCATCTGTAAGAAAATTGTCTAGGATTCACTGTCATCTATGTCACTTCATGTTTCTTCTTCATCTGTAAGGAAATTGTCTAGGATTCACTGTCATCTATGTCACTTCATGTTTCTTCTTCATCTGTAAGGAAATTGTCTAGGATTCACTGTCATCTATGTCACTTCATGTTTCTTCTTCATCTGTAAGAAAATTGTCTAGGATTCACTGTCATCTATGTCACTTCATGTTTCTTCTTCATCTGTAAGAAAATTGTCTAGTATTCACTGTCATCTATGTCACTTCATGTTTCTTCTTCATCTGTAAGGAAATTGTCTAGGATTCACTGTCATCTATGTCACTTCATGTTTCTTCTTCATCTGTAAGAAAATTGTCTAGGATTCACTGTCATCTATGTCACTTCATGTTTCTTCTTCATCTGTAAGGAAATTGTCTAGGATTCACTGTCATCTATGTCACTTCATGTTTCTTCTTCATCTGTAAGGAAATTGTCTAGGATTCACTGTCATCTATGTCACTTCATGTTTCTTCTTCATCTGTAAGAAAATTGTCTAGGATTCACTGTCATCTATGTCACTTCATGTTTCTTCTTCATCTGTAAGGAAATTGTCTAGGATTCACTGTCATCTATGTCACTTCATGTTTCTTCTTCATCTGTAAGGAAATTGTCTAGGATTCACTGTCATCTATGTCACTTCATGTTTCTTCTTCATCTGTAAGAAAATTTTCTAGGATTCACTGTCATCTATGTCACTTCATGTTTCTTCTTCATCTGTAAGAAAATTGTCTAGGATTCACTGTCATCTATGTCACTTCATGTTTCTTCTTCATCTGTAAGAAAATTGTCTAGGATTCACTGTCATCTATGTCACTTCATGTTTCTTCTTCATCTGTAAGGAAATTGTCTAGGATTCACTGTCATCTATGTCACTTCATGTTTCTTCTTCATCTGTAAGGAAATTGTCTAGGATTCACTGTCATCTATGTCACTTCATGTTTCTTCTTCATCTGTAAGGAAATTGTCTAGGATTCACTGTCATCTATGTCACTTCATGTTTCTTCTTCATCTGTAAGAAAATTGTCTCGGATTCACTGTCATCTATGTCACTTCATGTTTCTCCTTCATCTGTAAGAAAATTGTCTAGGATTCACTGTCATCTATGTCACTTCATGTTTCTTCTTCATCTGTAAGGAAATTGTCTAGCATTCACTGTCATCTATGTCACTTCATGTTTCTTCTTCATCTGTAAGGAAATTGTCTAGCATTCACTGTCATCTATGTCACTTCATGTTTCTTCTTCATCTGTAAGGAAATTGTCTAGGATTCACTGTCATCTATGTCACTTCATGTTTCTTCTTCATCTGTAAGGAAATTGTCTAGGATTCACTGTCATCTATGTCACTTCATGTTTCTTCTTCATCTGTAAGGAAATTGTCTAGGATTCACTGTCATCTATGTCACTTCATGTTTCTTCTTCATCTGTAAGGAAATTGTCTAGGATTCACTGTCATCTATGTCACTTCATGTTTCTTCTTCATCTGTAAGGAAATTGTCTAGGATTCACTGTCATCTATGGCACTTCATGTTTCTTCTTCATCTGTAAGAAAATTGTCTAGGATTCACTGTCATCTATGTCACTTCATGTTTCTTCTTCATCTGTAAGGAAATTGTCTAGGATTCACTGTCATCTATGTCACTTCATGTTTCTTCTTCATCTGTAAGAAAATTGTCTAGGATTCACTGTCATCTATGTCACTTCATGTTTCTTCTTCATCTGTAAGGAAATTGTCTAGGATTCACTGTCATCTATGTCACTTCATGTTTCTTCTTCATCTGTAAGAAAATTGTCTAGGATTCACTGTCATCTATGTCACTTCATGTTTCTTCTTCATCTGTAAGGAAATTGTCTAGGATTCACTGTCATCTATGTCACTTCATGTTTCTTCTTCATCTGTAAGGAAATTGTCTAGGATTCACTGTCATCTATGTCACTTCATGTTTCTTCTTCATCTGTAAGAAAATTGTCTAGGATTCACTGTCATCTATGTCACTTCATGTTTCTTCTTCATCTGTAAGAAAATTGTCTAGGATTCACTGTCATCTATGTCACTTCATGTTTCTTCTTCATCTGTAAGAAAATTGTCTAGGATTCACTGTCATCTATGTCACTTCATGTTTCTTCTTCATCTGTAAGGAAATTGTCTAGGATTCACTGTCATCTATGTCACTTCATGTTTCTTCTTCATCTGTAAGGAAATTGTCTAGGATTCACTGTCATCTATGTCACTTCATGTTTCTTCTTCATCTGTAAGAAAATTGTCTAGGATTCACTGTCATTTATGTCACTTCATGTTTCTTCTTCATCTGTAAGGAAATTGTCTAGGATTCACTGTCATCTATGTCACTTCATGTTTCTTCTTCATCTGTAAGGAAATTGTCTAGGATTCACTGTCATCTATGTCACTTCATGTTTCTTCTTCATCTGTAAGAAAATTGTCTAGGATTCACTGTCATCTATGTCACTTCATGTTTCTTCTTCATCTGTAAGGAAATTGTCTAGGATTCACTGTCATCTATGTCACTTCATGTTTCTTCTTCATCTGTAAGGAAATTGTCTAGGATTCACTGTCATCTATGTCACTTCATGTTTCTTCTTCATCTGTAAGAAAATTGTCTAGGATTCACTGTCATCTATGTCACTTCATGTTTCTTCTTCATCTGTAAGGAAATTGTCTAGGATTCACTGTCATCTATGTCACTTCATGTTTCTTCTTCATCTGTAAGGAAATTGTCTAGGATTCACTGTCATCTATGTCACTTCATGTTTCTTCTTCATCTGTAAGGAAATTGTCTAGGATTCACTGTCATCTATGTCACTTCATGTTTCTTCTTCATCTGTAAGAAAATTGTCTAGGATTCACTGTCATCTATGTCACTTCATGTTTCTTCTTCATCTGTAAGGAAATTGTCTAGGATTCACTGTCATCTATGTCACTTCATGTTTCTTCTTCATCTGTAAGAAAATTGTCTAGGATTCACTGTCATCTATGTCACTTCATGTTTCTTCTTCATCTGTAAGGAAATTGTCTAGGATTCACTGTCATCTATGTCACTTCATGTTTCTTCTTCATCTGTAAGAAAATTGTCTAGGATTCACTGTCATCTATGTCACTTCATGTTTCTTCTTCATCTGTAAGAAAATTGTCTAGGATTCACTGTCATCTATGTCACTTCATGTTTCTTCTTCATCTGTAAGGAAATTGTCTAGGATTCACTGTCATCTATGTCACTTCATGTTTCTTCTTCATCTGTAAGAAAATTGTCTAGGATTCACTGTCATCTATGTCACTTCATGTTTCTTCTTCATCTGTAAGAAAATTGTCTAGGATTCACTGTCATCTATGTCACTTCATGTTTCTTCTTCATCTGTAAGGAAATTGTCTAGGATTCACTGTCATCTGTGTCACTTCATGTTTCTTCTTCATCTGTAAGGAAATTGTCTAGGAATCACTGTCATCTATGTCACTTCATGTTTCTTCTTCATCTGTAAGGAAATTGACTAGGATTCACTGTCATCTATGTCACTTCATGTTTCTTCTTCATCTGTAAGAAAATTGTCTAGGATTCACTGTCATCTATGTCACTTCATGTTTCTTCTTCATCTGTAAGGAATTGTCTAGGATTCACTGTCATCTATGTCACTTCATGTTTCTTCTTCATCTGTAAGAAAATTGTCTAGGATTCACTGTCATCTATGTCACTTCATGTTTCTTCTTCATCTGTAAGGAAATTGTCTAGGATTCACTGTCATCTATGTCACTTCATGTTTCTTCTTCATCTGTAAGAAAATTGTCTAGGATTCACTGTCATCTATGTCACTTCATGTTTCTTCTTCATCTGTAAGAAAATTGTCTAGGATTCACTGTCATCTATGTCACTTCATGTTTCTTCTTCATCTGTAAGAAAATTGTCTAGGATTCACTGTCATCTATGTCACTTCATGTTTCTTCTTCATCTGTAAGGAAATTGTCTAGGATTCACTGTCATCTATGTCACTTCATGTTTCTTCTTCATCTGTAAGGAAATTGTCTAGGATTCACTGTCATCTATGTCACTTCATGTTTCTTCTTCATCTGTAAGGAAATTGTCTAGGATTCACTGTCATCTATGTCACTTCATGTTTCTTCTTCATCTGTAAGGAAATTGTCTAGCATTCACTGTCATCTATGTCACTTCATGTTTCTTCTTCATCTGTAAGGAAATTGTCTAGGATTCACTGTCATCTATGTCACTTCATGTTTCTTCTTCATCTGTAAGGAAATTGTCTAGGATTCACTGTCATCTATGTCACTTCATGTTTCTTCTTCATCTGTAAGGAAATTGTCTAGGATTCACTGTCATCTATGTCACTTCATGTTTCTTCTTCATCTGTAAGAAAATTGTCTAGGATTCACTGTCATCTATGTCACTTCATGTTTCTTCTTCATCTGTAAGGAAATTGTCTAGGATTCACTGTCATCTATGTCACTTCATGTTTCTTCTTCATCTGTAAGGAAATTGTCTAGGATTCACTGTCATCTATGTCACTTCATGTTTCTTCTTCATCTGTAAGGAAATTGTCTAGGATTCACTGTCATCTATGTCACTTCATGTTTCTTCTTCATCTGTAAGGAAATTGTCTAGGATTCACTGTCATCTATGTCACTTCATGTTTCTTCTTCATCTGTAAGAAAATTGTCTAGGATTCACTGTCATCTATGTCACTTCATGTTTCTTCTTCATCTGTAAGGAAATTGTCTAGGATTCACTGTCATCTATGTCACTTCATGTTTCTTCTTCATCTGTAAGGAAATTGTCTAGGATTCACTGTCATCTATGTCACTTCATGTTTCTTCTTCATCTGTAAGGAAATTGTCTAGGATTCACTGTCATCTATGTCACTTCATGTTTCTTCTTCATCTGTAAGGAAATTGTCTAGGATTCACTGTCATCTATGTCACTTCGTGTGTGCGTATGTGTCCTGCTGGGCTTTTATGTGTCCACAAACATATTGTGTGTTCTTGAAACCAGATACTAGTTATTACTTAATCACTCACTGTACTCCACTGGAACTATTTTTTCTTTATTCATTGCATGCTCTAAATCCATATCTGCCATAATTCTTAGCATTTAGATCTCCCATGACTATGATGACTTGTTGCGATTTGCACTAACTCTTTACTGCATTATCTAGTGTGCTATAAAACTTATCTAATTCTTTGGCCATGCTTTGTGTGTATGCTACTATTATGGCTATATTGAAAGGCTTTCACTTTTATGAAAAGATCTCTGTCCAAAATTTGCCGGTATACAAGAACACATTTCCTCATATCTTTCTCTACTTTGTTTTTGTTTTTATCTATGCCTGCATATATTATTCTCTATTCATTGCTTATAGAGCTCCTATTACTTGACCATCTATTTTTGTAAACCCCTAGAATATTGTTGTTTATCTTTTTTATTCTTAGATTTCCATTTTGATAGAGTGTCCTAATATTCTATGTTCCTTTTACTATTTTGTTTCACACATACATAAGTTAAAGTAATTCAATTATTTTATATATATATATATATATATATATATATATATATATATATATATATATATATATATATACATTAAGAAATGGACAAAGTCCGACAATTTATTTATTAAAGACATTTTTATATTTAACGTTCTTTTTATAGATACAAGTATTTAAGTAAATGCTCTGTTTATAATAAACAGTATTAAATAACATTTACCAGCCTGAATGTCTGAGAAATTTTCATAGAAAATATTCATCCTTTGACAGAATTCGAACCTACATCCTATACGGAACCATCATTTAGTTTGACGTGCCTAACCGTTCGGCCACAAAGGATCGTTCGGTTGGCAAAGGACAAATATTTTCTATGAAAATTTCTCGGACATTCAGGCCGGTAAATGTTATTTAATACTGTTTATTATAAACAGAGCATTTACTTAAATACTTGTATCTATAAAAAGAACGTTAAACATAAAAATGTCTTTAATAAATATTTATATATATATATATATATATAGAGAGAGAGAGAGAGAGAGAGATAGATAGATACAAGATCTAATAAAAATATGAGAACTGTTACTATGGTAATGGAGCTATAATTTGCAGAGTGAACTCGCTTAGCACAGATTGACCTTGAACTCTGTTGTGCATGCATACTAAGTTATAACATTCTTGCTCACTTTTGTTGTTTATAACAGTGCTTGGAAGGAAAGTGTGTAGTGTGGTTGTTTCATCACACCATAGAGATTCCATCAGTGACCATGTCTTTGCAGCAGTTTTGGGCCAAACACAACATTTCCAAAGTCCAGCAGTGCCTATATTCCTCAGATCTCGCCCTTTGCAACTTCTTTCTCTTCAAAAATCAAATCCCACTTGAAAGGAACAAGATTTCAAGACATTGTGGAAATCCAAGAGATTGAGATATGGCAGCTGCTTGCTATCCTCAAAAAGGATTTCCAGGAATGTTTCCATCAATGAAAATGACACTGGATAAAGTGTGTGGCTTAAAAAGGGTACTACCTTGAAGGAGACTAAATGCTGAAGGGATATGTATTGTTGTTTCTTTTTATAGCACCAGCCCCAATACTTTTTGATCAGACCTAATATATAGTCAAGTTTAAAGAGAGAGAAAAGGTTTTCTCCTTGATTAAAGAATTTGTTGGATTTATGTTAGCAGAGACAGATGGGAAATTGCTGAAGAATTCAGCAACTGAGAGTGGATTAGCTCTCTGACTGACAATGGTTTTGATACGTATGTATCAGTGTTTCTCAATTTTAACAAAACAGGAAGATGTTGTAAATCTGATTTTCCTTTCTTTTCTTTACCATCATCCCAGATTTGATGGTCAAGAATATTCTGTTCATTTCTGTTGGGCAACCCAGTCCTCTGTTTTGTTTGAATTCTTTCTTGTTGCTTTGTTAATTTAATCATTGTTTTTTCATGTTAATTATCTTAACATTTGTTCACAGAAACACCATCATGATGGCCTATGCTATCATGTTTGGTTACTTAGCAACCACACCATTTTGGTGCCTTTTTCATTGGCACATCACCATAGTGAACTCTACTTAACAGCAAGGCATCTTGATTTGGTCTCCTGACGAATTTCTGAATTTACGTAATGACATGTCATGTGTGGTATTTTCTTCATTCAGCACAACACCATTTTTGGATTTTACTTTCATTCCCAAAACACTTCATTCAAGTGATTTCTTTTGAGTTTAATTTATCCTTTTATCAAGGATGATAACACACAAACATTTCCATTGACTTACCACTTGCATATGGTTACCATGTGCCTTTTACTGGCCTACTAATTTAACCACATTTGCATATCAACATACTCACACTCTGGAACATTTTTACATGTTTTTAATATTTCACCCCTTACAAGATGGTGACTCTTTTCAGTTCTTAAAAATCAACAAATGTACATATTTGTAATTAAGTTGTTGGTTGTTTGCCAATAATAAAACTTTGGCCTTTTTATTAAGATCTCTACCTTTGTTGTAACTCAGGTTTTGGTGTCAATATTTTTCTGTATATTCTTTATATTAATATTCCTGATATGCAGTGGCCCCTCTGTGGGCTGCCAAACCAGCTTGTCAGATCGAAACTTTAGAATTACCAAGTACTGCTGTAAGTTAGTGTTGTATCATAAAGTAGTTGTAAAGATAAAGAGGGGTAAGTGTGGTTGCTTTGATGTCACTATGAGTAGCTATGATGATGTTTATTAGGATTAGGCTTAATTTACTTGCTTTCGAATTTGAGTGAATGTTTGAGCAATGACAATAATGGATTGTACAAGGATGGTTGATTGATGGTCTTCAGAAGTGCAATGGTAGGAAACTGACATTATCAGAAAAGCTGAAAACAAGGTAACAACCAAAGTTATATAAACAGTTTGTTTAATCACTCACCCACAGTTTTTAAGTAGACCTTGAAAAGGTTGAGTAACAAGCTATTAGTTAATTCCTACAATTCCAACATTTTTGATCTACCAAAAGTCGAATATGTGGTAACATCTGATTTGAATTGCAAGCAAGACGGCACAAGATTGAAGCCATACAAAACATGTAATGTACAATGAAAATACTGACAGTGGTTTTTCCTTTATAGGTCAATTCAAAGTTGATCATAGTATCATGCTAAATGCAATTAATAATTATAAGTCTAGACTAAGACGTTTTTTTAAGTTTTACTATCAATCAAGGAATTTTAAGCTAAAGAGGATATCCATGCAAGAAAATGAATTCTCCTTCATATTTCACAAAGCTATTACATACCTTGCCAAAAGAAATGTTTCAAAAACACCAAATTAATGGACAGATTTCCAGACACACCAGTAGAAAACTTTCAGGCCATTATTAAAATAAATGTATATGAGAATGGAAAACAATATTCAAGATATGGGAAACATTAAAAACATGTGCAAAAATGAAGTAGTTAAGAAAATAAATGTTTGACAAATCGAATATTCTGGAATCCATTTTAAAATGTAAAATAATAACTTATTCAGGCATATAAGATATTGTGTTAATCAATATGTTTCTATGGAGTATATCTTTTGTATTTATTTATGAATAAAGATTTTTGCTGCCTTTTGCAGTTATTTTTCTTGCACAATAAAATCTGACACTCTTAAACAATTTATTATCAATACATTTTATTAAGAATAGTTGTAATATGCTGAAAGGCATATGATATATTGCTTCTGTTGGCTTCAGGACAGTCCCTCAACTCATTATGTGTTGTTGAAAGGAGATAAGCACTCAAGGGACAAATGACTCCCAAACTGTTAGCAGCTGTCCATCAAAATTGTGGTGCAGGGGGGAATGGGGAGCTATCACTGTCCAGTCTTTGATCTTATCAAATCATTTATTGCATTGTCACTCGTTCTCTGTCCTCCCTCAACTGTGCCTTGCAGAATGAACTTGGTCAAAATGTTGTGTCTGATGAAATGTTTCGAACCAGGCCAGTTTTTGCCACTTAATAGTCAACAGAAGTAGTTCTTAGGAACTCACAAGTGTCCTGACCAGGCACCTCACATATTCATTTGTTTTGTTCTTCTTTTACAGAAGCCATTTCTCAAGCACTTGGATTAGAATGCTTTATCTCTCCTCTTCTATCATTAATTTCCATGTCTCGCAATCATACAGCAGAATAGATACAACTAGTGACTTAAAGAACTTGACCTTGAAAGATGTTATTGTTCTTTCACACTCTTTCCAGTTGAGCCATCAATTCTGCAGTTTCGGTTATCCCTATTTGGACTTTTATTACGGAGGAGCCATCTCTTAATGTCTCCCAGAGGTTCTCCATTCATGATAATGTTGGCAATGATGAAATCTACACTGTCAACCATTACATTAATTTTCTCTGATCTGATCACTATCCCATATGCATTGAATCTGTCTATGTGATTGTCAAGTCTTGAAGTTCACTGTTGGTGTATTTCACTAGATTGATGTTATTTGCAAATCAGAGGTTGCAAACTGATTTGCCACCAATAGGGATAGAGATGTAGTGATGTTGAATGTCTCTTGGATTTTTTCAGAAACAGGTTAAAGAGGATGGGGGAAAGGAGACCACCCTGTATGGCAACTAGGTATTTGGAAGTTTTTGAAGAGAACTATGCTGTTGGTCTGTTCATAGTGGATCTGTATCGTTTGGACAATACCTTCTATGAAGTTAAAGCTTCTGAGGATGTACCACTGACTATAATGCCACCTGATTACAATAAATGCTTTGTTTTCCTGCTTGTTGCAAATCCTCTTCTGTCATTCCAGTTAAAAAACTCAGATGAACCATCTGATCATTCTAATTATTGGCCTGTTGGCCTTCTACCACTTTTGGCAAATTACTAGAGGCTCTAATCAATGTAATTGGTTATGCATATCACCTCAAATAGCAATATGGCTTGTGCTTGTCTAGTTCAACTGATGACATTGTAACAATTATTGCTGAAAGAGTCTATCAAGCTTAGATAAGAATGGCGAAACTTGGGCTGTGGTTTTGGATATCTCAAAGGTATTTGACAGTGTTTGGCTTACTGGTCTTCTTCACAAGTTGAAAGGTTATGGTATTTCCGGACCAATTTCTAAACTGATTCAGTCTTTCTTATCAAATCATGAAATGAAAGTTATCTTGAATGGCTACTCTCATAGATATTTTTGCATTAATACAGGCATATCTCAGGACTGTATGCTTGGACATACACTGTTTCTAATTTTCATTAACAACCTTCTTAATGGCATCAGTTCTCAAGTTAGTATCTATGCTGATGACACAACTATTTACAGCTGTATTAATAGTAAATTTAATTGGTTCGATAAGGTCAAATTAGGGCCAAAATGAAACTACTCTCTATCAATCATCTAAGAGAATCCTTTATGCCTTCCATCAGCATAGTGACTCGTTGCGCTTTCTCTGTTTAACATTTTCTACTGACATAAAGTCAAAAGATTATATTGAATCACTTGCTAGGTCTATTGCTAGGAAAGTTGATTCATTGTGTCATACAAGACAGTTTTTCTCACCCAAATCTACCTTGCATATTTATAGATCTACCATTTGTCCATGCTTTGAATATTAGTGCCACATATGGTCTGGTGCTCCTGCTATATATTTATAGATCCTTGATAAAATCCAAAGAAGAATCTGAAATGTTATTAGTCATGACTTGGCATCTCAGCTTCAGTCACTTTCCTACCTTCATAATGTATCATCCACTGTGTCTTTTCTATAAATACTTTCATTGTAATTGTTCTGATGAACTTTCCTCTATGATGCCTAGACTCTATAAATTTAAGTGCAGTACTTGGCAGGAAGATGTCATCATTTTACAATTGAAATGGTTTAGAAGTAACCATAAGTTCTATGCTAAGAGTTTATTTTCTCACACTTCTCACTTGTGGAACTCTCTTCCAGCTTCTTATTTTCCAGTCAAGTTTTATTTTCAAATATTTAAATGCCATATTAATTTTTATTTTCTGTCTTCTCAATTTCTGTTCTTTTATTGTTCTTGTTGCTTAATAATGTTTTTCTTTTTCTTATATTCTTTCACACTCAGTAACCTCCACTGCGTCTTAGTGGCTTTTTTGCTTTGCTTGAGGTGAAATGATTAAAAAAATGCATAAGATTGAAAAGTTTCTTAATTGATGAAATTGTAGAAAATATTAAATTGATGCTAAAGTTATTTCTTAGGAAGGACTCTGTAGTCAAATATGTATTCCTTTGAGATGTTACCTACTTCAAAAGCTGTTTGCTCTTTGGCTAGAAGTTCTGTCATAGGTTTCAGTAGACTGACGATCTTTCAGAGTATGACTTTGCTGAGGGGACTGATTAAGTTGACTTTTCTATAATTTTAGCACTGTTAAATATATTTCCCTTTTTGGATAGAGTCTGCATCAGTAACTAAATCCACTTTTTAGGTCAATTCTCTCCCCAGATCTTCTGGCAAGGTACTCTCACTCTCAATTTTCAGCATTTTTGCAGCAACATTATCCACTCCTGGAAATTGTCTGTCTTGAGAATCCTCACTGCTGCGTCCAACTAATCCTCTCATTACAGGAGGACTTTCTTTGCTTTCTTTGATCATTTTTCTGATAATCTAGGTCTCTTTGAGTATAGAGATTTCTGGTCAGAGCTCATAATTATATAGACATTTGCATTATTTCATCCACCTGTAGGACTTCATATTTGTCAACAGCTTATCATCTCTATTGTCAATGACAATGTCTATGGGCTGGTTGGTTCTTAAGAGAGCATTCAGCTTGTAGTTACCTGTTTTCAGATCTTACTTGGTGAGACGACACTGTTCTTCAGTCCATTGCCCTTTCACTACTTTCATCTTTCATCCCACCTCCTTGTTAACCTACACGTACCTGCAGTGTTATAATATTTCCTTCTTCTCATGCTTATATGTTGTTTGTTATACAGCTTCAGGACCTCATGACTTGTATAATAAAAAATTGATATAATTTACTGTTAGTATATGTAAAATCATTATAGCAAAGGAAATTTTTTTATGTATTTGTTTAATAAATCCCACCAGTAATATTAACGAGTTTACAGCTAATTAGCTACTATAAACAGCTAGCTGGAAAATACTGTTCAAAAACATTATAATCTTTGTTTATGAGTTTTTATAAGTTACACTAATAACTGTATTAACAAATGACATGTAAAAGAAAACCATTTAGGATATTATGTCACACAATTAAATGTGAAACATTATATTATATGAGATTTTATTTGTTAGTGTTTGGAGCTTTAATTAGATAAGAGTTCAAAATCATTAAAAAAACGTATTTTCTTAGTTTTTTAAATAGATATTACACGTATGTATGCACGTACACCAGATTCTACTTTTGTTAAAAGCAAGATTTAGGCTCAAGTTATACATTTAAAACTCTCTACAATTGATTGATTGATTGATTTGTTTTTATGGCTTATCAAGGTTTCTTTTTCTAGGATAGTTAAAACCAGAAAATATTTTTAAATTATAAAAATATTTTGGAGATAATAATGATTTACTGATACAAGTGTTACTAATAAAACCATAGTTGGAGAGGGAAGAGTGGGGGATTCATACATTTCCCAAGGGTATTTGCATGTAAGTAAATATAACAAACCCAGATGAAATTGGAACTTGGTTCTCCAACTTTTTATTTGATACACAACCCATTTACTTGATTAACAAGAGTAATATCTATCCTTATTAAAAATACTGATAACTTGTTTTTGATGTGTCAATTATGATCATGTCAACAAACTAAGTACAACATGAATTATCTGATTAAAACATTATATTACATACCTGAATAATTTTTATTTTATTATTTCATTTTTTAATTATCTGTAGGCCAGTGTCTTCACATGCATGTATTTGAAGTCTGAACACATATTTTAAAACTAAATAGAATGTGTTAAACGATTTAATATGTTTCTCTTTTATTAAAGCTTCATCAGAGAATGGGATTGGGAGAAATAAAAGAAAGAAATTTTGGTATTTCACATGCACTCAACTTGTTAACCAAACATTAGTATAATTTATGACATTCCAAATTCAAGGAGAGATTCTTTAAAATCAAACATAAAAGTAAAATTACCAGAATATCTTTCTTCTTTTTCTCCATATTTTATTCTCTAATGAAGCTTTAATAAAAGTGACACATGTTAGATTGATGAACATTTCCTATTTGCACTTTATCTTATCATTCTGTCAAATTGTGATCCATGTTTGATCTCTATTTGATCTCAATTTATATATATATATATATATATATATATATATATATATATATATATATATATATATATATGAAGAAAAATATACGGAAAAAAACAAACAAAAATCCTTATATGCAATTATGCTGTTTTAATGTTAATATAATGTCAACATCGGACGTTTCGGTCTAGTAAACCATCTTCAGGACATATTCATAAAATATAATTAACATTATCAATTCAACATGACAAAGACGATGGACATAAGAACAAGACTCATCCAAACAGATAACTGAAAGTTTTATATGATCAGCGTTCCATTTAAACATGGTCACGTTGTCGTCACGTGGCCGACGCTGTGAAAACATATTCCTAAAATTTGAGTATAAGCGTCGCCCACGTGACGACAACGTGACCATGTTTAAACGGAACGCTGATCATATAAAACTTTCAGTTATCTGTTTGGATAAGTCTTGTTCTTATGTCCATTGTCTGTCATGTTGAATTGATAATGTTAATTATATTTTATGAATATGTCCTGAAGATGGTTTATTAGACCGAAACGTCCAACGTTGACATTATATTAACATTAAAACAGCATAATTGCATATAAGGATTTTTGTTTGTTTTTTTCCGTATATTTGTCTTCATACTGTCGGATATATATCCATATATTTGCTTACATATATATATATATACATATATATATATGTATGTATGTATTTAGGCAGCAATCCTTCTTTCATGCACATTTCATTGAATATGACAGACAAGGTGGTTTGATTTAGTTTTTTATACAATTTCCCATGTGATCTAATAATTTTTTCTTTTCAGATGATAAATTATATAAAAACTGTTTGAATGTTCTTTTTATCCAAGTGATTTTGGCTATACATTTAGCCATTTTCAAGGTTGAAATATGTTAACTGTTAACAATAAATAGTTTGTTGCATGTATGTATTTATATAATGTTTTCATTTTTAAAACATGGTCAAGATTTTTTTTCTATGTTCATAGTTGATATTATTGAGTGTTGTTTTTTTTGTTTTTATTAATAAGGCTTCCATTATTTTTAGCCTTTTTTGCATATAGATGATGCTATTATATTTTTGTTGTCAACAAGTATGTTATGAATAGTATCCAGTAGGTCACCATGAATATTTAAATGAGATCTAATTGAGCTATGGTCAGTAAGGTGTAGAGTGAGTCTGCATGTCACACATGTTGTAGTATAGCCTATATAATTATTTACAAATTTTGATTGATCAGGAATACAATTTTGGTTGCAGTGACTTCTACAGTTGTTAAAAAGGTCAGTAGAATGCCCATGTTGTGACTGACTCAAGTGACCAGAAATTTGCTGCAGGATTTGGTATACCATGGCTAACAGCATCTCTGACAGTTATATGATGAGGGAGACAACAACTCTTTTCAACTTTAATAGATCGTTTATACAAGGTAATACTGGGAAAAAAAAATACAAGCTTCAAAAAAAAAAAAATGATAAACCACAGGAGTGTTAGACAATTATACCTTAAGACTTGGGTTCTTAGTTGCTCACTCTGGGCATCTAATTGTTGGTTTTAGATTGGTATATGATCATGGGTTCAGAAGGTAGCCTAGTGCAGTCTTAGTCACATTCTGATTCAAATCTAAATGATAACTCTTCTTGAAGTTCTCCTGCGGACTTTGCTGAACTACTCTGGAGTCTGCTAATCTGTTTTGCCTAACCTGCGGTTTTACTCTGTGTGTTCTGCAGCCCTGTTCTCAATGAAAGCCTCAAAATGCCCAGTTTTTATAATACTTCACCCAAAAAGTGGGTGGTGGTCTGACTGGCATAGAAATATCAACAATTCCTTTGTCTCAACTGATATTTTCCAATTCTGAGCAATTATCCAGCCCTTTAGTGGCAATGAGAAGGTTAATCCACCCATCCAACTCCAACTTGCCTTCTCCAGCATCTCTGACTTCCACTCATAGCTGCTACCTCCTCTCCTTCCTCCTTAGGAATAATCTGTTACTACTCTCTTTGGGGTGTCACTTGATCTGTTTTTTTCTTAATTTGGCATTTAATACAAACCCCTCTTGAAAGTGAAATAGTATTGACCTGATTTTATAACATTCTAAAATGTAATAAAGAAGACAATATGTGAGTGTCATGTACCATGATAACTTATTCATTCTGCAACCATGGTGAAGATGTCTGAAGATAACAAGAAGGTCTGAATGAAGATAGTTCATATGTACAAACAAGGTGATGGATATACAACACTTTCCAAGCATTTAAATGTTCCTAGATTGGCAATTCATAGCATTATCTGAAGTACAATGAGACTCATTGTGTTGAGAATAAGTTAAAGACTGGCAAAAAATGGTTAATTTCTGGAAATTTTTAGAGATATCTCAAATAATCTTTACTTAACAAAAAGGACATTGTCAATGATGTAAAAACATCAAGGTTCAATGTATTGATGAAGATAGTCACTAGATGCTTTCATCAAGCAGGACTTCACCCAAGAAAAACTCCCTTGCTTAAGGCTAAAGACCTAAAATGCAGATTAACTTATGCTAGAAGCCATCTAGAACATGGGAGTAAATATTGGAACTCTGTTTTATTGCCAGATGAACCTAAACTAGAATTATTTGGTCACTTGACTCCCATTCTGTATGGCAGAAAGTGAATGAAACTCACAAACCAAAAATTCCCTCCATACAATTAAGCATAGTGGTGAGAGCATTCTGCCCTGGGGATGCTTTGCTGCTTCTTGACCAAGAGAACTAGAGAGAGTACAGGGTATCATGGATAAAGAGCAGTATTTGACTATTCTTTAAAATAATATAAAACAAAGTGCATGAAAGCTGTCTTTGGGGGCATCACTATTTTGGGTCATTGTCATGTTGGAACACATGACAATGACCTGAAACACATGGCATGAATTGTTACAAAATGCTTAAATGAGAGCACAAATTCCTGACCTAAACTTCATTGAAAATTTATGGTCATATTTGAATAAAAAAGTAAGGGAAAGAAGTACTTCTAATTTGGAGGAACTGGAAGCTATTGCCAAAGAAGAATAGAGCAAAATACCTATCAGTGTGTGTAGTTACCTTGTATCTGTTTAACTATCAAAAATGATTAAAGGCAATAATCAAGAATAAAGGTTACAAAATTGTCTATTGAGGAAAGAGGGCCAATAATTTTGTCCTATGTTAAATGTTTTTTGGAATTTTTTTATATTTTTGTTTGACATTGAAATAAAAATTATGTTGTGGGCATCACTGCACATTCTTTGGAATCCATTATTTCATCATTTGTGAAAAAATGCCCGTGAAGTTTTCATAAAAATTTGAGGTATTACAGCTTTATTTTTAATCATGGAAGTGGGGGTGAATAATTCTGTCCACAACTATATATATATATATATATATATATATATATATATATATATATATATATATATATATATATATATATATATATATGGATATCGGCTTGGATTGAGGAATAGGAGAGCTGAGTTCGAATTCCAGTCGAATCCATTACATTCACTTACGTGCTAATACCCTTGGGAAAGGTATGAATCCTCTTCTTCTCCCTCCAGCTATGGGTAAAATAGTAGGACAGACTGGGTTCTATAGCCTTGGATAGCAACTGGTCTAGGAGAAGGACAACTCTGAATTGGGAACCTTGTGGCATTCGGTGCACCAGGTCTCTGTATTCGTCCCTCCAAAAAGTGTGGATGGTCCTGCCTGAGGCCTTCACCACTATAATCAAATCTCATGTGCCGGTGTCGGGCTGTCGGTTTCCTGGAAACTGATCTGCTTGACCCTCATACGTCAAATCTCGACAGGAGAGTCGATCATATATATATGCACAGTATTTAGTGGAAAGTGCTCAATATCTGTGATAGAGCTAAAGTATTCAGTTGTATGGATAAATTTATTATCTTGCCAGCTATCATATTTTTCATCCTTAAATTCACTTTTTAAAAATTCTATAATTGAAATCTGCGACTAATTCTCCCATGTCATCTGTGGTAGATAAGCTGTTTTAACTTTCAGATTGGACCCTATTTTATTGATTGTTCAAACAAAATAGAAAATTTTAAAAGAACTTTTGAAAAAAATGAACACACCAATTCATGTGTCAAAAAGCAAAGCAGCATGTGACTAACAAGATTTTGACCTACATAGGAAAAAAAATGATGTAAAGTGTTATGAACCATTCAGCACACTCAAGTGTAAATTCTTGATTACTTTTGTGTAATATTTCAGAAATAGAGAGAGAAAAGGAATTATTTAACAACTAAATTAAGAGGCAGTAAGTTTTGCAGAACAATAGACTAGTTATAATTTTTCAAGAAATATTTTCTCCTTACAATTCTTCCTTTTCATGTAAAATATCATTTGGCATATTTAATCCTTTATAGAGTTTTAAAACAAGATTTGTAGACAAATCCTCAACATCAAAACATTTTTACATTTGAAGCCAATGCTATAGAAAGTGTGTATATATATATTATTATAGATTTTTTAAAACCTGTAATTCTCTATGGGTCATAGGGGTACCATATGTTCTGCCACAGCAGTAGCAGTGGGGTTTCTTGGGCAAGATAGCCTGACAAAGCCCAACCCTCCCTAGGCTGGTTTTGAATTTAGAGTTTTTCCTACTCTTAGACTGGTTACCATCTAAGGCTATAAGACCTAGCTATCTGTCATGCTATTTACTCATAGTTGGGGGGGGGGAGAAGAGATTTATTCATAACTTTTCCAAGGGTATTAGAACATACGTAAATGTAATGAACTTAACTGACATATTATAGAATAAGATATGAATAAAAACATACTTACACTTATATAGTGAATATTATGGATTTTATGAGTTTGAGACTGAAATAAGAATAAATGACTTAGTATGATTTCCTTCTATTTAATGTGTTGTACTGAACTTTACACATGGATTGAAGCTTTAAACATACATATACATGATTATGATCTTGCATTTTTTATTTGGTAATTAAGATGACATTTTACAGGCTACTTTTAAACATACAATGGCTCCCTCTCTTAGCTTTTCACTGACCAGACACATAAATTCACATTGTAATTCTTTTCTCATTTGTGTCAAGGTGTGTGAAAGCTGGGCAAGGTCTATCATACCTTCACAAGAAAACAAAAGATGTCTATGGTGAGAAATGAAGACTCTAATTCTATTTCCAATATATTATTTATTCAGGGATTCACTTGCATCGGCTGGGTGAGAGGCAAGAAGATGACAACCTCTGCTATTTCTATCATGACAGACTAGCAGATCAGCTTTTCCATTCAACCAATGAGAACTATTCACTCTCTATTAACACTCCTCTGCTAATTTCTATATTATCACATGTAGATGGCAACTCTCTCTCAATAAATGGTATGCACCTGCCAATGGGAAGTCTTAAACTCCTCTCAGTCCTAACTGTAACTATTTATAGAAGTCTACAAGCAGGAATTTTCAACATCTGGTGAAGTGTTAAATGATCCCAAAAATCATTTTTTCCTATTATTTTATTCCCTTTTGGTAAAGTGGGCAGCTGCTTTGATGACCCCATTTTGAAGATTTTACTGCAGGTCATAAAAAACAAAATACTTAAGACTGAGATAAAAATCATTTACAATCCTCATGGCTGTTCCAATCACAGCCACAGTGTCACAAAATAGTCCTTCAGCAGTTTATGATGAAATAATATTTTGCTACATTCTTTTTTGGTCCAACTTGTGTGTGGATGATATTCCAGTATGTCTAACTTCATTTGTCATTGTTTCTTTGTCTACTCTTCATGTTTGGTAAGAAGACATGTGTTCAGTGTCCAAGTTTTCTGGAAAGATGTCTCAAGTATGTGATGCAAGAGCATGATAGAGTTTTTGAAGTTGGTGGGTAAAACCAAACAATCATATGATACTCTAAGCATGCAGTGATTTGTCTATACTAGTTAGTTATCATTTCTTTTCCATTTCAAACTTGGCTGACTCTGAAGGCATCTATGTGACATGTACTAATTTTATTTTATTTTTTGGGCTACCTCTTTCCCAATATCCTATCCTATAAACTTGTTTGAGTGATTATAGGGTTTTACAACAACTTACCAAATTAGTTGTCCTGGGTATGACAATAAACTACCTCCACCAGCAAGGTTTAGAGGAGCATGGAACCACCTCTTAATTTCTGTTGTCCACAGGTCCATCCTGACCTCAGGTGATAGTACCTTTTAGGGTCCCAGCTATGCACAAATAGTGAACCCCCAAACTGGGGTCAAAACACTATGAAAGTATAAAAATACATTTTTATAGTAAAAATACTATCAATATTCGATTTTGGAAATAGCTAATAATCTCAGGGAGCAAAATTTGGTGAATAAGGTAGAACACGCATTTTTGTTATGAATTTCTTAGCTAGGAACTTACAAACTCCCAATGCAACATCTGCAGAAGTATTAACATGGTAGAGAATCCATGTGTTAGGTCAGATTTTGACTCTTTTCTGTTGAACAGATTTCTCATAACTCTTTCAGAATTTCCATATAGACATTTTTATCTCTCTGTTTTTTTTTAGTCTGCTCACTTCTGATGGAATTGTGCATGTCTTTTTGCCTTTCCTTGAACCAGCTGTGCTACTCAAAAACATCCAATTTATTCATCGCATACTCATAACCAGCCATTTTTAATGTTAACATTTCACAAGCATTTTCACCAATCTTCACACAAAACAATGTTAATTTACTGCTCCACATTCCATTCACTTATTTTTTGCCAATAGTGATTTTCCAAGCGTAGCTCAGATGTGGCACAAGGCTGGAAGATTTTTTGCCAATAGTATAACATGAAGTTCCTCTGCTGCTCAGCAATAAATGACTCATCTGGTCTGTATCACAAAAAAAAGTGAAAGTTGAAACATGTATATACATGCCTGAATCATTATCCCAGCAATATCCTGTGGTCATTCCAGTAATCGCCACACCTTGTGTAACTAGAATTAAATTTTACATGTACTGCAATAATTTTCAATTCTATTTATATTTTGAAATACTTTTGTAAACACATTGGACAGTTATACAATATCAAAATAAAAGCAACAGATGTTGGATGCTTGGCCAAAAACTGCACCAGGAACAACAAATGATATTCAGAATGGTTGTAAACTTTCCAGACAGTTCATATGATCTCCAGATCTTTTTTGTATTCACTCACTAATTTTCTTTGATTGCACACTGTGTATATTCAACAGTTTTGGATAGTCTGCTTTCAGAATAAAAATTACTTTCAACAGACTACTGGACAAGCTTGAAATGTTCAAACTAATATTTTATCTGGGCTTCATTCAATGAATCACCCATGAAAGCCTTCTTAATCATTTGAATGTTTTCTGCAAATGAATATGCAAGTTTCAAACAAAAATTGATGCATATTCACTGTGAATGCAATGGTCACACAATACACTGACTGAGTCAATCCATATACACAGTAAGATGCTCTCTGATTGGTTGGCAAGTTACATCAAGGCTGTACAACTCAGTTGTAAAGATATTCAAAATGGCTGGCAGCTTTCCAAACAAACCTGTATAATTGTATATTCCTCAGGTTTTTGTTATATGCAGATAATTTAAAACTAGATATAAACTGGAATCAACATTGACTGTTTATTCCAGTCAGACATACTCAATAATGGCATTACAATACAGAGGATTTTTGTCAATTGCCAACATAAATTATAATAATTTACATTGGTTCTTTTGGAACTATTGAAAGATGAGTAAACTATTTCAATCTTGAATTTGGATTAGAAATCTTTCACTCTTCTAACAATATTCAGGTTAAAAATACATGACCTCATTTATTTTGATTCTGTTCAATCTATAAAATAACAAGGAATTTTAAACACTGTTAATGTGAGAAAATCACATGACCTATTTTTAATAAAATACTTTAGTAAAGATACATATGAAATTTTATCAAAATGTTTTGATCTTGGTAAATTCTGTAAAAAATTTCAATATATTTCTTAAAGGATATTCTAGCTATATTCATACAAATGAAATTAAATCATTTGTTATACATGATTACCATATAATTAATAACATTTAGTCACTTATGGTATAAACCAAATTTACTACACTTATACACAATTATAAGACTATTTCAGCTTTTTATGTTAAATTTATTATTTAAGGGTTAAAGCAAGTTATACATTTTATGCTTTGATTTTGAAACAAGAAAAGAATTTGTATGTGACAATTCATTGTGAGTTTTTAAGTATTACTTTAAATATACAAATTTTTATATATGCATACATATATTTACATGCTCCACATATTTGTCCTGTTTAATTTTCATTTGTTTTGATGTATTTATTCAAATAGGCAAGATAATATCAACATTATTTTCAAATACATTCCTATCTATGAATAAATAAAAATGCAGACATTTTTGTCCAAATAAAAAAAGAATAGGCAATGTATATTAAATTTTAGCCTCAAAATAAAGAAAAACAAAAGAGGCAAGCAGAAATTAAAAGGAAAACTACTTTTTCATATTGACACAAGCTACCTACCTATATATAATGATATTTTCTTTTGACTTGCTCTGAGATTTGGCATTTTCTAGAAATGTCTAACAACATGGAAAGAGAAATTGGTAAGTTTGAATTACATATAAATTTGTCATATTCCCTTTTACACAAAGGAGAAATGTATGAATCCCATCCCTAGCTATAGATTAAATTGCAGGGCTGACTGGCCTCTCTTGCCTGGAGGTGACAACATGCCTAAGAGAATGAAAACCTAAATACAAAACCAGCCTGAAGAGGGATATGCTATATCAGGCTATCTTGCCCTAAACATACTAAAACATGCCCTAAACCATAGACAACAAATGGATGTCTATGGTTGCAACACATATGGTATCACTATGACTCTAATGTGTTATGAGACTTATGATATGACACACGAGTATGTTCCTTCTTCAGTGCTTTCTCATATGAATGAATATGACAGTTTCTGACAGTTGCTAGTACTCCAAAACACACTTCCTCATCTTTTGATCTAATATTAGTCTTCTTTTGATCTAATATTAGTCTGTCTCCCCTTTCATTCTTCTTATCTCTTGCATATACTTGTTTCAGGTGTAAAGATAATATTAAAGTTATTTAAAAATAATGAGAGAGTATATGGCTCAGTGTCTTTATTTGTGGTCTGTGATTGAAAATATAAACATTGCATATTGCTAATAAATTTTCCTTTTTTATGGCAGTCTATAAAATCAAATACAAATAAATACCTTTTTAATCAAGTGGTATATATGATTATTTATATTTGGATTAACATCCTCATCTGAAGGGGACTGAAAAGCACTATGGCTGAAAAATTATGATAACAACAACAAAAATGAAGACATCAGTCCAAATGTAAATATGTATACATGAATTATGACTTCAAATTTGAAGAATTTTTACTTTTAATTTGCTGTTAATCAGTAAATGAAAATAATAATCTTATATATAATATCAGTTGATAATTAGTAGGGATAATTCCTAGGAGGATATTAATCCAAAGAGAGCTCAATGTAAGAACAGAGCAATATAATAATGAATACAGAATCCTTAAAAATTCTTAAAAATAATAAGATACAGAAAATCCTTAAAATCCATTTGGTTATAATTTATTTCATGGACTTTTACATGGTTCAACTAAGCCAGCTATACACTATGGCAGTGGTCAACTGGTACTATGTATGTGCAATTGGTCCCTCATGACCAACATTTCAAGTATAAATTCTCCAAAATTAATGTTATTTTAACTTGTCCAGTCTTGAAAGAAAAAAATCATTTCATTTCATTTTCACCCTATCAGCTCATGCTTAATTCTTCCTTCTTTCCTTTCTTTCCCTTCTACTCTCACTCTCTCCTCCCCATCTCTTTCTCTCTTTTACTCTTTTCTGGCCAAAATTTTTTTTTAAAACCTTAATTGAAATTTTTATTTTTCTTTCTTCCTTTTTTTAAAATTAAAAGTTTTTCCTTTTTTCTCTTTTTCCTTTTCCTTGCATCTGGATTACATTGATTCCATTTATTAACAAAACATTGATCTGAAGAGATGGATATAAAAGTCCAGGAAATAAATTATAACCAAATGGATTTTTAAGGCTTCTGTATTCATTATATATATATATATATATATATATATATATATATATATATATATATATATATATGTCTGTAGCATAATGATGAAAAACATTTATTTTTAGATCACAAAAATTGATTTTTCAATATAGTCTCCTTTCTTGACAATGCACTTAATCCTATACTTCTTCATAAAACATACACATTATGCAATGAACATTTCAGACAAAAGTTTCTTTTTGATTACAAAGAGGAAATTTTATAAATTCAAACTTTTCAAGAAGAAGAAAATGTTTAATTTTAAACTAAAAATAACTCATGTCTCAAGAAATTAGTCTGGCACTTAGGAAAATCCATGATACTTGAGCAAACAAATAATAATAACAATCACAAAGAATTTAGGCAATAAAGATTTAATAAACATTGTATCATCTGATAGAGGGGCCATTTTTATGCACTTCTTTTTTGGAGCAAACTCACTTAACTCACAAGTGGTTTGAAAGACTAGTCTACTAATCATAACTCTACAGTAGGAACTTTTATTAAAATCAATGTTTAAAAACTTTGAATTAACATCTTGATTATAGAGTTTAGACTATCATTTATAAAAAAAAATACTTTCACTAAGTACAACAAAACTGATTTTATTCAATAAAAAAAAGCCCACTAGTTAATATACTTTAATAATTTCTAGAATATGCTTTTATGAGTGTTCATGCATACATATATATATATATATATATATACATATATATATATATACATACATACATATATATATACATACATACATATATATATATATATATATATACATACATACATACGTATATACATACATACATACATATATGCATACATACATACATACATACATACATACATATATATATATATATATATATATATATATATATATACATGTATATATATATATATATAGGATTAATACAAATATAAAGTTTGTCACTTAGCTGATTGATGATATATATACACACACAGACATACATAAAAGATGATAATGGCTATAAAATGGCTTTTGTCCTTTCTATTGTGTGACACTTTTTGTTGACAGGATTAAAGCAGCTTCCTGATATCTATTGTTAATCAGCCCTGTAGATAATTCGATATAACAAAAGAAGGTCTTTTAATACTCAATAAAAGATCAGGTGAATTAATTGTGTGTCCCTTGTCCCTTAATCCTATCATAAAGAATTTCTAAATATGACTTTTAAAATGACAGTAATGTACAATTATGTTTCTGTTAGAAATGCCAACAAATTTTTATACAAAATTAAAACAGGATAATCTCCCTTCCAATCTTTTACTATTAATCTAGATTCTTAAATATATATTATAAGCCTCTTCCTGTGATCCTTTTTAGTAATATGCAGAAGAATTTGCATTATGAAGTTGTGCATTATGAATGAAAAGTTTAAATTCAAACAAAAACATTCTCAACAGCCAAATCGTTCTCTCAAAAAAAAAAAAAAACATTTCTGTAAATCCTATGACAAATGAATATCTGCTTCAACTAATAATGAACAAAACATTTTCATATTTAATATGAATTCTAAGTGGAAACATTTGAACCAATTTGCATTTACATAATCTATATTTCAATCCCAGAAAAAACAATTACTATCAAAAAACTACATTTTTTCTGGCCATGAGACATCTAAAAATACCAGGTTGGGATCTGTTTATCCAAAGGACATTGAATCAACATTTGTGTTAATCCAGTCTTGATGCCAGTGACTTTTAGCCAATCAGATTGCAAGATTTCAAAATATAATTAATATTTATTCTACATTATCCCAACTGGGCATTTAGAATGACAGCTTAACACTGAAGAAAACAGCCATTCTTACTTTTCATCTGTTAAAGACAGCTGAACATTTATTAATTCAGTGATTTTTAAAGAAAAATAAGTAATTAACATGTATATATTTGAAAGACAGATCAAGGATTTGGTTGCATACTTAATCAGGTAAGAATTATTTACCTTGTAAATCATTTGTTCATTTTTAATTTTATTTGACTATGTCTAACTTGTATCTAAAATATCAGCTATAGTAGAAGTTTTGCAGTTTTACATTCATTAAAAGTTTCAGATAAATGATTTTTACCTAATGAAGTGCTGAGTGACATGTTGCTGGTTAAATCTTATTTTATATAATTTTTGAATTATTTTTTTCATAAAATGAATTCTCATATATTTTCATTTTTTTTTTAAATTTGTTTCAGCAGCAAGATTAGAGGTTTAGCTTTAGGGTTATGGTTTCATGTTTTTACAACATATATAGCCAATAAAAATCAAATTAAGTAATGCTTTCATTTAGGTTCATGAGCTTTAAAAGTTACCTCAGATTAAAAATAAATAATTTAAAAAAAATCTTCATTTAATCTATTCAACAAGTATTTTAAAGTTCATTTAATGAAAGCAATTACTTAAAAATTGTATAAAATGTGAGCCAACAGTAACATAGTAGTCAAAATTTTAATGTTATACATTATTTTAGTAATTGAATTAAGTGATTTTTAAAAACTTTTTGTTATTCTTGTTATACCATACCTATGGATTATAATGGGTATATCCCAATCCTTATAAATACAGTGGAATATACGGTATGTTGAATTCAATGAGATTCGCTGGGGAATTCACCTGTGATTCACCTTGATTCATTTCTAGCTCACCACTAGCAGGTGAATCTTCTTGTATGTTGTTCCTGTTATAAATATTATCATTCCATTTCCAACCTTTGTTTTGGCTATTCTTATTCAGTAACTTTTTCCCAGGTTACAACAATTCTTTATATAAATAATATGTTTTTTTGTAAATTAGGAGTAAAGTTACACTATCATGCACATTTTAGACATTAAATATATATTCAATGATAAATGTGTATATGTATTGAAATGTGAACTCAATATTCCTAGTATTCCATGAAAAGAAATGAATATTCTTACTCATTAAATGAATGTGTTATTATTTGTTCTCATAAAAATTCTTACATAGTAATATCTTTAGATAGCTTTTGTTACGTTTTTATAATTTTGTTTCATTTTCTTTACAAGGAGGATTATCATTACTTTGGTGTCTTGAACCTCTTTAGTCATAGTAAATTGAGAAGAAGTCATAAATATGAATTACCAAAGGCAGGGAAAAGTCATTTCATTTTATTTGTATTTGCAGTCTTGACACTACAGAAAAAAGCTTGTTTTTGTTATCATTTTTCTATTTATTTCAATAATATATATGTACTGAAATTACCTAATACCCAAATATCTAAAATACATGAGAAGTTGAATAATTTTAAAATAATACTCTTTAAGAAACCAGTATAGGAAAAATGGCAGTATCTAAATTTTTAACAAATATGTATAGAGACAGAAATTAATATTTATATGAAATACATCAATTTGAGAAACTATTTCCATCTTTTTAAAGTTTTTCTCAATTACATTACTACTATACAATTTTAACTTAGCTATGATTTAAGTGCATTTCATTTAACAGTTTTTAAATAATTAAGAAGGCAAAAATTTATCTGCAATTATAGTGATTACATGCACAATTCTATGTTATTTATATAATAATTACATGATAAATATTGAGAAAAATCCACATATTATAACATTGTAAAAATAAAAGCAAAAAGAATGAAGAAAGTAATATAAAAAAAGCTGTTGTTGAATATTATATTTGATTAAAGATAACCAATGAAAAATATATAAGAAAGTTAACCAGATTTTATATCAAGAAGCCACACAAAGATTTATATGTACAACTTAATATTTCTTTAATGAATGTATACATTAGTAAAGTTTCCAATTTTTAATATTGTAACAAGTTTATTGAATGGGAAGAATGTCTAACAAAATGAAAATGGAGTTGAATTGATGGAGTAAATGGAGAGCTTATCTTCACATTTACAGCCAAGAAATGGGGAAGGCGATTTTGAGATAAAATATAAACACGTGTTTAACCTTGGGCTTACAATTGCTGCAACCCTGATTTTTAACATACTGTTATGCTGATAAGAGAAAAGGAACATATTTGACTGAAGAATGTGCATACATGCACGTGTGTGTGTGTATGCTTACATACTTATAGCCTTTCATCTTTTAACCTTTTAAAAGTTTAGAGTAACAATCCCTCTGATACTTATAGGTGCTACACTATATCCATATGTAGCATGATATGTTTCAAGATTAGCATTTAGATCCAAGTTCCTTTATTTATTAACAATGGAAAACATATGAACAACACAGAAGAAACTTATTCTTTTTCTATATGTTGTGTCCTTTCAGGACATAGGTGATCATGGCTCTCCACCATTTCCTGTCCTTTGTAGTGCTTAATAAATTTTGTCTTTTTGTTACCTCTCCTAAACATTGCTCTGACAATCATTTACATAAGCTTGCTAGGTAGGTTATGTATTGTTTTACTTAAATCTGTCCTGTAAGTATCAAATTTTCCAAGGCCTCTTTCTTTATTATGTGCCCTGGAAATTTTAGTAGTCTCTTTCTGATGTTAATTATAAGTATCATTTTGTATCTATTTTCTCTAAAACTTTGTTGTTACTCACATCTTCAGTCTATGGTATTCTCAGCATTATAAGGCTTTTTGTCACAACATTAACAAAAGACTTTTTTTATCTAGAATGCATTTTTCCCATTGGTTTATAACTTTTCTAAATATTTAAAATGTTGTATTGAGTGTAAATATATACATCACCTTTAATTTAGCATAGAAAATAATTTTGCATATGCTATATTCATTTCAGAAAATTTCTCAGTGGGTATAAGAGTAAACAACCAACTTACAGATTATAAAAACTAGATTTTAAAACATTAATAAATTAACACTGCAAAAATGAAACAAAATATTAAAACTGTAATCTTTATGACAGGGTTTTTGAAAGTTCAATAGTTTATTGCTAGTAAAATTGGCAGCTTTTGACCTGCACAATAACATTCAAAAATAAAATACTTTGGAATTTATTATTAATCATTACTAAATTAATTTTAATTGAAATAACAACCTACTCCCAATTTTATCTTTATTTCCTTTACTGTTTTTATTTTCTCATATTCTGTTATTATCATAATTTACTTACAGAATATGAGAAAATTAAATCAGCAAAGAAAATAAAGATAGGTTATTATTTTAGTTAAAGTTAATTTAGTAACAATTAATGATCAATTTTGAAGTATTTTAAGCTATTTATTGACCTTAACTTTCTTTCATTCATTTTGTTTTAATATTGGTTTTCTGATGTGTTAAACATTGTTAAAATGTTCTTATTCAAATACAAATAGCAAAATTTGTGACTGGCATTTCATAACCAAAAGTTGAGCATTTCTCAAAAGAAATCATTTTAAATGTCATCTGCTGTGTTTTTTTTGTTTGTTTTTTTAGAGAATTTCATCTTTTTTAAAACATTGATTTACACAGTTTTAGCAGCATTGTACTAGCTGTATTCAGGAGAATGTTACTAATCCTACAGATATTTTTATTATTCAATTAAAATATTACACAGTCTTAATTATTAATTATTTCAAAACTGTAAAGTTCAAATAGATAAATAAAAATAGAATCAAATGAAACAAAGGAAATATAGTGAACAGAAATTTAAGAAATTAAAAAAGCATTGAAAATATTTGAAAAATTCTCATGAAAATAAAATAAAAAGAAAAGAATCCATTTACGTACATTGTAGGTTTGAAGAATTTTTGGCTGATTCTCCCAGTTCCTCTCAGCCAATTTTGAGTAGAATGATGGAATCCATTTCCTGTTTCTGCTTTTCACATAAAATTCTGTCTTTCTCCTCTTCTTTTTTCTTCTCCTTCTTCCTGTTTATTCTAATTTTTTTTAATGATGGCTCCATGGTTTTTGCTGCTTGCTTTTACACCTTCGAATGTCAACACATCTGCAAACCATTTTACACTAAAGACCATTTTCTGATATTTATTAATTTCTATCTCTATAAAATATGTAATCACATATACAAGCATGCTCAGGCTCACTCTCTCTTTTACACACATATGCAAGGGACAGTCAAAAAGGAATTCCTGTCCTAATTTAATTTTAAATTAGTAAAAATTAGGTGGAAAGCGTGTAACAAATAAAAGATGTCTAGAAGCCCAAGAGGAGAATTTGTGAACTTAACTTTTCTTATGCAAAATCCTCTTTGAACATGGCTGCACCTCTAGCCATGTAAAAAACAAAGAGCTAGTATAGAATTTGTGTTTTGGGAATGAAAAAGTGCTGCAAACATTGATAGGAGATGACTGAATATGGATGTAAGCAGAGTAAGATGGATCAAGAGAGTTAATATCAATTCAAAAAAGGAGAAACTGGCTTTAGTAACAGGTCCAACAGTGGCAGATTAGCTGTGTATAGGGTAAGGTCAAACAAGTGAATGCTCTTATTACAGCTTTCAGAAGACTCACTTACAAAACTGTGAAAGTTTTCAGGTGAGCCATGGCAAATCTCCTGGTCACTTAAAGGTTTGAACAAAATAGATTCCCAGAATGCTGACAGGCACCATGAAGGAGCAGAGAGTTGTTGCTGCCTAAGAGCTTCTGGAACATTACAATATGAATAGCAAACTCTGAAGCAGGATAGCCACAAGAGAAATAACTTGTTCACTTGTATCAGCCAGACTCATTACAAACCAATGATATTTCATTTTCAATAATCATAACTACCTACCATCTCCATAATGGTATAATTGAGAAGAATTTATCCATTCTTAATAAGAAATTTGTCATAACTACTTCAAAAACAACAAGAGATTTTCTCAACACAAAGTAAAATAATAAAATTAAAATTGAATAATTTACAAATAGATTGCAAAAATGTCACATGAAATACATTAGTGAGACATCTTGAAAGTTAGATAAAATTTTATATGAATAGAAGAGGAATCTTTTACAAAACAATACACTCAGTAAATTAGTACATAATAAATGGTCTGACCATAATTTTGACTTAAAGAATGCTGTTATTAAAAAAGAAAGTAATTTATTAAGATGAAAATGTATTGAGAATGCACAAATTTTTTGTCTACAGACAAATAATAGATTCAATTCTGGTGGAATGATTTTGGTTTGAAATGAAAATGTAGCACTGTTTTGACATCATTGTCATTTTGGAAATGCTGATCATTTAAGAGGTTCAGCAGAGAACAAAAATGATGGTAGTTAGAGGCTGCTAAATCAGGTGAGGAGATTGGCTATGTTAGAAATTACCAACCAAATTGATATATAATTTTATACAGTTGTGCAATGGGATGATTTCTTGCAATTGAAAGCATTGTTTTCTGACTGCATCAGTCATACTTTGCAGCAGTGCACAATACATATAATGGTACATTTGTCAAGTAGTTCCTAGTAATATCTCATACATCTTTCAAACAATATAGCATATCTTTTATCTGATACAAATATGACTTGCAACTGACTATGACAGCAAAAACTTTGTTAACTTTATTTTCATTATTCACATGTAGACTATTGTTCTCATCTTTGTTGTTTTTATCACAATGTTTCAGCTGTTGTATACTTTGGCCTTCTCAGGTGTCTGACAATCTAGGTAAACTTTTTAACAACAAAAATAAGGACAATAATCTGGATGTAAATTAAATACAAAAATGATAACAGAAATTGTCTGTTACTGTGTGTTGATGTACAGATATGTTTCAAACTATATGTATGTATGCCCACTTCAATCAAATTGCATGAATGCAGTTAAATTGCTATGCCATTTCTGAACTGGTTCTACAACCTAGTGTAATTTACTCATAATTTATTTCCAGTGTCATTCATTCTGAGGTTTGTCCAATTTCGTTATATCAGAACTTGGTAAACCACTCATAAGTTGTCCTACAGTGAATAATCCTTTCCCCCAATGCCTGGTTGACTTAGCACATTGATTTGGCTGAACTGAACCTACTTTCAAATCAAAAAGAAGATTTAGCTGTGTGTGAAAAATTAATTGTAATACAGTGAGCAAGACTCATGGTATTGAAATCAGCCAGAGAACTACTTAATATGTTGAACTGAAAAGCTTTGCAAACACCTGGAATTCCTAATGCTTTCTTTAATGTTCAAGAACTTTCCTACCAACCCTATATATATATATATATATATATATATATATATATATATATATATATACATATATATATATATACATATATATATATATATATAAAATTAATATATGTAAATGGATTTTCACTTGGCTGATTGAGGTTACCTTCAGCATTCCTACTCCAGAGTTTTGTACACAGACCTGTCCATCCACTCGTCAGGGGGGTATCAGCAATTGACTGCTTATACTTCTCAATTTCTCCTTTTTATATACACTTATCATTGATACAATGAGTTTGTGCAAAAAAGGGTTGAAAGTTTTGTGGGCCACCAGGAACCTTTTCACACCACTGTCAAATGGAAAAAAAATGGCATTGAATGGACACATTACAAGGCATGACAGCCTGTGCAAGACCATCATGCAAGGCACTGTTGAAGGTGGATGTAAGTGAGGACACCAACATAAAAACTGGCTGGACAATGTTAAACAATGGACAGGTATTACTATACCAGAATTGCTGATGGCTGCTGTTGATAGACCGTTGTGGAGGAGATTTAGTATGGATTCTGCATTCAGATCCCCTCTGTAATTACAAAAGTTAAGGGGATGATGATGATGATGGTGATGATGATCATTGGTATAAGTTTTTTTTTCATAGTGCATGTGTGTGTGTGTGTGTGAATTTGTGCCCATGCATCCATCTGCATGTATCTGTGATTATGTAAAATGTCATAATTATTTGTTCTTTCTTTCACTTTTTTACACTATATATATTAGTATTTTGTTCACTTACTATTGAAGTTTTTCTCTATTGTGATCTTCAGGTGAAGAACAAAAGTCAAACCAAATCAACTACATCCTGTTTCAATGGAATTTATGTATTTTTGGAGAACTCTAAATTTATAGACTCTTGTGGCTTTGATTTTAGCATTGAGAACTTGATTTGACTGCTGTCCTATTTTAAAACAATACATTCTGACCAATTTCAAAATATCTACTTTCAATTGTGTGCATATATATATTTTAATCATTTCACCTCCAAGCAAGGCGAAAATGCCACTAAGGCACAAAAGGCTACTAGGAGTGAAAGAGGATAAGAAGAATTTATGAGAAGGAGCCAGAACCCAATCTGAAACAGAAAACAAAGGATAAACCTCTACTCCTGTTTAAAAGATGGGAAAGGAGTGTAAACTGGGTAATAGGCAAACATCTATGTGTGTGTGTGTGTGAAATACATGCATGCATAGAAAAGTAGATCAAGAAGAGTTTGCAACTTGATACAGCTGAATTTTGATCTAAAATTTCTACTGTATAATGTTTGACTTGTACAATTTATGAAGAAGTATTATGTTAAGTGCATTGGTGAAGAAGGAAATTATTTACATGCAGACCATTGTTCTCATCTTTGTTGTTTCTAACCCAGCCTTTCAGCTATTTGTTGATCCAGGTAACCCATAGGGAATTTAAGAGTGAACACTTTATTTAATCTACAAGGGTAGATTGCTTTCATTCCACTGCTACTGCTTGTCATGCAGGTAGGTTAGGTTAGATGCCTTTTCTTCTATTATTTGTGAATTGTGAATTTCTTGGGAAAAATAGAAGAATTTCCTGTTACCTTCTCACTGTTTTGAATTCAGGGTTGTCTTTCTCTTAGACTAGCTACCAACCAAAGCTAGATCCTTTAATGACAAAGTACTGATAAACCATTGAGATTTTATTATTTATAATCATAGGGCATTAATGACTTGTTCTGATGTTTTCCTGGATAGTGAAATTGACTTTGTGACGAGGACTCTATGTAGCAATGGGTAAGATCAGGAATCATACCTTGGTTTCAAATGAACTAATTCCAAATACCTACAGATCCTCAATTTGTGAGCATCTTTTTTAAAAAACTGTGCTGACTGGTTTACTGTTTTATCCCAGTCACACTTTTTATTTCATCTAAAAGTACCAGAGTCATTGTATATCAAGTCTCACAAACTGTCTCTCTACAAACAGTGTGATTGTTTGCAGAGACTTGCTACCATTAGCCTCTAATACTCTCCTACTTTTTTTTCCTCTCTCTATCTTCTCATCATTTGCTAATTTAGATTTATTGTATTTTTACTCTTTTTCTCCCAATTAAAAAATTTGAAGAGCAGGAGTGAAACCAGTTGTTTTCCTCTTTCCTATTTTTTTTTTTTTTTACCATCAGTTTCTTAATTATGCCAAGTAATATTCGGCTTTTTACAGCAATATTCAAGTGCTGTACCACTAAGAATGTTTTTTGATAAATTTATATTAATAAGAAGTGGTAAAACTATTTTTCTAATGGACCCAATGTTTGTAAACCAGATTTGCTCTGAAGATATTAAATAGTTAAAATAAAACTTAGAATATTGGATTTGGCATTTCAAAAATCTGTTCCTCAGTCACAATTTATTTAGCAAGCTTGATAGGTAGGTTACAAGACATAACAAAAATTACTTGGATATATACACAAAATAGACATGAGTATTGTTGTAACATGAATAAACAATTGTTTATTGTTACTTTCAAATTATTGAAGGACTGTTTTACTTTATTTAAAAGAGAGATAAAATTAACTTTAGCATAACAAATAACAGTTACTACACTCTTTCTAACTTTCAGTTTAAGGTTGTCATTAGAGTTTATGACCCAAGTGTACTATTTTTGATAATACTATGGTAAATCATTAATTCTTATCAGACTTTGGATTAATTACCTAACAGTTGAGGCTATTATTGCTCTTATATGATATTTTACACAGAAGTTAAATTTATTTTTTTCACTTGATGACATCAAGGAGAAAAAAGACTCACTAATATTTAAATATTTGTATATTTTAAATTGAGATGAAAAATACAACTAATTGTAAGATTTGTAAAAATATATTATTGGGTCAGGCTCTTGCCTCTTTTTCAAACTTCTCCATCATTGCCACTGTGTAGATTCCAGTTCAGTCTCCAACCAAGAAGTACTTCCAAAAAGGAAAAAAGAAATGGGATTTGAGTAGAACTGATAAATTTTCAAAAACTGTGAAAATTAGCCTAAATATCTAGATCAGAAAGTGAATATCTTGAAAATGACTTCATAGATAAGTTCTAATATTAGTTTATGAACCGAAATAATTTTTAGCTTCAGTTACAAAAAGTAATATTTGGCACAACTTTGAGAAAAACGTCATTTTTAAAATTGCCATTCATAAAATTATATACACTGCTAAGAAAATATTCCTATTCATCTGATTCATATTATTCATATATAAATTATAACAATAATATTGACCTAAAAAGAAGAGTTGTAATAATTAGCTTGATTTAGGAACAACAATGATTGCACAACTTTCTAAAAATATGTAAAAGTCTATGACAATATAAAAGCAGTTAAAAACATTTTACTATATAATACAGTAAGTATTTTTTGTGTAATATCTGTAACCTTTTGCTGTAACAGAGTTATCATCATTGAAAGGGAGATAACTCAAAAGCAAACTCTTTAAAGATGTATAAAGTGAAAAGAGTGACTCTGTAAAAAAGCATATACTAATAATAATTGGAAAAAATCATATATGCCATCATTTTTTACAGCATGAGTAAAACTAATTGTAATATAATTTGTCTAAAAAAAGTTCACTTGAATTACAATTTATTATGGTTTCATTAGTTATCATCAGGGTGTTTATATGGACATAACAACAAAGATGTGCACTGTCAAAGATGACATCTTGTTTTGTTTACATAGAAGTTTGTTATGCGATAATGACAGTCACAGAATAGCAGACACAAGTTGTAAATTTGTAATGTGATTCTATGATGTTGTACATGATGATGGCTCATGCGAGTCAAAAGCTTAGATCAATAACCAATATAATAAAGCAATATCCAAATGTTGGACAGTTTTTGTCTTTATTTTCTCTTGAAACTGAAGCCATTATAAGACACTTGGAATGGCTCATGATAAAACATAACAGACATTCATTGTCTGTTATATTTAACAATATATATATAATAATATTTATAGCAAAACCATGTTCTAAAATATAAATGTTTTAAAATATAATGTCTGAACATTGGACACTTGGATAACAATATATGTGTGTGTGTGTATTTAAAATTTGTATATTTAGGCAGCAAATTCTCTTTTAGGCATATCTGATTGAATAAATTACAGACATTATGTCTGCTAATTTTTAATAAAATCTGTTCATACTCATGAATAACCTTCCGTGTATTGATATTAAAGGATAAGAGAAATGTGCTATAGCTGTTTAAATTTCTTTTATTTTCATTTCCCAAGTACTTTTGATCTTCATCTTCAGAGGTTCAAGTGGTACAAAACTATATGTTGTTTATTAGTATTAGTATTTCTATAAAGATGTGCATTGTTATCCTTTAACGTAATATTTTCATTATGTTTTTAAATGCAAAATGGTTGATAATGTGCTGAGCACTCATTAGAATGTAAAAAAATTATCCATTATTGAATTTTTCCTCAATGTTATAATGTTCACCCACACATTAAAGCGTGAAAAAACTGTTCCTTTACAGGCATTTCAGAACATTACTGCAGTATTCATAATTGATTCTGTTCAGTGTCAGCTTTAATTTTTTTTAATATAAATTGCTTCTAGTATGTGTAACCTAAATTTGTTGTTTTCATGGTGTAGGATAGTTGTGTTGTCAATTAGTAATTTTTTATATTGTGGATGTGGACTGGAATGTTGTTGTCTTGCAATGTATAAATGGTCAGGCATGTGGAGTGTAAACCTTCTTGTTAGTGTATTTGTTGTATACCCGACATATATATTTGTTTTTTTGTCAGAGATACATTCTCCCAAGTGACATTTAAATTGGTATATTATGTTGGTTTTACATAATACATCAGTTAGTGGGGATGAATTATTGTGGATAAATAACTTGGTTGTATTAGAATTTTTATAATATATGATTAATTTTATTTTTTTATTATATATATATTACATTATTATTTTATTATATATATTATATTTTATATATGTGTGTGTGTGTGTATGTGTGCATGCCTTATAGAAAAATAATTGCAATGTTTATATCTGTCACACAGAATTTGTCATAAAAATTAATTTAATGAGGAAATAAATGGAGAAATTTTAGATATTTACTAAAAAATCTCTACTTTTAATGTAATTTCTTTCTTTATTTGAAAAATACAGGAAGTGAACAACACAATGATGATTTACTAAGCTACTGAATTTGTGCCCCAGCTCAAGGATTACAGTTATTTGATAATTTCTTTTGTTTTTTTTTTTCTCTTTAATCTACTTGTATAAATTCCACATGGCAAAATGGCGAATTACCTTTAATTATTTGAAGTCAGGTGGATTAGCCTAGGGATTAGTATGTGTCCTTTGTCACCATTATTCAAATCAGATGAAAAAAATCACTTTGGACTTAGGCTGAAAATTCCAGTAGGTTTTTAGATGGATAATATCAAACTTAATTATTATTATTTTTGTCAAAACTGAATTATGGATGGCTGTGATGTTATTTTTTACTCTGTATAAAATATATTTTTATACTTGGAAAAAAGATTTGAAAATTTTTATAGTCATTTTATTTCATGTAAAGCAATAAATATGTGAGCCCTAAATCAATTTGTTTACAATTTTAATTTTAAGTTACTTTCTAAAAATACTGTTGTCACCCCCACCAAGCTTTTTAAAATCTTTAACTCTCCACCAGAAAAAATATAAATTAAAACAAGAGTTTAAATGCTTTGCTAACTACTATTTTTCAATCAATGTGACAATATTTGAAATAGTAACAATTTTAAATCTATATTATTACACACTATTTACATTATTTGGACTATTGTCCTCATCTTTGTCGCCATGTTTATTACAACATTTCGGCCGTTGTACAATGGCCAAAATGTTGTAATAAACATGGCAGACAATAGTCCAAATAATGTAAACAGTGTACATAATACCCCATCTCAGAAATATAGACAGATACTATATTATTATACTTGTTTGTACCTACCTACCAGTATGTATCATGCTTCCTACATTCTCTCAAAACTTACTGACTCTACTGTTATAATTTACCTTACTACCAATAGATTCATTATTATTCTGAATATATTGATGGCATGAGAAAACATTCACAGACTATATATTGACTTCAGTAAACTACCAATTGTGCTCTTGGCTTGATTTTGTTGGGAAGCTAAATCTCTCTCTATGCTATTCAGTTAAAGCCTAAAGCCAACCTTTCAGAAATGTAGGAATATATCTACTAAAACCAATAGTAAATCAAGGAGATATTTATGTTGTTTTCTACAAGCAGGATACAATAAAAGAATTGATTTGAGAATAATCATAAGTCAAAACTAAAAAATCAAGGATCTTTTTTAAATTTGTTAAAATTTAAATATTTTTGACAAAATATATAGATTCATAAATGAATTTAACAAAACTGTGTATAAAAATATTTCTCAAAATAGATGAATTAGTTTCAGTCCTATTACTAAATTCCAACAATTCAATGTAGAATTTCCACCTATGAGTTTATAACAGCATATGTGATTTTCAATTAGAAGATTCATAATTGTTTACACTGTAACTTGTCATGATAAAGAGTGAAAATGCTGAAACAAAATTATCTATAATTCCTATTACTATGCAACTCTTAATTTTACTTCAAAAGCTGACAAACTATGGGCAACAAGCCAAATCTTACCTCCTTTAATATTTTCCCTGGCTCACAGACAATATTTTATTCTTCTTAAATAATACAAAAGGTTTTAAAAAAAGAAAGAGCTACAAACATGAACTTCTGCTGAAAAAAAATCACACAGATGCAGGTCTGAAGCCCAAAGAAAAAACCCCAATACGAGTAAACAACTAACTAACAAAAGAGCTCAATACAACTGTAGAGCAGAGCCATTCTTTCCCTCACGATCCGTTTAGGTGAAACCTGAGTAGGTTTGTCTGGCTCACTAGGTTTATCTATCTATCTATATATATATATATTTCTTTAATCATTTCACTGCAGGCAAGATAATAAAGCCACTATGATGTATAGGATTACTATGTGTGAAAGAATGTAAAAAAAAAGAACCATTATTAAGGGGAGAGAACAACAAAAGAACCGGAATTAAGAAGACAGAAGATAACAAATGACATTGCATTTATATTTTTGAAGAACAAAGTTTACTTGATTCTTCTTCCTCTTTAATATTTCAACAAAAAGAATATTTTTTCACTAATGTTCACCCAATAAAAAGCCCAAAAGCCACTCAAGTTAGAGGGTTACTGTGTGGCAGTGTATGAGTGTAAGAAAAGGCAAGAAGTGAAGTTCTTGGAGTTATGCAGGAAAAATAGCATCTAACTAGACTTGAAGATGTCAAGATTTAATTGGTGAATAATATTTTAGAATTTAGTTGGAAAAATTAGAATATAGTGTGGAAGTAGACCTTAGAAGGAACTAGAAACCCAATCCTAAATAGGAAACAAGAGATGAACCTGTACTCCTGTTCAAATTACTGGTGAGTTTTGTGAACTGGATGATAGGTGAATCTATCTACTCCTAACAGGAGAGGGAAAAAAATAATTAGTAAATAAAATTTCAGAGTTCAAGCAGAGCCATCAGAAGTATAGAGTTGAAGTAGACCTTAGAAGGGACTGGAATCCCAATCCTAAACAGGAAACAAGGGATAAACTACTACACCTGTTCACAAAAAAAGAGAGGAATGTGAACTGGATGATAGGCAAACCTATCTACACTTATTGTATTAAACTTATGTTTTTTCATAATGGAAACTATTTAATATGGTTTAAATAAAATTAAAAAAATTAGAGTGTTATTTAAGTTTTATTCTTTGTCTGATTTTAATTTGAGTTAGTCTTGACTCACAAGTCATATAATCTGATCCACTTCCCCAAAATTTGTCAACTCTTGATTTAAATCATTAGACATATCTAAGTGATTTTTCTCTCTGAATTTCTGAGATGAGGAGTTATCAGTATTTACATTCAGATATTATGTCTTGATGTCTTCTTAAGGTGTCTGTTGATCCAAGTAAACTCCAAGGGATTTTTAGCTGAACCCTTTATTTAAGCTTATGTTGTTCTCATTCCACTGTCTATGTCTAGGGATATGTCAACTTTTTCTTAAAAAATAAGTTTGAATTTCCATGAAATTTACTAGGATTGACAGACATCTGCAGAAGGCCAGAAGACATAACAATATTATCACATTGTGATAATAGCAACAAAATGAGTGAATGTAAATTATAGAAAATGTACTGTAAGAAATTATTTTACATAGTACCAGTTGACTGTAGGTAAAATAACTATTTTAACATATTTTGTAGATTAAGTATTTCATATTTCTACTCGTTAGTCAATATAAACTAAAGGAGGTGGTGGTGGTAGTGGTGGTGATGGTGGTGGTGGTGGTGGTGATGATGATGATGATGTTGATGATGATGATGATGATGTCAAAACCAGGAAGTAAATTTGCACTTCCCATTCTAATGCTCCCTTCCAGGTACAATTTATGACAGATTGGGAGTTCAAAGATAAATAACAATAAAATTGAAAAGCGGATTTAATTAATCCATATTATTTTGCTTCTGAGATTTTGACTAATATTTAATACTTGAATCCTTTAAGACTCCTGCACCTCCTCCTTCTCCATCACCTCTTGTAATGTGTTTGCATTTTGGCTAGGAGTTGGGGGCATGTCACTTGCTTCCTGTCATTTTGTAGTGAGTGGTTTGTAAGGGTAAAAGGAGAGAAGTGAGTAATAATAAGTTGACAACCAGACAAGGCATTTGATAGCTAATATTTTATAAGACTAATGTGTAAAAGGGTTTATCCTAATTTGTTTGAAGCTTGACTTGAGGCTATTATCCAAATCTAGAGAACTTTAAACAACTAAATGTATTTACAGTGGTTTTTATAGGAATAAATTATGCTATCCCATTCCATTGGAAGATAAAGTTATTTACTAAAATCCCATTCCTGCAACAACCTTTCTTGAAAAGTCATTGTTCTTAAGAAATAATTTCAAATGCAGATTATGTGAGATGATTAAATTTGTTTTCATACTCATTTTTATAAAGAAGATTTAACTGACAATCATTAATTTATCTTTAGATTTTTGCATGGTTATTTTCAAAATAGGATCAAAAAATATTTAATGTTGATAATAAAGTAATGTTGATGGTCAACCTTTTTGCTGATCAACCCTCTGTGTATTATTGAAAGTTGAAACATTTAAGATTATAAGAATAATTCTTTTTGTTTATTTGTGAGTGAACACTTTTTTTGAGGATAACAATTTTTCCAGATACAAGTCCTACTATTTAACCATAGCTGGTGAGGTATTTACTAACAAGAATTTGAATTCAGCTCTCCAATTTCTCATTTCAAGCCACTATTTATTATACCACCTGCATATCCATACCAGACCCAAAATGATAAAACTTTATTTAATTCTCCTAGAACAATATTAGTGAAAGAATTTAGAGGATGGTTTTGTTCAGCAGGTTTCTATAATTTTAGTTAACACATTATGTCATTCTCATTTCTTTTACAATATTATTATTAAGAAAAAGTTTGCTATTTGCAAAGTAAATCATTTAAAAAACAGCAGAATTTCAAGACTATCAAAAAAACATGAAGACAAGATTTCTTTCTAAGTTCACTATATTTTTATTTCAAATAAATTATTTCTTTTCTTTTCTACAGAGATCTTATAAACTTTGATCCTGAGAATAAATAAATATGCATTCTGTAATGTGTTGTTTGGTACATTGTTTAGTGTACAGTTAATTCAATTGTTCTATTTACAAAACAGATGAGTAATAGAAGTCATTCAGTGTAATAAGTAATAGTTGAGTTTACAAAGATGTTATTTAAGTTTTTGTAAAATAATTTTGAAGAATTTAGTCCTTGTTTGATTTTTACTATGAACAATGATTGGGTCTTAAAACAAGCATTTTCTTTTGGACCTATTTTATTTTGTTTGTATTTGCTTATAATGAATAAGAAGTACAATATATTTTGATTGGTCACTAAAAGTAAATTTTCCATTAACTAATTATTTTTTTAATTATAACCTCTCTGATGCATGTGAGATTTATAAATAAAAATAATCATATTATTTATAACTCTACTGGTTCTTCTCTTAGTAAGTTAGCATGTGCGTTACACCCTGCTATTCAGACAAATAATAAAGCATTCCAAATAAAAATATTAGAAAGAAAGACAAAAAAAAGATATATCAGAGATACTCTTTGGCTTTAGTGAGAAAAAAAGAATACATAATAAGAAGAAAAAAGAGGCAATGACACTCTTGTGCATTTATTGTCTGCTTCAGTGAAACCATGTCAATTTTTAACCTTTTCATTTGTACCCTCTTACTTCTTTAAATAATTATCTGTATTCACACTTATGATTGTTATTGCAATATTTTGTTAAAATTCTTAAGCTCAAATATTTAGAAATGAAATGGGTGAATTTTTATGGACAAAGAATTCACAAGGAGCTTAGTCAAGTGTTAACTTAATAATTGTGATGAATAAGAAAATTCAAATAAGAAAACCATGATATTTTCACAAGTACTGCTAGTAATACATAATCCCTCTTATAAACAAAACTTCTGCTTAAAATATTTGCATTATTTCAAGAAATACTTCTGAAGAGTTTTTTATCAAATGTTCATACTATTATTTACAATATTCGGACTATTGTCCTCATCTTTGTCATCATATTTATTACAACGTTTCGGCCATTGTACTCACAGGCCTTCTTCAGGTGGTTGGAATGTCAAACTGAACCCTTTATTTTGCTCACTGGGGTAGACTGTTCTAGTTCCACGTGCCATGTTTAATGGATGTCAGTTATCAGTTATCTTCTGTTAATTTCCCTCTGAAAGTTCACCACTGCCTTAACCAGGTATTGAACTCACACTCGTTGGGTCCTGTCACTGGATCTAACTAACGCCTTTATCCACTGTGCCATGTCTCCTTGAGGACACATGGCACAGTGAATAAAGGCGTTCAACCACATAATATATAAAAATACCTTTAATCTATATTTGGCTTATGGCAGTAATGATTATAAATATTGAAAAATTGTTAAAATTTATATATTTATAATTTTCTTAATAAACTTACCAGTACCAAATAGTATTTTAAACAATCTAACATACTTTGATCAATTTTCTAGTTTGATAATATTATAAGATTGCTCAAGTGCATACATATAAAGTGTCTGATTGAAAATATACAACATTTGAGTTAGACAGATAGACATAAGAAGGGGTGAAATGTGAATTTACAGCATTATATTCATAGCACTTTCTCTCTTTGTTTTAAGATGATTACATTAGCAGAAGAGAAATCTAAATAGGACAGAAGCAATAATGATGACATCATAGACATGACTAAGAACTCAGCTGTGAAAATATAAAAAGTCAATAAAGAACAACTGACCAAGTCAATTCTTTATCAACTGTTGGTTCAGTGTTGTAAGTACTGCTTGTTAAACAATACACATTAGTCTTGCTTTATTGTACAGGGAATATTGTTGGCTAAAAAAAAGAGCTAGTCACATGAATCCAAGTATAACCAGTTCTTGTTTGAAAGCTGAAAAGAAACATGCTTTGCTATGAATAGCAACAATGACAATTTGCAACTTGCTCTAATGTTTCATATAAAACAGCGACCTTATTTAGCATAGATTCTAAATTATATTTTCATTATTTATTTAATCCATGGTATCACAGGTAGTTTTTATTAAATGAATAAGTCAAAAGTTACATTCACTTGCTCACTCATATATGTATATATATTTTTAGATTTATCTGAAATTTTGCACATACACACACACACATATATATATATATATATATATATATATATATATATATATGTGTGTGTGTGTGCGAGTGTGTGTATAAAATTTCAGATTAAACTAAAAATATATCTGTAAAAAGACAATATGAATAAAAGCAAAAGGAAGACTTATCTTAACAATTTATCAAATGCTTTAGTCATACATAGAAATAAACTCAACAACAACTTTGATCTAAAGCATGTGGCACTTATTAAAAGAGAAAGTACCTAACTTAGACAGAAAATTCTCAAGAATGATCCTATTGAATCTTGTCAAAATATAAATCTACTCCCTGGATTTTTTCAAATATCTCCATTCCCAAGTATACAGAAATATAAAAATGTTAAAAAATTAAATGAAAATGGTTAAAATCAAAATCTTCTTTTATTAAGATATATAATACATAAATTAATCCGAAACTAAAATAATATACATATTAATTACATTATAAAAAAGTAAAAAATTCAACAAGATCCTTTACTCAGTTTTGTTTATTAGACATTAAATTACATCAATTAGCATCCTCCACAATTTACCTTGCCTTTCAATAAGCCTAATGAATATTTATGAGTGTTTGTTAAATTTTAAAATTTTGAAAAACTACCATTTTTACTTTCATTTATAAATACTTGTTGCAAAATAATACCCTTACATTTGTCTTGATAAAGCCCATCAGATGACAAAACGCATCAGCTAAGATAAGTTTTCCTTATATATATATATATATATATATATATATATACATTGAGCACTTTGTTGTGGCGTAATGGTTCACTAGATCAATTATAACTGAGTATTGAGTTTGATACTCACTAGGGGGCTCCCTGCTTGCAGCCTTGTGGCACATCTAAGCCATGCTCAGTAAATATATATGAGTTGAAAATATGGATTAAATCTGACAGCACAATTGAATAAGTACCAAGTAGGAAATCTTTATAAATTTGCCATGTTTCACTATTTATTTAGCTTCATTAGAATTTTTTCAGTAGCATGATTTAAAGTTAGATTGTAGTTTTTCAAATTGAAATATGGCCCAGAACTATTCCACTCCAAAATTCCTGATGAAGCTAACTAAATAGTGAAACATGGCAAATTTCCTACATGTTCCTTATTCAATTATATATATATATATATATATATATATATATATATATATATATATATATATATATGTGTGTGTGTGTGTGTGAAAAGTGTGTGTATATAAATATAAATAAATATATATATATGTATAATTATTTATATATTATATGCGCAGTACTTATTAGAAAACGCTCAATATCAGAGATAGAGCTAACATATATGGTTGGATAGATGTGAGCTTGTGATGCTGGGTTTCACGCTTTAGTGATCGTCAGACAAACTGATTAATTTTTTTAAAAATTTTGGTTTTATGTAGATTGCGTGTATTGGTGTTATTGTGGAAGTGCCCACCACTTCCACAATAACACCAATACACGCAATCTACGCAATCTTCGTCGTTTTTTCATCGAACTGACGCAAACATTGATGTATACAGACACATATACATACTTGGTCATCCGTCAGGACTCATACATATATAAACATATGTGGGCAGTTTCGGATATGACATATGTATGTATACGGGTGGTGTTGTGTCTATACATACGCATTTGTATGTTGAAATTTAAAGATTGGAAGTGTGGCGGAAATGTCTCGTCAATGTATACATGTCATATATATATATATATATATATATATATATATATATATATATATTTTTTCCGCTGAATAATATTTCCTCGCATGTATGTATATACATGTGGTGGGGTTTGTGTGAAATTATGATAGGTAAAAATTATATTTATTTATTATATTTATTTTTAAATTTTGAAAAAAATGGCAGTTTATTTGTTATAAAGCTGGTTATTTGTTTGTTTTTGACTGTGTATATGTAACAGGTAGAAATTTGTAATCCTTATTGGTTATTTCATATGGTGATGTTTAATATTTAGTATGCTGGGTGAGAGGGTAGTTTAATTTAAAAACGGGTCTATATGATATGATGTGATAGTAATGTTGCAAGGGATTGGAGGCAATGATAATATAATTAGCTAATAGTTATTGTAAATTGGTAGAAATTGTAAATTGGTAGAAATGATTAGTAACGGTGGTGGGAGAATGATGAAACTATGAATGTAGTTATAGTGGTGGTAGCTAAAGAGTTGTTGTTGGTGTTTTATTTTATTTTGTTATATGTATCAATTTATTTTGGTATAAATCCTGATAAATAGGTATTCTGTGTAAAATTATGGTAGTTGAAGATTGCTATAATATTTTCATTTTTAATTTACAAAAATATTTACAAAAATATTATTGTTTATTATATTAAGGCTCGTTATTTCCTTGTTTATTTGTGACTGTGTCTATGGCTGGTAGGAATTTCAGTTTGTAATCCTTATTGGTTATTTTTATGGTGGTATTAAATATGCTGGGAGAGGGGGTAGTATATGTTAATAATTATGGCAGGATTATATGGTAATGTTAGATATGGTGTGATAGTAATATGTAAGGTGGATGGTGGCAATAATAATATAAGTGGTTAATATTTATTGTAAATTGTTAGTAGTGATTAGTAATGTTGGTGGGAGAATAATAAAACCTATAAATGTAATTATTGTGGTGCTAGCTTGAACTAAAGGGTGGTTGTTGGTGTTTTATTTTATTTTATATTTATTTGTTTATTTTTATTTATTATGAATCCTGGTAATGGGTGTTTATTCTCATGGTTATATATGGAAATTATATCTGATCTTATTGTTTTAAGGTGTTAAATATGCTGGTGGGGGGGTAATATGCGTTAAAGATTGTAGAGGATTTATAATAGTAGGTGTGATGTGTAAGTGATGGTGCTGGGTGTTGGTGGTAATGATAATATTATTAGATAATAGTTATTGTAAAGTGGTAAAAGTGATTACTAATGGTGGTGCAATGATAATAATGATAGATGCAATTATTTTGATGGTATCTTGAAATTAAATTGTGATTGTTGGTGGTTTGTCTATTTTATCCGTTTGGTATGAATTCGGATAATAGGTACTTGTTCTCATGCCTACATTTGGAGATTATCTCTGATTTTTGTTTAGTAGGTTCTTTTGTGGTTTGTGTGATATTATTGCTACTTTTTCGTGTAGGCAAAGTAGGCATTTTTTTGTAATGTTGCTGTAGGCAGGGGCTTTTTTCAATATTTCCCAACTTATTGTTGGTGTAATATTTTTGTCTTTTTGCTGCCATATGTATGTAGAAAGTGTTGTGCTGTTCGAATATTTCCTGTTGGTGAATGAAAGTTTGTGATTGTTATTCCTCATCTTGAATGGACCTTCAGTGGCACCGATGTAGTGCATTATGTTGTCGTTTGCACTTACCTTGGCCTTGTATATTGTGTTTGTAAGTTGGCAATTTCCCTGGAGTGGACATGTTGTTCTGTTTCTGCAGTTGCATATTGGATCCTTGGTTTCATTTTTGTAGGTTGTCATTTTTTTGTTGTGGCTTTTGATTATTTCTGTTATGTTTTTTGTACAGCTGTAACTGATCTTTACATTATTTTTGTTAAATATTTTTGATAATTTGTTTGCTTCAGTGAAGTGTTTTTCAATTAAGTTTAGGAATATTTTGCCTATGTTTGTTTTAACGGTTTTGTTATATGGTGGATTAAACCAGATGATGTTTCTCTTTCTGTTTTTGCGTTTTGGCTGTGGAGGTATATATTGTAGTTGTTGTGTGTAACCACTTGCTTTTAGTGCTTCGTTGTATGGTGCTTTTTTGCTATTGAAAATGTATATGTTAGATGAGTTCTCAGATAATCTGCAGCTGATTGAATTTGGTATTTGTTGGATGATAGAAGGTGGATGGTTGGAGGATGTGTGTACGTAAGTTGGGGTGTCATTTTCTTTTTTGTATGGTTGATATGTATTGTTGTTCAGGTTAAGAGTGACGTCAAAGAAGTTTACTATTGTTGTGCTTGTATTTATCTCTATTTTGAATCCAATATTTTTTAGGGCATTCACTATCTTCTTCCTGAATTTGTCTACTTTGGGGCCATTGGATTTCCTTATTAAGATAAGACCGCCATCTCTGTATAATCCTGTGTCCTTTCTCTCCAGGATTCTGGCCAGGTATGATAGGATGAGTATGCCTACTAATTCCTAAGCTCCATCATAGCTACCCATTGTTACATCAAATAGGTTGTAGTTTTGTTTCTTTACCCATGGTTCATTGTTGTGGAACAGCAGGGATTTGCGGCAATGCTTGATTATTTTTATATCTCCGTCCATGAGTTTTACATTTAGTTGTGCCAGTTGTATAGCTTCATTTAATATGCTTTCTGTAATGGAAGGATAAAAATCCACAATGTCAAATTGGATGAAGGTGGATTTGTTCTTGTTATCTATCGTTTTAAACCACTCTATGACGGCTTTGGTGTTCTTCCACTGGTTGAGACCTAATTTTTCTCTCAGGCTGGTGTTGATGTTTTCTAGTATCTTTTTACTAATTTTTCCTATCTCGCTCTTCGCCGGGTTAATTAGTCTGAATGTGGGTTTTTCTACGAAGTTGGTTTTGTGGTCCTTTTCCGTGATGAAAGCATGTTGTTCAGCTAGTTTGTTTACTCTTCCATCTATCTTCAAATTGGTGGCTATATTTTTGGCTTCTTGGTTAATAATGTTTATTGCGTTCGTGTTTGTCTTTTTGTATAGTTGTGTAATTTTGTTGGTTAAGAGTTGATTGTAGGCCGTAGGATCTATAGTATATATGTTTGTGGTTTTTCCAGCCAAAATGAATACCTTGTTGGAGTTGGTTATTTTTTTCCTGTCGTCTATGAGTTTTTTCTGGAAATTGTCCAAGTTTCTTTTGAATTTTAAGGTTCTAACTATGTTTATCATGTCCTCTTCAAATTTTAGCATTTTCTTGCATATTGGTGGGCATTTTTTTGTATTAAAGTTGAATGTCTCGGGTTTTTCAGTTGTTTGGTTTTTGGGTCGTTGAGGGAGAAATATGCCTTCCATCTCATTCATCTTATTAGAGTTTCGATTTTCTCTGTTAGTTGGAGTTTGTATGAAGCTTGGGTAGGTATGGGAATGTTTTTCAGTGAGTATCATAGGTCAAATTTATCCATATTCGTTAAAAGAATAGCGCGAGTGCTCAACCGATGGGGGAGCGAAATATATGTGAAAAGTGTGTGTATATAAATATAAATAAATATATATATATGTATAATTATTTATATATTATATGTGCGGTACTTATTAGAAAGCGCTCGATATCAGAGATAGAGCTAACATATATGGTTGGATAGATGTGAGCTTGTGACCCTGAGTTTCACGCTTTAGCGATCATCAGACAAACTGATTAACTTTTTAAAATATTTTGGTTTTATGTAGATTGCGTGTATTGGTGTTATTGTGGAAGTGGTGGGGGAAACTTCGTTGTTTTTTCATCGTACTGATGCAAACATCGATGTATGCAGACACATATACATACTTGGTCGTCCGTAACATAGCATTGCTGCATCTGGAAGACAGAACCTGCTGTTATTAAATGGTCACCTATGTACCACTCTTCATAGCATATAAGACAGTAGGTAATATCAAGAAAAAATATTGTTGCCTTATACATCAAATGTTACTGGAACTTCATACTTATTCCATCTTTGATTCAGTTCATGCATTTAAAATTTATATAATTCTAATATTTACTTCTTAACTTCTGTGATTTATCAGGAATCAGTGCTTTCAACAAGATCTGACCATAATCCTACTATATTCCTATACAGCAATGCTATCTAATCTTTTGCAGGCCAGAGAACACAATTTCTACATTTCATAAGTGTTATGGTCCAGGTTAGAACCAAGGAAGAACAACACGAACACAAGAGTAGAAATAACGAAGGTATTTTACACAAAATAATAATACAAGGTGTGGAAGGTCTTAGTATGACTGTCAGTCTGGTTTGGAGTGAACTACTATTGGCTCAACTCAATTCGACCCTCTCTCTTGAGAGGCGTAGTATACATAGTGTTAGGAAGAGTTCATTCTGTAGTTATAGGTAAAGACCCATGACAATAAGATTTCGACATTCCTTGCTATACAACTGAAAGTAAAACCTGCCTTACTTTTCTTATTATAAATGTAAAACAAATTATATACAGAGAATTATGTAGTATTAAAAAAAGTGACAATATAACAAAGTTTTTAACACAATCAGATACCTGGCCTTGAATTGTTATAATATGTTATCTTTCACTTCTTGTTGGTATTAAGTTGCTATTATTAAGCTCTGTAAATGTTCATCAGTAAAACATACATTTTTAATTTTATATTTGTCATGACTGAAAATCCATTTTTGCAAATGTAGCTGCAAACATGGTCATTATCTTCTACCAGTACCTGTATATATTTAGAAAGTAAACACTGGAAACTTATTTCATTCAAAATTTGCTGGTGTTGTTTTCTCAGGCTTGTTCTTTAGTGGCATCATATATGACAGTCATCTGCAGATAAACTATAGATTCTTCTTCTCTTGGTACTTGTATTTTTTCAGCAACCTCTTAAACAGTTTACAAATTGCAGAACAGAAATTATATATTGAATATCTTTAAAGTGAGAGCAAAGTTTGGCATTTCCTTTTCTACTATCAGTTTCCCTATATGGTAATGAATGCTAGACAATCTCCATGCAGATGAAGAAAGTTAAATTTCTTTAGAGCAACAGAAATTTGGTTCTACAGAAGGATGCTGAGAATACCAAGGACTGAATATGTGAGTAATAATGAAGTTTTAGAGAAAATAGAAACAAAAAGGATACTTATGCTTAACATTAGAAAGAGGCAATTGAAATTTCTAGGGCACATAATGAGGAAAGAAGACATAGAGAATTTAACACTTACAGGTTATATTAAAGGCAATTGGGACAGAGGAAAATAGTGCATAACCTACATAACAAGCTTGTGTAAATGGTTGGCAGAACAGGGTTTAGGAGATATAAAAAGACAAAATTTACTAAGAGCTACAAAGAACAGAAAATTGTGGAGAGCCATGATTGTCAACATGCTGAAGGAATATGCAACATAGAAGACTTCTTTGTTCAAGTTCAAATTACTTGATGCAATTTTAGCCAGTACTGAGAAAAAAAGAAATTTATAGATCCTGTTTTAATTCAGACACTGTAATTTCATTCACTAAAGTAGACAACATTCAGTTTGGATATTGCAATTACAAATTTAATTCATAAATATCTGTTGCAATGTTGGATATAAATGCCAGTTTAACAATAAAATATGAATTTTCAAATTGGTTTACTAAATCATCCTTTTTTTCCTTTAAAAATTCCTTGACTTTGCAAATTAGCTTGTGGAAAGTTGAGTGGGGCATGGAAATTTGGCCTTGTTAAAATATTCAACTCATCCACAAAGGAAATAGAAAGGAAAAAAATAACGCAGATAAAGTGACAAAGGAAAATTTTTATATTCCAGAAATAGTTTCAGTGATTTACAAAAGTTGTCCTTTTTGTTATTGCCCAGTTTCTTCTGATGAAGACAGTTTTCATATGACAAAGAATAAACTAGACACCAGGATACTTCATAATGACATCAACCCAGACTGTTACATCAAGATGCTACTATGACTATCATGTGGACTTGTAATGAGGTCAGATGTTGAATATGTTAATATATGTTACCCCATTGTTATATTCATTTGTAGTTGATAGAGGATTCCTTTTCAAATATTTTTATACTGAAAATGAAATGAGTAAACCATACAATAACAAACAACAATGAGACCTTAAAACACATGTTGAAATTAATGACAAGAATGTGTATTTTTCATTTTGAGATGTCAATTACAATATTGCTATTGTGTGTGTTAATTATGTTCCAGTGTCTCTTTTGTTTCTTTAAAAGTTTATGCTTACTTGTTTTTGCTTGTTCCGAGAATTTTGTTGTTAAGGATAGCATTTGAGTCCATTAACTGTGGATTTTTTACAGAATGAAGAAGATATATCTGTGTTGTTCTTTTTACTACTGCCACTGCCATTCTACTCTACTCAACTTTTGTGACTCTACTGATGGAGTTTCAGATTTTTAGGATGATGAAATATCCTTATCATCAATCATCACTGGGGAAAGGTTGTTTTTAGAATGATAAAATGTCATCATTTTGGATCATAACTGACTCTACTTGGACTAACTTCCTATTTGATACTTTGTCCTTTTATTTATATACCATATGTGGCTGTCATAGTAGACGCAAATTGCTCAAAAAATATTCATCAGCAAAATACTTGGTTCAATTATAAAGTGTGTTATGTGAAGAGTATAAAATATTTAATAAGATAATAACTATATAGACTTAAAAACTTAAACTTTGCAGTTTAATAATTTGACATATGTTTTAACTGCTGTGTTTTAAATGTTTTAATTTTTTATCTTCCTCTATACAGATTTTTAAAGTTGTTTTTAACAAACACTCTAAAATCTAATATTCTATTCAGTGCCTTTTCTTTGGTTCAACATTAATTGCAAATAATCATGTATTCATAAACAGCATTATTTTTATCAAGTGACATTAAATTGACTATTAAATACAAACGATGTCAATTTTCACTGTCTTAACAATTATTTCCATAAGAGAAGCAAATTCATCATCTTTCAAATTTGAGCAGAACTATTGTTAGTGGATAATGCAATGATACAATTAAAAACTTGGAAATTCATTATTTGATCTCAGCAATGCAATATGTTCATTGATTTTTCCACTATTGTAGGAGTATCATTTGTTGTAATCTCTACCAGTTTTTTTTTAATATAAAAATTCTATTTCTTTCAATGCCATATGCATCTTGTATTTCTTATTAGCAAAGCTGCTAATTTATCTTTAAATTCATTCTTCTCCTATATCTCATCTGTATTCATATTCATTCTTCCTACCATATCATGTATTCAGATTTCTTCTTCCCATCATGTCATATCTGTATTCAAATTTATTCTTCCCTCATATCTCATCTGTATTCAAATTCATTCTTCTCATCATATCTCATCTATACTAATTTGTATCGGTGATATCACTCATCTAATGATAACCTAAAACAAGTAGTTCTATTCAAAATATGCTTAATAATGTTAAACAGAACTATCTCAGCATGCTTTATCACTGTCTGGTCCAACAATTGAAGGTATGACATATGTCATTTTATATATGATCTTTCTCTTTAAAATCTATATATAACTAATCATTGTTTAACAATTTCACCATTGGACAGTAGTTTCTATTTTTTGAGATTTTTTTTTTTTTTTTGCTAAAATCCAGCTGAATAGATGTTTCAGTGTCACAATTTCTTATAGTCAAGATCTGCTGAAAATTATTTCTTTGGACACTAAAGTTATTTTCAAAAATATTCAATTTATCCTTCTTTACTTTACTGATTATTAGGTATCACATGTCAAAATAGTCTTGTTGCAAAATGTCAGTTCATATTTACTTTCTCAACACTGATACTGACTAATGGTAAATCAAGCATGTAGGCTCAACACCTGTGACAGTTGCATTCCCATGAAGAATTAAAAACACTATTGATTCTATACTTTTTGAGGCTCTTCATTGTTTCTCATGATCCATAATTCTTGTTACAAATATATTCTAAAATTAAAAATTAAAACAAAAAAATTAACAATAGTCAATAAAGCAAATTAAATGCTCTTAAAGTGCATTTATGAAATATTTTATATTAAAATAGTTTAATCAAAAAAACACTAAAAGAATAGAAAAAAATTTAAATCAAAATTTAGAATGGCACAAAAAATTCAGACACTAAACAAACAATTTTGAAGCAATAATCAAAGCAGTATTTTAGCACCAGCAAATATTGACAAAACAATAAAAATAATTACAATAATAAAAAATAATAAAACTAACTAATAATAGCACAATAATAAAAATAAGAAATAATAAGAATAATCAAACAATGAAACAATAACCAAGCTGTATTTTAGCACCTCCAAACAATAATAAAACATAATAAAAAAATTATAAGATAATAAGAAAAATAATAAGAAAAATAATAAGAAAAAGAAAATAATGAAAAACAATAGAAAAAGAATAAGATATAAAATAAAATAATGGTAAAAATTAAAAGCAGTTTTTTAGCACTAAATGCATTTGAAACCAGTTTATATAGGCATGTTTATTATTATTATTATTATTATTGAGTACCCCAACAAACTGATCCTTGTGTACAAACATATGAAGCTCAATATATGAAGCCCAATATATGAAGCCCAATATGCCTATCACAACAATCAGTCTGATAACAGAATATCAGGCAAATGCATCAAAATGGCCTTGGCTGCTTCATCCTTCAAACTTTAAAAAACATTAACCCTCTTGACACCGGGCCATGATGCGTCACCTACTATTCCCTCTCATAAACAGAGATGCACAGAACATGGGCCCCTAGGAGACATGCCTGATTTCATTAAGATCAGGCAACTGGCAAATAATTCTGTAGTACTGAACTGAATATTTACTGTTGCTCATCTTAATTCACCAATGTCCATGTCAATTTAACATCAGAAGCCATGTGAGTCATGCTTGGTGCAGCATAAGGACATTTTTATTATTATTATTATTATTATTATTATTATTATAACAATAACAACTCATTTAGACTAGTGTCCTCACCTTCATCATCATAGTAACAATGTTTCAGCTATTGTAGACTGAGGCCTAGAGAATAAGAGCATTAGTTAAGTGTATCTAGTTGTGCTTATGAGTTTAGTCACTGAGCCAGGCAGTGAATGTAAAAGACTTCAGAAGAAGAAAAAGCAAAAAACAGCTTCAAAAGAACAAACTAACTTGAAAGAACTGACTGATACAAAATATCCTCTCATATTAGTAGTGAAAAAAGAATAATCTACCCTCATGGAATAAATAAAGGAATGATATTGTTTGTTTGTTTGTTTGTTTGTTTGTTTGTTTGTTTGTTTGTTTGTTTGGGTTTTATGGCATATCAACCACTGTGGGTTATTTAATGCCAAATCCAGTTTATATGAATTTTAAATGCCTATTTTGTATGGAATAAAAAATGTATATCTGGCAACATTATTGTTTCAAAAAAAAACAAAAAAAAACTTAGAGCTGGCAACATTATTGTTTCAAAAACTTAGAGCTAGCAACATTATTGTTTCAAAAACTTAGAGCTGGCAACATTATTTTTCTGAAAACATTATCTGAGACCTTGCTGTTGGATGCAGTTTATCGCCATACCCAGGACGCGGATGTAGTTTACTGTCATACCCAGGACGCGGATGTAGTTTACCGTCATACCCAGAATGTGAGCAAAACCTGGAAAACTAGCAGTTCACTATTTACCCATAATGGGACCCTAACAGGTGCTACCACCCTGGGTCAAGGTGGACCTGGGAACACCAGCAATTAAGAGGTGGTTCCACGCTCCTCAAAATCTCCAGATCAGAGGCCTTGCTGTTGGATGCAATTTAACGTCATACCCAGAATGCCTCATTGGGGGGGGTCTTACCCCTCTACAGAGGTGCAGTCGGCGTATTCTAAAGCCCCAGCCGACAGGGCCGAAAGGAATGATAGGATAAGGATCAAATAAGAAATGTTTATAAATTTACTACAGATGCAAAGGTTGTGTATCATGTCTTTGAGGTGAATTATTTGTTGTTTTTGTATAAAATGGTTTGTCTTAAATATATTAAAGTTAAGACAAACCATTTTATACTAAAACAACAAACAAATAAATTGCCTAAAACACAAGCTACACAACCTGTAGTAAATTTATAAATATTTTTTATTTGTTCCTTATCCTATCATTCTGTTGGATTTTAATCCATATTTGATCCCAACTCATCTGGTCTGAACATGGAAACTACAACAAAAAGACATCAATGTTCAATCTATCTATACAAAATGTTTCAATTATCAGGTTACTCTCTGAGAAACAGAAGAAATTTCCTCCTCAATTGCATTGCTAAGAATGCCATCCTTAAAAATACTTAAGTCCATAATGGATATCTTTTTCTTTTCCTTTTTTAATCATTTTACCTCAAGCAAGCTAGTACTGCCATTAGCATGCAGGGGGTTACACAGAGGAGTGAAAATGAAAGAGAAAGAAAAGACTGAGAATAGGAAGGATTGAAGGTCAAAAAAATGAACAGGGTTTACGAAGACAGAAGATGGCAATTGACATTTCATGTAGTTGGGACACCAGGGAAAAAAGCTCATCAAAGAAGTTGTCATGAAAATATTTATAAAAAAGACAGAGGGAAGCCATGCCATGTCAGTGAGAAATATATCCATGGCTACCTCTTTACATGCACAGTAGAACTGAAACATTACAAATGACAAGGCTGCATTGATTGGCCACATAGGGAAAACATCCACTCCAACTCCAGAGCCAAAAGCTTTAGAGAAACCATTTTATGCAAAAACAACAAACAAATAATTCACCTAAAACACAAGCTACACAACCTTTTCACCCACAGTAAATTTATAAATGTTTCCTATTTGTTCTGTATCCTATAATTTCCTAGGATATAACTGAGACCTGAAGAAAATGGGAGGTTACAATGACCAAAGAAATATAGTTATAACAACTAAGATGAGATAAAAGAAATTAATGTGACATAATTTTGCATTTCTGAAATTCAGACAGAAATTATGTTATATATTATGAGGTATGCTAAAAAATTCTAAGTCTGACTAAAAAGGGATTAAAAAACTTCTAATATTTGGTCATATCTGGAGGAGTCAGTCAGGCCAGTAAGTTTTCATCACTCCTTCAGATATAAAACAATGTGAGTATACATATGTTGAAGAAGTAAGCAACAGAAGAAAAGACAAAATGACTGAAAAAAGAAACTAAAGAGTAAGAGCTGTTAGCACAGTAGACTTGATATAAGTAATCAATGAAATGCCCAATTAACTGTCATAGGATATATAATAATAATAATAATAATAATAATAATAATAATAATATATAACATAAAAGAAACCCCCTCCCTTATTTATGATAATGGTTTCTATTTTTATTGAAAAAATATTTAGTAATCTTATGAGATTCTAATAATTATAGTCACTATTTTTCTTTTAAAAATGATTCTCTATATTTCTGGACATCACACACATGCATACATATATAATGGTGGATGAATAAGTCTGTAACCTAACATGTAGATATTAACTGAATTTTGATCTGAAATTTGCATTGAATAGTCTTTGTTCCATATGATTCTGGCTTACAGCAATATCACATTGAAACACTGGTTCTCATATGATCACTGAACTTAAGCAATGTCAAGCCTGGTCAGCACCTAGATGGGTAACAGCTTAGGAATACCAGTTGCTGTAAGCTTGGATGTGCTGGTGTGTATTAGATAACAGTTTGGAATTGGAAATCTGAGAGCTGAGTTCCAGTTCCATTAAGGTTAGTTATATTCATTCAAGCACAAATACCCGTCAGAAAGGTATGAATCCACTTTTTCTCTCACAAGCTATGGGTTAATTAGTAGAATTTGTATTAGTAAATTATTATTATCTCCAAAATATTCTTACAATCTAAAAATATTTTCTGGCTTTAAATAACCTGAAAAAGATTGATAAGCCATAAAAAACAAATAAATCAAAATCTACATAATTCCTATTCACTACTGAGTTAAGTACACTGACAAGGAAGGAGATTATGTTGAAAAATAAATATGTTGTGTAAAATAAATACTTTTTCATCATGTGGCTATAAACTTATTGACATATCTACATAAACATGTAAAAATGTTACTTTAAAAGCATCTAGATGCAAAAACATAATAAATAAAGTATATTGATCATTCCTTAACTCAAAAATATAATACAGAATTATTAAAAGCAGTAGGGACACACCATGATGACCAAATAATAATAATAATCCTGGCATTGGATTTAAAGACTCCAAAAATAGTCCACTAATATCCTTCAGGACATTGGTGTAGTGGATATAGAAGTTTGTTAAACATGTTTTATTTTCATCTAATGGTTCAATAAAGTTCAATCCCTGGATCAAGTAGTGAAATTATATATACTGTTTGAGCAGGAACAGACACAAACAAGCAACACAGTGATAGAATAATGTAATAAATAACAAATATTTCATATCAGCCAAAACAATGCTTGGCTGGAACATTGTGTTCATAACAACATCTATAACAATCAAGATGAGAACAACAGTTTGACTAAAGGTATAAAAACAGGTTAATTATAAATGAAACCTTTAAATCTTTAATTCAATGTCATGAACATATCCCAAGGTTTAATCAGTTGTCAGTTGTATTACATATAAAATAAATCAAATTTAAAAAAATAAAAACTTATTTGTTTTTTGTTGTGCTATAAAAGCTCACTCTTCTCATATTAAAAAGGAATTAAAATTTAACAATAATACTCCCACCTCTTCCCATAAAATCAAGACAGTTTATCTTAAGTCTTTATGATGAATGACATAAAAATCTAATGAAAAGTTTATATTGTAGACAATGAATAAGAAGGTAAATAATTGGGATTAACCAAATCTTGTTTAAAAAGAAACCTACTATTTCTGCAGCATTATAGCAACAAGTTTTCAGTTAAAGACATTAACAATTAGTTATTTACATAACTCATAATATCACAGCTAGTATTTATAAAAAAATGTTCTGAAATTTTCATTCAACCCTGATCATTATAAATGTAGTGATGCAGCAAATAATAAAAGTATATGTTAGTAATAAGCAGATACCAAAATCTCCATAATACATTTAGTATGCGAACAAATAATGTATACATTTAAAAAGTTGATCATTTAATATTTATATTATCTTGTACAAAAAAATCTTATGCAAAATATTTACTTCAGAGGGGGTAGGAAGGGGATATTTTGGGTTTCATCATTGAAGTACTTGTAATAACCCATTGTTGGTCTTTATATAAAATTGATATACTAATTAACCATTAATAACTTCATGTTGGTTAAACTTAGTATGATAATATTTTTGCTTTAACACATTAATACTCATCTTTAAATCTGGTGTTCATTATAAAATTAAAATAAAATTTTTCATTAATAATGTTTCTAAAAAAAATCAGATATTAATTTTAGGTATATAAAAAAACTTGATTCTAGATTTCTACCTATAGACTATAATTACCTACTGTTTCAAAAATGGGTTAATCATAGTCTTTTCTAATGAATTAATTTGGTTTCAAGATTATTTTAATTTGTCACTGTAAAATTTAATAAACTTAAATATTGCTATTTTCCATGGGCTATGAACAATATTTTCCAAGGTTATGAATAATATTTTCCAAAGTCTATGCATAATATTTTATGAGGTCATAAATAATATTTTCCCAGAGGTATGAATAATAGTTTCCAAAGGCTATGAATAATAGTCTATATGAAATCATTAGATATCAAAAGTAGAATTTTATAATTAAGCAGTAAATTCTGTCCTTTATTTTTACTTAATTTTTTTCAAAAGTTTTGGCATTCAGTTTGTGTGTTGTGCATTGAAAACTCAGGAAGAATTGTCTATAATCAAGAATTAAGGAAAATGTTACTAATAAAATAGTGCAAGATTTGGGATGGTTGTTATCATTATTTTAATTTTGGGAGTTGACTTTTAAAGAGTGTCATAGATGATCTAAGTCTATTTGTATCTTTGTAAATACAATCACATCCTAACATTACTGAGAGGGCTGGGAAGTGGGGGATCTCCAAATTCCAACTCACTTTTTATTGGAACTGAAAACAGAAGGCTAACTCTGTCTTCTTGAATATGTTATTGAGTTGTATTCTATCATTTCTTTAAAATTATTATTGCTATTAATTTTCAAAATAAATAATAAAACTTCATCTAAAACCTTTACATGTATAAAAAGTTCAAGTTTCATTCCAGAAAATAAGTACAAACAAACAGCCAAAAAATTGTGTATTTAAACTTGAAAAAAATAAAATTATTTCAGTAGAATAATAAATCATAAAAATATTTATTTTATGAAAGGATCAGGTAAAAAAGAATATTACAGAATCAGGAATCTTTAAATTTTAACATCTGACTTTACTCCCGAATTTTTATTTTGTGATACCATGTTTGTTACAGTGTACATATTTTCACTTACCAAAGCTGTTATAAATTATATTAGAAATAAAGTAATGATCATGATGATCATCTAATGTGGGGATAAAGTGAGTAATGATTATAATGAAAATAATGATGAATATGGCTGTCATCACAGATGCAGATAAGATCAATATAATGAAAGTGCTAACATGTTTATACTTGCACAGGAACCTCCAAAGCATGTAGTAAGATCTTTCATATTGACTAAATGATTTTGAATTGAGTAAATTATGTCTAATAATGACACATGAGATGTGTGGCTTAGCTCAACTGGGAAGTCTTATTATTTATGTATGAGTTTTATATCAATGTTGCCAAGTTCCAAATTGGATGACTAATGATAATTCTTAAACTGATGAAAATTTATTGTGTTTAGAAAAAGCAAAATTCAGAGGTGACAAAGGAAATGTAAGTTTATTATAAATTTAAAATACTTAAAATGTTTTGTAACAATGTGTATTTCATTTGAAAGCTTTTGTTAGAAATGCAGAGCAAGTGCATATTACACCTAACCCAACTGGAGGGGTTCTAAGCCTGATTGGAGCCCCAAATCTGTGCAATGTGACCCTCACTATCTTATCAACATTTGCGTTTTCCTATTTAAATTTATATACATTACAAATTAAACTAAGTACAACCGACTAATGAAAAATGTTCGCTGATTTTGACATCATTTTGGGGTCATTCTTCATCCAAATCTGTGAATTTGTTTTGTTATCTAAAAAAGAACTCTAAATAAAATTCACTAATTTTTATCCATAATGTTGAATGTGTTAAAATTATTCAACTTTTTAATAAGAAAAATCTCAAGTTGATGTTAAAATTTTCTACAAAACATGGTTGATTTATTTAAGATGGAATAATCTGTTATCACATGTCTCTAATTTATATTTAGATGCATTGTATTTATTTTTTCAATTCTAGTTGAACTGTTCACCTCTGTTGCATCTGATACCTTATTTCACATAATTAGGCCACAATAAAATTTGTATTTTATATAAAAATTGAGACATAATAGGGTGTGGGGGTGTATCATAGATGCGGGGGCATATAATAGATTCAGGGAGAGGGGACTTTGAACCTGAACATATGCGCCTATCATCATTATGTAAATTCAGTGAATAGCTATGTAAAAATGTGCATATAGGCTTTCTGTATATAGTTACATATTTCAGTCTTTTCATAGTTACCTTAATATATATTTACATAATCTATTGTTCATCTGCCTTTCTCTGTCTATTTGTTTTTCTACTATGTGTTTATATCCACATCTGTCTATCTCAACACATTTTTATGTATATGTTAATATCTATGGATGTGTAAATAGCATAGCAGTTATTTTTGTGGAAAAGTGGGACTGGCATGTTGTGTTCAAATTCTAGCCAAGGCCATTGCACTCACCTTTGCACAAGTACACTTGGAAATCTCTTTTTCCACCCAGATAATAGCAAAGAAGACAGAACTCTTATTTTCATTAATAATCAAACTAGAAATATAACTCTAAATCCCAAACTGATTGGATGCTGTGTTAGTGAGTACACATCATAAAATTCTATTTACTACAAATAGGTTGGTTGATTTTGTATCAGCATATCAATTTCTATGGGTTATTTAATACTGAATATATATTTTGAATGTAATTGCATGACTTCAACTACAGCTAAAATGTATTGCTGGTAATTTTACTATAAAAATGTATTTTGATACTTTCCCTAACAGGTAATGGTGGACCTAAGAACAACAGCATTTAAGAGATAACACACACACACACACACATATATATATATATATATATATATATATATATATATATATATATACCTATCTACTTAACTCAGTATCAGAATAGTACCAAATATACTTCCTTCCCAATGTGACCAAGCTTGTCACAAATGTCAGTGCATAAAATTACTTTTTATTATTTACCGACCAACTGAGATTAAATGTTTTTTTAATTCCCTATACACACCACATTAGAAGGAAACAAATAATTTTGTAGACCACAGAAATGCATTAACATTGAATTGGGCCATAACCTTGCAGACTTGGTTTCAATGCCACTATAATGTTGCTACAAGACTATTGGGTCAATGAACTAACAAGAAAATCAATTTGAATTGCTTGTCTCATCATATGCACATGTCATGTGTGTACCTGTTTGTGTCAGAGGATTTGCATGTGTTTTTGTCAGTGTTTAAAAGTTACTAAACTATAAGAAACAACCATTTTTTAAATAATTTCCTCTTTTATATTTATCTATAGTGCACAATCATTTGCTATATCACTAGTTATCCATTAATAATCTAAACAAATCTCTTCAGAACTTAATAAACATCTAGGCTTTTTTATTAGAAATTTATGTTTTATCTAAAGATTCATTTTGAAATATAGAGAGGCTTTTGAATTATTTAGTAAAGGCTTTATATCATTCTGTAGGTCTTTGACAAAGCAACAAAATGGAAATAACTACTATACATTACTTATTTCAAACTAAGTTCCTCATCTTTGTTGCTTTTATCATAATGTACATTGATGAAAATGTTGGGATAAAAATAACAAATACAAAGAAATTGATCTGAATGAATCAAAAATTGTAATAATACATTTTCTAAAAATTCAAACAAGAATAGAGATTATTTTGAAAATTTGATAGTAGAAAAATTCATATCTCAAAATTTGCAGAGTATAAAATATAAATAAATACATAGGAAGAGAATAAGCTGCTGCTGATGATGATGCTAAATCTCCTGACATGAAGGTTTTGACCCCATGAGTTTTGGCAGTTTTGGCAGAGCATCAGAACATATTCCAGTGCCAGATTAATCTGCTGGAGATCGTAGCAGACAACATCCTTCCAGAGGCTGCATGGTCTACTACGAGGTTGTTGCCAGTTTGCAGATGGCTGGTTGAACTGGTAGATGATCAAGCCAGCAAACATGACACTGAGCAATGATGTGGGGGAAGCTCGGCTGGTCTGTCCCCTAGTGGACACAAGATCAGACCAGTACACTATCTTGACAGTCCTGAGGCCATGAACTCGAAGGTCTTCCTAAGAGGCCACATCTTGGTACTGTATAATAGCATAGAAAGGAGTAAATTTGTTGCTTGGTGTGTCAGAAGATGTTGTGATGCCACCATGGTGGTCTCGAGAATAAGCTGCTCCTCTTTATTGCCATTTTCTATTTAATAATTACAAGGGAATTAACTCTGTATTTATTAATACTTCACATCTCCCATCTCAAGATATAAGAATTATAATATTCATTATTGACAGAGAAAAATATTTATGTACTCTATGTCACTAAGATATAATATATGAAAAATTACAGGGAGTAGACTAGCCTCATGTTTCTAGAATTGGCATTATTCCAGCTATTATTAAATTTCTGCTCCGTATCTGATGGGTTTGTTCACAACCACTTTTTGATTACAATTCTGCCAGCTTCTGAATGTGGCCTGATTGAAGGGGTCTGCACAGCAGTGATTATATTTATAAAAAATATAATCACCTTCATTTTCAATCACTTGAACCAAAAGAAAGGCAAATTTTTAATTTCATTTTTAAAGAAATCTGTTTTTTTTTTTCAAAATGTTTGAAAGATTATCTTCTTTGTTTCTGAATGTTATACTACTAATGAAATGATCTAGCCATTGAAACAAATGAAAACTTGTAGTTGCTAAATTTGGTAAGAATTCTAATGATCTTATTTTTTCTTGGACTTATTTTGTCAAACTAAAGAACTGTGGTGATAAAGAAGTAAATAAACAACAAGAAAACCAAAATTTCACTATCTCTAAGAATAGATGGCTTATAAAAATAGCCAAGCAAACAAAACCATAGTTTGACCAACCAATCAAAAAGTTTTCACAACCAGGATGTAAAAAAAGAAATAAACAAATAATAAGAACAAGACAAAAATTTCACTATTTATAAAAATAGTTTGGCAAGAAGCTGAGCACCCTTTTCAAAGTGTATCTATAGATGTGTATATAAACAGATGAAAAACCAACCAAAATCAGAAGTGATAAATTAATTTTGTCCGTTATTCAATACTGTGTTCAGTGTAACATACCCAGAGATGAAATGCAATGTTTGTATGATGAGCTGACAACATTAGATGGCTACACCATTTTGCTACATCTGAAAACATATGCTTACTTTCACCCAGATTGTTAAGGAGGCAGCTACTACATTTAGATACATACATTCATATTTTTTACCTCCTTTTGGACTCATTCTCTATCTCTCATATACACTAGGACTTTTATACTTGAACTCTTGAAACTTCAACTTTCACCTTATCCTTCTCTCTCTATATATATATAGTGTATATAAACATTTATTTTGTATTTATCAACATTCTGTGCATTTTCTTTTAATCATTACACAAGACCAATATACACTCAAATCAATTATACCAATATATGGTGAGAACAGATATTGTTGTGAGATAACTCATCCATAACTGATAGCATCCTTAACCTGCCATAAGTGGTAACCCCATAAAAACACTATTACTGTTTATGAAAACAGGATATTTTTGATGCAATGCTTTATTTATCCAATCCCATTGTTGGTAATGTCTGCAGTGATTGGCTTTCCATCTTCCAATCAATCATGCCTTTCATATTCCACTAGACACAAAGTAAGGACTTTTATGGATGGAGTCCTTGTTTTGCTGTTGGCACTGGTTTCTCATATTGTGATAACCATTATCTTTTTCAAATGCAAAGCCCATTTTTCATTTTCTGTAACAATGCAATGCAAAAATGAAAGGTCAGAATTCTTGCTAAAAAGACTGCTACAGAACATGAAACATTGTGTTTGGTTCTCAAGAATCCAAAAGAATCCAATTTTCATCTTGCCAAGTTTTCCCAATTAAACTCGGAAAAATGCACTATAAACAATACACTGTTGGCTAAACAGTTTCCTACCATTCAACCTTGGTTCTGCCTTAGTTGGTTGACTCATAATTTGTAGCAGTGAAATAAATAATTACTTTCTGAAGACCCTAACATTGATATGCTATTAAAATCTGGATGCATAAAATGTAATGTGAAGTCTTTTTCACTGAATACTTCACAAATTTTGGAAATTAAAATTCATACCATTATATTTATATACATTACCATTATAAGTATGACTTTTGTGAGGCACTTCACTTTTGTCTTTCAAAGATTTGCTTTATTAGCTTAATGGTCTTGTTGCTTTTCAGCAAACATGTATACATGCTCACAGATGATTCGTATACATGGCTTTTTATATTTACTGATTTTGCTTTCATTTAAATGCAAGTTTTCACTTTTAGTGTATATGTGTTTGCTTGGGATAAGTTTCAATGTGCAAATATTTGTTTAGCATTATATCATCACTAAAGTGATCTTGTGATCCATATTGGATTTGAAACTGTAACTTCAAACTCCCTCCACCTCATTTCTAGGTCATAGTGACTTTCATGAATCTGTATGCTTAAGAAGCACTTAGGGTTGTGCATTGTCTGAATGATTTCACATATTTGTGTTATTCTAGGTTAATGATCAGTTAAAAGTTATATTTGAATAAACATGAACAAGGACCTTTTTATGGCAAATAAAAGATAAATGCTTTCAATTTATTTTGTAGCTAAAATTAGTTGATCAAAAATTAATAAAAAAGAATTTGGAATTAACTGCAAGGCTCTTATTTCTTTAATCCTATTTTACAAGCTGCACATATGAGAAATCACATTATCAATATGAAACTTTACTGTTTAATATTTTATAAAACTTTACCAGTCTTCTCTTTTTTTTTTGGTTGCAAAAATCTATTATTTATTCCTCTCATGTTATGCAATAAAAGGATGTCTATAAAACTGTCACTTAGTTTCTATGACTAAAACACTGAAATAGCAGACATGCTTGGCATAGTTTGAATTTAGTGATGGCAGTGATGACTGATGGGAGTTGATTGTACAATTTTTCAGTTTATGTCAAAGACTCTAAAACTAGAATTTATCATTTAAAAATTGTCAGTCACTTCATTTATTTTTCTGTTTAATATTTTGGAAATCATTGTTGTTTCATATGCATAGATGGTACACACACACACACAAACACACACACACACACATACACACACACACTTATATATCTGTGTATATTTATTAACCTTGAGAGTTGACTAATATTTTTTGCTTAACAAAAGAATTTATTCTAAAGCAAACAATCATGATGAAATGACTTTACTTAGAAATATTACTTCTATTATAAGTAGATATATGAATTTAAAACAAAAGGCATTATTAACAAATAGAATAAAAACAAAGAAACCAGAGTCCAGAATAATATAGCATCCAGAAGAATGAATTTATTTCTGAATTAAAATTTGAAGGCTTAGTAAGCAAGGACCAGAATGCAAATACAGGATATATTTATAGCAATGTTATTATATCCTATTGTTTATATGTCAGAGCTTTTTAAGTTTCTCACTGTCTGACAATCTGTTGTATTTTTTTTACCTTAACTTCACTTTTATTTAATGTATCAGTGACAACAATTTTTTTTCACTTCTTTCTTGTTTTTCTGGATTTACAAACTTTTACAAATAGCCACTACAATGTAACCCGGATATAAGAGACCCGGATATAAGAGAAATTCGGATTTTCTCTGGTCCCAAATTAGAGCCTGTGTTAATGTATATATAATAGACCAAACCCGGATATAAGAGAAACACGGATATAAGAGACTTATTCTCCAGTCCTGACAACTCTCTTATATCCGGGTTACACTGTACTTTTGAAAACCTAAGTAAAATTATGCTTAGCAGAGGCTTAAAAAGTGAACATAATTTCAGACTAATGAGCAAATTAATTAATTTACAAGTTTGAAAATTACATGACCATTTATAAATCTTTTAAAAAATATCAAACACATTTATTATTTTTAAATTTCTTTCAAAAGAATTGATAAAATTCTATCAGTTATTCCAATTCAATTTTTATCTGTTAAGTATTACAGAAAATATATAGCTTTAAAAAATCTCCTGATTCTGAAATTCATTTTAACCTGACCAAAAGGACACTTGATAAAAAATATTAATAAGTAATAATAATGACATAAGCTGTGAAACGTAATTTTATTGCACTTTCAAACAAATCTATGTAAAAAATGTGGAAAATGACATAGAAAATTCAATTGTTACCAATTATCTTTTAAATTGAATCCATGTTTTTTGGGGGCAATCCTCAAAACAAATGCAATATAGCAGTTTGGTTATGTGAGTCTACAAGAGAGTTATGGTTGTATGTCCTATATAAAAAGTTTTTTTGATATTTTTAGAGATAAAATATCTAACAGAGCAAGTTAATTTGTAAACAGCATTGCTTTTATAAGGGGATTTGATTTTAATATAGTGTTATTAGTAACTATTCTTAAAATTTTAAAACTTTTATTTAAAATAGATAATATATATATATATATATACATACACACACAAAACAAAATAAAATATTTGACTTATTTTGCATTATTTTATTTCTTTGCTATTAATACTCTATTTCTATATATTGAGCATTTTAATTACAAAGACCACTTGCCTTAAAATCATTATCACCAGAAATACACTGAATGGTGTAATCCTTGTTTATATGTGTGTGTGTGTGTGTGTAATCAGGTGTTTACCTTAGCTAAATACATTTCAACTCAACTTTTCACATTTAATCTTAGTAAAGATTCCTTGTTTTTGTGATGAAAAATAAGGAATCTTTCCCAGAGAGTTAGAAGTAAGATGTCCCTCTGTAAACAGCTTGGAATATTCCAGAAAATAATTTCAGTACTGTATAAAATTCTGATAGACTATTTGATATCATGTGGGTCAATTGGGGGTACCTGTTAAGAGTTTGTAAAGCTAATCTACAAACACGGTGACTCATTGCTTGATATAGAAAAATTGAAAGAAAACCTCGTAAAAAATTGTGGATCTTCATTGTGGATTTTTGGGACCAATTTTAAAATCCCCAAAGGTATCATATTCGTTTGTATAAATAATTGTACACAAGTAAAAATCAGTGGGAACACACTGCTGTCATACTACAGAGGAAGGAGGCACATTCCATCTCCTAAAAAGTGAAAATCAATCCCAAAACATATCAGATATATTGAAGCAACATCTGAAGACATCAACTAGAAAGTTAAAGCTTAGTCACAAATGGAGTATGTTTGGGGTCATTGTCCATTTGAAAATGGACAGTGTGCCCAAACATACTTCTAAAGGTGTTTCAGATTTGTTTCAAGGCAACAAAGTATTTGATAGGCAATCAGATGTCATCTTCATTTAACAGAAAAATATGTCGGCAGAATTGGAAAATTATATGCAAATAAGGTGGCGTCCAAATCTACTCAGTTACAAAAATTCTATCAAGAGGAATTGGCCAAAATGTCAGAAACGTATTGTGAGAAGGCTGTGAATAGCAACCTGAAATATATGAACCAAGTAAAACAATTGAAGACTATGCTTAACAAATACTAAGTATATGTAAACTTTTGAACAATTGGGAATGTGATGAAAAATAAAAGCTGAAATAAATCATTATCTCTTTTATTATTCTGATAATTCACCTTCTTAAAATAGTGATTCTAACTGTACTAAGACAGGACAATTTTTACTCAGATGAAATAAGAGGAAATATGTAAAACTGAATTGAAGTGGAAATAAACATCTGATTTCAGTTACATATATACACAGTATAGACATAGAAATCAACACTTCATGGTGGCTGTCATTTCATCTCTTAAGCAATCATCAGACCATACTATTTGTATGGTTCCTATTTATAGGTTACTGGGGACTTATGAGAAGCAGGAAACAATTTGTTGATGAATTTGGTGAAAATGAATGTTGGTAAAATATTCATCAAACTCTTTGACAAACAATTCCTAAATTAAATATAATAAAATATAATACAACAAAATCAAAGTCAAGACTATAAATAGTCTAAAATATTAGCCCTAGACATAAATTCTTCTCATAAACCTCTAGTGACCGATATATGTAACCCTCACAAAGTATAGTAACACATGATCTAATGATTACTTAAGGTATGAAACTGACAGTTATCATGTGATACTGATTTCTATATTCATATTGTATATATCTACAAATACTTTATACCTGATATTGGGCAATTTTCTCCCATAAATATAGCAAATTTTAAACAATACAATTATATACATAAGTGAATTGTGAATGTTTCCTTACTGCACGAAAGGTCAATAATTCAGTATTTACAAAATATTGATAATTATATTATATATATATATACATTATTATTACACATTAAGCACTTTAGCTATTTTATCATGTGTGTACATTTTGTATAATATCATATATATATATATATATATATATATATATATATATATATATATATATATATATAAAGATAATTATAATAAAAAAGGTCACAGCTTTCATTCTAAAAACAGAAACAAACAAAATTGCTGTGATGAAAGAGGAAGGTAGAAGTAGTAAAACTCATGTGAGTTTTGTTATTTTAGCCATTATTATATGACAACCTTTCAGAATTGTTATGACATTAAACATTGATGCTTCAACTTAAAAGACAGGCAGTTTCTAACATTATAATGAATAAAACAAAACATTTAAAAAAAGCACACTTTGTCTTTCGTTTGACAGACACAAAGATTTCCCAGTTTACTGTAGAGTTTAAGGTTTAAAGTTTTGTATAGAAGGCAGAATTTTAAAATAATTTTTAATCTACTTTTTTTTAGTACAAGATGGTATCCAAAGATCCCTTTACTGTATGTGCTGTGATTGTATCATTTCAGAGAAATACATGCGCAGCTTAATGTTGATTGACACCTAGTCTATTAAATTAGCATGAAACTTAATGGTAGATGATGCTACTCATGTTCAGTCATCATGCAAAGTTTTACAATGCTGTGTTGGAACAGTTTTAAACTTTTTATAATAGCTATAATAGAAATTCAATCAAGCTGCTTGCATCAAATTTTGTCTGAAGCTTGGCAAATCTGCTACCAAGAACCTTAAAAGGCTCTGCCAAGCTCTTATTGAACATTCTTTTGGTAAAAAACAACATACTTTTTAGTAGTATGCACATTTTAACACTGGTGAAAAGAAGTATTCATAGTGACCAGCAAAATACTAGAAAATAAAGGGAAATAATTGTAAAACCCATGAGGATTATTGATAAACAATCCCTCAGCTCTCTATCTCTCTCAGATAAGTTATGGAGTTTTATACATGATTAATCCAGGAATTTTCCAATAATACTTAGTATTTCTGAAAACCCATCTATATTATAAAATCACAGCTGTTTCTGAACTCACAACTCTTTGGATCTAGTCACTGATCTAAATAAAGCCTTTATCCACTGAGTTGATTTCAATACCAGGCTACAGCAGTGATGAACCAAAAAACTTGGAGAGTTGAGTTAAGGGGAAATAACTGAGACATCTGGAAGAGGCATGGCACGTGGAACTAAAACAATTTACTCCAGTGGATGAAATAAAGGGTTTAGTTCAAAATTCCAATCACCTGAAGAAGGCTGGAGTGTACAACAGCCAAAATGTTGTGAATATGGCAATGAATGATGTGGATAACAGTCCGAATAATGTGAATAATGTAAATAATCCAATGTACATGCACACACAATTTGAATGAAATGGAAATAGGCATCCATATCAAGAAGGTGAATTTCCTTTTCTGTCTGGCAACAACTACTGGATAGCAGAAAAAGTGTATAAGCTTAAATATGCAGCCTTTTGAAATCATTTTTATGACTACTTCTGTATTTAAACTGATTATATTTTCTAATAAATTCAGTATTTTAAATGAACAAACAATTTAGATGTAAAATTTGATCATCTTGCCATTGAGCAAAGCAACAGATATCAAAGTAGTAACTCATTAAATGTGGTTACTTTTTTGAGAGAAACAAATCAAGGCAAAATCCTTGATTTCTGAATGGCAAAGAATATATGATGACTGATGATATTTTTTTCCCTGGTGTCTTGAATACATGAATTTAATCATGATACTAGATTGGCATCTAGGTCCCAACCTTTTACTGTTGAAATAACTAAATGCAACAGCCACTTATACTCCAACAGTTTTTTCTTGCACTTCCAACCTGTGGAACTCTCTTGTTTCCTTGCTTCCCTGATAACTACAATCTTCAAAAGTTTAAATGCAATGTCGCCATCTTTTGTCTTCTTGAACTTGTTTATATTTTGTCCTTTCCTCAATGCTCCCTATTCTCAGTCTTCTCTTTCAATTTCACTCCCTGTAAACCCCTGCAAACTAGTGGTATTACCACCTTGCTTGGGGTGAAATTATTAAAAAAAATTTAATTAAAAAAGTATTTTAAGAAATTTCAGTTGCTGTTAGAAATATTCTTCATAAAGTGATTGTAAGGCAAAGAACAATACAGAGAAATCTATAAAGGAGGAAACTGGGACAGTAGAGTACAAGAATACAGTCTAATGAGTGCTCTCAAATGAAATGTTTGCAAACACCAAGTAAAATGTCACTGTTGAAGCCTAAATTTTATCTGACCTTCACCAAAGAGCACACCAAGAAGTCTATATTTTTCTGAAATTACACAATGTGGCCCGATGAGAGCAAAACTAAATTTGTAAGTCAGATATAGAACTCTTCATGCCTACCAAAGAAAATAGAACTCTTCATACCTACGAAAGAAAATAGAACTTTTCATAACTACCAAAGAACACCATTCTGACAGTAACATGGTGGGGTGGTATAGGGTTGCTTTTCTTCAGGCATAACATACATGCATAATGCGATTGAATGGAAAATGGATGGTGATAAATACCAACAGATGTATTTTTTTAATGTCATGCTCCTTCAGAATATAGATGATCATGACTCTCCTCTTTTCTTTATTATCTGGGAATTGTCATGACTTCTTGGTAAAAATAGTAGAGCAGTTTCTTGCTGCCTTCTCCACAATTTTGAATTCAACATTGTCCTTCTCTTAATGTACTATTTTTTTAGTTTTCAGTTCAACTGAAATTAAACTTGAATAATATATTTTTCTGTCTAAATTTCCAATATAGGATAATATTTTTTTATGTTTGCTGTTTTTACCACTCTCTCTATATATATTGCTAAAAATATAGCTTCTGGAATTTTTAACTAGCCATTTTGACATAAATATGAATTGTTTAGGTTTCAGGTTCCTACTTGCTGGCTTAAACTGAAACATGTTTAAACAAGTTAAAATATGCTTTTTGCTGATAAGACATGATATATTCTCAGAGAAGGGTGAAGCACTCCAATCATTTCTCAATGCACATAACAGAAATATCTTCTGATTGCATAAGAACATTACTATAAAAATCTATGAAGCATATTTATTTTTTATATGATGTAAAGAAATTGATTATTGTCACATGACGAAAATAAGGATTTTGAAATTTGTTTTTTCTACAAATAAGAAATAATACACAAAGAAATAATTTCTATATACTGATTCTTTCATTTTGAAGTCAACATATATTTAATAATTTCAAATCCCTTAAGGATATATGCAATCATGGTTCTCCACAAATTCCTCTTCTTTATTATCTGTGAATTGCCATGACCTCTTTGAAAAAGAGTGGAATGCTTTCTCATTGCTGTCTCCACAGTTTAGAATTTGGTTTCCTTCTCATGGACTATGTGCTGCACAAGGCTAAAGAATCCAATATATTTAACCCATAGATGGGGTAGGAAAGATTTATGCTTTTCCCAAGGGTATTAGTGCAAAAGTGGATCACATGAGGCTGGAATTTGAACTCAGCTTTCCAATCCTGATTTCTGTGTCAATAACCATTAAACAGTCATATCTCATTTTCCAAGTGGAGAAAAATGTAATCAAATGTAAATGAATTCAAATGTAAATCAATAACATAATAATTACATCAACAATTACAGTATACCAATATAATGACAATGCTTCCATTTTCTACAAAAATTAAAAACATCTGGAGTTTTTAATATAAGATGAACGACTTGATGTATTACTTATTTCTAAATGTTGTAATACTAAGAAAATGATAATCTGAAAATGTTAGGTGATTATGAAAGATAAAGAAAAATTTCTCAGTCTATTAACTTTATTTTCTCTTGGGTTTGTTTTGGTGAGTGAGTGAAGTCTTGCATTGATATGGAGAATAACATTCTTTTTGATACATATTCAATGTTATGTTCCATTGACATGCTAAAAGTGTTGACAAATAATGCCTGTCCTGATAGTTTCTCCTGGATTATATAGCTCATAAGTAATTATATCTGTTATTTTCATCATAAGAAAGGATGCCTACCATGTTCCAACATAAGAAATGATATCTGTCATATTCCACCAAATTCATAATAAAGTTTTCTTTGTATAAAGTCCTGATTTCATTGTTTTGACATAGAATGATGATCACTGTTTATTGTGTTTGATATTAACATATACACTTCTATTACATCATTGTAGTGAAGAAACATAAAGGTTTAAATTCTAACCAGCTGGTTGTTGCAATGTTTCAATGAAGCACTCAACTCTGGTGGCAGGTCATAGGCAACACCTTTTAGATTTTTTCCAGTTCACTTAAGGCACTAATTATGGATGACTGACCATAATATATTGTGATTTTTTGCTAAATCTCTATGACTGATATGAAAAAGACCTACATCAACAGATGCTTTCAGAAGATTCAATGTGGTTGGTCTACCAGGGAAATGCTTATCAGAAAAATTAATCATGCTTTTTTGAAAAACTTATTAAACTATTTCTGGCATTTATGATAAACACTAATTGCACCTGAGTAGATAGCACACATATTCTTCATTGTCTGCTGTATTTCTGTTTTTTTTTTATGAAATATACAAACAGGCAATGGCAAATGTGACTCTCAGGAGTCTTTGCTTTTCATTTGGTTAAATGTTATATAAGCAAGAAGCAAAGCACATCTTGATGGAACAGATATTAAATTAAATCTAAATTTGTCTTACTACTTAACCATGATTTTTCCTTGCTTTCAAATTTACATATTTTAAATGCATCATTATTCTCCAGATAACCTAATATATACATCACATATGAAAAATAAAATTGCAACACCATGAAGAACAATATCAATTTTGGCCTACTTACATTATGTGCATCCTAGAAGGGTTGCAGATATTGTGAACAAAATTTCAAAGTCTTCAGCCATCTTGTGATGAAGTTATACCACTGCAACAATTGTGTTTGAACTTTAGATGATGAGATATGATGTGATAAGGTTCAGTGTCATGAGAGTCTAATGCAGCAGATGTTATGTCACAGTGGCTAAAATGTGATATTTTAGTTCAAATAAAGTAGTTTGAGAGGAATTTGATTGTGGGGTCTTCAAGAAGCTTGGAGAATTTCTATGCATGTTGTCCATGACATAGTTATTTGATATTGACAACAGGGATCAAATGAATGTTCTTATACCTGTAGACCAGATTCTGGACATCCATATAGTACAAATACTTACAACAATTGGTATATTGTAAGGTCAACAGTAGCAAACCACATGGTGTACATAGCATATATCAGAGGAAATGCAGGATTTTAAAATATTTTTAGATCATAAGAATTTCTTTTTTGGAGATAATAATGATTTAGTGATACAATTCTTACTAATTAACCCATATATGGGGGGAGAAGTGATGGATTCATGCCTTCCCCAAGTATTTGCATATAAGTGAATATAACAAACCCACCTGAAATTGGAACTCATCTCTCTGATTAACAATTCTATTATCCATTACACCACTTGCACATCTAAACTTACAGCACCTGGTATTCCCAAGTAGTCACCCATCTAGACACTGACCAGGCTTGACTTTGCTGAACTTTGGTGATTGTACAAGAACCAATGTTTCAATGTGATATGGCTGTAAGCCAGTGCTTTTTAGTGTTCAGAGATGAGAGAAGGTTACTTTCATGCAAGTGATGACCATTTGTATGCACAATATAGATCTAGGGAGTGATATTTTCCAGAATGGATTTGTCCATAATACACAGGCCCAATCTCTGTAGGCTGCCATATGTGACAGTTATCGCTCACTTTTGGTGTTTGTGGAAAGAATGTTGAACGGCATCTTGTACATGTAAAATATAGTTCAACATATTCTTCTACCATAATGCCTGTGATGAACATCATGTCCTGCAAGCTTTTCACCACCTTCCTTAACCTGCTGTCTCCCATTTTGAAAATGTGTTAGGGTATAAGAGGACAATATGTGACTCATTAATTCGCCCATCTACAACCCATGCTTATTATATCAAGAGAGGTAAGAGTTATATAATAATATATTACAGGATGGTATTCATCCTTTGTATGATCCTATATATGCATATAAAAGCACAGGCTTGCATTAATGCCTATGCATGACGATATACAGTGTATAAATATGGTGTCTGAGTATTGTTGATACATGTCTTACTTTTGAACATATACATTGTATTATAATCCAGCAATATTAACTATACATTTAATCTTGAATAAATTGAAAAACACATTCAGTATTTCAATTTTTATTTTCTGTAAGTGTATATATGAGGTCTGATCAAAAAGCATCAAGACTGTTGCTCATGGTAATAGAGTTACAGTACACAGAGTGAAGCCACTTCACACAGATTGACCTTGACCTCTGTCACACATGCACACGAAGTTATAACATTATAGCAGTGCTTGGAAGCAAAGAGTGTAGAGTGTGGTCATTTCACCACAATACAAAGGCTCCATCAGTGACCATGGCTTGTGTAGCAGTTTTTAACTAAGAACAACACTCCAAGGTTTGACATTCACCATGTTTCTTTGATCTCACCTCTTGCAACTTTTTCCTGTTTCCAAAAATTAAATCCCCCTTGAAATGAGCAAAATTTCAAGATGTTGTGGAAGTTCAAGAGAATGCAACAAGGCAGGTGCTTTCTATCCCAAAAAAGAGTTCCAGGAATGCTTCAGAATTAAATGCTGAATTAATATGTTGTTGTTTGATCAGCCCTTGTATGTGAAGGACTTAAAGTTTCATTTCTTTTAAGAATAAAATAGTTTCATTAATTTACTTGTCTTATTGATATAAATTAAATGACCAAGAAAAATAAACTTGACAAATCTCAAAATATTTTATGTTGTCTGTTAATTCAAATGAGTTAATTTTGCTGACATAATACTGTTAACTTTCAAATAATTTCTGAATTAAAAAATGTCTATATAAAGAATCAGCATGGCTGATGCTATCCTCCAGGAAAATGACTCATTGCGCCTTCTCAGGCATACATTCTCTGCTAATATGAAGTGGAAAGACTATATTGAATCCATAGCTAGGTCAGCTACTAAGAAAGTCGGTTCACTATGTTGGGCGAGGCACTTTTTCTCTCCAGATTCTGTCTTACATATCTCTAAGTCTACCATTTGTCCATGTTTAGAATATTGCTGCCACATATGGCCTGGTGCTCCTGCTATTTACCTTGAGCTCCTGCAATATTATTGGTCCTGATCTGAAGCTCAGCTCCAGTCACTTTCCCACTACCATAGGGTTGCCTCTCTATGTCTTGTCTATAAATAATTTCATGGTAATTGTTCAAATGAGCTCCTCACTATGGTACTTAGAGTTTTTTAATTTAAGCACAGCACTAGACTGACATTGAGATCTCATCAATTTATAGTTGAGCTGGCTAGACGTAACCGTAATTTCTATGCTAACAGTTTTTTCTCTCATACTTCTCGATGGTGGAACTCCCTTCTGGCACCTTGCTTTCCAGTCAACTTTAATCTGCAAAAATTTTAATGCAATGTCAATTGCTATCTACTGTCATCCTGATTATCTCTTCTCTTTCTACTTATCATTAATGTTTCTGTTCCTAATTCTTCCACACCTTGTAACCCCTTGTGTTTTAGTGGCATTACTGCCTTTCTTGGGATGATTCCAGTTAAAAAAAAGAAAAGAAATTTTTTTATGTCAAACAAGGGTTAAAAACAATCCTCTTGTAAATCTACAATAAATTATGAAGTGTTTCTAAGTAAAAAAAAAATTATAAAATGAATTCATAATTATACAGCTCTTAACAAACAACAAAAAGTATTATGGATTGTAAAATATACTTCGGATACTAAATTACACAAGCTTTTAACTAAAGCCTGTTGTTTACTAACTGGCTCCTTATTTTGTAATGAGAGTAACAGCTTAACTTGAACAAGAACATCTGATGTTTGTGGTTTAACTATGACAAAAAAAAAGAGTATAAATAACAACATTTCTACTAAATGAAGTATAAACAATACCCTCACTTTACCTAGATGTACACATTACAAATGGTTTTACCATTTTTTAATCACAGTTAAAATTGAGCCAATCGGATATGAAAAGCTTGTGGCAAATTTGACCTTTGTCGTGACCTTTTTAGAACATATGCACCCTACAAATTAAAATGAGAAGGAAAACAAAAGGAAGAAGAAGAAAAGTGAAAAAAAAGGACTGTGGAGGCAGTGCTGTTATGTCTGTTATTTGAGTTTGCAGACCCAAAGCACCAGAGACAATTTTCTCAACTGATGGTACACAATAAAAGTCAAAACATTTAAAACAATTTATTGTTCACATAACTGTAAATTAATACTAGACAAAAATATTCTCTTTACTCAAGATATGAAATAAAAAGAGCTACTTAAGCAGTAATTTAAAAAAAAAAAAGCAATGAATGCAATGCAAGTTTGTTTCTTTAGCAGATTTTTAACTGTAAAACTAGGAGACAATTCTTGGTACTTAGCCTAGTTTTTATTGTTTATATGAAAACGGTGGTGAATGATCCATAGAAATGCGTCTTTAAGAACTATTTTGAAAATCTTTTGGTCCAAATTTAAAAATGTTCTTTATTTTTTTGTCTTGACATTTCTACCAATGACATTTTAAAAGTTCTTTTTTAGGGTTTATACTTTTTCAGACACATTTTAGGTTTCAGCTTAATTCTTTATTGGCATATTAGGAAATTATCATCTTTTATTAGCATGAGAAGATGAACATGTGTGCAATTAGCCATATTCCTAAAAAGAAGCTTCAGATAATGTTTAATATTGGTAGTAATATGATTGTCATGATAAAATTAATGATCATTTTAATAATAAGCTTGCTTCCAATATTAACAGTAATAATGATAATAAAATTGATGCTAGTTATGAGGATACCACTAATAATAATAATAACATAATTATGGTGTAGATGAAGATAATTATGAAGATAATGGTAAATATTAATGATGACAATAATAATGTCCTATATGAAGAATAAATAAAAATCAGGTTAATGATAATTGTGTTTTTTTTTTTTTTTCAGGTATTTGCTTACCATCAATAAAATATTTTGGCTATGAAAATATTTTCATTGGATTTCATTTTGGAAAATACCATTAAAAAACAAACAAACCCAGAATCAGTGGATGGAAAAGCAAGTAAAAAATGAAAAATAAATATGGAGAAAAGTAAGAAGAATGAGACCAAAAAAGAGGATATTGAATGAAATGACGTGAACTATGGAATTTAATGGACACCTTATATTGGCTTACACAACTTGAAAAATATTCTATCAAAAGTAAAATTCACTATTGTTCAATGGCAGAAGATTTTTGAAGTGAATAAAAAAATCTGATTTTATCTGCCTGTTAGGATTTTTGAACTCTTTCTTTGCCTCTATTAAAAAAACCCAAAAAACATTAACATTATGTTAGAGTTACAATTTAAAAAAAACAACAGACATGAACATTTGAACAGATTATAAACCTTCAATATCTGATGAAAATTTTTGATTCTAGGAAGCCAGATTCCAAAGACATTTTTGATGCAATTATCAATGATTTCTCAATATTTCTTTCTTTATGATTGTACATACAAATTCTTTATACCACTGCTTTTTGCAATCAGTCTTGTGGATTTTTGACCCTGCAAATTTTTCACTTGAGAGATTTTGCTTTCACACATATGAGTATTTGTCTGTGCATATATGTATTAGAGTATCAAAGAAAGTTAACTGGATTCTGTTTTTTTAGAACAATATCTATTAATAAAAGGTTAACTCGGTCAACATGCTCATATCAATGCTAAAGCTTTTCATTGTGATAGACATAATAAAAACAAATTTAATGAAGTATCTGTTTTCAGTTTTCATTTACAATTTTACTTAATTCTTTCTTAATAATAAGAGAAGGAACTGATGATTTTCAAACCATAACACCAAAATATGGAAACAAATCCACCAACAAGAAAAACTTATTAAAATATAACAGATATAACTTATCTGTTGTCTTTAATAGAATTTGTTTGAATGAACATTTGTTACCAAGATACATCCAATATATATATGTGTGTGTGTATGTTTCAAGCTAGCTAAATTGTTTATTATATACTACCAGGCTTTGCCTACTCATTATCGCTTCACAAAGTAAGATATATTCACTACTTGAAATCTTCAAAACAAAAATTTTAAATTAACATTTCATTCATAAATTGGCTAAGGAAAGTTTTGCAAATAGATGCCAACTTGTTGATGGCCGAGTAAAATGCAAACAGTTAATTAATGAAATAAACTTTTTTGAAATCAATATGCAAATTAATTAAACCTGAAAACTGATATTGCCTAGAAGTTGATAATATATAATATAGATATTTAGTCCTTAGCGCATAAACCCTGCCTTGGAAGGGTATACATGTTTGGATACTTGCCAGTCACAGAAATCCATCCCTGACAGTCTGTTTTAGAAACTCTGCGACTGACAATTAACTGAATGTGTACAATCAGTTAAGATTTGAAATTACATACATCATTAGTTTAATACAGTGTACTTTGATGTCATGTTGTTCACTTGCAGATTATAAACATTTGAGAATGTAAATGGAATTGTTGAAACAAATACTATTTATGGATACTGCTTTTCCTTTAATATAGATTGCATCCATAATTTGTAATATTTTCTTATTTGTGTATAATAATTACAGTGCTTTAAAAAATGCCAGGAAGTAGCCAGCAAAATCTTGTCTACTTCACTGACAACACAGTCTTTGATAATGGTCAAAAGTATTTGAAGAAAACTTGAACTTTAGACAGTTTACCCACATTTTTTTTATCCTAATGTATATCTTCTTCAAAAATTTGAAAAATACAATAAAAAATGAAAAACCATGCCCTGAATTTAACAAAACCTATATATATATATATATATATATATATATATATATATATATATATATATATATAGAGAGAGAGAGAGAGAGAGAGAGAGAGGGAGAGAGTATCCAACTACAAACTGATACTGTTGGGGATGTGCAGAATAAACTAATGAACTTGGGTTAGCATTGAGATGAATCAGAAGGAAATTTTATGTGAGGTTGCGTGAACATTTCTGCATCTACAAACAAATAAACAATTTCAATTTAAACAAGACAAAACATAAATTCAATTCAACACCAATAAAAGCATTTATATACAAATACGGTAATATATGCAGGGTATTTTTAAGGTTGTTAATGTGTTGGTGTGCTCGTGATATATGTAGTTTTATGTATGTCCTTTTTATGTCTTGTGCATTAACGTTACAGTCTTTTAGGAAATTGTAATGAATATTTGGAATATAGTTAATGTGTTTTAGAAATGAGTCATTGCGAAGTAGTCTACCTTTGACTGCAAAATGTCGAGATTGTTTGATGATGTTACTTACTTAGAATAATAGTGAATGTCAATTCACTTTTGATAAGTAAAGTAATTCAGATAGAAGTTTTGTGTGTTCACAGAGTGTTCTTCGATTTGAGCGTGCGAGTGAGTCAGTGATGATTTAATTGCGTGTTAGTTTGCGTGTTAATATGCATGTTAATCTGCACAGCAAAATTGTAGTTGCAAGCGACATGGATTATATTAGCTTAGCATATCTCTGTGCTTGTTCGACTGATTGACTTATCGTAATGATCAAAGAGAATGTATAGTCTGGGATTCTTGAATGACGAAGAAGTTCATAGAAGATATTGAACTGGAAGAATTTGTCATCTCGATTAGCGAGACAGTAATTAGTAGTCGTCACATTTTTAAGCTTGAGTAAGCAGTCGAAAAATGGTCTGCTGCTGATCTGCCTAGGTCATGATCACGTGGGGTGGCTCCAGAGCGATTTTGTGCCAAAACTTCGAAGTGCACATGTGGGCGACCTGATTGGTAGAAATGAACCAATTAGAGGGCTAGATTTATGGATGAAAGTTGGAATAGTGCATTACTCGAAGAAGGTAAAATTGGGCTAATAGACGAGCCCAATAATACCATAAACAGTTTGAAAAATCCTGCAAATGTTAAAATTAAAATTTGTAGGTGAAAATGGACATTAACTAAAGGTATCTTAATTGTAAAGAAAATTTGCTCTGTTTAATGAAAATAAACATTGAGCACTCTTTTGTGAGTCAGTTTTAACATATTTCAAATTCTATGTAGTCTTAATAGGACTCTGGATTATACCTACAGATTACTACCTGTATGTAATATATATATATATGTATATGTATGTATATATATATACCAGTTAAATCATGACACACTATGACAAATATAATCAAATTAATTTTAGCCTATTGTTATGCTGTAAGATAAAAGTTAAAACAAAGTTCTAACAAAATATTTTGTATTTTTACTGTGCTTCCATTTAAACTAGTAGAGAAATTGTGAAATTGGAAAGTAACCTTATGAAGGTATAGAGTAGATGCTGCCAAGGAATTCTGGGATATTCTAAAATGTTGCCAAATCTAAATGGAAAACCAATAATTAAACTATGCTGTCTAAGATAACAAAATGCTTATCTTCAGCAAAAAAAAAAAAAGAAAAAACTTAAAAATTTGTTTCACAGGGGACAACCATGGGAAGTCTGTTAATTTATAAAATGAGATAAGTGTAGAATATGACAATATAAACAGTTGCATTGTCATTAATGATGATACAGATCAGAATAATATCAACTGCTATACAAAGGACAAGTTAGAAATGTTCACTACCAAACCTTATATATTAATGATGCTGTTGTACAGTATATCTACTGACACATTCATCTACTAGTAACTAAGAATCTAGGTCAGACAGGTGTATATACTAGGTTTATTTAATGGAAGTGTGACACTCTTTTACAACAATAGATGGAAGAAACTCTTGGTAAGGCATGAATTTATAAAAAGAGGAAAACTGAGAAAATCAAGAAAACCATGATATGTGTCGTTATTATTTTGTGATATACTAAGTCAGTCATGTTGGGATGACACTATAATGGATACCCAGGTGATTTTCATTATAAATGAAAATAAGTGGTTTATACTAGAAGATATTATTGCATGGGATTATCTGAATTGTATTTGTTTGGGAATTGGACAAGAATGGCTAGAAGGTTTGAGTGTTTGCAGCTGTGAAAAGAGTTGGAAACTTGCCTTTAGGATTGAAAGACAGAAATAGTAGCAAGGTGGGTAGTATAATTTGCTTGGTAACAAACTTGAAGAAGAATAAACAATGAATTTTTTAGGAAGGATATCAACAATAGTAACAGCAATTAAATTTGGGCTCATTTTTTACTTTAAGCAGCTTCTTTTTCCAGAGGAATGATGCCAACCAACATTCTTTTTATGGCATATTTTAGTTTTATTGTCACTGCATGTAATCTAGTGAAATGTGTTGATTATATAATTTAATTTTAACATCTGCCTATCACAGTCTGTTCATATGTATTTATATATCCTATGTCTGCTCATATCTATCTATTTCAGCCCATTCACACCTGTCACTGTTCATATCTATCTATCTATCTATCTATCTATCTATCTATCTATCTATCTATCTATCTATCTATCTATCTATCTCTGTTCTATTACTGTTCATATCTATCTATCTATCTATCGATCTATCTATCCCTGTTCTTATCTATCCCTGTTCTTATCTATTACCATATCTATCTATCTATCTATCTATCCTTGTTCTTATCTATTACTGTTCATATCTATCTATCTATCTATCTCTCTATCTATCTATCTATCTATCTATCTATCTATCTATGTTCTTATCTATTACTGTTCATATCTATCTATCTGTCTATCTATGTTCTTAACTATCTATTACTGTTCATATCTATCTATCTGTCTATCTCTGTTCTTACCTATCAATTACTGTTCATATCTGTCTCTGTTCATACCTATCTATCTCTGTTGATATCTATCTATCACTGTTCATATCTCTGTTCATATCTATCTCAGCTTGTTTATATCTATTTCAATCTGTTCCTATCCATTTATCAAATCAGATTACATTAAAAAAACTTGTTTTAGTTATATTCATTCAAATCTCATTCTAATTTTTTCAGCAGAACTGATTACTTTATTCAAAAAGGTTCACATAATAATCAACTAAGACTAATGAAAACAATATCTACTTTAACATAATGATGTTTCAAATTAAAATCAAGAATCTTTCTGCTATCTAGAAAAGCACACATACACGTACATATAAATATATATATGTATACATACACATATATACACATGTACTCTTATGCATACACACATACAAGTCTATCTATACATGCACCGTTCTTGTATACAGATGAGCAGATACATATTTTTGTATTGATAAACAGTAAGTATATTTTTAAAATATATGTAAATATTTAAGTAAAATTATTTTGCAAGGAACTGTTATTTAAACAAAATGTATTTTAAAACTTACTAATAATATATGTAAATAGGACAAAATACTTTCTCTTCTCTTCTCTTGTCTCTAGTGTTTATATTTATTAAATAGTAGTCTATTTATGAACTCAGCATCTTGAAATAAATGAAAAATCTAAATTACTTATTACGTATGATCTGATGATGGTAGAAGTGTCTATAAAAAGTACTTAACATTAAAGAGTATTATTGTAGTATGTAAATAAACTTTAAGTAGCATTCAGTAGTTATGAGAAGACTAACATTCCTGGGAAGAGTTGGTTAGCCACAGTCAATGAATCATTTTTGAGGGATAGAGAGACTGTTGCTTTAGAATCTTCCTATTGTTCATATTAGGTTTACTTAGCTACACATACATACATGCACTAACACTCCTTCAGACATATATCTGTATTAAATGTATGGATGTGTATGAGTATTGAAGCCCAAGAATACATTTACTTATGACAGCTGATAATATTGAAGAAAGACTATGAAAATGATATAACATAATGAATGATAGACTGGAAAGCATTTAACAATAATAGAGACACAATAAGAAACATTTTGACAGTATATTTAAAATATAAAGTGTGTAATGAATGTATAATGTCAACTATGATATAGAAATATGAAAATTAGTAGACCCACTTGAAAACAAACTTAGAAATTTACAAATATTATTAGAAAGAGCAATGCTTGTTATAGAGGTCAATATGGATTAGAAAACAGACCAAGATGAGATATTGTAGAAATTATTAAAAATGTCAGATCGATATGACATATGGCAAGAAGGAAGGATAACAGATGGAGCAGAAGGTTGTTTGGTAACCAATAGAAAATGTAGAAGGAAAAGTCTAAACTGAAAATGGAGGTATGATATCAGGTTTTATTGATAAAAAATGGCAGCAAAGAACATAGTCATGATTGTCATGGAAGGATTTGAGGAAGTCCTTTGGCTCATATTAGACTAGCAGTGGTTGATGATGATGCTTATGAGGGTGGGTCAATAAGCCTAAAGCTTGCTATATAGTTATTAACTGAATTGCGATGTTATAAGAAATTAACATTGATGCTTTATCTGTCTATTTTAGAAATACTAAGATAAATTTTGCAGAAGAGAAAAGAGAAATTGCCACAAACAAGACTAAAAATATTCTGATTTGGCAGTTAAAGAAAAGTGGTTATTTTATTTTTAGTTTTTCTTAAAAAAGTGAGGCCAACAAAATCAGCAACAAAACAGTGCCTTCTGCCAAGAAGTCTATAAATAACATCTTTGAGTTGGTACATAATGATTGAAAAAATGTTGGTTGGTGAGGTGCTGGGCTTGCCAGATGAAAAGTTAGTTAATATACATATACACTTGAAAGGGATTTTTTATCAACAAGATTCAATTGATTGGTTATGTGTCTGAAGTTGTTTATTGAATGATATTGGAAGAAAATGAAAAAATATTATCACTATCATTTATCTTGGTATTTTCTTACAATTTAAGATTTTGTTATATACACTTGCAAAGAAAAATATTCTCACGTCTATTACAACATTCCTGAAAGAGGTAGCTGATAATAAAGACGATTGAGATTAATACTTAAGGAGAAGGAAATCAAAGAAATAAATGCTTAGAACTTAGATATTGTAATTTTTGTGGCAGTTGAGTTAATATTAGAATCTAAATGAAATGGTGAATATATTCAAACTAAAGTGGGTAGATGGTGAAAATTTGTAAAGGGGAGTAATTGTTAATAAAGTCACTCTTTATAAAGTAAAAATAAATAAAAGGAAAGGAACAAAATTAACATTTATTATGACTCTAAAGATTGATTTGGTTGATTTAAAAAATATAATTTTTGTAAAAATAAATCTTCCCATAAATTTTGTAAATTATATTTCTAAATGACAATGATCAAATGTTCAATTTTCTCAAGAAAATTCTAAAGTTTTGAAATGAATGAATTCTAAATATACCTTTCTTGCTTAAAATCACTTTTTTAAAACCAAATATGAAATGAATTCTATTATAAATGTTTCGTGAAAATACTGTTTCTTTTGATAAGATAATAATATATGTGAACATACCAGAAAAACAAAAAGAATACTTATTATATCTGCTTACTTTTTTAAACTGATATCAACGCTATTACAATTGTACTTAAATGTCAGCAGAAAATATTTTGAAAAAATTTATACATTATGTCAAGTAATTAGTGTCACTTATGCTCAGGTATTATAAGAAATAAAATTTGTTTTTATTAAAGTCGGTCATAAGGAAAAGCTGATATAGGTGTGACTTGAAAAACATGATATCACAGAAAATAGCCCTAGACACACTTTTGTTGTTATTCTTTTATTTATTTTTTAGTTTGTAAATCTGATTACGAAAAGATATAAGATTTATTTGACAATGAACATGGCAGAAGAGTTAATCTTTTCTCCTTTTGTGTTTGTCTCACAGTCTAATCTGTTAAGTGACACCAGGAAATAAAAGCTCAAATGTCTTCTTATTAATTGAACCCAGGACAGCAAAACATTAGAAATTCTCTTACAAACATAACAACAGTTAAAATGATTACTTGAAGTTTTGTCATTTTAGTTCATTTTTTAATAAAAGAAAAAAAGGAGGCTGATTGTAATCAGGACCATTGTGAATTCCACAATCCTTTCCTTAGTATGTGATTCACCTGGGTTTTGAATTCAAAGTTGTCATTCTCCTGGGACTGGCTGCCAACTAAGACTGAAAACCTCAGTCAGTTCTACTGTTTAACCCATAGCTGGGAAGAGAAGAGGTGGATTCATACCTTTTCCATGGGAATTATTATGGATTTAAGGGTTTTAATAAAAAAGCAAATTTAAAACTTTTTATATAATTAGAACAGAAAAAATTAAAAGTCCAAATGTTTTTTGTAGTTTTATTTTGTAAATTATAATAAAAGCTATTTAAATATTTATATAGCAGAACTTTCTGATTCATAGATTTGAAAGCTATCTTAAAGCTATCTAAAGTTAATTTTTAATCATAAACAAAATGTTCCAAATCTTAAAATAAATAAACTTCTTTTATTGCTTATTTTTATGGTTGTTTACAAGTTACACTTTATTGCAAATAAAGAGCATTTCTATTCAAAATGATACATTTACTACTTAATTTATGACTCAACAATATTTTAATTTCTCTTCAAAGAATAAACAGTTTTCATGAACAATGAGACAATGTAAAATTGATTCATTTCTTAAGTATTAAGATAGCAGGAATATGAATTAATGACTATAGGTCTTGAAAGTTCACTTATCAACATTTAGCTGTTGAAGTTTGGTCTTATATATACTTATCTTAATGAAGCAATAATTTATTACAAACTCGGGGAGTTGCCTTTTTTTTTACCAAACACCAATTTAATGCTAACAAACTTCACTATATTTAAATAGTATTAATATTTAGTTTAATTTTTGTTATCTTATTTTTTTGACTAATCATTTAGATTTATTACATTTTTTATATTATATTGATTATTTAGGGAACATGCTTTTCAGCATGACTTTATATATATATATATATATATATATATATATATATATATATATATATATATATGGATTAGTATTTTCTAACATGTATTAGTTAATGAAAAAGTGAGGATAAACATGTGTGGCTTAAGTAAATCTTTATTCATCTAGTGCACAGGTGTATATTTGGGGATGCTGTGGCATCATTGAAAAGTCATGTGGATGATGATGTATTTGCGTGTGTGAAGTTGATATTATAGGAAATATACCCAATTTCCAATACAATTACATACCCATATATTAAAACATGCCCAAACTTTATTTTTTTCTCAATAACAGATAATATTGCAAACTTGCCAAAAATATTCCACAATACAAGATGCAATGTTCAAATCAAAATGTTTATTGATTAGAAAATAATGTTACAATGTGAAATATTTGACTAAACAGAGGAAACTAAAACCCTATTTTTCTTGAGTTTACTTTTGGGGAAAAATTTGTTAAAAAACCCACAGATTTCGGCTTTCAAAGGTAGAGATGTAGCTGTCTCTCCCCAGCATGTGCTGAAAGAAACATGTCTTGGCAAACAAATCCTCTCCAACAACAACTGAGATGGTCAGTGATTTTTTTTGCTAACAATAAAAGTCTTTTCTTAACCCCAGCTTTTTAGGGTGGACCAACTATTTAAAAGTTTTTTCTAAACTACAGGTTTCCTGTGAACCAACTACCAAAGACTTTAGCTCAACTAAAGACTATTTTTGCTTCTTTTTAATACTTTCTAATTCATGTACATATGTTTGTAAATACAAATGGTTTATTTAACAGACGTACCAATGCTTTCATTATTCTTATCTTATTATTGTTCGGAATTAAAAATAAAATCTATTAATTCTTTAGAAATTGCTTTGTTTATGTTTTGGGTACGAAACTAAGCAGATATGCCTTTTGAGAAATCTGAATGAGGTAAATAGAACATTGTTTGATTGTGAAGATCTTCATAGATGAGCAGTTAATGCAAACCCATTAATCTTTCCACACACACACAAACACATATAGAAGATATTCAACTCTCTTACAGTAATAGTGAATTAATGAAATGCAAAACAGAAAAAAACATATTACACGTTCCTCAAAAAGACTTCTTTAGACTAATAATGGTTTTATCAAAAGAATCTTATGTACAGTGGGGGGAAACAAATATTTGTACACATACAAATTTTTAATTTATTGTATTTCTGTTATATACCATACCTATGAATGTTAATGGGTATGTCCCAATTCTCATAAATATGTTGGACACTATTATAAGTGGAGGCAATATGCTGTCTAAGCAGTCCACCACTAATAGTGGTTTACCTACTTCACATCTCTGGTGAGTATTGTAAAGATTACCATTTCATTTCCAACCTCCATTTTGGTTATTCCTCATTCAGTAACCCTTCTTAGGTTACAATTAACTGTACACAGATGCATAATAATGAAATATACATAGAAAACAGAATAAAAATTGATTTATCTATTTTAATGGGTAAAAAAAGTATTCATACAATACAAAAAAGAATAAATAATCTTCATTTAATACTTTGTAGAATAGCCATTATTCATTTCTACAGCAACCAATCTCTTCCTGTAGTTCTCAAACCTACATACAAGCCACCAATCTGCCACTAGGTGGCATGCCACTAACGTTTACCACTGGTGGCCCACTGTCAGACTGTGGGCATATTCCTCTTGGCAATGTTACCATTGGCAGACCACGAGTGGCCCACTGGTGTCCTGCCAGGTGATGCCACCAGAGGACTGCTGGCATTGCCATGGGTAGCCAGCCAGCAAACCACTAGCAGCTTATGTGTAGGGAAGTAATGGTTTGCAAATTTTAATTGGTATTTTGTTCCATTCTTCTTTGCATATGGTCTTCAAATCTGGGATGTTGGTTGGAGCTCTCAGTTAAATTTGAATTTTCAAATAGTGTCACAGATTCTCGATTGGGGACTGACTTGGCCATTTCAGGATATTTACATTATTTTAGCAAGCCATTTCTAGATTTTGCATATTATTTTGTTGGAAGATCCAATCAAGTGGAAGTTCAAGATTTCCAACCAAAATCATTAAATTTGCTTCCAAAATATTTTGGTATACTACAGCATTTATTCTACCATCTATTACTGATATATTGCCAGCACCTTTTGCAGAAAAACATTCCCAAACCATGATTTTGCCATCACTAAATTTCACTGTTGGAACTGTGTTCTTTTGTTTGAAAGTATTGTCATCTTTCCTCCATAAATTGCATTCAAATAACTCAATTTTAGTTTCATCTGTCCATAATACTCTTACAACTTTTCCTTATCCTTATGGTCATGAAAAATTTCAACCTGATATCTCTGTGTTTTTTCAATAGTAGTGGAGTTTTCTGAGGGGAACATGACTTTAGATTGTTACTATGAATTTCATTGCTTATTGTCTGCCATTTAGTGACACAGATTCTCATGAAAACAAATCATCCTGCAACTTTTGATGAGTAACCATTGGATTTTGTTGATGATATGTCCCAGAAAGGGGTATATTTGTTCAAAGTAGCAAAGTGGTTTTGACTACTGTAACCGAGTAGGACAATCTAGCAGGTAACCATAATGGACTGGTCCTCTTTGTGGTGGTAGACAAAGACTATAGGCATAGCCAATAGGCGTAGCCAATAGGCGTCCTCCATGTACCTCCACATCAGTCTGTATTTATGACTGACACCAGCCAATCATATTACTGTGAGGGGGAATCCAAGTGTATTCATATTCATTACATCACCTCTCCCTGAGCTAAATTTTCCCATGAAATTTAGCTTCAATATTAGGGTCAATATTTCAATCATTTAGGGTCTGGACTTAATCGATTGATTTTTTTCCTAAGTCTTTTTTGCCTCAATCCTCCTTGCAGTGGTGACATTTGACACACTAGTACCTCTGGCCTTGAGGTCGGCGATACCTCCACTGGCGAATGTTGATTTACTGGAATGGGAATTTCAAATGCATCATACATGACTTCCATTTGGAATTTCTTCAGTATTTTCCGTGACCTTTGTAGTGTGTCTGGGTATCATCTGATTGCAATGTCTTTTGCACCAAAATTTTTCCCCTTTTATGTCATATATGACCTGTCCAATACATTTGTTTATCATTCCTTCTTCCCAATACATTTTTCCAGCCCTAAAGTTCTTGAAAAAAACTGTCACCTGGCTTATACACTTTAGTCATCTGGTTTTCTTTTTTAGCGGTTTTCTTCGCCAGACTAGGCAACAGCCTATTGAACACAGCACGTATTTTTCACGCAAACTTTAACTCTGCTGACGATAACCCTGACATTGTATTCGGGTTGAGCGTGATTCTATATACTACCAAAAATTTCTGAATACTACTTTCATTTGTGTCCACGCCTTGGTTTTTCTTCAACGCTCGTTTAAAGGTGTCCACAAATTTTTCCGCCTGTCCATTCAATCTTGGATGATATACTGGCATTGTTACGTGATCAATGGACAATGATGTACATAATTCCTTGAATTCTCTTCCCATAAACTGCATTCCGTTGTCACTGACTAAAGTTTTAGGGAGTCCAAAGTGACTAAAAATTTCATTAAATGCGTTTATTGTATTCGTTGCAGTCGGATTTCTGCACTTAACAATTTCTGGCCACTTAGTGAAACTGTCCACAATGATCAGGTAATAAGATCCATTTATGGGCCCTGCATAGTCAATATGCAATCAAGTCCATGGGACATCTGTCTTTGGCCATGGTTGAATCTTTGCCAGTGGATCCGTTGCTGCCAGTTGACATCCTCTGCACTGTTTCACCAAATTTTCTATGTCTTGGTCCATCCTCGGCCAATAAGTATAGTCTCTCATTAGAGATTTCCTTCTCAAAATCCCTGGATAGACAGTGTGAAATTCTTTCAGGATTTTCTTTTGCAGAGTAACCAGCATTACAACTCTATCTGCGTATAGTAATACCTGTTCGCAGATTGAAAAAGGTGACACACTAATTCCGTTTTTATTTTTCTCATTCAACCAGACTTTTTCCTTTTTTTTAATGAAATCATCGTCCACTGCTGCTTTTTTCACATCTTCTAGCGTAACTGGTAGTTCTCTAATAGTGTTGCATAACAAACCCGACAATTCACTTTCATCTCTTAGCTCCACTATTACTGTTTCTATCTAGCTATCAATCTTGATAGCCCATCAGCGTGACCTAGCTTCTTTGAATGCACATATTCTATTTTGAAATTATAATTCAATAGAATTACATCCCAACACTGTAGTCAATTTGCTATGTGAGTTGCTATACCTTTTTTTGAAACAAATATTGTTAACAGCAGTTTGTGGTCTGTTTGCAGAATAAATTATCTTCCGTATAGGAACCTGTGAAATTTTTTTACAGTGTAGATTATTGCTCTCTTTTTCGATTTGACTGTAACTTCATTACACGGTCAGTAACGTTCTCAAGGCATGTGCTATTGGCTTCATAGATCCGTCCTCGAATTTATGAAGCAATACCGCATCTAGTCCCTCATTACTGGCATCTGCTGCTACAATGATTTTCTTCTTTGGGTCGAAATGCACTAACGATAGGTCTGCTAATAGACAGCTTTTTATTTTTTTAAAAGCCCGTTCACATTCTTTCGACCATATTCACTTTGTGCCCCTTTTCACCAAATTATTTAAAGGAGCTCTCATATCATACATTTTTGGGATATAAATGCTATAGTAACTTACTAATCCCAAGAAGGCCTGGAGTTTAGCCACATTATCAGGTGCTGGCATATTTTTTATAGTCTCAGCCCTTTCTGGATCTGATTTTCTTCCTTTACTGTCAATGATTTGCCCTAAATATTTTATCTTTTTTAAGAAGAACTCGCATTTTTCAGCACTAAGCTTGAACTCGTATTCCTCAATTCTCTGAAATACCGCTCTAATATGCGTTTTGTGTTGGTCCTCATTTTCACTTTTAATCAAAATATCATCTAAAGATGCGATTACATACTCCATACCAGCCAACATTGTGTCTATTATTTACTGGAATAGGCTTGGAGCTTCCTTCAATCCAAAAGGAAGATGATTTAGTTTAAAAATCCCTTTATGCATGTTTATTGTCAGGTACTTCAAACATTCTTCACTGACTTTAACCTGAAGGTAAACCTCTGACAAGTCCAACTTTGAAAACACTCTACCTCTGTTTAATTTAGTGAATATATCCTCTGGAGATAGTAGAGGGTATGCATGGTCTTTCACACAATCATTTAAGACTGTTGAAAAGTCAGCACGCACTCTGATTTTTTGTTTTTTCTTTTTTATATATACGGTTGGAGACGCCCAATCTGAGTAATTGACTTTTAAAATTATGCCAATTTTCTACTACCTTTCTAATTCCTCATTTATCGTGTCTAGTGCCGAAAATGGTACTTTTCTCTTTGGTTTAAAGATTAGTTTAATATTTTCTTTCCATTCGAAGTTGACTTCTGTTTTTGTGCACAGACCTACTCCTTCTGAAAAGACATGAAGGAATTCGCCTTTAAACTCCATAATAAATCTTTCTGTTTGCTTCTATGACATTAACTTTGTTACAGAAAGAATTTACCGGTAATTCCCATAAATTAAACAATACGATCTAGTCTAAACCAAAGAGGTTTACTGAACCAGGGAGCACATACACTTTCAATTTGTGAATTTTTCCCATGAACGCAATGTTACATTTTAGACTTAAGTCTTTTTCCTGACACTCCCCTGGCAATTTTGTCTGTGTTAGTCAAGGGCGGGAAACCGATTTTTTCCATGTTTGCTCGTTTATTACCGAAATATCATTTCCTGAATTGAGTAATAATTTTACGGTCTGCCCATTTATTTTTACATTGAGGTATTTTCTTCTTTGGCTCTCCTCAATTTCGTTTTTAAATAAAACTACATTCACCTTTGTTTGAAACTTTGCTTTTACTTTTCTCTGTTTTGCTCGACAACAGGAACTTCTATGGCCTACACACCCACAATTAAAACATATTTCATCCCTAAAGAAACAATCCTTCTTTATATGCTGTCCTCCACACAAACTGCATATAATTTTTCTTTCTTTATTTTGTATCCACTTCTGTTGTCTTACAGTTTGTACTCGCAAAATGCTCTTCTCCTCAATCCGAGTATTATCTTTTTTTATGTTTAGAAATCTCTGACATTCTCCCATTATTTTTTGTAGCATAATCTTCATATCCTGTTCCATGATAGTAAGGATTCTTGATCTAATTTCTTTGTCCTTTGGTGTTGTTAGACCCTGCACAAAAATTAGACACTTGAACATGTCACTTGACAATTCCTTTAATTTAAATGCCTCACACTGTGCGTTAACCATACATGCATACGTGACAAAATCATCATCTTCTTGTTTTACGATATTTAGACACTTGTATCGTGTATGAAACAGACTATCTCTTTTATTGAAAATTTTCGACAAAATTTCTACTGTTTTGCTGAATGTAATTTCTTCTGGCTTGTTTGGGAGGATTAAATTTCCGTATTTTGTATTTTCTTCTGTTCCCAACTTCTGCAACAATAGAGTGATTTTTTCCTCGTCGGACCACTATTCGCATCTTTTCGTAAATATTGTTTCAAACCAACAAAAATAAGCCGGAAACGTTGAACCACTGTCAGAGTCGTATTTAAATTCAGAGAGTGAATTTGAAATTCCTTCAGCAGAAAAAAACTAGAGGCCGGTTCTTTTGTTGTCCTAGATAATACGTCTTCCCAAAATGATTTATTGTCTTTTGCCTGTTGTTTGAATAATTTTTCAAACCTTTCTTATTGCTGAATAAATTGTTGTTGTTGGAATTGTTGCTGTAAAGTGACTTGTAGCACTTTAGTTAATTTTGCAATTTGTTCTATTCTGCCAACGTATCCACAAGAAAAAAATTTGCTCCAATTTATGTAGACAATAAAATTTTCTATGTCCAAACAAGATGGGGGGCAATTTCTTAATTTCTGTAAGCGTTGCACAAGTTTTTCCTTTTCTAATGTTCCTCGTTAATAAGCGTTAAAACAAAAATGAGGGGAAAATTACTTACTTTCTGTAAGCGTCGAACAAGTCTTTCTAACATTCTTCATTAGTAAGTGTTGTCAACTGTATATTTTTTTTAAATTTTAACTTGTCAGGTTGTTTCAAATCTCGTCGCCAACAGATATGTCCTGGAAAGGGATATATTTATTCGAAGTAGCAAAGTGGTTATGGACTACTGTAACCAAGTAGGACAATCTAGCAGGTAACTGTAATGGACTGGTCGTCATCATAGTTGTAGGCAATAGGCGTAGGCAATAGGCAAAGACTATAGACGAAGACTATAGGCTTAGCCAATAGACGTAGCCAATAGACGTAGCCAATAGGCGTCCTCCATGTACCTCCACATCAGTCTGTATTTATGACTGACACCAGCCAATCATATTACTGTGAGGGGGAACCCAGTTGTATGTATATTCATTACATCAGTTTAATTTGACACATTAATTTCCTCGAAGATCTTGAAGAAATTTTCCGTGGAGTACCTATCCTTCTTTGGTTTTCAACAGTTTTAAGTTTTTTTATACCTTGCAATGAATGAACTAATGGTAGTAAATGAAATATTCAGGTCATCTGAGATTATCCTGTAACTTTTACCTTCTTTCCAGAGCTTAACAATCAGTTCTTTTTGCAAATTTGTCAATTTTTTACCTCTTGCCATGATGGTAACCTTCTTGCCTGAATATCAATTACAGAATGTTCTGTTTGTATTTTCTAGCCTGAAAATAACTACTGATAGCATTATTGGAACATTCTAGAATATTCCACTTGAATAATCTAGAGCATTAAAAGCAATTTAAAAGTTTTAAAATCTGAAATTTGCATTGTATGAATACTTTTTTCAGCCATTAAAATGGATAAATAGGATTTATTTCTATAAAATGAAGATTTTTTTTTGTTTTCTTTGCATATTATGCATCTGTTACAGTTAATTATATGAAGAGTATGTTTATTCATTAGTTAGAATTACAATAAATTAAAAATGTGTATGAATATTTGTTTCCCCTCACTGGATAATAGTTTTATCGATGAATCACCAGTTACAATTTTACATAAAAAGCACATTGAGACACTTAGCTTTAAATTTAAATTTTTTCTGTCCAATGTAACTAAATGTATAACCTAACTTGACTTTAACTTTCTATTAATTTTGTTTTTAGCTTTTATTGCTATTGTTTTTAAATACAGGAATATTAAAGTAACAGTTGTTTTGTAAGAAAAGATATGTTGTATGATTCTGGAAGTAAATTCACTGTGGGAGATTCTGAAATTAGTTCATTTCCTATACACTTTCACCATAATATTTTATTTTGTCTTTTAAGTAAATCAATAAAGTTATTATTAGTCTAAAGACATCTTATTGAGGGCCAAAACATGTAACAGGAGTTTTTCTCCATTTTGTTATATATATCTTCATTCAAGCATGTTTGGTTGAAAAAAAAAATACACTTATACAAATTAAAGCTACCTCCCTGAGATCAAGCAAAATAGCTTTAACAGTTGATTTTTAAATTAATTACAACATTTATATGTGTTCAAAATTATAACAGAATGTGTTTCATGTGCATTTAAAAAACAATTCACAACTATCAATTACATTCATTTTTTTGTCTTAGCAATTCAATTAATCAATTAGCAATTCCTTGGATGAGATTGATAGTACTTGGAAAAATAAAATAAATGAAAAAAACTATGGCACCTTTCTTAATGAATTTAATATCAACATTAAGAAGTTGATTCAAGAATCCAAGAGGATTAAAATAAAATAAATAGATATAACATGTCCAGATTATTCAACCAAACATGCTTAAATAACATATATATATATATATATATATATATATATATATATATATATATATATGTGTGTGTGTGTGTGTTTCCAAAGATTTACTGAGTCTAGCACAAGATTAAAGTATGATCCATTCAGTCAGATTTAACTGTTAGACAAGTTCACTAACCCAACAGCAAGTATTTCCTTGGTTTATCCAAGAAGAGACTTCCCATAAAATTTGAATGTTTGGTCATTTGGTCAGATTTTAAGAAATGTGTAAGAATCAGAAAGCTTGTGTGTAAGTATATTTGTTTTTGTGGTGTAGAGATATGCATGTTAATAAATTGGTAATGTTTGTATCACAGGTTAATCTGCTTGCTCTGAAAGTTGAAATTCAATGCTAATGATCAGTAGGTAAGAAAAGTGATTGCTTCTTTCAGTTAACACATTAATACAAATATGGCTGATATATTTTGAGTCTGTTACTAGCGGAGACAGATATTGGTCAAGTCGGGGAACTATTGACAACTCTCATAACTTTGTAATCACTTTGTTTATCCTTATAAAATCCATGATACCCAACTCATTTCATTTACAAGAAGCAAGATTCAAATTTCACCACTGGCCCAAATGCTTTATACAAATTTGTTATTATTTTATATATGTTATTGAACTTATGTAAGCAAGAACAATCATTATTTACATGTGAGTGAATAGTGAAGTTACTGCTGAAAATGCAATGAAGGAAACAATTATATGTTCAGTGTATAACTGGAAAAGTTGCATTTAAATATTTCTTTAAATATTTTATACTTGAATTAATTCAGAATTGGAAATCATTTATTTTATTTCTTCAACTGCAAGCCAATTACTTGAAGACTTGTAAAGGATTCAAATCATAACCAATTATATTTTTTAAATAAATTAAATAGAGTTAAAGATTTCACATGAACAAAGCAAAATAAATGAACCTTATATTTTTGCGGAATTGTATTAGATTATTCTAGTAAATGATTTGAGATGCAATTCTATTGTGAATTTTATATATATAATTCACAACAGAATTGCCTTTCAAACCCTTTGCTACAATGATTTGAATTGCAATTCTGTTGTGATATATTTTACAAATCTACGCAAGGTACATTGATGACATTTTTGTTTTGATAAAAAATAAGGACAAAATTATAAATCTAAAAATCAACTTTCGAAAAAGCTCCATGCTAAAATTCACATACAAACTCATCGTTAATAAAAAAAAACCATTCCTTGATGTCAATATAGAACTAAAATCCAAAGTATTTACCACCTACCCCATATAAAAAAACCTGCCACTTGTCTTCTGAACTATCATAGTCAATGATAGATATAATAGAAAGATGTAAAATAGCAATAATAAAAAACTTCTTAAAATAGAGCACACTTAAATTCAGAGAATATTTCTAAGGGAACTAAAACACATAAAACAATCACTGATCAACAATAATTTTCCTCAACTACATCATCGATAAACAGATAAAATTATTCTTACAAAAAATACATGACAACAGTAATAAAAATATCACACAACAAAACATCAATATGAAGAATATTAAACACCATATTTCTGGCATAAATCCTGAAAAACATGTAAAATGTATATATTACAGAAAATTGAAAATCACAAAGCTTATTATCCCTAATCAAAATAAACCCATCAGTTCTAAACTAATGCTGACCAATTTAATGTATCAATTTCTGTTGTTGAATAAAGTGAGATTTATAATAGAATGAGCAAAGTACAAGACCTAGTACAAGACAGTGTTTTTTTTCATAAATCACTTGCTTATATCAGAGTTACCGTCACCTCACGTGCCACTTATCTAATCAAAGTGCAATAAAAAAACACTTAACCACCCACAATTTACAAGAACCCTTAAGGAAAATTCTGTTCAAAAACACTAACATTTTATATAAATTACATTATTGAAAACATCTCACTGTGAGAGAGGCCCTGTATATAAAACATCTCACTCCATTATAAATCTTACCTTATTCAACAACAGAAATGGTGTGTTGAAAATTTTTTTAAAATAGAATTTAAATTTCAGCCACATAATAAACACTCCTACTAGTTTTCCAAACAACACGAAAAACAACACATTAAACAGTTAAGATGAAGAGAAATTAACAACATCTCAAAACAGACCCACTTGGAAAAGGTTAAAGAAGTGGTCAAAAGTGCTTGGGATAATGGATAATATAGACAATTTTTGCACTTTCTTACCAAATGAAAAAAATATAAGCATGTTGAAAAAAACTAAATAAAAACTTAATCAAATTTTCCTTTTCTGTCATATTCAACAAGACAGGTTTAAAAGAAAATATATATATATGTGAAAAGTGTGTGTATATAAATATAAATAAATATATATATATATATAATTATTTATATATTATATGCATGGTACTGTTTTCTTTCTGATCCAGAAGTTAGGGTAAGTAAATATAAGCCTCATATTAATGATCAAATTTAAGTCAGCCTTGCACAGAGTTAGAACAACCAAAGAAAAATTTGTATTTACTTTATTATTGGAAGGTTTAAACATGGTCATGGGATGTCTGCTTTTTTTTTCTTGATCCAGAAGTTAAGGTAAGTAAGGATATGTGTTGTTATACTGGTCAAACTCAAGTCAGCTTTGCACTGAGTTGGAATAACCAAAGAAAATGCTTGACTTACTTCAAATATTGAGATTTTGTAAATCATGTGCAAATATCATGTGTTGGAAAGAGAGAGTCACTCATCAGTGGACTGGGGAAATTAATGTGCCCCAGTGAGACTGTCTGTTTTCCATGTGTTGTTGCATATTGGAGCAAGGGTGAGAAATAGAGAAAGCAGGAAAATGTTTATCATTTTATGGACTTAACCTGCACCACCTAATGATGTTTGACAAAACCAAATGGGGTAATCATATTTCCAGTTCCTTTACTCTTAGCATCATAGGAAAATGTATTTCTATTTCTTTCTCTTTATTATTCATTATTATTATTTTATTTATCAATTTTATTTCATTTTCCCACATATCCTAGAAAAAAGCCCCAGATGGGTCTCAGCTTTAAAATTTAAGTGTGTGGAAGTCACCCTTCTGGTTGGAGGAAAAATACATATATATATATACATGTATATAGTTTTAAAATTCAAAAAGAAAATTGCAAACAGTCCACCTTGACAGAATTATTTCTGGCAGTTCTCTTTGAGTCAATTCTAAATTTAGAAACTTTAGCAGACAATTAATGTATCACATCAAATTTATTTTTATTAACAATCTGGCTTTCTTTTAAATACTCTTCTAAAAGTAAGTGTTTTCTCTATTTAATAGTATATTTTTATCATATTCTCTAACAAACTCAGTAACCCCTTACATCTTAGTGGCTTAATTGCCTAGTTTAGGATGAAATGATTAAAAAAAAAAAAAAAAAAAAACTATTATATTTATTAATTTATTTACAATCTTTTATTAATTATTCATTTTTAATGACTTTCCAGTAAAACATTTTTAAGCACATAGTTATGCAAGTCTTCAAAATTTAATGAATAGAAGATTTTCTAGTAAATTAATTCATGCTTTAAGCTAGTATATTTAAAACTTGTCATCAACATTATTACTCTAAAAATATTTATATGCAAAAATGATTCACTGTAAAAGAAATCCAGTTGCTGTTGTATAAAACTTTCAGTCTAGTTATGAAATGTTCATTCTATCTAATAATATAACTTATTTGAATTTTTGTATCTGGTTAATATACAATATTCTTCTCACTATATCAATATTATCAAAAGTCTAAAAGGTATTTTAGCAGAAGCCAATATAAAAATGAACAGTGAATAGGTTTTTATCGAAGGTCTGTTAACTATAATGCTGGAGAAGTTGAGGTCCTTTTTCATATCCTTCAGCTTTTTTCTACAGCTGCAGATATTTGTGAATCTTTTTATAGCTAGGGTTAGACAAGGATTTTACATTCACAGACCTTCACAACACACTCTTTGTTTTCATTGATACCCAAAATGTATAATGTAAGTCAACACATTTCTTTAACCTTTAAAATTACCACAAAACAGTCTGGACACACACACACACACACACACACACACACAAACCAAAAACGAAACAAAACAAAAAACAAATAAAACAACGAAACGAAACAAAACAAAACAAAAAGCACACACGCATACACAATCATGTGTCTGCTTTCATAACACATTTGTTTTTACATTCCCACCGCTTCCTTCATTCCCCAAACAAAGAGAGACATGAAAAAATGCATGCGGATTTTGTATTCCTTATTTTGACTGTCTGTCCTCGATCAGGATGCAACATCTGGCTATGTCATTCAACAGGTTTTAGTTTCAATAATGAAAAGACTAACCTTAGAAAATTAGATTGATGCTGAAGTAGAAAGAAAAAAAAACAAAAAAATCATTTAAAATACAAAAAATTATATAATTGGAGGGTACTTTCTCTCCCACACGTGCTCCCCCACATGATTCTTTATTGAGATATAGCTTTTATCATACATCCCCAGCTTCAATGGAATTGTCTCAGTTGAAGGTGCCTGTCCTAGTGATATAGTGTTCGTTTTTGTGTGTGTGTGTGTGAGAGAGAGAGAGAGAGAGAGAGAGAGAGAGAGAGCTTTGAAACTTAAGTGGTGTTTAGTCAAGAAATCAATTTATTAAATAAGAACGTAAAAAAAGTCTAATAATAAAAACTGGAAACTGTTTCGGTTTGAAGATTGGGAATTTAATTTAAGTAAACGTATGTGATGCAACATTTTTTGTTGTTTTTTTTTACAAGTCAGATGCAAAGGACATTGTTTTACTTTTAAAATTTTATCAAGACTTAAGCCAGCAATGAAGTATAATTTGTTTTTGATCTTAGAGAGAAAAACAAAAAAGACATTGGTAAAAAAGAAACTGAAAAAAACAAACAGTCAAAACCTCTATGCACTAGCGTAATTTATTTATTGTGACTCATATTTCAAATACGCATTTTCAGTTTTATCAGTATTGATATTTTTTATATGAGATTGTTTTATTATTTAATAATAAACGTGATAAAAATATAAACAAAAAGAAAAAAGAAACTACTAAATGAAAATGATTAGACTAAAAACACATATAAAAAAAAAATTGTAAAAGTTTAAAATTTCAGTATCCCCACTCCTTCATGTACATCAACATAAACATCATTTTTATTTTGATGAAGACAAAATGCATTACACGAATTTTTTTTTACTTTGTCATTAATTTTCCTAACATATACATATGTAGTGATCATCATCACCATTACACACATACATACATACAGATCATACAACAAGCATTCATTGGCTAATCTCCTCAAAACTAGCTTGCTGATTGGTCAATTCCAACCAATCAAATCACCTGCATGCGAAGAATAATTTTCCCGCACACAAGCTTCGGAGCCTGTCACGTGATACACCACCTTATATAAACAAAACATGAGTAAGCCTTCTCTCTTCATTTTCTCTTTCGTCTCCTTCCTTTCTGCTAAAATGTGACCTTCAAGAATTCTCATCTTGACCTTGCAGTCAGCCGTTAAAGAACATTATCAACATTCACACATGTACGAAATCTTAACTCTTCTGAATTCTTCCAACTTTTCCAACTCACATTTCCTAACATGCAACAGGAACTTTATTCTTCTAAAACTACAGTTTAATAATTAATTCAACTTCATGAGCTCTGGTACAAATATTCCCCAAATCTAAGAGACATAACTCTATCAAACCTTTAGCCTATATGCATGTACATCAAAACAAATAAATTCAAATGTTATGTTTTGAACCATTATGTTGTCTTGTATTTACGTCAAATATAAATTACATGTGACTGCCACATTTGATGACGACCTCCAGCGTCTTTGCTTGCCTTTTTCCACGTCATTCCTAATCAAAGTTAAATAAATGTGGGGTCTGCTACATCTGATTGACAATCCTTCACATTTTTATTGCTGACCCGTTGTACGTTGCACATCCCGCTACACACACACACACACGCACACATATATATATATATATATATATATATATAAATATAAATAATTTTCTCCCATATTATTTCATGAAATCAATATAGGACAGTTTTTTTTATTTGAGTTTCTGTATCTGTCAACCGATCATTAAGACATCTTGGATCATCTTAAGTTAGGATATGAAATTGTTAAAATGATTTTAAAAAAATGTAACTTTTTTAAATTCAAGCATTTTCTTTGCTTTGATCAAAGTTTGAAATCTACAAAATATTTACAAAAGGGGATCTTTTCTACAATTCCTTGGTGGAAATATTGTAGAAAGATTTTTTTGAAAGTTAACAAGAATTTGGAGTTTAAAAAAATGTAAAAGAAAAACAATGGCAAAATCAGGTTCATAAAAACTCAAATTTTATTTAATTTAGTAAATACGATGCATAAAGGCTGTAAAAAATTATACATTTTATTCTGTAATATGTTTTATAGTTGATTATATACTATATTTTCTTGATGATCAATTAAGAATCTGAAGTAATTAACAAGCATATTAATGGTTCTAACATTTCCTATGAACAGAAATAAAGAAAAATGTCAAGAGAAATTGAGGGTTTAATAAAGTTACTGAAAGTTTACAGTAGGGATAAAATTTATGTTTAATTAAAAGAACCACAACTGGAAAAATTATTAAATATCATATTTTCATGAATAAAGATTATTTTCCTTTGAACTGCAACAGAATGCAAGTTCATGAAACTAATTACTTCAAATAATAATAATAATAATACATCAATGTAGTCATAGTTTGAAAGATTATAGAGTTATTGTGAACTTCAAGATACAATTTTGAATTCAAAGTTGTCCTTCCATGTCTGCCAACCATGGCTAGAGAACACAGCCTGTCTTGCAATTTAACCCATAGCTGAGGAAGAAGATATGGATTCATATCTTTCCCAAGGATTTTTTTACAAAAGTGAATGTAACAAACTTGGTTGGAATTTGAAATTAGTTCACTGATTACTTGTTTGAAGCTACTAACCGTTACACCACCTGCACATCCTATATAACCATTAAAACCACTAACCACTGCACCACCAACACCACATCCTATATAAAATAATAATTCCTTAATCATAACATTTATTAACTCAATGCATGTAATATTTTACAACACAAGAAATGTTTTTAAACACAATGACACAAGAGAAAATATCTAAAATACAAATTAAGCATTCTGCAAGATTATTTATAGCCATAATGCAGATTGTTCAAATTGTAGATATTTAAACACTTTCCAAAAATCACATCAATTGAAGACTTCCAACAGTAGCAACAGAAAATATGTATAGAAAATGTAACTAGAAGGGAAAATCAAACCAGATGACAATGTGTATTTATTTATATATTTCTTGTCCCATCTATAATGAGAAGGGAAGTAAATCAACTTAAGTTAGTAAATTTAGGAGTGATTACTTCCCTTAGTCATTTCAATAATCTATACAAATAAAATATTTATCTACATTTAGACAAAATAAGTTCTCAAGAAAAATGAACCGTTTAATTAATCAGTTCCTTTTCTCCTACGATTCTTAGTTTACAGTTATAATTGTTCAAGCCTTTTATATGATGCAATAAGATAAGTGATTGTCTTGCTTCAACTGAGTCTTGAAATCAGTTTTGTCATTGCTGTCTTTGTCATTCTGTTGCTAATCTTTTTCTTCAGAGAAATATTTTCTATTTCACTCTTATATTAAACACATAAAAAATTTTAAATGAAAAGATATTCAGCAAAAATAGATTTATATAATACTTGGAGTAATCAATGAATCATAGATACCATTGAACATCTTAAAAATATAAAAGGAACAGATTACTTTCATTGGCCTCCATTTTAGTTGTGAATTCTTTAAATCTACTTTATTGAATCTGAAAATGTGTGTTTCATTGCATCTCAATTACCATCATTTTTAATGGCATGGATACACTAGTAATGATATAATCAATATGTTAACTTTCCACTCTAAATGTTTGGAAAGAAATGCACATCAATACTAGAAAGAGCAAGAACAGTTAGTGGACTGGAAAAGTTTAATTTCTTGAAAAACTTTTATCTTTCAACCAACAATTACATTAACTGTTCAGTTAATGAATACCAAATACGTCTTGCATGGAAACAACTAATTTCACAATTACCATTACCAATAAATTTCTGTTTCAATTTCTAGGATGAGGAGTTATAATTATTTACTTTATTTATATTTGGTCCTCATCTACGTTATCATCACAATGTTTTTGGATATTGTGCCCTCTGGACATTTTCAGGTACCTGCCAATACAATTAATCATCAAGGAAATTCAAACACTTTATTTAATCTATGGGGATAGATTGTTCTTGTTCTACTGTCCATGTGTAGGGATATCTTATTCCTTCTTAGCACTGCTTAATTATTGCTAGTCCTGTTTCTACTGAGTCTAAGTCTACTCACCCCAGGAATTGAACTCACAAATATTATGTCACTAAATTCATGAACCAATATTTTAATCCTCTAGGCCAGGGGTCACCAAACTTTTTCCACAGAGGGCCATATAATTGAAAGAATGATGAGGGCATGCTGGATAACCATTTTGTTCAATACAATACACTGAATACACAAAAAATAAAGACAACAAACATTTATTTACTAGAATTTATCAAAAAAGTCAACATTAGCAATAAAATACTTATATCACACCCAGAGTGCACATATCTGAATCTCACAAACTAAGCAGCAAAAAAAAAAGTTAGCAAAATTTGTGAAACTAGCATTTACCTTTTAAGATATAATTAATATTTGCTTTGGAATTGATTCATTCAACCAAGAGAATTGTTTTCAAATGTTCACCAATGTGCTGACTTTACACACTTCATTTTTTGAAAATGTTTAATCAGATATAAGTTGTTCCAAACATTGATTCCATACCAAAGTCAAATTTCTTCAACTTGAAAACACATCATAAGGTAAGCAGCAATAAAAATTCAAGAAAGTTTTCCTTCTGTGTGCTTCTCTTTCAATAAGTCACTTTCTTGCAAATCAGTGAGCTCTAACTGTGGTAACACTTGCACATCATCAAGGTTGCAATCAGATTCTGGAAGAGAAGAATGCCATTCTCAGCTCTCTTGAGATTTGAAAATCTTTCCAAAAATGCTTATTTAAGTCATGAATAATCTTCTTCAGAAACTCAAGGTTGACATCTTCTGCAATTCCAGTGCAAAACTCTTTGAAACACTGAAAATGAGAGAAATTTCTTCCTTCTAGTTCACTGATTTTTCTAAAATTTATATTACTGTCAGATGCAAAATGCAGATTGGCCAAACTTTGGGATTTTTACTTACATTTATTTTAATTTTTCTACAAAGTAAGTTTAACTACAATCTATTGATAATTACATATAAATAATTATATTTTAGCTTATTTGTGGTCCAGTGTAGCATTGGGCAGTTTGGTGACCACTAGTCTAGACTATTGTTCTGAAGATAGAACTTGAATTGCCTTCTCTGCTGTTGCTGTTGTTGCTGCCTTGTTAAGCTTAACTCCTCCACTACCACTTTTCTTTCTAACTGCTGCTACTGCTGAAGCCTTTTTGTCAGGTTTGGCTCTCTCATTATCATTTCTCTTTATTTATTAATGGCTCTTATATGGTATTTATACCTATGCTAGCTAGGCTTACTGAAGAAGCATATGTACTGATTCCTTCAGACATCTGATTCTACAGTATTCACTCTCAAGTGTTTTTTATTCAACAGGAGTTTGTGACCATAATTTTTTCATAGATTAAATAAAAGGTTCAGTTTGAAACCCAGATTGACAGACACCTGAAGAAGGTCAGAGAGCAGAATCACTGAAATGTGATAACAACAAAGATGAGGATTTTAGTCTGAATTAAAATATTGTAATAACTTTCAATAAAGTTTCTTTGATTGTTGCTTGTAATACAGTCAAATTATAACAAAGTTTAAAATTATTAGAAATAATTAAAACAATTTCTAATGTAATTAAAAAATTTGTTAAATTTGTTAATGAAATATGTACCAAAAAGTGTATGCTTTGAATATAGTAAAATGAAGATTTTAAATATATTTTTTATATAGTTGGGAAAAATGGCTTCTTGAAAGAGTGTCTTCAAAAAGTTAATTTATCTCACTGACAAACAGAAGTAGATAAGTCGGGTGAGTATTTTGTTATTTCACACAGACCTAGAAATAGAGGTGGGAATAAAATAAAAAAATTGTTTTTTTAATCTTAAGTTGGCTGTATAAATTAATTATACAACCTACATATCATAATTATTTGTATATAATATGCACTTTTTCTAGGTTTTTGAACCTAAAGTTTAGAGGAACATATTATACACAATAACTAAATATTAACTTTATTCTGCCCATATGCTTTGCCATATTTGGGATGGCATAACCAGATGTAATTTACATTTATAGTCTTAATAAATGCATGAATAAAATGCTTTAAATCACTAAGCAACTGCTCTGCTGGGCTTCCAATATCCATGGAAATCTCTGGTCAGCAAATGCATTTTGTTTGTGACTTGTGCCCCCTCTACCAACCACCAGTTTCACTTGCTGTGAACAAACATCTTGAATGGCTCGTTAATGTTGATGCTGATGACCAGTGATTGGAGAATACTGGTTATTCTACAAGATCAATTTTCATTGATTATAATTGCTGTTTCACATCAATTTGTCATTGCTATTTGGATTCATCAAGGACAGGTAAATAAGGCTGTTTCTGCAGGCCTCCTGGATGTTTCAGGCACATCATTAAACCAACAAAATAACACTTTTCATGAACATGCACCTCTATTCCTTTCAGAAATATTGTCTTAGGCATGTTTTTTTTTGCCTCTTAACAACATATGGCAGCAGCTTTTCTCCATCACCAGTGACAACTAACATCAGCATGAATTGTTTTTTCTTCTTACCAATCTTGTTGACCATCTTCTGGCTCTTGAAATCTAGTCTGTGCATGGGGAGGACAAAGTACAGTGAGATTCGATCTGCATTTCTAACCTGTGACAATGCGTCTCTCATGGTGTCCTCTCATCTGATCATAAAATACTGGAACTCAAGTAATGTGTCTTTGAAATTTGCAGGTAGTGTAAATTCAATGCCAAACTGATAAATTATGTCTCTTGATAAAGCACAAACACCACCTAATACTGTTCATGAGGTTGTGATGCATTTTTCCTTCTTTTTTGTAATTTCCAGTGGCATGTCAGCTGTGCTAATTCCAATGCCAGCCATTCTGCATTTTTTTACCCACTTGATTAGCTCTTCTTCCAACTTCAGAAACACTGATAATTCCTCTCTGTCTATTTTCTTTGACTTTATCATGAATGAAGTCAGATATTTGAAATCAGAACATCCAAAATGATGACTATTTGCAGTGACGACTTAATTTTCTTCACTTGTGTAAGATGCTCACTTAGATATTATGGTCAAAATAATGGACAGTCATGCACACATAGGGAATTTGGTTTGTAATAAATGGAGCCTGACTGAGTTTAGTAGGAAAAGCTATTAGTAAAATTGCGGCTGACTGCTGACGATAATAAATGTTGGAAAATTTTTGTTCTTCATACACTGCATAATGATGTAGTAGTAATGTCCACTTGTGTTTAATATCACTACAGGGAAATAGTCACTGGAATGTGCATTTATTTATAATTTTGTCTCTTTTTGTATTTTCACTATAAGCTTATAGGAGTTTTGTGTGAATATATCCATATGTCTAAATATTGTGTAAATTTGTCATTCAGAACATAAACTATATAATTTTTTATTTTTAGTTGATATAAACTGGATAAACATTTGAACAAATATTAAATTTAACTGCTACAAATTCTAAAATGTCAGTGTATATTTTCCAGAATGTTGTAACCCAAACTTAAGGTTATACATGAATAATAATGGAACTTGAAATTTGACAGGGACAGGTTTCATTTTTAGTTATAATGTAAAATGCAAAAATTCAAATGTTCTTGGTTTCAGGGTTAAAACTATTTATAAAAAGGTACCAAAATTATGACTAAAATCCTTGGTCATGACAAGGCTTTGTCTTTTAATTTTACTTTTCTTTTAAGAAACTAATATTTTTAATTTGATAATTACATTCAGTATACTATTTACATTATTCAGACTATTGTCCTCATCTTTATTACAACGTTTCAGCCATTGTACACTCCAGCCTTCTTCAGTTGCTTGGAATGTCGAACTGAACCCTTTATTTCGCTCACTGGGGTAGAACATGTTTAATGGATGTCAGTTATCAGTTATCTCCTGTTAATTCCTCTCTCCAAGTTCCTTAACCGGGTATTGAACTCACACTCTTTGGGTCCTGTCACTCTTTGGGTCCTGTCACTGGATCTAACTAATGCCTTTATCCACTGTGCCATGTGTCCTTGAGGACATCTGTGTATGAATTTCTGGGTATTATAAACCTAATGTCTTCAGCAACTATTTTTTTATCAATGCTCATATTGCACAAAGAACAGACCAATATTCCAATAGATAATTTGATGGAGATGTTGATTTTCTCTACACAAACAACACACTTCGGAATGGGATCACACATATATCGACAGGATGAGGGCTTAGCAATGGGCTCACCATTATCACCAGCAATGGCAAATATATACATGGAATACTTTGAGGAAATGGCATTAGAATATATCTCTCTCAAGTCTACTCTATGGTTAAGGTACGTAGATGATACCTTCATACTCTGGCCACACCAGGAAGATGTTCAGGTTCTACTGGACCATGTGAACTCAATAAGACCTTCGATAGAGTTCACAATGGAGAAAGAGAGTAACAACACACTCCCATTCCTGGATGTTCTAATATTTTGAACAGAGCATAGGTTCAAGACATCTGTATACCGTAAACTGACATTCACCAGACAGTACCTCAATTTCAACTCCCACCATCCATGCAGCATAAAGAATTGGAATTGTCCACTGCTTACAACACTGAACAAAATGTTTTAAGTGGCGACCCAGAGACTTATATCAATAATTATCCAATCGGTGTAGTCCTATATCAAATAGTAGAAAGAGCACCAATAGGCTTCTTTTCTAAAAAGTTATCTCAAACTCAAAATAGGTATTTGACTTTCAATAAAGGACTTTTTGCAGCATATTCAGCTTTGTTATATTTTAAACTTATTATTGAAGGAAAACAAGTTTTATTATTAACTGACCATAAGCCTATGTGTGGTGTGATTTTTGGTCTAAACCCTGCTAAATCAGATAGCAGCAGCAATTAGCAATTTTCACACAATATATATATCAAATATAGGCCACACAAAGGGGGATCAAAATGTTATAGCTGCTTGCTTGTCTAGACCTACCTGAGCAGTTATAGTATATCTGCATGACTTGCCAGCTATAGCTGCATCACAACTTAAGGATCCTGAGTTTCAAAAATTTCCAGAGTTAAAAAATACAATTTTAGTACTGAAAATAATAGTTCTATATACTGTGATAATGCTACCAGTGTTCCCAGACTATATATACAGAGTGAATTTTGAAAATATATTTTTGATAGTATTGACACAATATCACACCCAGGAATTAAAACCTTAAACCATAAAAAGATTTTTTTGCATCATATGGACACAACAATAAAATAAATATGTAAATAAATGCCAGAAAAGCAAAATTCAGAGACATACTAAACCTGCTATTCATCCTATTGAATTGCCTACTTTAATACGGTCCACTTGAATATAATTGGTCCACTCCCTGTTACTAGGTGACATTATCAATATAGGTTAACACATATCTGTAATACAATACTCTTCACAGATATGTGTTAACCTGTATTGACCGCACAACTAAGTGGATCAAAGAAGAACTATTACCAGATATAACAGCACAATCTGTTGCCAATGAATTCATTCATGCGGGAATCAAACATTGGGGCGTTCCACTTCAAATAATAACCAATCGTTGGTACTCAGTGTGAGAACAAATTGCCTCAATAGTTGGCTTCTATAGATTGTACACATTTAGTTACCATCTGCAAATAAGAGAATGATCAAATGTGCACATCAAACAATTAAGGCAGAATAATAGCTAGAAAGGAATCATGGCTGGACACTCTTCCAATAATATTAATGGGTATCCATGCTGTGCCTACTTCTTCCAATTCACCCTTCTTTACAGTTACAAGAATGCATATAATGATTCCTTAGTTGCTAGTAGATAATACTAACGATAACATAGATAATCAAAAGTTTGTTAAGGAGTTACAATGTACATTACACTCCTTACATTTAAAAGACAAAGAGTATAGCCCTGTAAATAAATCACTTCAATATGTTCCTGACAAGCTTAAGACATGTACAAGTGTATGGCTAAGAGAAGAAATAGTTCATAAGCCTCTGGAAGCCCCTTACACTGGTCAGTTCCATGTGTTACGTAGAACTGAGGAATATTTTGTAATTAAAATGAACAATGAGATACCGTCAACACTATCAATAGATAGATTAAAACCATGTGCTGAACCTAAAAGTGATAAGCAATTAATAACTAAAAAGTAACCTCATAGTGATGATATAATAATAGATACAGAAATAGTAAGCCCAGTCATATGAAAGCAGGTAGAAAGTTTTTTTGGAATAGAGGCAACCAATATTAGGTGGGAAGGTTTGTAGTGAGAGACAAAAAGTTATCTCCCCTTGGCCAAACAAAAATAACAATAAAAATTAATTATTAGGTTGGTGCAAAAATAATGTCGTTTTCTCCCATAGTAACATATGTGAGAAAACGACATTATTTTTGCACTAACCCAATATAAATATTCACAAGATTAGAAAACAGTCACGTGACCTGATGAGACCTGCATGAGACATTGTTAAGTGGGAAAGTCAATCTCTCTCTTTTGTTCCTGGAAGTTAAGGTATCAAGACACATACATTTCAGGCTCGTGACAAACCAAACAGATAAGTACAAAAATTCATATTGTTTTTGGTACATAGTCTTTTGAAAGTAAATACATGCTTTGTATTAAGAATTTTGAATATGAAATATATATATATATATATATATATATATATATATATATATATATATATATATATGCAAGTGGTTTTATACAAAGACTTTTGTGTTTTATTTGAACTTTTTATAGATTTATGTTGTCACATGTTTCATTCACTTTTTAAATGAGGTTGAAGTTTTATATCCATGCACAACACTATAATCCATATAATTATGAAGATATACTTTTGGAACAAGAAAAAACATTTGTTTATATATAAATTTATCATATCATATGGAGCAATTTATTTTACCTGAAACATTTTACTTGGAAAATATTAATTTGTGTCTTAATCAAGGACTCTAAACCATTTAACAAAATTGATAATTTTTTAAAATGGAAATCCCATGAAATTGTTTATAATTTTAAAATGATTTTCAGCAATTACATATAAATTATTCTGTTGTGGAGTAGCTGAACACCCTCACAAGATGGACTGGTCTAAGAATATTTACACAGCATTCGCTTACCAAGAGAGAGGCATTAACGATTAACTGTTTATTACATTAGTCTGTGTTCTCAATCATGTAACTTATTATTATCTGGAATAAACTACTTCTTATTTTCCATATGCCTTTCCTATTTACGGTATAACATCTGGCAATGAGAGATTTGAATGTTAAAATTTCCAGCAGGATACCAACTTTTGACAACAAAAATTTCCAGTGTAATACAAACACTGATCGAGGATTCAGGTTTAAAGAAATTTACAGTCATATACCAAGAAATTGTTGGTGATGACTCAACCTCTGATTAATTCCAAGTCTGCATAACAGATTAACATGTTAAAAAATTTTAAGAATTTTATTTGTTCAGTAAATTTTTATGGGGTGGAGGGAGGGTAGGAAATTGTTTGGTTGTTGTTTAAATGAATGTTTACTATTATAAATTCTCTGTGGTGAACTTGGAGCCTTAAACCTAACCTGATGGTGATTAGTGCAACTGCCTGGCATGCTTGACTACTGCTGAAGACTTATTGTCATTTGTCTTTCTTTCTTTATTATCAACTCCCATATTGTATTTATTTCTGTGCTAAGCCTACTAAGGAGATCCTCATAACCTTGGAAGAAATTTCTCTATAGAATGAAGCTGCTTCTGAATATTGTATGGACTGCAGATCTTTTGAATCTTTTCCAATAAGCCCTTGATGTAAGGTAGACTGCTCATGGAAATTTTCAGGTATTTCCCTTTGATCTTTCTGTTTCCACTTTCAGATGCTGATGTTATATTTGTAGGGTAGTTGTTACACTTGATACTACTCATTTCCTGTTGGTATATGTGTGGGTCACATAAAATATAGCAATTTTAAAATTATCACTTCAGATAGCAGCATTGCTCCCTGTTCAATGAATAAATACTGTTGAAGATTTGAATTTGTATAGGTGTATGTGTGTGTGGTGATGATCACATAATGTGACAAGTTGTATTAGATGGTTCCAGCAACAGGGAGAAATCCTACTGAGAATTGCAAGGTATTAGTGAAAAATGAATTACCACAGCTGAAATTTGAACCTGGTTTTTAGATATTATTTTCAATGTTGTTAACTGTTAAGCCAATTTTGCATGTCTAGAAAACCTTACATTTTTTTAAATATTAATACTTCACTCTCTCACTGACCTAAATTTACAAAGTCATTTCATACTGAATAGTGATCTCATGTCTCAATTTTCAAACCCAGCTGATATAAATTTAAATCTTACTGGACAAAATTTCAAATGATTTATAGAGTTAACTTTCTAACTTACTTTGAAGATAGACACTAATGGTAAGTGTAAATTGTTTTGTGTGCAATTGTACTTTTTAGAGATAAGCTGCATTGCAGAAACAATTTTTTAAATTAATAAAATGTTATTCACTATAAAATACACTCTGTATTAATATTGCATAGCATTTTTTAGTACATATAATTTATAATTTATTAATTATTAATTTAATATAATTTATATCACTTACTAGGTCTATAAAGAATAGTGTTACTTTTAAGAGGAAATGAAAGAATAAAAAAAATTAAACGTTACTGCTTTTAAAAATATTCTAGTCCATGTTTCTTATGTTAGTGACTTTTCTAATTTTCTTATTTAACAAAAATCTCTAAAACTATTATTTTATATCCCTAGAATTAAGCTCACAGAAATTATAAAATAAAAAATAAATACGAACAGTTTTTTAGAAAAAAAAACCCAGATCTATTTAATTGTAAAAATTTGTTTAACTTTTTTTAAAATTATTTTTACCACAAATTGTTATAAAATTTGCAATTCATCAGTTTTGAAATGAAATATTAAAAATTTACTTTTTGTAAAGGTGATCAATTTCGCCGAGATTTTGCTTTAACCATCTATAGTTAGGATTGCTTCAATTTAAAATATCGAATTCGATCCGATCTTACTCTTTCCTATTACGGTTTTTTCATTTTTTTAAAATAAAATCTTTAAGAAATTTAAGCCTATTCAAGTAGAAATTTAAAGGGAGATAAGTTATACAAACTTGTTACTATAAAAAGTGAAAACTGCACAATTATCTCCCTTGTAATGTTTTATTTGAATTTGGCGTATTTACTTAAGTTTAACTTAATTTTGGCACAAAGTCATAATTATAAAGCTCCTAGTGAGGATAGAACTCACTACTAATAATCTACGAGATTAGTTTACTAACAACTATTTCACAATAGGGTTCTTTTAATTTCAATATACAATGAAGTAAAATCAATCACTTGCCTGTGTAAGTGTTTGTCTTGTTAAGCAAAAAAAATTTTTTTAGGGCAATAATAAATGTTAATTTGATTGCTCCGTTGAATATATTATGAAAACAATTTCAAAGAAGAAATGTTTACTTGTGAGTGAGAGAAAGAAGACTAAGAGATACTTTCTTTGCAGTAATAAATATTTTTCAAATTATATTCAAATTCAATTAATTCAGCAAAGAAAATATTAATAAAGTGAAAATATAAAAGCAAAAAAGAAAAAATGTCCTCCTTCACCACGAAACGATATACAAAAATAAAATACTAAAATAAAGGTGATTCATTCACTGAATCAAAATATTTTTAGAATGAAATTCTACGTCAAAGCGAAGATCACCGACTTAGCCTATGAATTAAAAAAAAAAGGAAAGAAATATTGAAATTATATAATTTTTTTTAACCAATGAAAAGTAACGAAACAGAAATCCAGTAAACAATAATAAACTTAAACTCGAATTTTTGTTAATAGAAATAAAGTTTATTATCATCTCGCGTCCAAAAGTGACACGGTTTTCATTTGTATCTTTCGTAAAAGTGTAGAGAGATGGAATGAAATACACCAAAAAGGCATTTCCGTCAAAGAGAGATAACATTTATTTTTGGTTGAGAGTTACTTCCCTTAGAATTGTTAATTTCTTTTTTTTTGCTTCAAATGGATTTTAATTCTCATTTTTTGAGACTGAAATTGAATATTTTCCTATTGGTTATTCTATTTATATTTATTGATTTATAGATTTTTTCAGCTTATCAACCAAGGGTCGGTAAGCTGAAAAATATATTTTGAATTTTAAGAATAATTATTTTTTTGCAAGTAAACTTTTTTTTAGAATAACAACAATTTTTTCACACACGTCCTAATATTTAACCTATAGGTGTGAGGTAGAGAAGATGGGTTCATAATTTTCCAAAGGGTATTTGTACATAAGTGAATGTAACAAACCTGACTTAAATTCAAACTTATCCCTGATTTCTCAATCTGAGCCACTATCCATTACACAAACCACACATTCACATATTTATGAAAGGTCTTTGTTATAAACTTCCCCCTTTCTTTGCAATCTACCAGATAATAAAGAACATAACAGCTATAGTTTTAATGCAAATATTCTCACTTATTTCATTTAATTGGGTTGGACAAAAGTTCATAGTGTTTTTAAGTGAATTTCAAAGACCATATATAAATACTTTAAGATATATTCATTCAACCAAATATGTGCTATTTTATTTCATTACATTTTGACATCTTCTAGTTAGCATCATGATTTCATCCTCCCATGTTTGTAGGTGATGAACTAAGTGGATTTTACAAGTTTCCAAAGAATTGAAATTTTTCCTATTAAAAGAATTTGTAGGGATTGAAATAAGTGTTAATCTGAAGGTGCAAGGTCAGGTGTGTATGATAAATGTAGCAGGACATCCCAACCAAGTTGTACCAATTTCTGTCAGATTTGCAAAGAGACGTTTTATCTGACATTTTTCTGGTGGAAAACAAACCTCTTCTGATTGGTCAATTCCAGGGGCTTTTCATCAATTGCTTCCTTTAATCAGTCCAATTTAGGAGTAATAATTGTCTGAATTCAATATCTAATTTTGTGGAAGGAGCTCTTCTAATCCCACCAGATACACAGAATCACTTTTTTTTTAATGCAGCATGGTCTTTGGAGTGGCTCCTTTTCTTTTCCCTTACAAAATTTTCCACTCCATATTGTTGTAAACAATCCATTTTTCATTTCCTATGAGCAACGCATCATAGATGGAAATCTGGTTTATTAACTATTTTTCCATTAAATCATGAGACACCCCAAACATCATAGCAATTCACATATCCCAGTGTTTTCAAATGCCTTACAATGCTCATTACAATATGATGGTGCATTTTTTCAAAGATCCAAGAAACAAATTGATTTTAAGTGTAACTGAAAAAATATAAATATTGCTTAAAAGTAATATAATAATTTAATATAATTTACAATTATTATTTCTTTTATTTCATTTATTATATATATATATTATGATTATTATATTTATTTGAAGTTAAATATGCATTGGTCATTATTATTTGTTTCAACTTTTTCCATGGTTACCAGGGTTTTTTGTATTAGTATTTGTTTTTGTACAACTATCCTGAAGATTGTTTTATTTTTAGTTTGTTTTGACTTACTTAAAAGTTATATCAATCAACTTTGTATTTTCTACTTATGTTCATTTTTTTTATCAATTAATTTTTTATAGGTGCTAGTACTGTCAAAAAGGTAGTATAAACTATTTTGATTAATCTCTGAATATTTTAGGTTTAAATCCCAATTTATATTTTCATTTTTTCTTTCTAATATCTTTTTCTGAAATTAATAAATTTTTTGATATTTGTATTTAATTATGTACATCAGTTTCATAATTTGTCTTGCCTTACAGGGCTTTTGTTTACCTAACATTATTTATTTTTAAAAAAAACACTAAATTTTGGAGATCTTTTAAAACATAATGTATATAATGTTTATTTATACATTTTTACATATGTTCCAAATGTTGTGATAGTGGGGAGTGCTTGTGGGTAGATGGAACTCAACAGGAGGTAATCCAAATCAAATCCTGATTTTAAACCTCTGCTGCCTTGCAACCATATCCAAACACAGTAAAGGCTGTGGAAATAAATCCAGGCAGAAAACCTAGAGTGGAGACCTGAAGGTGGTTGCCTGTCAACACTGACAACTTTTTGGCAACTCCTGCAGCCAAGCCAAGCCAAGCCAAGCCAAGCCAAGCCAGCCTCAAATGTAATGCCCTGTATTTGGATCTTGGCAACATGGCTGAGTGTAGGGATCTATGTAGTTTGGGCAGTGCACTGTCTCCATATACCATCACCCAGGCCCACACCCTGGAGAGATCAGTCACTCAAGTCTTACCACCAAAGGACTGAATTTTGACCAAACAGGGTGCTACTTTTATCATGCAAGATAATCAGATACCTACAATGCTCTCAACTGATGTTTGTAGCATCTCTGCATTATCCTGTGTCAAGTTACTATGATTATTTTTAATCAGCATTTTGATTTGGTCATCATTGACTCTCATCTATAGCACCATCTCTGTAAATGGCACAGATTGTTTTTGCTGTTTGCACAACATTTTTTCCAAATTATGAAAATGTATATTATTTTTCTCTATTTGCACTATTAGCATAACATTTCAAACTCATCACACACAAATCATATATGTGATGAAATGGCACAAATTTCAATCATGTGTGAAATAAAATTGAGTTTTCAAACACCACTTATTGAAAAACACTATGGACTTTTGTTCCATTTCTATAGTTTATTCTAGAAGCAGTTTATATATAAATATATATATTATTTCTATAGTTTATATAGAAGCAGTTTATATATAAAAGTATATGGCATAATATGACATGAGAATTTATATGAAAAAGCATAGTTAGTGTCCTAAACATTTTAAATTGTTTTTAAAATATATACTAGATTATGTTATTTCAGATATATTTTCTTGTTTCAGATTAAATGATATTTTCTCTATACATTTTAATAATTAATATTTTTGTTTATAAGTTATAATACCAAATAACAATTCAAATATGAACTACTTTTTATGGTTAAAGGAAAAAACGTTTACCTTTTTTATGATAATTTCCTATAATTTATTTATATTTATTTCTTTTATTAAATTTGTTAAAGAAACTGAAATAAAAACTTCCAATGTAGAACAAAATTTAATGCAGCTTCATTTTTATTAGGTTTTATAAAGAATGTGAAACTTTGTTCAATCTGAATTCTTCTTTGCACTTTCTATTTGTTTTGTTTGACAGTTGTGAAATTGTCAAATGTTAAAAGAAATTGTTTTGTTTTTGTAGCATCATTTTTATCTAATTTCATTTTCCTTCACTCAGGTTTACTAATGAAAATATTGATTCTTAAATATACTAAAAAAATATTTCTTCTATTATGTTGCATTTAAATAAAGAACAAAATTTGACTAAAGTCAATGAAATAAAATGAGTAGATTAATGTGAAAAATGTTTCTTATATTTTGCTTATTACTATTTATTCATTTTGAAATGAAAGCACAGGCAGTCATGTGAACAGATAAAACATTAATGAGTATCATTTTGATTTGATTTTTAGTATTTTTCCAATATAGTTTGGTTTGAAACAATACTAAATTGAGTCTTCCTTTGACAAAAAAAAGGTCACTTCTGAAGAAAACAAAAAATGACTTTTCAAATTAAACCTTTGCCTTTTTGTATTTTACAAACTATTAAAATATCTTACAAATTTAATTTTTGCTTTTTTTCTGATTATTTTTTAAAAGTCCTTACAAAAATGTTTTTTAGGACAAATAAAGATCTAATATTTATTACATGGTTAAAATAGAAAATAAATTAGATAAATTCAACTTTTAAATTGATCAGAATGGAAAAATTTAGAAACTAAGACTGTAATATTTTTATTTTAACAAATAAAATTTCATAAGTTGAACATGTTCTGAATTCATTTTATAAATAACCTTTGATCAGAACCAATCACAAATTGTTTGTATCTTAACTCTGGGTTAATTAGTTTATCCAAAAAATAAGTTTATCTCTTTGAAAACAGTAATAAAATGATGTAAATATATTTTGTGTGTGTGTGAGAGAGAGAGAATGTATGTGTAAAAATACAGATATAAATTAAATAAAATATATCTGCAAAGAGAATAATAATGAAAGAAATAAGAGGGAAACCTTTTATATTTCATAAATTGTTTTCCTCTTGTTATTTATTTCTTTGATTAATATTAGGTTGGTGCAAAAATAATGACGTAGTAATGTCGTTTTTTGACGTATTTTTTAACATCAAAAACGACATTATTACGTCATTATTTTTGCACCAACCTAATATATATATATATATATATATATATATATACACAGTCAATGACAAAATTATTTGTACACCCATCAATTTTGAATATTTTCATCCATTTCTCAGAACCTAATGCCAGTATGATGCCAGGCTTGTTATATGTTAATAAGTATAAAAAAAGGAAAATAAAACTTAATTTTCAGAACAATAGGTTAAATACAACAAATATGACAGGTGAATTATGCAAAATAGGAAAAGACAAAATTATTCATACAGTATAAAATATTTTAAATTGATTGATTTGTATAAATAATAGTAATTTACATAATTATTTTATTGGTGAAGCCTTCTAGACTATTTATTCTGTAGAATATTTGTGATAATTCCAGCAAAGAACATCATGTGGTGCATAGAATCTTACCATTGTTCTTCTTAAACTAACAACATGATAGGGAAGACAAAGGAGCTTATTAACTTCCACAAGTCAGGAAATAGTTACAGCACTATTTCAAACAGGTTAGTGATCCCTAGATATACGGTGCAGTCCATTAAGAGTTTAAACAGTTTGGCACGACAAAGAATTTGCCTGGGCATGGAAGAAAACCTAAATTGTCACCAAGAACTGCACGAAAACTGTGTCGCAAGGTTAATAGAAATAGAGTTGTTTTGAAAGACATCGCCAAAAGTTTGGATATGATGGGTATCAGTGTAAGTACTCACACAATACAACGTTGTTTAAATAGAAATGGGTTGTATGGAAACTTACCATGACGGACCACTCTTCACAAACCATGTCACATTGTTGCTTGGTTTAATTTTGCCAAAATCTTTCTTGAACAAAGAAAATTACTTTTGGGAACAAGTACTATGGAGCAATGAAACAAAAATTGAGTTTTTTTGGACATAATGATGTACAGAAGATTTGGCATCCCAAAGAACATGGTGGCAACATTAAAACATGGAGGTGGCTCAATGATGCTTTAGAATTGTTTTAGTTCAAGGGGGACTGGACAATTAATTGCAATAAGAGGAATAATGAAAGCTGCAGACTATATCAAAATTCTGGATGAAAATCTACAACTCTCAGTGCAAAATCTTCATTTAGGTTTAGATTTACTTTCCAACAAGATAATGATCCCAAACATATGTCTAAATCAGTGACTGCATGGCTTCAGAAAAAGAGGACTACAGTTCTGCCATGGCCTTCAATGAGTCCTGACTTGAATCCTATTGAAAATCCATGGCAAGAATTGAAAGTTTGAATAAATCGTCAGTCACCAAAAAACCTTCAGGAATTAGAATGTGTAACCATTGAATAATAGAAGAAAATCCTAGAAAAGACTTGTTCAAATCTCATCAAAAACTTTAGAAAACAATTGCAGCAAGTTATAAAGATGAGAAGCCATGCTACTGACTATTAATATTGTGAAAATTGTTTAATTTTTTCTATTTTTCATACATTACAAATAATTTTCTCTCTTTCTATTTTGTATAATTTGCCTGTCAAATTTGTTGTATTTAATTCTATTATTCTGAAAATTGAGTTTTATATTTTTTTTTTTTTTTTTTTGTGCTTATTAACCTATAAAAAGCCTGGCATTAGATTCTGAGAAATGGATAAAAATGTTCAAAATTAATGGTTATACAAATAATTTTGTCATTGACTAAATATATATATATATATATACTTATATATATATATATATATATATATATATATATACACACACACGCACACACAAATTTAGGCAGATTTCTATCTGAGATAAAGATTCTCAAAAATGACTAGAATGACTAGAATTGTGTTGAGGGTTGACTATTACCCCTACACGCAAGCCACCACTCTGCCACTGGGTGGCATTCCACTAGCATTTACTGCTGGTGGTCTGCTGCCTGACAGCTTGTGTGTTTGTCGCATTACTGTTACCACTGGAGGACTGCTAGAGGCCCACCACTTCCACCAGAGTACCACTGACGTTGTGGTCTGCCAGTAGGCCACTAGCAGTTTGGTGTAGGGACCTTAAAGACAATAAAACCAGTGGTTACAAACTGGTAAAACTTTATGGTTAGGTAAATGAAATACAAAGTGGATTTCATCAGCCTAAAGTAATGTTTCTGTTGATAGAATTATATATGTGTAGGTAGGTGGGAAGATATAAAAATGTAAATGTTGGTTATAATTATGTTCCAATAGGAAATGCAGAAGATGTTAGAATGCTGAATTCATTTGTTTAGATGTATTTAGACATATAGTCCAGCTGATTTCATTTAGTTTCCTTATGTTTTTGTTTTTAGCACTTTTATTATTAAGTATCTCACAAAATACAAAATTAAATACAGAGGTTTATATTCAAGCAGTCTTAGCATACTGACTGCCAACCATGATTGGCAATTTTTATTATGGCGCCAACTGTGAGTTATCTTGCTTGGCATTTTCTGATACATTTTCATCTGTAGGCTCAATAATGAGTTTATTTGCAGTGTTACTTTTACTTTGAAACCAATGTTAAGACTTCAATTGAAGGTAAAAATCAACTCATAAATATGTTTTATTGCCTAAGTTGGTTATTATAGAGTTGGCATTTGAAATCAGATTTTGTAATTGGCTTCTAGGAGTCAATGTGTTAAAAATACTAAAAGCTCTTTTTTACATAGATAAGTATGAAATAATCATTAGAAAAGTAGAACTTTTATATTTCTGACTGTTTGGTAAAATGAGACTTGAACTGATAAACAATCAATAACTGAAGCACCAAACATATTAACCACTAAAAAATAAGCATACATAATAAAAAAAAATGGTCCAAACTTAATAAAAACGAAGTTTTATTGTCAAAATCTTTGTTATTATTAAGAGGAAAAAAACCAATGGATTTTTTCATTATTAAATTATATTTTTTAATCTTTTTTAGAACCTTGAAAATTTTGGTTAAAATTTTTTTCTTGCGTCAGAGGGTGACCATAAATTAGTATGGGAAAAATAAGCATCTTTTTGCAGTGAAAAACACATTCATTTGGAAATTCTTGCAAAAATCAAATACTTGTGAGATTTCAATGAAACTTTCATAATTTATTCATAAAGTAATTATTTTTTTAGAAAATCTTTTTACATCTGTTACACTGCACTTATTTAAATTTATTTTATGAAACTTTGAGAAATTCATTTTTTGTAGGGATTAATGTTTATATTAGTTGTAAGAAAAAGTCCTTGGAGAATTTAAATCATCTATATATTTTTTTATAACAGTGATGTGATATTGTTACTAAGTAAAAACCATATTTACTAATCATGAATGAAAAAGTTTACTACAATTCAGCAACTCCAGTATTTTAAAAAGAATTTTTAATTTTTTTTGTGTATATAAATATGCAGATTTTTGTAAATATGGATATCCATACATTATCATTATATTTTTATCAGAAAATAAGTTTTTCTTTTGTCTTTATTCATTATATAGATGTAATACTCCACACTAACAATACAACTTGGATTTTAATGCACTATATATATATATATATATATATATATATATATATATATATGTATGTGTGTGTGTGTGTATATATATTAAAATTATATTTTAAAATATGTATTCATTGTGACACAGAAATTACCATGTTTCAAAACCAAAACCTAAATCATAAATTAAACTTAAAATTTGAAATTCAGTTCCAATTTCAAGTGATTCAGAATAAAGTGGGTGTTGGCTATTTTTTGATGAATTAAGATACAAGTATATTTTTATGTGGCAAAGTCAAAATCGGTTAAAGTCAGGTGGGGGTCTGAAATTTCTGTCTGTTGATACTGACTCCCTTTTATGCGAATGTGTAGAAGGAGCAAAGAAGTCCCTCAAACAAATAATAAAAAGAAAATACACTACAAATAAAGTAAAATAAACTTTTGTTTATTTTCGTAAAAAAAATATATAAGAATTATTTTTTTTGTACACAATGGAATTGTCCGTAAAGCCGTGATGTCAGCTTGCTGCTGTACTCCCTCTGGTCTGATGAGAGTTTCTATCTTCCTTATATCTGAATGATGAGTCTCCGGGGAGATTAAGAAATGGGTTTCTTATGTCGAGCCCTGATTGGTCAATAAATCATATTTTGATCACGTGGTATGCTTTCCACTACGTCCGCACTTTTGGGTGCGCCGTCCTTGTTTTTGACCCCACAGGGTATGGTAAGGAGAGAGTTCCCGCGCAATTGTATTTTTTTGGATACACGTGGTGTGAATTAATTTTTATTGTGTGTATGTGTGTGTGGAAAGTAAAATAAGAAACAGCACAATACTCCCCACCCAGATTGGAAAATATATGAAAGATACATGTTTTTCAATATGTGTTATATTCTTTAAAATGTTTCGGCCAGTGGACTTTTCTGCCGGTTTTCGTTGTAGGTGTGATGTCAGTATTTTGTTTTCCAGCTTCCTCATTTTCTGTGTGAATATGTGTTTGTGGAGGTATTGTATGAGGTTGTTCCTCGATGTACGCTGGTTTAATGCGATCAATAGCGATATTATCTTTCTTTTCTTTTCTCATAATAGTAAAATATTTTTCATGCCTGTCCAGAACTTGATATGGTCCTGAATAATTTGGACAGAGTGGTTTTTTAACCGCGTCATTTCTGATAAATATATATTTGCAGGTGTGAAGATCGTTTGGGATGTAAGTTTGTTTCTCTGTTTTCCTGGTTGGTGCAAAGTTGAGAAGAGACATTTTATGTTTTAATTCTGTTACAAACGTTGTTGTAGGTGAAATGTCTGTCTTGTGATTAAAATACTGTCCAGGTAGGGTTAATGCTGATCCGAAAACTACCTCTGCAGGTGTGCTTTGCAAATCTTCTTTCACCGTGTTTCTTATCGCTAAAAGAATTAGTGGTAAATTGTCTGTCCAGTCCGCATTATTTAAATTCATAGCTAGAGAAGCTTTTAACTGTCTGTGGAATCTTTCAACCATCCCATTTGCACAAGGGTGATAGGCGGTTGTTTTGATGTGATTCGTTCCTAACAATTGGGTAAATTCAGTAAAAAGTGTTGATTGGAATTGTGAACCTCTATCTGTTGTTATTACTGAAGGTACTCCGAAAATTGCTATCCAGTCCTGCAGTATAACTCTGGCTATTGTTGCAGCTGAAGTGTCTTTGACTGCTATGGCTGTAGGCCATCTGCTAAATCTGTCAACTATAGTAAGAATATGTGCATGTCCTTTTGAGGTGGGTAAAGGTCCTACTAAGTCGATATGAATGTTGGTGAATCTAGCATCAGGTGTGCTAAAAGTGCCAAGTGGTGATTTCGTGTGTCTGTGGATTTTGTTCTTTTGGCAAGGTATACAAGTTTTAGTCCAATTGCGAATGTCCGTATTCATATTGGGCCAAACAAAACGTTCTGCTATTAATTTTACAGTGGCTCTTTTTCCTGGATGAGATAAATTGTGAAAATATTGAAAAACTAGTCGTCTGATGTTCGGTGGTATATGTGGACGCGGATGTGTTTGTGATACATCACAATAAAATTTTGTTGTACCAAATGGTATGGGCATTTCTTTCAGTTGTAAGGATGTTTTTTGTTGTACAACTGGAAGTGTTTCATCTCTTTTCTGCTCTTGTGTGATTAATTCCATACTTAAAGAACTGGAATTTAAAGAGGCTATTGTAGATCGAGATAATGCGTCTGCTATAATGTTCTCTTGTCCCTTAATATATCGGATGTCTGTGGAGAACTGGGCGACATAATCGAGATGTCTGATTTCTCGTGGACCATATTTATCTACATGTGTATGTAGTGCATATGTTAATGGTTTGTGATCTGTATAAATGCAAAAATTTCTTCCTTCCAGCAAATGTTTAAAATGTTTAATTGCAAGGTAAATTGCTAGAAGCTCCCTTGAAAAGGTGCTGTATTTCGTCTGTGTCTAGCTTAGCTTAACAGAAAAAAATGATATAGGAGTCATTGTGTTGTTAGCAAGTTGGTGTATGACTGCTCCTACAGCTATTTCAGATGCATCTGTTGTAAGCGTGAGTTTTGTGTCCTCGCTGTCCATTACGTAGTTTAGTTTTGTAAAGTTGGCCAAAGCAGTTTTAGCTTGTTTGAAGGCTTCTAAGCTAGGCCCTTCTAACTTTAACTGTTGGTTCTTTGTTTTGTTTTGTAACAAATCTGTTAACGGTGCAAGTAATGTAGAGCAGTTAGGTAAAAATCGTCTGTAATAGTTAATTACGCCTATGAATCTGTGTACTTGTCTGACTGATGTTGGTTGCGGGAAATTTGAAATTGCACTTACTTTCTCGGGTAGTGGAGATATTCCGTCCTTATCAATTAAGTGTCCGAGGAAATTAACCTTTGGTTGGCTGAAAATGCATTTCTCTGTATTTATTTTCAGACCGTAATGTGATATTCTTTCAAATGTTTGCTCTAAGTGCTGTCTGTGCTCGTCGAGGTTTCTGCTGGCGATTAAAACGTCATCCACATATGCAAATATAAATGGCAGACCTCTAAAAACTTTGTCTATTAACGTTTGGAAGGTTTGACAGGCGTTCCTAAGCCCAAAAGGCATCCTTACGAACTCGTAAAGGCCAAATGGTGTGGTCAGTGCAGTTTTATGAATGTCTTCTTCTGCCACTGGAACTTGGTAGTACGCCTTTACGAGATCCAATTTGGAAAATATGGTTACGCCTTGCAGAGTGATGGCGAAATCATGGATATGTGGAATAGAGTATCTATCCTGGACCATTTTAGCATTTAATCTTCTAAAATCGCCACAAGGACGCCATGTTGTAGCGTCAGACTTTTGCACCATGTGTAGCGGTGAAGACCAAGCACTTTTCGAGGGTCGGATGATCCGTTGCTGTAATAAATGTTGAAACTCGTTTTTCGCAATCTTATATTTGTCCGGTTTCAATTGTCTGGGGGTGGCATAGACAGGTTGTCCAGTTGTCTTGATGTGGTGCTTGGCACTATGTTTTATGTTGTCTGTGTTTTTAAATGGCTGGGAGAGTTGTGGATATTTTTTTAGTAGCTGGTGGATGTACTGGTCCTCGGGTAAGGCAGAACTGATTCCAGTAGACTGGTATTTCGAGGTGATTCCTCTTACTGAAATCTTGGTTTGATTATCCACTAGTGTGTGATTAGTCATGTCGACAGACAGGTTGAATCTGGCTAAAAAATCTGCCCCCAATATAGGCGTTGTTACACTGGCTATGGTAAAATTCCAGAAAAACTTCCGTCGCATGCCGAGATTGATATTGAGCGATTTCTCTCCGTAAGTTGGTATTTTGGTACCGTTAGCTGCTTGAAGATGATAAGACTGTGGCATAGTCTCCTGATTTTGTGTTGGTGGTATCACGCTTATTTCAGCTCCGGTGTCTATTAAAAAGTTATATCCATTAATTTTGTCACGGATATAAAACAGACGACCTTTTGTTAAAAATCCAGCAACAGCCGTCGTCTCTACTGGCTGGAATTTTCGTTTCCTGCATTTGCGTTGTTGAAAGAACAAGGACGTATACAGCGTCTCGCCTCAGGACCAAACCTTTTGTGGTAGTAACAAATTTCATCTTTTCTATTGCGGTTGTCAGTCCGGCCTCTGCTGAAACTTCGCTTTCTGTAGTCTGGACATTTATCGCGGCGGTACTGTCTGTCTTTTTGGAGTAAGCCTTGTAATTGTATAGACAACCTTTCTACAGTAGACTTGAGGTCGTTAAATTCCCTGTCTCTTTGTTGGGCTGGTTGTGGTTGGATAGAGTTTACCCTGCGGCTTCGAAAACTTTCATGGATCCGACCTGCAATGTCTGCGAGTCATGGGTGCGAGGATTTGTGTTGTTGTAGTGGGTAACTTGTCCAGCCATAAGCTCTGTATAATGTTCTTGGACATTTTGTTGTCACCCAGTAAGGGTCGCATGTGCCTCAATAACTGCAATGGGGTGCGGTCTCCTAATTCAACCTGAGTGAAAAGGTTGCGTAGCATGGCTTCGTTCGAGACACCGGTCTGTTTTAAAATTGCTTCCTTGAGCCTGTCATACGGGTTGTCATCCGGGACATTTTCCAGTAAATCCATTACTTCCTTGACGATGTCCGCTGGCAGTTTTTCCACTAAGTAACAATACCGGGTTCTCTGGGAGGTGATTCGCTTCGCATCAAATAATGCCTGGATTTGAACGAACCAGGACTTAGTGTTAGTCGTGTTGAAAGCCGGGATATTCAACGATAGTGTGGCCAGAGGGGTTTTTGAAGATTGTGATTCCATTGTGTCCCTCTTCGTTTTGTTTGTTTTTTTAAATGTAGTGTCTCACGTCGGTCACCAATTTGTAGAGGGAGCAAAGAAGTCCCTCAAACAAATAATAAAAAGAAAATACACTACAAATAAAGTAAAATAATATTTTGTTTATTTTCGTAAAAAAAATATATAAGAATTATTTTTTTGTACACAATGGAATTGTCCGTAAAGCCGTGATGTCAGCTTGCTGCTGTACTCCCTCTGGTCTGATGAGAGTTTCTATCTTCCTTATATTTGAATGATGAGGCTCCGGGGAGATTAAGAAATGGGTTTCTTATGTCGAGCCCTGATTGGTCAATAAATCATATTTTTGATCACGTGGTGTGCTTTCCACTACGTCCGCACTTTTGGGTGCGCCGTCCTTGTTTTTGACCCCACAGGGTATGGTAAAGAGAGAGTTCCCACGCAATTGTATTTTTTTGGATACTCGTGGTGTGAATTAATTTTTATTGTGTGTATGTGTGTGTGGAAAGTAAAATAAGAAACAGCACAAATGTATCATCACAGTCTGTTTCTTTTTAATTTTATTTTGGTTTATACTACAATACATTAGCATTTTTATTTATTCTTTTTATTTATTTTCTTATTTTTTAAACTACATCAAGATTTTCTTAAAGAGGTTTTCAAATATGATTAAGTCATATTATTTATATTTATGTTTTTATTTATAAAGATCTAAAATAATATATTTATTATATTTACTAATAAACTATATATGGTATTATTGTAAGATTAAAATATTAGAATTTAATTATGCATTTGTAAACTATTTTATTTATGATCAAATAATATTTATATATATAATAGATATATAATTATGCAAATAATTAGTAAATATAATAAATATATTATTACATTTCATAATAGATCATTACATTTGAAATAAATCAATGTTTTGTGGCAATTTTTAACATTAATTTGAGATTTCTCTTGTTGAAAATTATTCAAATTTTCAACATTATGGATAAAATATAGTGAATTTTATATAATGCTTTTTCACATTTAGCACGAGCAAAAACATATCTCCATGTATTTGGAGCAAAAAATAACATGAGAATTTATGTCAAAATCTATCAAAATCTTTCATCTTTTAATAGTTGTACTTACTTTAATTTCTAACATTTTACAAATGTATTTAGAAAATATCAAATGATAATAAGATCTGAGTGTCATAAAACAATGCTTGTGACCTCCAATCAGGCTTGGGCTGTGGTCAGGGGGCAGTATGCTGGCCTTGTATGTATATATATATATATGTATATAAGTATACATGATATAAAAAGGTTCTAAGATGTGCATATGCATCTACGTTTCTTCTCTTACACTTCTCACCTACGAAACTCTCTTACAGCTTCTTGCTTCCCTATCAACTTTGATTTTCAAAAATTTAAATGCAATGTCAATCATTATCTTCTGTCTTTGTAATTGTTGTTTTTTTATTGTCTCTCTCTTTTATAATATATTTTTCACAAATTCTCTTACACTCATTAACCCTCACACCTTACTTGGAGTGAAATGATTATAGTGTGTGTGTGTGTGTGCATGTGTATGCACAGATATATATGAAGGCATGAGCATTTCGACATGGTGTAATGGCTAGAAAGCTTGTCTTGCAAGAACAATTACAACTGAGTAACTGGGTGTTCCATACTTTCAGCTTTGTGCTGCATTTAAGCTATGCTTAGAAAATCACCATATATGAGTAGGCATGTATATATGTATATTATGGCAGGTTGATCCTACATTTCTTTAGAAAGTTAACATTGTATTTAATGCAAAAGCTGCAGTTCGATGTGATAAGTACTGACACCAAAAATTAGATTCATAGCTCTTATCAATTTTTGAGCATTTAGTTTTAAAGATCATCTGAAAAATGTAAAGAAATAACTTCCACAAGATTTTGCTTACAAACCGACTTCAAAATTTTACTATTTCATGAATAAATCCAAATAAAGCTAATATTTTTTTTATTAGATTCATTGAATGGAAAATATATTCTAATAGAATTCAAATTATGAATCACCATCAGCAAAATATGCAATTTCATACTGAATATGATAAGTAAAAACTGTGTAAAAATTGTAAAATATTACAAAAAAGGCTAATCAATGAATAAGATATAACACCATTTGTTAGGTAATAATTAATAAAAACAAAAGATAGATAAATGAAAATGTATATAATACCATAATACTGCTGGTTGCAAATTATAAGACAAAATGTTTTAAATTTGCATTGTTTATTGAAAATCACACTATAACTACTTCACTGTATAACATATTACATCATAATATAGATAAATTGTTCAGAATAATTTCCCTTTGACTTGATGACAGCAGAATATCCAAACAAATGCTGCATCAAGTTGGTCTGTGGCATTTAACCCCAGTATAAACCAAAGAAGTGCTTCAAGGGCTGTTTAAAAGTATCTTTTGCAGCTTCCATATAGATGATCTTGAGTGGGAAACTGCTACTTGTGATTGATGTAAATAGAGGCATGCAATTCATGAAGGCAATACAACCTTCCAAGAACATGCAATTCAAACTAGCTTTGATTTGTGCTTCCTCGTAATTTTGGCTAGCTTCATTTTTAGCAAATATTATGTGTAATATTTGTTTTACAGTAATAGATTTTTTATCCTGAACTCAGAAAACTTAAAGCTATGTGGAAAAAGCATCAACCAGTATTAGAGAGAAACCTACCCTGTTAACTTGTGTGTGGCCCATATGAACTCTAGACCATCGTTCTGTTTCCTTAGGCCAAGAGTGTAACTTATTGTGGTGAAAATTCTTTATTTTGACACATTTATGACATTTGTGTACATAATTCACCACATCTCAGGTCTATCCCAGCCACCATGCTTCCAGTTTTTGTGTAGTGGTTATCCCACAATGCACATCATCTTGTACACTTTTAATTACTTCTTTTCTAAATTTTTCTGGTAGTATGACTAAATCCCCACTAGATATTAGACAATTTTCTATTGATAGTTTGTCTCTGGTTTCTTTGTATGGTCTTTCTGCTTTTGAACAATTCCTTCATTTATTGTTCCTTATTCTAGATAAAATTCAACTTGATTGGATCTTGTAACGTCTCCATAACTAGTCTGTTTATGGGCAACACATCCATTTCCACTCAATCCAAAAACTCATCCTGAACTTTTTGCATGTTTATTTTCGTTTTGTTCCTTTTCAAATTGTAGTTGGGACAATGCGTCTACATGTGGTATCATATTTCCCTTCATGTATTCTAAATCACAATCAAAAGCCATTAACTTCATAGCCCATCTTAGTATTCTGGATGATATAACTTTTGGCAATTTCTTACTAGAATGGAATATAAATTCTAAGGGTTTACAACCGGATCTCAACAAAAATGTTTTCCTAATAAAAATTGTTTTACTTTGGTCATACCCCATACAATAACAAGTACTTCCTTTTCAATATTAGACTAGTTCAATTCAGCTGGTGTCAATGTCCTGGCAAGATACATCACCGGGTGTCATTCCTGCGACAAAACTGCTTATACAGACTGGCCACTCACGTCTGTGTTAATCTTGACCATGGTTTTTTTTAGACAGACTTTCTTTTAATTTAATCAAGGCTGTTTGGTGTGTTCTAGTCCATTCAAATTCCTTATTCATTCTTTGCAACTCAGAAAATACTTCAATTCTTTCAGAATATTTTGACAAGAATTTGCTATAAAAATTGGCTAATCCCAGAAATGATTCCAATTATTTTTTATTAGTTGGAAAAGATACATTTAATATTTTTTGTATTAATGTCAGGTCCAGCAAATTGGGTTACCAAATTTCAGAAAATGTTAATTCTTTGCAATTAAATATACACTTATCTTTGTTTATTGTCATTCCTGCCTTCCTCAACTTATCTATTACAAATTTAGTTTTTTGTTTCAGTTCTCCTTTTGTGGCCAAACCTAAATATATATCATCCTGGTAAATTATCATATTTTCTACTCTCTCTGCTAACAAATTTTCCATAGCTTTTTGAAAAATCGAGCTGGCTGTCTTAATCCCAAATGGTAAGCAGGACTGTCTAAGTAAGCCTAAGGGGGAGTTTATTTTTGTAATTTCCTTAAATTCATCATCTATTTGAATTTGGTGGTACACATTTTTTAAATCAATTTTCATAAAATATTTCATTCCTGCCAGAGAATGTAGTATGTTTTCTATGTTTGGAATAGGGTAGGAATCCAAACAAATCTAATGATTTACACCTATTTTGTAATCTCTACAAATTCTAAAATTACCATCAGGTTTTCTTAAAACCTCCAGGTTCTACATATTGAAGAATGCCTTCTTCCACCATTTTTCGCAGCTTATCAACTACCATTGGCTTTATATGAATGGGAAGCCTATGGCTTTCAAAATATGATGGATTGATATTTCTTTTTAACTTAAGGCTTGCTTTTTAATATCCCAGTTTCTGGACTTCCTATATTCATAGCATTAAGTAAACATGTGCTATTAATATTTATCATATCAGTTCCTACTAAACCATGATTTTTATACAGTCTATAACCATAATAATAACAGTTTCAAATGTATTTTTTTGCTTTAAAAGTGCCCAATCTAGAATTTTTACTCTATGAGGGGTGTTTTGTACAGTCCTTCTACCAATCATAGTTGAATTAATTTTTCCTCTGTAGTTATTCCTTGTTGTCCAAGTTCATGAAATTTACAATATCTGCTGGTATCTCTTAACTTTCTTAGATATTTCTTTATAGGCTCTCAAAATTCTTGTATCAATGATAAGAATTTGGATCATTTGGCTATGACCAATCTTTTGTTTGGTTGAATATTTTTCTATATTACTTCGTTGACTTCCTTAAATGTCAAGTTTTCAATTTCAACCGGGTAAGTTATTAATGAAATCTGCCTAATGGCTTTGCATCCCACAGTGGCCAAAAATAGATCCATGGTTTCTTTCTGTTTTTCAGGTGTTTGGACATCTCATAACTTCTTTATTCTGGCACATTCCTCAAAGTATTTTATCCAAATCTTTATGTTTTCAGGTTCTTCTGTGTTCAACAGAGTTCCATCAGGTGACACCATTTAGTTATAATGATCAAACTTAGTAGCTGTGGATATTCTCCATGTACAATGACTCAAAGTTGCCTGTGAGCTATAGATCCCATTACAATGCATATGTTAGAAAACCTGCAGAATCCACTCTGGTCTCACCCATCACATGAAAACCCTTGAGCAAGCTGACAAGACTTTAAAAAACAGCTCAGGCCCTGTACAAAACAACTTAGATGGCCAAATCTGCAATATGCATAGTAAGTCACTTGCAGGCTTCAATAGCAATTGTCATTATCACAAGAACCAAAAACATTAATCAAACCTGTCAGTGATAGTCATAGTCATTTAATGAGCTAGAGTTGTAAGCACTGAAGTTATTAAACATTTCTCTTTATGTATTGAATCAGACTCATTTTAAAATATCAAACTCACATGGCTATTAATTTAAGGTTTAGGATTTCAAGATATTTTATACAAATGGCTGCTGATTGTTTATTATGAGAGCATTGAATAATGGTAGTAACTAATAATCTCTGAAGTTAATATAAAAAGTGGTAAGAAAAGGGGAAAAATAAAGTCTAATGTAGATATTTGTAGTATATTGGCATGTGAGATTTGGTGTTTATTGGTATGCATCTAGGAGAAAAGGAATTCATTATTTTAGACTGAAATTATATTTTATATAACATTACCATGGAATTAAATTTTTAAACTTTTAGCTACCAGTGCTTTGTTCTAATCTAAGCTAAATCTAAAATGGTGACATGCCAGGAAATTAGGACAAAATGAAGAAAAAACAAATGACTGGATGTATTGTTTTATATGTTTTTTAAACTGTGATAGCAAGAATCATAACATTCTAAAAACTTCTATTATTATTGGCTCCACTCCTATTTATCTACTGTTAGGCAATTTCAACTGATTGTTAACACACACATCATTTAAGAAAACAAGTATATTGGTTTAAAAATGGAAATTATTTTATCATTGTATTTTTATTGTGCCATAAATTTTGCATCAATCTCATTTTGTACCTGTCACCTCACTGGTGGTACTTGTCTCATTTGTTCTTTCATGTGTTACCATATGTATGTGTGTGTGTGTATATATATATATATATATATATATATATATATATATATACATATATTTCATTAAATAATATGGACATATTATATTTATTTATTCTTATAATAATCCATTATAGTTCTCTAATTATCTTCTTGTTGTTAAGTTGAAATTCATCAAGAAAAGCACTGTAATTTTAGTTAACCCAAGTACTTTTGATCACTTCTGAGATCATCCTCAGGGGTGAATTGTGAAGATAAACTTAATGTAACTGTAATTGTTGTGATAGTAATTGCGTGAATGCACTCTGCTATGATTATTTTAAAATTAACCATTATGGTTATGATGTTTTGTAAACAAGCATTACAGGTTTGAAGGGGATACCCAGAGAAGATAAATTGCAAAATAGTGTTAAATGTTCATAAACTTAGATGCATTTTAAAACATTGATACTATTAGAGAACGGCTCAGCAAGGAATGTTTTATTTACCCTTTTTAAAGAAGAGGGATACAGATTTGATTCCTGCCAGGGATAGCATTTTTCTATACTAGGATTTCTTGAATGCATAGGCCAATAGATGTAATACACAATGTCTAATAAATGAAAATGAGGTGTCTATTTTAAGTACAGATTATCCACTACAATGTTTGATATAAAGATATATCACCGGGATAAAAGTTAGTCACATTTTTAAGTGAATATCACAAACAATATTTAGATATTTGTACATAGATTTATTCAACCATGTGCCATTTTTTTTCACTACCTTTTGTCATCTTTGAGGCAGATTCAGGATTTCATCTTCCCACAACTTGGTACCTTTTTGCTTACTTATCTGACTTTGTACCTTTATATTACTATGTATTTCAATCCCTATAAAATTCTCTTACTGAGAATTCAATACTCTGGAAGCTTGTAAAAACACTTTGACCAATTCATCATCTCATTTGATTTTAAGGTAAGAAGTGCAAAATTGGAGATATTAGGCCCAAATTAAAAAAAAATACTTTCTTTCAGAACCCTCTAATCAATCTGCATTTTTTAAAGGTTAGGTATACATTTGATTGCTATTTGGTTTCTAACAAACTCTCAATTGCTATATCTGTGCAGATTTTGTGAGAGCAATATGACTAAATCTGTTAACTGCCTTTTTGGACTCACTGTGGTCTCTGACATTGCAGAATGTAGGGACCAAATTTTGAACAAGAAACCCAGAGCCACTCACTCACTTCAGACAACAGAAATTAATAGAGTATTAGAATTAAAAAAATGTATGAGAGATTAAACCTCATATTCCTTAGTCTGTATGTGTTATCATTTGGCCTGCATCTTCATTACACAAGGATAATCTGTTAAAAATAGAGGGTAATTAGCTATAGAGTGTACAATTCAGTCTCTTATGATATACAGTATAGTAGAGTGGAATTGTCACAGGTTATGGAATCAGATGCTTACATATATGTTATCAAACCACAACATTTAATTTTTGCCAATTTTTATGTTTTCAATCATTTCACCCCAAATAAAGCCACTAAGATGCAAGAAGGTTAATATCAGAAAGTGGGAAAATCTGAGAAATAAGGAGTGTGGAGAATAAAAGAACAGGTTTCAAGGAGACATTGCATTCACAAGTGATATTGCATTTAAATTTTTGAAGATCAAAAGTAAAAAGCATGAAATGGGAAGTGAGAAGCAACTGTTAGCATAGAACTTATGGTTCCATCCAGCAATTTCAACTGTAAAATTATGAAACCTAGTGGCTAATCTAGTACTGTGTACTTAAATTTGTAAAGTTCAAGTACCAAATAAAAATAATAAAAGTGATCTTGCGTAAATCCTTATAACACCTTTTGAAATGGAAATATCAGTTCCCAAAGAAAATTGAAGTCATGTTACTTTTTTGACTCAAGTGTTGGAATCAGTTAAAATATTAAAAAAAAGTTTATTAACAATAAAGAAGTTTTTTTTTTAATTCAATTAAAATAGCCATCATTTCTTAAATGTTCAAGATGTTTTGTGGCCGAATGTGAAGTGACTTTGTATTTTGAAGATTATCTTTGTTACAAGGTGAAGGTGTTACTTGCCTTTAACAAAGATGGCCAACAATGTCTGGTCAGTAGCTGATATTACTTTCTTAACATTACCACCTACTTAATAATTATCATTTTTTTGTTTCACAGGCCACTATGGGACTATCTGATATTGCTTTCCTTTAGGCCAATTATAAACCACCTCATTTTCACTATATTATAAAGAGGTAAATAAAACAGCAGACTTAATATAGGTGTGGAACATAAGCAAATATTATTTATTTAATAGTCATTACAGTAAGATAATGATATGAAAATGATTGTTGCCTTTGTTTTTCATAAGAGGAATAACATCTCATTTTTATCAATAAAAAAATTATCATTTTATCATAAAAAACCCTTGAACTGATCAGATTCTTAAAAATATTTTGTGCTAATATCAGTGAATCGGTGATTAAAGAACTGAGTGTGTTATCGCACAGTATTTGGTGTGGTTTCATCTGCTTCTTAGTAACACAAAAATATTTTTTTAAATATTTATCATTTACTGAACAGAAAACTGCTTTTTTCTAAATTCATCACAGCTCATTTGATAATCAGAGAACAATGCCTTTGATTGTAAGCAGACTTACACAAAAATTTTAACAGAAGAAATTCTATAGAATCCAGAAAAGTGATGATTCTAATTGGTTCCATATGGCTCAGACATGCATTTTTGCAATTTGTAGCCTCCAGAAACTCTCCATGACATTTTCACTGTATTCCCAGTCAAATTTAAAAACAAATTCTTCTGATACTGAACTAGTTACATTGGTTAATCAAGAATGGGTAGGAAAATAATTTTCAGGTAGGGTATAAATTTATACTTCAAAATAAGTAAATATATTTTTTATGAATTTTTATAACATAAAAAGATTTATACTGACACTACAATATAAGTGAGTGTATCACTAGATTAGGGAATATCTTAAATTCTCCTCATGTCAGCCAGCAAACATTATAAGATTTAATAGATAAAGTGATAGGGTATGCTTTAAATATCCCTTAAAGGGTGAGAAAAATAAGATTATCCAGATGATAAGCATACATTAAGAATACCAATTAATCACTTGGTTAATTTGTGCTTTAAAACACCTTGTGATTATAACAAAATAAATGAACAAAGAATAGAAAAGGCAAATTGTTTATGACTGAGTCATTAAAGTACCCAATATTTGGGGGGAAATTTAACCTCTTTATATACACAATATTTTGGTTGATCCATTCTTCGTCCCTCATCTAGACTTACTTCTATAGATCTATTATACTGACCTACAACCTGAAAGTACAGTTCTAAAAAATTCACACAACCTCATCACTGTTACATTATGTTATGAGCCCAAGTAAGAATTTATGGGACATCGTGGAGAGGTTTATTCATATACAAAATCTGTACCTACAAACATGATGGGGCTGTGGAGAGTTATTGAGATGGCATAACTCAATGTTTCCAGAGGTCTTCTGACCAATTGTGGAATTGATGTCATGTTGAGTTGCTGCACTTTGCCAGATTAAAGAGAGTCACACATGATACTAGACACTTATGTCAGTGTATATTGACTTATGTAAGCTACAGAATTACATCATTATCACCTGGAATATGAATACTTAAGGATCTTATTGAAGAACTTTTGTGTTATGTCCCGGAAAGGGATATATTTGTTCAAAGTAGCAAAGTGGTTGTGGACTACTGTAACCAGGTAGGTCAATCTAGCAGGTAACCATAATGCACTGGTCCTCTTTGTAGTGGTAGGCAATGGGTGTAGGCAATAAGGAAAGACAATAGGTGTAGACCATGTACCTCCACATCAGTCTGTATTTATGGCTGACACCAGCCAATCATATTACTGTGAAGGGGAACCCAGGTGTATGCATATTCATTACATCACCTCCCCCTGAGCTAAATTTTCCCGTAAAATTTAGCTTCAATATTTTCTCTTTTTAGGGTCAATCTAGCAGGTAACCATAATGCACTGGTCCTCTTTGTAGTGGTAGGCAATGGGTGTAGGCAATAAGCAAAGACAATAGGTGTAGACCATGTACCTCCACATCAGTCTGTATTTATGGCTGACACCAGCCAATCATATTACTGTGAAGGGGAACCCAGGTGTATGCATATTCATTACATCACCTCCCCCTGAGCTAAATTTTCCCGTAAAATTTAGCTTCAATATTTTCTCTTTTTAGGGTCTGGACTTAATTGATTGATTTTTTTTCCTAAGTCTTTTTCACCTCAATCCTCCTTGCAGTGGTGGCGTTTGACACACTGGTACCTCTGGCCTTGAGGTCGGGAATACCTCCACTGGCGAATGTTGACTTACTGGAACGGGAATTTCAAATGCATCATACAGAAATTCCATTGGAATCTATTCGGTATTTTCCATGACCTCTGTGGTGTGTCTGGGTCTCAATTGATTCCAATGTCTTCTGCACTGAAATCTTTCCCCTTTTATGTTATATATGACCTGTCCAATTCTTTTGGTAATCATTCCTTCTTCCCAATACATTTTTCCAGCCCTAAAGTTCTTGAAAAAAATTTGTCACCTGGCTTATACACTTTAGTCATCTGGTTTTCTTTTTTAGCAGTTTTCTTCGCCAGACTAGGCAACAGCCTGTCAAACATAGAGCATATTTTTTCTCGCAAACATTAACTCTGCTGGCGATAACCCTGACGTCATATTCGGGTTTGATGTGATTCTATATACTGCCAAAAATATCTGAATACTTCTTTCGTTCATGTCCACACCTTGGTTTTTCTTCAATGTTCATTTAAAGGTGTCCACAAATTTTTCCACCTGTCCATTCGATCTTGGATGATATACTGGCATTGTCACGTGATCAATGGACAATGATGTACAGAATTCCTTAAATTCTCTTCCCGTAAACTGCATTCCATTGTCACTGACTAAAGTTTTAGGGAGGCCAAAGCGACTAAAATTTTCATTAAATGCGTTTATTGTATTCGTTGCAGTCGGATTTCTGCACTTAACAATTTCTGGCCACTTAGTGAAGCTGTCCACAATGATTAGGTAATAAGATCCATTTATAGGCCCTGCATAGTCAATATGCAATCGAGTCCATGGGACATCTGTCTTTGGCCATGGTTGAATCTTTACCAGTGGATCCCTTGCTGCCAGTTGACATCCTCTGCACTGTTTCACCAAATTTTCTATGTCTTGGTCCATCCTCGGCCAATAAGTATAGCCTCTCATTAGAGATTTCATTCTCGAAATCCCTGGATAGACAGTGTGAAATTCTTTCAGGATTTTCTTTTGCAGAGTAACCAGCATTACAACTCTATCTGCGTATAGTAATACCTGTTCGCACATTGAAAAAAGTGACACACTAATTCCGTTTTTATTTTTCTCATTCAACCAGACTTTTTCAATTTTTTTAATGAAATCATCGTTCACTGCTGCTTTTTCACATCTTCTAGCATAACTGGTAGTTCTCTAATAGTGTTGCATAACAAACCCGACAATTCACTTTCATCTCTTAGCTCCACTATTACTGTTTCTTCCAGTGGTTCCGTATATTTAGCTATCAATCTTGATAACCCATCGGAGTGACCTAGCTTCTTTGAATGCACATATTCTATTTTGAAATTATAATTCAATAGAATTAAATCCCAACACTGTAGTCAATTTGCTGTGTGAGTTGGTATACCTTTTTTTGAAACAAATATTGTTAACAGCAGTTTGTGGTCTGTTTGCAGAATAAATTCTCTTCTATATAGAAACCTGTGATTTTTTTACAGTGTAGATCATTGCTAAACTCTTTTTCGATTTGACTGTAACTTCATTCTGTGGACAGTAATGTTCTCATGGCATGTGCTATTGGCTTTTTAGATCCATCCTCGAATTTATGAAGCAATACCGCATCTAGTCCCTCATTACTGGCATCTGCTGCTACAATGATTTTCCTCTTCAGGTCAAAATGCGCTAATGATAGGTCTGCTAATAGACAGCTTTTTATTTTTTTAAAAGCCTGTTCACATTCTTTTAACCATATCCACTTTGTGCCCTTTTTCACCAAATTATTTAAAGGAGCTCTCATATCATACATTTTTGGGATATAAATGCTATAGTAACTTACTAATCCCAAGAAGGCCTGGAGTTTAGCCACATTATCAGGTGCTGGCATATTTTTTATAGCCTCAGCCCTTTCTGGATCCAGTTTTCTTCCTTTACTGTCAATGATTTGCCCTAAATATTTTATCTTCTTTAAGAACTTGCATTTTTCAGCACTAAGCTTGAACCCGTATTCCTCAATTCTCTGAAATACCACTCTAATATGTGCTTTGTGTTGGGCCTCGTTTTCACTTTTAATCAAAATATCATCTAAATATGTGATTACATACTTCATACCAGCCAACATTGTGTCCATTATTTGCTGGAATAGGCTTAGAGCTACCTTCAATCCAAAAGGAAGATGATTTAGTTTAAAAATCTATTTATACATGTTTATTGTCAAGTACTTCGAACATTCTTCACTGACTTTAACCTGAAGGTAAACCTCTGACAAGTCCAACTTTGAAAACACTCTACCTCCGTTTAATTTAGTGAATATATCCTCCGGAGATGGTAGAGGGTATGTATGGTCTTTCACACAATCATTTAAGCCTGTTGAAAAGTCAGCACACACTCTGATTTTCCAGTTTTTCTTTTTATACAGTTGGAGACGCCCAATCCGAGTAAACAACTTTTGAGATTACGCCAATTTTCTAATTCCTCATTTATTGTGTCTAGTGCTGAAAATGGTACTTTTCTCTTTGGTTTAAAGATTGGTTTAACATTTTCTTTCAATTCGAAGTTGACTTCTGTTTTTGTGCACAGACCTAGTCCTTCTGAAAAGGCATGAGGAAATTCGCCTTTAAACTCTATAATAAATCTTTCTGTTTGCTTCGTCTTATAATTGTCTATGACATTAACTTTGTTACCGAAAGAATTTACCGGTAATTCCCATACATTAAACAATACGATCCAGTCTAAACCAAAGAGGTTTACTGAACGAGGGAGCACATACACTTTCGATTTGTGAATTTTTCCCATGAACGCAATGTTACATTTTAATTCACCTCTAAACTTAAGTCTTTTTCCTGACACTCCCCTGGCAATTTTGTCTGTGTTAGTCAACGGCGGGGAACCGATTTTTTCCATGTTTGCTCGTTTATTACCGAGATATCTCTTCCTGAATCGAGTAATAATTTTACGGTCTGCCCATTTATTTTTACATTGAGGTATTTTCTTCTTTGACCCTCCTCAATTTCATTTTTAGACAAAACTACGTTCAACATTGTTTGAGACTTTGCTTTTACTTTACTCTGTTTTGCCCGACAATGGGAACTTCTATGGCCTACACGCCCACAATTAAAACATATTTCATCCCTAAAGAAACAATCCTTCTTTATATGCTGTCCTCCACACGAACTGCATATAATTTTTCTTTCTTTATTTTGTATCCACTTCTGTTGTCTTACAGTTTGTACTCATGAAATGCTCTTCTCCTCAATCCGAGTATTATCTTTTTCTATGTTTATAAGTTGCTGACATTCTTCCGTTATTTTTTTTTAGCGTAATCTTCGGATCCTGTTCCATGATAGTGAGGATTCCTGAATTAATTTCTTTGTCCTTCGGTTCCCTGCACAAAAATTAGACACTTGAACATGTCACTTGACAATTCCTTTAATTTAAATGCCTCACACTGTGCATTAACCATACCTGCATATGTGACAAAATCATCATCCTCTTGTTTTACGATATTTAGACACTTGTATTGTGTATGAAACAGACTATCTCTTTTATTGAAAATTTTCGACAAAATTTCTACTGTTTCGCTGAATGTAATTTCTTCTGGCTTCTTTGGGAGGATTAAATTTGCGTATTTTGTATTTTCTTCTGTTCCCAACTTCTGCAACAATAGAGTGATTTTTTTCCTCATCTGACCATTATTCGCAGCTTTACGTAATTATTGTCTCAAACCTACGAAAATAAGCCGGAAACGTTGAACCACTGTCAGAGTCGTATTTAAATTCAGAGAGTGAATTTGAATTTCCTTCAGAAAAAATCTAGAAGCCAGTTCTTTTGTTGTCCTAGATAATACGTCTTCCCAAAATGATTTATTGTCTTTTGCCTGTTGTTTGAATAATTTTTCAAACCTTTCTTGTTACTGAATAAATTGTTGTTGGAATTGTTGCTGTAAAGTGACTTGTAGCACCTTAGTTAATTCCACAATTGGATCCATTCTACCAACGTATCCGCATGAAAAAATTTTGCTCCAATTTATGTAGACAATAAAATTTTCTATGTCCAAACAAGAGGGGGGGGGCAATTTCTTAATTTCTGTAAGCATTGCACAAGTTTTTCCTTTTCTAACGTTCCTCGTTAATAAGTGTTAAAACGAAAATGAGGAAAAAATTATTTACTTTCTGTAAGCATCAAACAAGTCTTCTAACATCCTTTGTTAGTAAGTGTTGTGAACTATATATATATTTTTTTCTTTTGTTTTAACTTGTGAGATTGTTTCGAATCTCGTCGCCAACTGATATGTCCTGGAAAGGGATATATTTGTTCAAAGTAGCAAAGTGGTTGTGGACTACTGTAACCGAGTAGGACAATCTAGCAGGTAACCGTAATGGGCTGGTCCTCATCGTAGTGGTAGGCAATAGGCATAGGCAATAGGTGAAGACTATGGGCATAGCCAATAGGCGTTGTCCTGTACCTCCATATCAGTCTGTATTTATGGTTGGCACCAGCCAATCATATTACTGTGAGGGGGAACCCAGGTGTATGCATATTCATTACATCATTTTGTATCATTTGTATTGTTTCTTTAAACAAAAGTACAATGATAGAAAATAAATTTGCAACACTAAATATGTTTCAAGTTAACAAGATTAAGAGTACAGATAATATAGCTGGATTATAGTAAATGATCACATATACAGTTCAGTATGTGCCTGGGTTCCAAAATAAGTGGTTTAACAGTATTCACACCTCAGATTAATATATTGTATCCTCACTGGGTATTAAAACAATGTACTCTAGCAGATACAATTGTACAAATGGCAGTACTATTCTGCAATACGTCAAGATTTGTAGGGGGGGGCTAAATGAACAGGTCAGATATTGTTCCATCATGTCCAATAAAGGGTTAATGATGAACAGGTCTGATGATTGTGCTTGTGTGGGAAATGTTAAGTATCTTGCAGAGTATGTTAAGTAGTATGGGCAGCATGTGAGTGGACATTATACTGCTGGAAAATCACATTGCCTTCTTGTTGTATTAATGGTAGTAGAACAGGTTGAATAATATTTTAGATGTACATAATGCTACTTAGTATTCTCTGCATAAACAACAAAGATGAAGTGGTTGGATCATAGTACCATGGGAAAATACTCTCATTACTGAGCACTACAGAGTACAAATTCATCCTCCGAGATAATCTTATGACACCACTGGAGATGTGCATGATATTGTTGTAGCATATATGGAACTTTGGCTACAGATTCATGTGCTTCCTTTCCCCAAAACTTCTGTTCTGTGCTGTGAATGCTGTGTGGTCAGCCAATACAAATAACACTGTCATCTTGTTTTAACAGATATATTTACCAAAATTACACAAAAATATCTTGAAATACTAATTAGAAAATTTATTCAATAAAATTGCCATTGGCTTCAACCACGGTCTCCAGATGACTTCAGAATCTTCTGCAACTCTTCTGAACAGTCTCCTTTAAGTTGGTAAATGCTGCCATAATCTTTGCCTTCAGTTCATCTTTGGTGTTACAAGAAGTTTTGCTAGTCTCTTGTTCAACTGTGCTCCACACTTAATAATCAAGGGGGTTGCTGTCTGGGGAGTTAGGTGGCCAGATATAAGGTGTGATGTAGAAATTGTCTGACAGCCATGACAGGGTTCTCCAGCTTGTGTAGCATGGTGCAGAGCCCTGTTGCAAGACATAGGGTTTTCCAGCAGCCACCCTCTTGACCCAGGACAGCACTAACTCCTCAAGGTACTTGATGAAAGCTTCCATGTTGAGCCTGAAGACCTCTGGGAATGGAGGTATAATGTTGTCATCACTTGTGATCATTCCAAACATGATGATGTTGACTAGATATTTGATTTTCATCACTCCTGGTACATCTTTTGGGGATATAGCAATCCAACTATTCTATGTATTCACTATCTTATCCCGGCAGAAATTTTTCTTGTCTGAGAAAAACCAAAGCATGTTTGGTTGGAGGGTATGCTAGAGTTTGTTCAAAAGCTTTGAAACATGTCTTTTCCTCTTGTTCTTTATGGTTTGTTATAGAAATTGGCACTTTCTCATCTTGTATGAGAAATACCAGATATCTTCATGCATTACCTGACTGATAAGAAACTCAGACACTCATGTGTCCCTGGCTATTGATTTGGAGGGATCATTGTCAATCATGGCTTGGATATCACCAACAAATGCCGGAGTTCTTTTCTTATCAGAATGATTAGAGTGAGTTTTCCAAGCTGCCATACTTTCGTAATCACCATTAGATTCATCACATCTTTATGTTGGGACCTGCACTTGCTAGAGTAGATAAAAATGTCTGTGAACAGCTATGTTTTTTTTTTTGTTTCAGTTTTTCTGGTTGTTTTTTTATGTTATTTTTATAATTATTTCATCATTTGCAAGGCAACAAAAGCCATTGTATGCAAGGGACTACAGGAAGTCAAAGAAAGATAGAGAACAGTAAAAAAAAAAAAAAAAAAGTGTTCAAGAAGATATAAGATGATAATTAACATTGCATTTACATTTTTGAAAATCATAACTGACAGGAAAAGTGGAAGCCAGTAGAGAGTTCCACGATCAAAAAGTGCAAGAAGAAACTATCACCATAGAACTTGCAGTTACAACTAGCAATTTTAACAGAATAATTATGAGACCTAGATGTCAATTTAGTCTTCTGTGTAGTGTCCCTTCAGGATGTAGGCCACCATGGCTCTTCACAATTCCCTGTCCTTTGTAGCTCTTAATAAATTTTGTCTTTTTGTTATCTCTCCTAAACATTACTCTGACATCCATTTACTCAAACTCTCTAAATAAGTTATGCATTGTTTTCTTTTTGTCCCTCTTGCTTTCAATCTATCCTGTGAGTATGAAAAGCCCTCTTTCCTCATTATGTGCCCGAGAAATGTTAACTGTCTTTTCCTGAGTATAAGTGCCCTTTTTGTTTTCATTTTCTCTAAAACTTTGTTGTTTCTCATATATTCGGTCTATAGTATTCTCGGCACCTTTCTGTAGAACCACATTGCACTTAAATTTGTGAAGTCAAGATACCAAATAAAAAAGCTCATCAGAACAATTACCATGAAAATATTTATAGAAATGGAACAGGGAAGCTACATTACTATGGTGGGAAAGTAACTGAAGTCAAGATGTCACATCAAGATGGATAATGTTACAGATTCTTCTTTGGATTTTTGTAAAACATTTCTAGATATATAATAGAAGTTATATGTTATTTATATACATCCAGAAAGACAATGGTGCAAAGTCAATTGAAGCTCTATTTTAATTGCAAGAATTTAAGTAGCATATATTAGGTCAGAACAAATATTCTGAGTGTTTAAGTGAATTTCAAAGACAATATTTAAATATTTGTACAGATTTATTCAATCACATATGTGCCATTTTCTTTGACTATCTTTCACCATCTTTGAGGTAACATCAGGATTCCATCCTTCCAGAACTTAGACCAGGTCATCACCCAGAATGACACTAACTGTTTTTTACAGGTTTCCAGAGAATTGAAATTGGCCATTTCTGTACACTTTTCATAGATTACTGCTTTTGATTGGTTCATTTGGGAATGGTACTTGTCTGAATTCGACATCTAATTTCCCAGAAGGAGCTCATAATACACAATGCCTCTCCAATCTCACTAGATACATGGCATCCCCTTTAGATGCAGAACAGCTTTTGGAGTGCTGAATGATAGCTTATTTCATTTTTTCCAGGACTTTTTTTGCGCCACATTATAAACAATATATTTTTCATCATTTGTATTCATTCTTTTTGAAAATGGGTTGTTTTATTGCAACAAAACAACCCATTTTAGCAGAGAAGTGCAGATGGAAATGCAGTTCATTTTTTCTGTTAAATTATGTTGCTACCAAACATTGTGGCTGTTAATGTATGCAAGTGTTTATAAATGTCCCATGTGATATATATGGTGTATTTCTGTTGTGTGAGCTGAATTATTTTTAATCCATGTTCTGGTTTGGTTATCAACAGATGCAGGCCTCAATCATCCAGATCAAAATTTCCACTTCTCAACTTAATGTACAACTTATAAACAGTACTCTCAGCTATGGCACCATCTCTATAAATGGTACATATCATTTTTGTTATTTGTACAGTTTTTTCCTTTCCAGAAATAAAAGAATATCAGATGATAGCAGAAAGTGATTCTTGTTTTTCTTCATTTTCATCTTTAACATAAAACCATTTAAAATTCAAAATCCATATATGAATCATTTAGAAAGATGTGTTGAAATGTCATCTTTTAGAATATTTATGTATGTCATGTGTGAAAAGAAATTACATTTTCAAGCATCACCTACTGAAAAACACTAAAATCTTCAGTTCATTAGTTAGACAAGGAGGAGAAAGAATGATTAAAAAAAATTTCAAAGCCAACTGTACACATGCAAATATAAAAGAGATGCAAATAGAAATAAAATATCAAATCCGTTTCACAATACTTATACACAAATCCTGAAAGTAAAACTCAGTTGAAAGTATGATAATTAATAGATTAATATACTAAGTTGATCTACAGGGTGTTTAAAAAAATATATACACACTTTTACAATCCAAATAGCTTTCTTTTCAGATTTACATGTTAGTATTACTAATGCCACCGAGAGCAAAGAAAGTTCATATTGAAATGCCACTGGAAGCATGAAAATGCAATTCAAGTTCAACAGCGGTATCAAAGAGAGTTTCATTTAGATTCAACCATTCAGCTTAGAGATAATTTTGAAGCTGATGGTATTGTACATAATATTGTACACATGAACCATTCTGAAATATCAACAAACCCTGCGAAGCAAGGAAGGGTGATAGAAAGTTTTCACAAAAGTCCAAGAAATCTATCAAAATGTTGATTGCAGTTTGTAATGACAAAAGAGCATGCATTTATAATAAATACTGTTGTCATATGCATTATTTAAATTGGATATAATTGGTTATATTGAACTATTGAAATTGAATTATTTCTTGAGAAAGCCGCAAAATGTGTATACATTTTTTTAAGACATCCTGTATTTGGAATCAATCCTTTTTGTGTGGAACAAATGTCAGACAGGTACATTAATAAATTTCTAACAAAATAAAGTGGAGACCAGATAAAAAATGGGAGAAAACAAGAGTGAAGACCAGTTTATGTACAGGAAATATGACAGACTATTTATAATTCTATAAAAATAAAACTAATTGTAGTTATATATAATATTAAGTAAAAGGCTTGATCTACTACTATTAAACCATTACCAGTTTTGCTCTCTCCCTACTCCCATGGAAAAGAGTGGAAACATCTTGCTAAAAGATTTATCTTTAATTATATTTGTTCTTTTTTATTCCTGTCCTGACATTTGCAAAATGAATGATGAAACACTTTTTCAAGAGTGTAAGGAGGAGATTTTTTTGAAAAAGTCTGAATAGATAGTATATATATATATATATATATATATATATATATATATATATATATATATATATATATATATATACAAATAAATGCATAAAATATATGCATGTCCATTTATATTAGGAAGTTAAAAAAAGTCAGTAAGATGCTAAAATGTCACAAAAAGAGTTGGAAACAAAGGAGAAAAAGAAGAGAAAACAATAAGAGAGAGAAAGAGACCAAGAATAGGAAAGGCTTAATAAAAACTATTTATTTTATGTTAACTGTGCCATTGTTATATAGGAATAAAGTGTCACTGCCAACACTTGAGTTTGAACACAGATCACCAGAGAGCAAACACAGGTGATCCCATTTTGAATAAGTAGATTACATGATGGTAAAGGAAATGTATATATGGGAATTAGCATGGCATCTAAGTGATCACTATATGGATTATTATTCAGATCACTATATGGTGGTTACTTTCGAGTGAGTATTATCAAGCAGGTACTATTAGTGCAAGTGCTATTTGAAGGTGTCTGACACCAGTATTGCTCAATGGCATTACTATAGTTGTATCTGCAATTACAAAGTCTTTACTACAATGAGCATTACGAAAGTGATGAGTATTTGTTGACATTTCAAAAGTAGCAACGAGTGTTCATTTATATCACAAAAGTCGAGACGAGGATTTGTTGAATTTACACAAGGAAAAAATTTATCTGCAAGATATTCAGATTGAAGAATAGATGAAGATTTTGTCACTTATGCAGGAGTCATGAATCGAGAATGTGAAAAGTTCAAGTTGAATGAATTAACTCTTGATTTATTTAAATACCTGATATTCATACAGGGTTTAACTTCTAATAAGGACACGGAGATAAGATCCAAGATACTTGCTAAATTAGAAATGTGTTATGGGATTGTACCCATAATAATAATAATAATAATAATAATAATAATAATAATAATAATAATGGACTATTCCATACTTAATAAATACTGTGCCTCAGTCAGTAGGCGAGAGTCAGTAGTTCAAGTCAAGTCAGTAGTTCAAGTTGAGTCAGAGGCAGCCCAAAACAAAGTTGCATTCAGACAATTACTGCAAGACATTGGAATAGTGATACTGGTCGAGACTACATTGTTCTCTCTACTAAACCTGATTGTTCATACTAACACTTCTACTTCTCTGTATATATCCCTGTTTGTAATATATCTGTGTTATTCCATACCTGTGTTCACGTTCTTCTTTATTGGTTCTACCTTGGTCTATCACCGTGGTACAAGGAATCGGACCATAACAAAATGGATCCCAAATTAACTCTCCAGAAAATAGCAGGAAAGTGTCAATGTATTATGAATTTGAAACTTGATACTGCAAAGATTGAGGAAAAAGACAATTCACAGGTACATAGTGTGTGACTATATAAGAGAAAAAACTCTAAAAATGTTTTTCAACTCCTAACAGAACAGTAAAAAAGACTATAACCCCCCCCTCTCAATAGCTAATACTTGCCACAGTTGTGATGGTAGACATTTTAAAAGTAACTGTTTTGTCAAGAACAAAAATGCTATGAATGTGGGAGATTAGGACACAAAAGTACATGTTGCAGGTACAAAAAATGGAGAAAAAATAAAACATATATGAACATGATAAATACATGGAGTAATGATAATAAGCCTAAAAGGGAAATTAAGAAGACATCTCAAAAGAGGAATTTTTTTTTTGTGCAAATTAATGATGTAAAAATAAAATTGCAACTAGATATAGGATCCGATATCACTATCATAAATGAACAGACATAGAGAAAAATGAGTAAATCCAGTTTATTGACTTCTGATAAAGTTGTGTATGCAGTCTCAGGAAAGAGATTGAACTTTTTGGGTGAATTCAGCTGTAATGTTTCTTTTGTGGGGAAAACCAAAAAAAGCAGTGGTGTTTGTATTAAAGAATACTGCTATTTTGTTTGGAACAGACTGGATTGCATTGTTTGATCCTTGGGACTTTCCAATTAACTCTTTTTGCAACAAGATAAATATTGTTACCCCCAGTACTATTATGGCAACTGAAAAATTGAAAATGAACTGAAAAAGAGTTTTCCAGAAGTTTTCTTAGAAGGTCTAGGGACATGCACCTAAGTAAAAGCTAAGTTTGAGTTAAAAGACAATGTAACACCAACATTTAAGCCAAAAAGGAATGTACTTTTTGCAGCCCAAGATCCAATTAATAATGAATTGGACAGACTAGAAAAATTAGGTGTGATATCAAAAATAGGCTATTTTGAATGAGCATCACCAACAGTCTATATTAGAAAAAGGAATAATAAAATCTGCCTGTGTGCTGATTTTTCAATAGAGTTAAATGAAAGCTTAAAACAATATAACTACCTGTTATCAAGTCCAGAAAAAAAATGGATAAGGATATTGAAAATTTAGTGAAATCATGCAGAGGTTGTGCTTTGGCAGCGAAGTCACCACCTACCAAATTTTAACCTTGGCTGAAAACTGATATCCCATGGTCCAGAATACATACAGACTTCACATGACCACTAAATGGAGCATACTATCTAGTGGTAGTTGATAGTTACACTAACTGGCCAGAAATATTAAAATGTAGAAGACTGACTACTGCGGTAATGATAAATTTCCTATACAAGATTTTAGGAAGGTTCAGTGTTCCTCACTCTATCGCTTCAGATAACAGGACTCAATTTACATCTAGTGAATTTAAGTTTTTTGCAAATCATTAGCAATATAACATATTACAATGCCTCTTATCACACAAGATCAAACAGACAAGCCGAATGGCTTGTTGATACATTTAAAACAGCACTAAAAAGTCGGAGAGAGAGGAGTCAGGTGAAGTAATGATTCAGCAATTTCTGAGTATTTACAGAATAACACCAAACCCGAACACCATGTCAGGAATGTCACCTGAAGAGTTGATGTTCACCAGGAAGATTAAGTCTGTTTTCAATAAGTTACCAGAACACAAAGCAAGAACATCAAAAAATAACAATACAAGTAGATACTTCAAAACTGGAGATAAGGTACTTTTTAAGATGTATTAGTAAAGAAAGGAATTCTGGGAAGATGGAGTTATAAAAAAACAGATCGGCAAAATGACAAACTTGGTGTATGAACAAAGGCGGGAACATAAGCGACAACTTAATCAGTTAAAATGTAGATTCATTGATTTGAAAAGTTCCCAAAAAGAGACACCAATGGAAATTCTGTATGACATGTTTGATGTAACCACGCCTTCAGAAATTGCTGAACCAAGGGTTTATGGCAAAAGAAAAAGAATGCCAACAGAATTTCTAACTATTGAACCAAAGTTGAAGAAATATAGACTTCAGGGGAAGTCATCTTGAAGAGGATGTGTTATATAGGAATAAAGTGTCGCTGCCAACACTGGAGTTTGAACACAGATCACCAGAAAGCAAATACAGGAAATCTCATTTTGAATAAGTAGATCACGTGATAGTAAAGGAAATGTATATATGGGAATTAGCATGGCGTGTAAGTGATCACTATATGGATTACTCTTTGGATCACTATTCGGTGGTTACTTTTCCAGCGAGTGTTATCGAGCAAGTACTGTTAGTACAAGTGTTATTCGAAGGCGTCTGATACTATTACTATAAACTGTTACTATAGTTGTATCTGCGATTACAAAGTCTCTACTACAACAAGTATTACAAAAGTAACAATGAGTATTTGTTGACATTACAAAAGTGGCAACAAGTGTTTGTTGACATCACAAAAGCCATACAAGAACCTATTCAAAAATTCAATCATGAAAAAATTATATGACACCTTTTTCCAATTTCTTTCAAATAGTGCTTTTGAGAATACACTGATCTCACAAAGGACACTGTTCACAAAAGTTAACATCAAAGTCATTCAGTTCATGCATGCTGTTCAAATTCCATGCAATTTTAAAGAAATACCTTTTATATCAATTTAATACTGTATTTATTTAGTTGCAGTTAAAATTTTGGTTTCAGATTTTTTAAATTAATAAAATCCTTAAGAGGCTTTTTAAGAAACTTAAACAATTTTGAAATACTATGTATATTTTTACTGCATTAATTATAATTTTTTAAAATAGAAAATGTACATTATCATGTGTTATCAGAAAGCTCCTGGAATAGGCCTAAAAAATAGAATTACTGCTTCAGTAAATAATATAATTTCATATATTATTTAAACTTAGCCATCACTTGTTTAATAATAGACATCTTGAATGAACAATGATCACTTTTCCTTTTCCATGATTCATGAACACTAAAGAAGTCCACTTCTTGAAAGTCTGCCAATAGTTCCATTTGAATTTCATCTACAGTTTGAATTCCAATCATGTGAGAGCTGATGGATTGTTTGGTTTTCATGGATGAATTCAGAAATTTTTTCCACATTTTCTGGCATTTCATTAATGACTGGTCACTCCGAATACATAACTTGAACCAACACTTGACTGGTCTTGAAATGAGTATGCTACTCAAAAACAAGTATTCTATCTAAAGTATGTTTTTCCAAAAGCATTTGTAAAAGTATTTTAAGGGTCTTGTTAGCTTCATAGAAAATTTGATGCAAGCACTCTACTTGAATTTGTGAATTATTGTAAAGATTGTTGAGTTGTACCAAGACAGTGTTACAAAACCTCATGCAAGAATTGAACAGGAGTAGATAGCATAAAGCCTATTGACAGACTAGGTCAGTTGTCTGGGTACTAATAATGAACATGAGCTGAATGCTTATTTCTGATGAATGGTACAATCACAGCATGAACTGTCCACGAACTTTCTGGCACCAATTTGTAAAGGGATGCAATGCAATGTTCCATGCATATACATTCCAAGGAATTAATATATATTTTCATTAAAAGAACTTTTTAAAGACCAGAATTAATGATAATTTCAAAGTGTAATCTGCTGAATATAGTGGATGAGTAACACCTTGAAAGTTAAGCTGTTACAATATTTGCCTGGTCACCAAAGAAACATGCAGCCTAGCATTATCTTCCTAAAATATTACACTTTCTCTTAATGAATTCCAGATTCTTTTTATTGATTGCTGTCTTCAGTTGGTCTAATTGAGAACAGTCCTGGTTTGAATTCAATTTCTTTGAAAGGAGTTTATAGTAAAGGACTCACTTCTAATCCCATTATATGCATAACTGATTTACAGGAAGGCCAGCCTTTGGTACAGAAAGTAGTGGTTCATTTTACTTGCCCGACTATCTTGTGCATTCAAAATTATTGCAAGATATCTGCTTTTCATTGCCTATCATAATTTGTTTAAGAAAACAAATTATTTTTGTTTTGCCTAATTAAAAAAATTGTATCCAGAAATACAATCTAGTAAGTTTTTTCACTTAAGTAATGCATCCATGCTGGTGTAAATGATTTTCAACATTTTATTTGGATAATCAGGATATGTTAGATCTTGCCCATGTCATATAATACTGAATATTTTCAAGTAATGTCTTCATTTGAATGCTTTCAACTTGTCTTCTTGATAGTAGAGCATAATTCATTGAAGAATCTCCTGTTCTTTTATTGTCTTCTCTTTTTCTTTCACTTTCAGTAACCCTTAGCATCTTACTTGGGGTGAAATGATTAAATAAATTAATTTCCAGCATTAAAACTACACACTTTTTATGCTAAAGTTGTATTTTCCCTTTTTTTAATTAAAAAAAGGCATAATATGGCAAAAATGGTTATTTCCTTTCATGTCTAATGTTAGAAGCAATAAATCAAAATATACCAATTTTAAACATGCATGCAAATATGACGGCTGGTCTTTCTAAATTTACATAAAACTTAATATTTCTAACTGATGTGGGCTCAAAGTCAGGACCACGGAAGGAAAACACGGAACACGGATTAGAGGTAAGAAAGATATATTAAACAAAAAGGTTACAAAGATAGTGTAAGTGTAAGTGGAGCTTACTATGTGCTAGTGTCCAATATTGGCAGTCGTATGCGGCTGATACTACGGTATTAGAATACTCTCTCTCCTCCTCTTCTTCTCTCTAGAGTGTTATGTCGCATACTTTATATAGTCCTGGAAGAGTCCATGTTGTAGGTATGTTACGGTCTCACAATACTAATGCTATCAGACAACAAACCTGGTGTATTAGGTTGGTGCAAAAATAATGACGTAATAATGTCGTTTTTTGACGTTAAAAAATGTGTCAAAAAACGACATTATTACGTCATTATTTTTGCACCAACCTAATAATTTTCTTGACCATCCCAAAAGATTCAGCCAACTTTCTATGGTACATTGCTAATAATTCTTGGCATAGTTTCCAAAAATTGAATGTTGAATCTGAGAGCTTCACATTAATTTAAAAAGCAACATGTTTTATTGCAATTAGTAAAGTTTTGATTTTTGATAAATCATTTATTCTCTTAGTTCACTTTGTAAAAATCTGGTTCAATATTATTGTGAACTAAAGTGACAAAAAATTACAAATGTATAACTCATCAGAATACTTCTCATGCATGTTATTCATCCATGCATTGAATATTACTGCCATATTTGGTCTGGTGCTCTTACTATATATCTCAAGATTCCTGACAAAATTCAAAGAAGGGTCTATAATATAATCGATCATGACCTGGTATTTCGACATCAGCCACTTTCTCACTGATGTAGCTTACCTCTGTCTTTTCTAGAAATATTTTCATGGTAATTGTTCTGATGAGCTTCTCATTCCCTTTTATACTTAGTAATCCCTTGTCTCATAGTAGCATTATTACCTTGCTTGGAGTGATATAAAAAAAAAAATTCTCCTTTGAGAAGGCATTGAAGAGACAAAGTGCTGTAGATTCTTTATTGCATGAAACTTTTAGTTAATAGCAGCAAACACTTCTTTTTGGAATGTTTTCAACAATTTTAAATAACTTACTACATGCAAAGAAAATTCAGCACATTAGCAAGAAAAAATAACAGTAATAAAATGTGAAAGAAAGACAAGGCTTCTTATGATATATATCAAGCTCAAAACTGACAAATAAATAAATAAAATTAATAAAATAAAAGATAAATAAAAATTATAACAATATATGAAGGATATAAAGCAGTGATTAGGGAAAAAGATTATTTAAATAAACTATATACATATTATGATGGAGATTAAAATGTACAAAATGCAAAATCATCGTGTAAATTGTATATATATATATATATATATATATATGTAATTTGGTGATTGGAACACATTGGAAATTATTAAAAAGTGTTGGACAGAGATCAGAGAACAATCAAAAATTCAAAAGACATTAAAATCTTTTTCAATATAAGGATGAGTTAATAAACTGGCTTTAAGAATGTCACTAAAAGAGATTTCAGAAAAGGTAAAGGGTAATAAGCAAGAAAAGTGAGTTGATCATCAAGAAAAAATGTTAATGTCATGAATGTAAACAGAGAAAATCTGCTGAAGATTATTAAGAACATCAAATTATCACAAAGAGAAGCATATCAGTTGGGTTAGGCTGATTTCTCAACAGTATTTTTTATTGATCACTATCCCAGATTGCTGGAAATAGTCAACAAAAACAGCTTAACAACAACAGGGGCAGTGAAGTAATCTTCTAAGTTAGTATCATTGGTCATAAAATTACAGATCAATTCAAAGTTGATGATGATATTAGGATAAATGCGGAGGATTATTCCAAGTTATTGGACAAGGCATTTTTAATGCTACATAACATAACCATCATAAAGATTATATTTATGCAAGACATTCTCACATTCTGCACAGTTGTCTGTTTCACATATTGCCAAAATAGCTTAAAAAATATTAAATTAATGGAATGGCTCTTCAGATGATTCAGATTTTAATCCAATGTAAAACTTGTGATCCATCATTAAAAGAAAAATATGTGAGAATAGCAAACAATATTCAAGCAAAGAAGATTTTGAAGAAATAGCAAAAACTGATTAAGAAATGTTGAATTCAAAACAGTAGAAAAGTTAAAATCAATGAGATTGATGAAGGTTACAAAATGTCAAGGGTACCATATTAACATGTAGAATAAGGGCTTGGAGAATTTGACACACAGAACATTAAAGGCAAGAAAATCACGGAAACAGTAAGTAACCTGCCTAACTAACTTGTGTAAATGGATGGAAGAAGAAAGTGGAAGGGGAGGATAGTAAAAAGACAAACGTTGCTAAAAGCTACAAAGGAGAGAAGGTTGTGGAGAGCTATGATCATCCACACTGTGTAGGGGTCAACAGAAGATAGGGGATATTGCGTTAATCAAATATATGCTTCTAAGTAGCTTATCTTTTGGATTTATTTATAAATTCTTTAGTTCTACTAGTTCTAACTTTCATGCTAAGACCTGCCATACCACACATATTCTAGTGAACCACCCTCATTCCCACTCTATTCCACTGGTAAGATGTAAGTGCCACTCAAGCAGCTTCTTCCCAGGAACCACTGTTTTATGCATCTGACACCCAAGGGGATGCTTCCCCAATCACTACAATCTTAACCTGTTCAAATCTAGGGTTAACTATTATCTTACCCATATATTTCCATAAACTGTGCCTCTTACTCTGTATCCCTCTACCTCAAGTGGCTAGTAGGCATTATATAGAGTAAACAGAGTAAAAAATTTGTCACATTGAGTTTGCATGATAAAACCTAACACCTAGAAAACAAGTTATTATCAATATTTTTAAATAAGGATAGATATAAGCTGAAATTCACATACATTGCTCATAAAAATATATCCTGAAATTTTTAGCAAAATTATTTAGTTAATACTAACTTTATTGTGAAAGCAGTGACTTGAATAATAAACTCTGATATGGTATAAATGCATAAAAGTACATCTTTTGATCAAAGCCCAAATGATCAGGCTAGATTAGTTTATTGCCTTTTGATAATATCTTCTGTGCAATTTTACAGGTAGTTATGATTGTAATGGAAATCATTGCTGTAAAGTCTATTAAAATCATGTTGATTCAACATGAATTGCATAATTTATTTAAGCATAAAATAAACAAGTCAAGAAACATTTAAACATTAGTGTTTTATTTTTATGTAAGCCTAGACAATACTGTGATGTATTGGTTTTTGATGGAAAAGATCATCAAGGAATTCATTCCTTTCAGATTACATTACCCTTTATGTAACATGTGCAAAATAGGAATCAACTTGTTTTGTAACCAGATTTTTAATTCATATGCAAACAAATAAATAAGGGATAGTATTCTATAATTAGCATTTACTAGTTATCACCTCTGAAAAATTTATTTTTAGTTTAGTGTGAACAAAGACTCCACAATCTCATTCAGTTGCAAATCACCTGGATTATTAACACATTTGTCATATACCTTAATTCAATACTGCTGGCAACAATGTATTGTTTCATCTACTTAGAGATTACAAGCATACAAAACAGACTGATATATGATTTGTATTGACTACTCAACTTACAATTCATAAAAGTCATTAATGGCTCTCAGAATTAAAAAAAATTAAAAGTAATTCTATACATCTGTGTAACAAATATAGTGTCTCACTATCTCAGGACCTCTTTATTTAGTAACTACATTTTGTATTTTATTTATCTGTCTCTGCACGAGGGCAAATTTAACACAGAATCAGTTTAATGTGCATCCACCCCAACATATTAAAATTCTTTAGTCTAGCACTAAACTACATGTGCAAGTTCATGTGGAGTGGTTCAGAGGTTCTCACAAGTGAAGAGTTCAGCCACGAGACTAACTACAGTGAGTTTAGACTGGCTGCACAATATGGTGTTCATATTTTGGTTTGTAAAAGGGAAAATGGCTTACCTCCTGGAATGAAACATGTTTTTACATGCATGACACTCAGTGAAAAAACATGGCTGATCCAAAAGCTACAATTTAAGAAAAACATGGTTTTCTTGCTTTGAGAATTTGCAAGATGAATTTGTGGGTGATGCAAATTTCCAGGCCTCACTCATTCAATAAAATGAGCATGAGTGAAAGGGGAGCAGAGGCTGATGAGTTGGGTGGTCATGCTTTGCATGTGGAATTTTGAGATAGTTTCACTGATTGTGATTGAAAAAGACCAGGTATAACTGGTACTTCAAACAGATATACCTTTTTGCAATTAGCTATTTCAGCCTCCCAATAGGCATAATGTCAGAGGGGAAATTCAATATCAAATTCACCCCTGAGTTTGATGGCTCGGTGTCTGGGCCATCCATGGTCAAATGGGCTGAAAAGGCAGAAGTTCTATGCAAGTTGTGTGGTGTAAAACATCTTGAACATATGAGCCCCTTAAGGTTGTCAGGTGGAGTGTTTGCTGTCTACCAACAGCTGGGAAAAGAGGAAAGAGTAGATATTAACTGAATAAAGTCCACATTGTATATAGCTTTTGCAATAGAAGGGTTCATGTCATATGAGCAATTCACTGAGCGATGACTTTGTGGCAGGTAATTGATTGATGTAAACTTGGTGCAGTTGTGAAACGTTATGGCATTATTCAGTGAAATGAGTGACCGCAGATTGGTATGTGCTTGAATTGGCTTCTTTATGCTTCAACCTGGATGTATGCACTAGCAATTGATCATCTGTTGGCTCAAGCATTGTTAATTATGAAGTACAAGGTCATGGAGGAGGGTCTGGCAATTGCAGTGGCATGAATGATACAAAATAGAATGAAGAATCTTCCTACAAGATGTCCACATGACACCATATCATGTCATTGTTGCAACATACCTAATCACTTTGCAAAGGACTGCGTAGAGCTGAATGTCGAAATCCAGAAACTCTGATTATGCTGCTATATGTGCGATGAGATAAGTCATATATCCCAAAATTTGGAAAACAAGCCAAGGGAAGAGATTTCAGCACCAGTCTGGTCTCTGAACCATATCTGAATGAGGTGCTACTCATATGTGAGCAACAGGAATTCTATTGATGCTGAGGTTCTGGTTGTAGATGGGATGCTACTGCAATATGACCTGTTGCATGTAGTTGATATCATCAAGAGGCTGGGCAGAGTATGTATGACCAACAGTGGCACTGTGAGTTTTCTTCAACTTGACCAACCATCACCATCAATGAGCCTGACTTTCATGCAGAATATGACCTGAACAGGAAGATCTGGGTTGTATCATGGAAGTAGTCTGGTGACTAGACGTACCCATGCTGAAGAATAAGGGCTTAATCTCACTAATGCTGCAAGAAAACAAGCAGATGGTTCACCTTGTTATGAATTATCCTAAACTTAATCAATATATTGACGCATACACAGCTAATGCTGATGTTTGTGCAAAAAATTAAGGGAGTGGTGAAAGGAAGGTTCAGATGTCGCTGTTCTGGATCAGTGCCAGGCCTATCTGCAAGTTTGTGGCCCTTTCAAATGATAGAAATCAAAGGCCAATGGTATTGCCTTATCTTTTTGGGATTTGGGCTCAATGTATCACCACTGATCATGCAATCATCAAGGCTATGATTATACAAGATGAAATCATGCAAAGGGCCATGTTTATTTGTCAATGAGAGTGTGAGCCCAGTGAACGATTCAAACTGACCAGCAAGAATCCAGAGCAGCTGGAGAATTGTACACGCATGCTGGGTTTGATGAAAACGCAAGAGTGAGCTCCCACCGATGCCTATTGTACTCAACTGTCAGATTAACTGTAAAGCAGGTCAGCCCTGAAGTCTCAAAAGCAGCAGTTCAGGCAGTGGTCAGAGACTGAGAGGCATACCCATCTACAGACCTGGTGCCAGTACATTGGGAAATTGAAAAACTGGATGTGTGTGACAACTGGAGCAGTGTGGAAATGGATATCACCCATTATGATAGACTGTCACCCTAGTTCACTTTCTGTTTAGCAACTGTTACCACGACAAAACTGTCAGCATAATCTGGCAGTTGGAGTCACTATTCTGCAAGAGAGGGCTACCTGCCAACCTGCTCATCAACAATGGTGTGGTGTTCTGTGGAGAGATGCTCACATGTTTAAAGAGGTGTGGACATCCAACTGAAATTCCGGTGTGTCTATGTGCAATCAAGGAATGGTATCATAGAGAGATGCTATTGTACCATCATGCAAATTGCTCCTGGAACACAATGTTCTATTATGGAGGTGTTATATTGGTATAATGTGGCACCAAAAGATGAGACAATTGTCATGACAGCACCAGCTAACTCTATATACAATTACCAAACCTGCAGAAAGAGTGTTGATGCAGTACCATCACTTGGACATACAGAGTGGGAGATGAAGTCTAGATAAATGCCCCACATGGTCAATGCATAATGCAATTTGAAAAAGGGAGAGTGACGGGCATTTGGTCTTTGTTTATATTTATTGTATGAAAAATACAATTAGGGCACAAGGCCAAAAAAAGGATTTGGTCTTTGTCAATGGAATACCAAGCTATATCAAAGATCACCTACATTATGGATCTATTTACTCAGAAGACAATGGTAGTGGTATGTCATCTGAGAGTGATTCAGGTACTCTGCTGCTTTTTAGAGGAGGGTCAGATGATTCACTTACAGAACCAGAAGAAACAGTAGAGTTGGAAGATGACAACAATGATGATGATGATGGTGATAACAAGAGAGAACCTGCAGCCACAAATGAAGAAAAAATGAATGGACCCCACCCAACTTTATGAAGAAGCACTCATCAAAGGTGACCAACATCTCCCTACCACTTATATGATCATAAGATCAGGGAGGAATGTAGAAGGGAAAACAGCTTACTTTCTGGAACAAAATATGCTTGTGCATATCTGGCATGCAAGATACTCAGCAAAAACATGGCTGATCCAGAATTTGCAAGCCAAATTTGTGGCTTATGCAAATTTCTTGGCCTCAGCTACTCGATAAAATGAGTGAAAGAACAGTAATGGAGCAGGCAGCAAAGGCCAATGAGTTGGGTGGTTGTGCTTTGCCTGTGGAGTTTCCCAGTAGCAGTAGTCTCACCGGTTGGGATTGAAAAAAGACTGGGTACAACTGGTACTCCAAACAAATATACCTTTTTGCAACAGTTACTTTCTTCTTAATTATACATTGTCACGGTTTTTTTTGTCTCAAAAAGAAAAAAATGACTTCCATTTTGAAAACACACACAATTTTAGAGAGCAAAGAACATTACATTGAAAAGAAAAATGCTTTAAAGATATGGTAGTCATTTATGGATTCCAGCAAAATGAAACAAGGTCCAGCCGTTTATTATTAGTAGACATGCTAGAGATTGGGTAAAAGATTTTTGACATCAGAGGACATTTTACATGAACATAGTATTACAAACATTACTGATAAACTGGACATGCTGTATTTACATTATTTGGACTGTTATCCTCATCTTCATTGCTATATTCACAACATTTCAGCTGCTGTACACTCCAGCCTTCTTCAGATGATTGGAATTTCGAACCATACCCTTTATTTCATCCAATGGAGTAGATTGTTCTAGTTCCAAGGACACATGGCCCAGTGGATAAAGGCATTGGTTAAATCCGGTGACGAGACCGAAAGAGTTGTGAGTTCAATACCAGGCTACAGCAGTGGTGAAACAAAAACTTGGAGAGTTGAGTAAATGAGACATCCAGAGAGGGATGGCACATGCAAGTAGAACAATCTACCCCAGTAGATGAAATAAAGGGTCTGATTCGAAATTCCAATCACCTGAAGAAGGCCAGAGTGTAAAACAGATGAAACATTGTGAATATGGCAATGAAGATGAGGATAACAGTCCAAATAATGTAAATAATCATAATACCTCATCTCAAAGATATAGACAGATATTGGATATGCTGTTTTTGAAAGACCAAAATGCATGTATATCCGATCTCTAAAGAGTTTTACAGCCTTCATCATCCATCAGGTATAAATATAACAGTATTTTTGGTAAAATTTTAGTAGTTATTATAAACCTACCACAGGAAGTGCAAGTATTTTTTAGGTGACCGCAGTAAGTGTGTCTGATGAAAACAATAAGCTTGCTGGTGCAATGTGTCCAACTATGAAAACATGAAAATGGATTATTCAAGTATTTAGGGTTAGAAGTTCTACAAGCTTTAGAAGGAGCAACATGTAATCAAGATTTGTATATTTCAACAATAACTCCAATTAATATAGTTCAAAGTCACATGGCCAAGAAAATTGATGAAATGACTCCGTGAGAAAAAGCTGAATTGAAGCATTTACATGAACAAATGATGTAGGTTTCTTCATAAACAAGGCCAGATATAAGCTATGGAAGATGCTATGAGCAATGATGTAAAGTATCTAACTGTTAAAATGTTGTATGAAGCAAACAAAGTTTTGACAACATTGAAATCCAAGAAAATTAGGTAACTCTAAAAATATGAAATGTTCTTGCATATTCTGATGTTACATATGCCAGTCTGAAACTTAGGTCTTACTAGGGTGGTATGATTAGTTTTATTTGAGATGGGAACCTGAAGTGGCATCAACCAGTTGGCAATCTAAATAGTTGGACAGAGTAACCAAAAGTTCATTGACATCAGAAACCTTAACATTGAGTGAAGCAACAGACACTAAAATTTTAATCACTTTGGTACAAAAGATTTTTGGATTGAACATACCACCAGATCAATGTTATATATACAATGTGTCACTAATGTTTTACAAACCTCAAGCATAATTAGTGAAAAATTTTATAAGTAGATATAGCAAGATTAAGAGAGATAGTATCAGAGGAGGAGGGTAAACTTCAGTTGATGGATTCTTAAATAAAAAGAGGTGTGCTTCTCCACTGAAATTATCAGAAGTACTTAAAACCTCAAAATTGAGAAACTAATAAATTATTTATTTTTGAACTTTAATAACCTTACAGGAGTGCTGCAATGTTGATATTTTGGCTACTTTCATCTTGCATAAAGGAGGGCGTTACCTGCCCTTAGGGTAGATTGGATCTGAAGAGATAAGGGACCATTTGATGAATAAACAGTGACTATGAATTTTGGATACATGGGACTTAAATACTGGCAGCATGTCCAGGATGATGACATGACACTGCTGGGAGTGTGTGTGTGTGTGTGTGTGTGTCAGGGGTGGGGCTTTCTAGGCTGAAGGCAGTGGTTAAGACAGAGGGTTCCCTTTATGGAATCAATTGCCACATGTCCATTACAAAGGCAAGTCATCAAATCAGAGGACATCAGCTATTATCTGTCCAGAAAAGGTATGATCTCTGCCAGGTATTCTTTACCCAAACCACACTATACATGAATGAATACCTACATGTAGAAGGAGCTGGTCAGGTGATTAGCAACTGCAACTACACTTAGGTGGATTAATGTTGATAAAAATCTCCAATTATGGATTTTTTTAAATGAAATGCTAAAATAAATACTACTTTTGGTTTAATAATACCATTAAAGTTAATAATACCATTAAAGTTAAGGAAAAATAATTCTATCTAAAGTGGACATTTTTCAAATTTATGATAAACTAGGAATATGGCAACTTGAGATACATAATTCAGAGTTTTGTATCATATTGAATGAAAATAGGATCAAAATTTGACTAAAAATGCACTGACAAGACCAATATAGTTTTTGCATGAATGAACAACTGAATAAGTTAAGATATTTTTTGCGATCAGTAAAATTTTACACAATAATTCAAATCATTTTTTTTCATAGAGCAGATTACATTGTAGATATTGCAGATTTTATAGATACTAAATTCTGAGAAATGTTTGTTTACTTTTATTTTAAATTAGGTTTTCTCTTCTACAAATATTACTTTCTGGGAAAAAAATCTTAGATATTACAGCTTGTAGTACTCTTCCATAAACACTTAACTTTGCTTATAAGCAATAATAAATTAAAAGCAAATGAGATCCTACTTGCTGAGATGTCAGTTTATTATTAACCTAGACCTGCAATTATTGAAAGACACCTACTCATGAGAAGACAAGTTGTCTATGTGTAAAGTAAACCAATCAAGACAAAAAGACTAGTAGACCTATTATTGTAAGTTCAATATCTGGTTGCTGATGAGTTATACAACACAGTAGATAATATGCAGAGATGAGCAAGATTATCAGCATTTTGTGGGTTATTTAAAGCTGAAAGGTATTTTGGAATTTAAGACCAATTCATTTTTTTGTGAGTGAATATTGCATTAGCAATTTTTTGAGAATAATTATTTCTCCATATACAAGTCCTATTTAACCCAGAGTTGGGTTAAATAGTAGGACTTGACATAACAGGAGCTAAATAGGCATAAAAGCAATTATCCCTATGCTTCAGCCTTTCTGGTAAATAACTTTAAGTAATTTTTTTTATAGTTAGTAAATACCCATATCCCCACTTGAACACAATGCTGAGTTTAAAATAGCAGCCCAAGTGTACATGGACTTGGGACAAGAATTGCTCAACCCCCTTGGTACCTCCCCTTTGAGGATATCTCAGGTACTAGAGATTAATTCTAGTTCTATCCTTTTTTTATGGTTCTGGTAATTTTAAATGAACAGACTGTTCCATTTCCACTAAAATCTCCCCGTAGTATAAGATTGACCCCACTTATATTTTACATGAGAGATAGTGTTCCTACAGTTCATGGCTTCTTTTTTACTCTACACTCACTATGTCAAATTCAGTTTTAGTCACAACACTCCATAAAACTGAGTTCTAAAAACCATTATCTTTTTCCATGCAGGTACCTGCAAATTCCTTATTGACCTAATGTACATGATCAATTCTACCCTTACTTCATTGTCATTGACTAGTTGACTACTTAAAGAGCATAAAATAATAGTTGGGGATGAGTAATAGTAAGTAAAATAACAGCAAATTCAATACTTAAATATAAAATTAATGTGGGTGTGTATTTGAAAATTGAAATATATTAAGTGAAATTGATTGCACAGATTGGGTAATTGTGTGTCTAACAAAGAAGAGGTTTTTATTGTACAGAAGAAAATGGTGATTTACTTTGACAATCAAAATATGCCGCATTACATGTGCCCAAGTATGTGTGTGTGTGTGTGTTTAAAAAAAATAAAAGCTCTTCACTCAGATGCTAACAGATATTATAGGTTGGTGAGCATGCAAGTTTATCTCAATCCTGGTTAATCGTAATGGTCGTGAATCTAATAGACTACTTTAAAAACTGTTTGTCACCAGTAGCTGTGAGTTAGTGTGAAGTTTACAGGGTGGGGTTAAAGAAAGACTATTTGCTGGTACACTGTATCAGTTTCATTAAATTACAAAAAATCAGATCCTTCCACTGTGGCTAAGTGACAGGCCTTTGCAGTGTATCAGCAACTCAGTGAGTGAAAGTTAGACACCAGGCAAACAACAGTCATTGCGAACTGCTTTTACGACTGAACTGTTTATGGTCTACAAGCTCTTTACAGTCCGTCATATGCACCCTGGTGAATCTTTTTCATATTTGTCTTGCTGACTTACAAAAACTTCATTGTTTGGGTTATATTGGATCATGGTCTGGTATGTGCTTTTGTTGCGGGGCTGCCAAATCATGTAAAACACTGCAAGAATCATCAAGGATGGACCAGATGACTGTAGGCCAATGTTATAATCTCTTTCTGATTCACAAATACATTTCACCAGCATGATATAGTAAACATGACATACCGCCAGTACCCCTGTGTTCATAACACAATCATATGTTCTTTACATGATGGCAAAAAAAAATTAAAATTAAAAATGAGTACATGCACATCTTGCACCACACATATTTTCGGTTGAATATTCGGGTGTATGAAATTCTTTTTTATTCTTGTCAACCAATCTGGAACATTTCCACCCAAAGTCAAAATCAAAGCCAGGATCTAGCACCTGTTAGACCACAACTATAAAAATGGCATGTCTTGCCAGCAAGGGGCATTTAAGCTTAACATCTTGACCCTCATGACTGCCAGCCCATCCACACACCTTACTGGTGTAAATTCTGAGCTTGAAGATAGATGGCTCAACTCTGCCAATGACACTTTTGCTACCAACAGCATATATCTTGTGAGCTCATACTGGTGAATCAACGCCAGATAAGTCCTTTTCACACAACTACGTATGCTGGTATTGAATATTGTATATATTCTGAAAATTGGTCAATACACGCTTGTTGAAATTTTAATTCTTGTTTGTTCTTTCCATTGAAGTCATATGCTGGATAAAATAACTGGTATCAGAAGTCCAACTACTGACTAGGGCTTGCATAGTAATGAGTAAAGGGGAATGTGCACCTCGAACTGGACTACCAGGAACTAAACAAACTTGTTGACGCTCACACAGCTGATGTGTATGTGCAGAAGTTGACGGAGTGGCAACAAAAAGTGTCCTTAACCCGCCAAAGGCTTACTTGCAGATACGCGAACAGCAGTAGCTGTGGCCATTTCAGAGACAAAATTATTGCTTAATCCAAATTAATTTGGGCTGACCATAGTGACAGCAATGAGATAACTCGTGGTTGTTACAGGATACTGTGATTTTTATTTTATTTTATTTAGACTTTTGTCTTTCTTTATTTGGCAATGTAATAGACAGTAGAAAGCTTGAGTTTAACCACTTTGTAGTTAGTGTAAACAAAAATAAAAATGGGTATTATTATTTCGTATATTCTGCAACACACTACTACTCTCTTGAAGATCAAGCATTATTGTATAAATTTTTGTTAATTATATTCAGTGGTGCAAGTTTTATTAATTTGAGTGGGAAACAAATGGGACGCGCATAATGAATAGAAGAAGAAGAAGAAGAAGAAGAAGAAGAAGAAGAAGAAGAAGAAGAAGAAGAAGAAGAAGAAGAAGAAGAAAGGGAAAGGGAGATTCAAGAGACAAATAGAGTAAATTTAAAAAAAAATATTAAAGAACAAAAGATGTAAGCAAGAAAATATCAAAGGATTGAGAAAAATTACGTTGTAATCATTACAACAAATAATTACTGGAGGAAGAAACAGAGGACGAGAAAGAATAACAAGAAGACCCAATAAGTGAATATGGGTCCTTGTAGAAGTAAAGAATGATCATGTTGATGAAAAAAAAAAAAAAAAAATTTAGAGGGAAAGAGAATAAATAAAAAATAGATGAAAGGGAAAGGAAAAAATACAACATAACAAGAGGAAGTTGGAATAAAAAAATAAAAATTAACAAGAAAAACTAAAAGTAAACTCAAAATAGAAAGGAAAGAAAATAGAAGGAGAAGAGAGGAAAAATCAAAAATCAAATAAAAGGAAAGGTATGTTGTTGTAATAATTGTTTAGATCAATTTAAAAACCTTTGGAAAAAGAATTGAAATCGGTAAGAAACAAAAATAGTGAACGATTCTAAAAATTAAAAAAAAATAATTTGACTTCAGTTTTTGTAAATTAATTAATTAGATTAAAAATTGCTCTTCTTATTACAATAAGATTTTTATCCGCTGTACATCACTTACTAAATAATAACAGCCAGTAAAAACAGGCCGCAAGCCCAACCACCCGAATATTTATCAATCAGCTGTAATCGTGCTTTTACTGTTTTTCCCCTCGTCATGTAGTTATCGTGTCCACTAAGCCAACTCTATCACTCAGCTGCTGTTGGGTAACGTAGCAAGACCAGCTGTTTCGTTTTCTTTCATTCATTCATCCAATGCCTTTCTTTTCCAGTCAAAAGACTGTTTCTTTTGCGATCTATCAAGCACCGGACAAACCACGCGAAATTCATATTTTTAGAATAGATGGTAACTTTGCTGTGTGCTAGTGTATTTGTACTTAAATGGAGAATCAGCAGATTGGCGGTGAGATTTCTATTGAACGATTAAGAAGACAAGAGTACAACTAATTTCCAAATGCAATAAAAAAAAAAAAAAATCAAAACAAACCCTTCTGTAAAATAAAAATAAATAAAAACTTAAATCACCTGGTCATTATACTGGAGTGGAAATATATGCCCTATTAATTTTAAATGATTGATTGATCGTCATGTCGATCTATGTGATTGTTGGTGATGATTGTTTTCTAGTATCGAATATTTTTCCTATATTTCGAAACGTTCATTTTTTTTTTTTTTAATTTTCCTGTCTCTTTGTCGTGTGTGTGTGTGTGTGTTTTTTAAACTGCTTAGTTTTCCTATCATTTTATGATTTTATCCTAAAAGATCAAGCGCATATTCTTACACATTCCATACGCACAAAACAACCTGTTGTTGAGATCCCACAAAACTCTGTACGTGAACATTGCCTACTTGTCGTTTCAACTTGTCATTGATTGACATTCTCAATTCTTTAACTTAACGCTTGAAAAAGCATGGAAAATGTCTGAGCAAAGCGTTTAAATCTTTCTTCCGTTTGTGAAAAAATAACATTTTAAAAACACACAGACACACGTCTCGACAGCGCAACGCAACGGGAGCGGGTCCGGCTGTTAAAGTGCGCGTTATCACAGCACAAACTTACACTGCTGCTCACAAGAAGGATACAGTAGCGGTAGTGTAGCCTGTAGCAGCCGCAGTGCTAACAGTACACAACACAAGGGTTACAAAGCCGTGTCCAACCAACTCTATAAGTACAACTGCCTCTACTAAATCTGCTTCTACTACTCCTGTTCTCTTTTATACTTTCTTTCTTTTCTTTCCTTGTACATGTACTGTTAAAAAACCGCACGCTTGAAATTTGATTTGAACAAACGCACGGAATTCCCAAATTACCGTGAGTCACGTGACGACACCATAACCAATCGATAGTCGGTATGGGGTGTTCCCCGTTCGTTCGCAATGGCGAGTGAAGGTAGGTGTAAATTTGCTGCTATTCGACTGCATTTAACCTGTGTCATGCCTGTCTTTTATCATACTTTGCATTCTGTTTCTCTTACTGAGTTATCCCTAATCACGATCCTTCACTTTGACATTCTTTTCACAACGTTTCGTGAACGGCGTGATTTTTTTTCTTTCGTTTTTAAAACCGACCCCGTTTTGCGTTTTTCTCTTTGACTGTATTGCAATGTGGTGTGTATGTGTTTGTGCGACTCTGTATGTGTGTGTGTGTGTATACGTGCGTGCTTTTATGAGAGAGATAAAAAAATTGTTTTAATCCTTGTTTTGCACTTTTGGCAACATTTTGTAAAGTGCTTCCTGTTTTGAAATCTTTTCTTCCTTAACTTTCATCTATGCAAAAGAAACCTGAAAATCAATTGAAGGCTACAAAATCATATAGCCGAACCTTCTCCTGCTCATCCATTTCAAACGCACTTTTAACTCTTTTCCTGCGCGGACCGCACACTTCTCTCTACTCCTGCCACTTCTCGTCAGGACTCCTACCCCGTCACTAATTATGTATGTGGACCTGTGCGCGGCGACCTCGCTCCGAGCAGCCATACTGACCTACATTAAACTACTGGGTTACTTCCCCATCTCAAACCCCGCGCTTTACCCTCACATGTGTGTGTACGTGTGTATGTTTCCAATCCTTTTGCATAAATCTACATCTAAACAATAAACATCAGTTTATAAGTAGAATGTAAAAAAAAACAAACAAAAAAACTTTCCAGTATTCGTTCTTTAGGTTTATTAAAATAAAAACGGTGTGTGTAAAATGTTTTATGTACCACCAGTAATGGAACGTTGTGTAAGTGTTACGCTTGATGATGTATGTGTATGTATGAATACACATGACATAATGGTTGTGCGCGCTTGTAAATTCCATTGTACTTAAAACGTGCTTACGTGTACTCATCTCGAAAATCATGTTTCGTTTTCCGATAATGTTTTGTTTATTTATTTACATTTAAAATATTTTGTAAAAAAAATCTCGTCAGTGCTTAAGTTGCAACTTTAACCCAATTGTCATAAATTTCTTACGGATGTTTTTTTTAAGGTGACGTAAAAAAGATCTGTAAATGTGCAACATTGTTAAAAGTGCATTTAAAAAAATGATTGGAATAAAATCAAAATACTGGGGCTTATGCAGCAATGATTTAGTATTTTCATACCGTATTCGACGTTTTTCTATCAATAACATGATTCATTATTTACATACTCATAAACAGTGGTTTAACGTAACAAGCAACATTACACTGATCATCCATAATAATACTGTAATACACTATTACAGAAAATGGGTCAGTCATGTTTTCTTCGACCTGGTGCCCTCATTGTTAAGGAGAGTTTGTCATATGTCCTGAATTTTTCTTTTACTTTTTATCTTTTTCTTTATTTTTAAAATTTTTTTTCCTCTCTTTTTTAATTGTCTGTACGGTAGTAATTGTCATTAAGAACATCTTCCATTTTTGGTTACCATTTAAAAACTGCATGTTTAGCTGATTGAAATTTTGTGAAGTGTACTTTTATTTCGAAATATCTTTTTAAAGTGATTATTTGTGTTTTTACTGCTGCTTCCTTCGTTTTGAACCCAATTTTAATTATTAGTAAAGATGAAAAAATGTTTCTATCCGAAATTTAAAGGCGTTTTAGTTTTAGATTTTCATGTTAAATTCGACGAAACGGAAATTTTTGACATGAAGAGTACGAAAACATGTGCTGTAAAGTAAATATCTGCACACTTGGTTTTATGTCGCTTCTTTAAAGCAGAGCGCGTGCACTCTCTTGTAGGTTACGTGTTGTAGTACTGAAGTAGAAAGAAATTAAGACACGTTTATTCTCTGTTTTAATAAATTTAATTGCGCGATTTTTACGTATTTCTAGTTGAATTCCACCTGGGTTACTGTGAGTTGTTATTTAGACAATTATTTGAAATTGTCGCAAAACTCCGCCTTAGTCCGATTGTGAGAGCAAGATGTGTGTATGTATTTGTGAGCTACCAGTTCATGTTCTGTCATGTCTCTGTTTTTAGATTAACTAAAAAGGAAAATAGATTAACCTTTTAAAAACAGAATGACATCAAAATGTTACGCATGTAATGATTATGTTGAAACTTATTTTTCAAACGTCAAAAAAGCTCTCATCACTGTCACTCATAAAAAACAAAATATTAGCAATTTTAAAGATTTTTCTTAGAAAAATCAGACTTGAATTTCATAATTTGTCCTTTTTAAATTAAATTTTAGCGTAAAACCTAATTTTATTTTAAAGGAATAAGGGAACGTTTTATTTTTTAATTTTGACTTTTTAAATTCTAATGCAACGCTCTCAGTGATTGAAATCTTACGTTATTCTGCATTTTATAAGTTAAACGTTACGTTGTCTTGTTCAAGCAATGGTTTTAAAAAATATTTATTTCCTTTAGCTGTGTCACACTCACAGTAAATTTGTCTTCCTTTTAAATGTTTTCTTATATTGGCTCTACAAGTCAACCAAACTGTAAAAACACCTGCTGCTACTTTTTGCAAATAATAACTCTGAGTCAGTTTTTCTTGCAAATCTTCAATTTACCATATTTGTCAAAAATGATCTTTTGTTTTAATAAAAATTTACCTAAGTTTATTCCAACATACAAGAACAGTGTCAGTAAAACTAAAACGGCTTAAGAGTCACGTGTAATCAGAGATAATTTAATTATTTGTTTAAGCTTTACTTTTACAATTATTAAGTCCATCAAGTAACTCATTTTACATTTCTGTTGTTCACTAAACTTTAATCATACATTTATATTAAATTTAATGAGATCAACGGTTAAAAATAACTGTTCAGTTCAGTTCATAATACAAAAAATTTCCGTTTCTTTATTAATTTATAGCAAAAAAGAGAGCATTTTTGGAGTTGACATGCGACACAAAAGTATTTTGATCACGTCTGTCTTTTTTACTAAGTGCGACAAAAATATATTGTCTAAAATTACCATGCAAAAGCCAAAAAAAAAAAAAAAAAATTAATTTTGAATACTTCATTTTTGTGTTTTCTTCTGTATTAAACTTTTTTTCTGTTCGTTCAATTTTTAGTTTTTACTAGTCTACGCGCTTGTGGCCATCAATAGATGACCAAAGCGAAAAAACTTTTAAAAGGGACAAAAAGTAAAAAAATACTACTTTTTACACTTTTACACGATCAGACATATTGTGCATATCTGTATTCAGTCGGTTGGAAACAAACAGCAGCTAGAAAAATTATGTTTTTCATATCCTAATTTTAAAACTGCATTCGTAACAACTGAGAAAATAACTTCTTTTTTTTTTTACTTTTAGTTTTATTTCTTCAGTCAAACATTCATTAATCAAACACAGAGGAATCATACTACCAGTTTTTGATCAATTTGAAATATTAATTATTATCGATAAATTTTAAAACCAAAATTTTGATCAATTTTTTTTCACTTTTCTCAGTTAATGAATTCATAATGCCGAGAAACAATTTCCTTTTTTTTTAATCTTATTTTGTCTTTTTAGTTTATTCTATCCTCTTAAAATGAATTATTTGTGTAACAGTTTTTTTTATACACTTCTTGTTTAGTTTAAGTAATTTACTAACTTGATTGCAGGTTGCACTCTTGACTTAAAATATTTCCATACAAGTAAATATTGGAACATAGTCAGACAACAAATTTAAAGTTAAACACAAAACAACAGTATCTTCACAAAAACTAGTCACAATTTTTAGTTTCTCCGAATTTACATTTATTTCCGCATTCATTTCAACAAATTTGAAATTAGAAAAGAAATAGAAAATAATGTAAAAGTTTTTAAACAAAAAGAATAGTCTCATATTTTTTTAAATATTCGTATTTTCATTGTATTTAAAATAAAATATTACCAATTACCTTCTCTGCATGTACAAAATTTGAAATACTAATTTTATTTCTTCGAGTTAATGTAATTTTTCTTCAATTCGGAGTTGTGGTGAGGGTTGGTTGTAAACTTCAAGCAAGATGCTTCAAGTTCAAGCAAGTATTTGCAAGAAGTTTCAACAAATAATACAATTTTAAATACAATAATTTAATTTTTACGGAAAAATGCCATCAGCCATACCCATGTCAACACACTTCTTGCACAAAAACAAAAAAACTTTCTAAAATCAGCAGTAAAAATAAAAATTTGTCAAATTATTCGTTTTCGATAAAAAAAACTGTACTGATTGACTTCCATATTATTTTTGTAAATTAAATCTGTGAAAACCATAAGTAATAGTTTCCAATTTATTTCATTTGAAAAATAATTTCCTAATATTGATGCAAGTATTAAGATTTGCGGAACTCTAAATAAAAGCTTTTACAAAAATAATTTAATTTGTTTCATCTTTTGAATCAGTCATGTTTTCTTCGTAAAGATAACTTGAAGCAACAGAAGTCGTAATAGTTGTTGAACAAATACATTGTTAAATTTTAAATTAAATAGTTTCATTATTCTTAGTTTTTTAAATTCTTTCCACAAGTTATTCAAAGAAAGGAATTTAAATTCTTAGGTGACACAAGAAAAGGAAACGACCCGTGGAACCAAATAAAAACCCAAAAAAGTAATTCAGTAAATTAGCTGTTTTTATTTTTTTTGTCAGTGAATAGAATGACATAATAAAACATTATCCGAAATACTTTTTTTGTGGGGGGGGGGGGAGTTTTCAAAATATCTAAATTAAATTGTGCTCACGAATTTTTCTTAAAAAATGTACTTGGCTGCATTTTCTACCTAATCCTTGTATTGTACTTAATTTCTTGAATAATAATTTTGTACTCATTTAAACGCAAAAAGCATTTGTCGCGTTTTTAAGTTTTTATTTTGTTCAAATTTCATGTTAATGTTTTTTTTTCCCCTTTTGGATTGTATGCCATTTTTGGCAAGAACTCCTACACAAAACGTTTTACCATATCTTTATATCATAAAGGTTTTAAAAAAAAAGCCTTCTAAAACTGCCAATAAATCCAATCTTAACAATTTGAATTAAAAATTTAAATTTGAAACAGCAATCGCTTAAAGTTAAAGGCTTAAAGCCTACATAGATGCTAGAAAAATACAATTTGAATTATGTCTTGTTATTTTAATTTTAACTTTTTAAATTTGTGTAGTGTACAGTTCTCATAATCGATAGAGAGATTTTTTTTAACTGAAGTTGTGTTGAAATTTAAACTCTAAATTAAACTAAAAACACGTGTCTGTCTTTTTTGTTACTTCCAAACTTGATTACCAGTGCATAATTCAGTCTATAAGTATTTTTCTGCAATTCACTCTGTATTTTTCTTAGCATTTAATTCATCTTTTAAACTTGGTTTGCTCTTAAATTCTGAACTAACTGAAAAACTTTTTTTATTGGCTGTTTTAATCGATTTAAATATTAAATTTAAATTTGAGCATAACATTTCCAAATTAAACGGTAAAAATTCATACACGATGATTGCTTTAAATGCGTAATAAAAGAAAAATAAAAAGGTGAAAAACATGTAAAAAGTCAGTGTTGGAACTAAATAACTATCTGTTGTATTTCTCGGCAAATTGGTTGACAAGAGTTTGTCTTGTATGCTTCACTTTTGTAACGGAGCTGGGAAATATGTTGCAAAATAGAACAGCGGTCGTGTTCCAGAGACTCTAAAAACTGACTAATAATAATCATAATGACTAATAAACACCTTTTCTTTTAATTAGCACAGCATTGCCTTTTTTTCTATTACCTAACTTTAACTACTAATGTCAATTTGAAAATAAATTATATATCGATGAATTTTTATTGCAGACATGCTATTTTTAAAGTTGGTTAACTTATTTCATAAAAAGAAAATGATTAAAAAAAAACTTTCTATTCAAAGCCGTCCTGACAACGTTATTTTCTGTTGTTTATTTGCAGTACCTTTTACGACAAAATAAACTTAATGAGTCAACTCAAATGCTCCGCAAATTTCTGCTAAATTTAGAGATATACTGAAAATAATTTTCCGTTTGTTTTTTTAAGACATTTTTGTTTGAGTTGTTTTTATTTACTTTTTTCCTATTTTATTTTCTGTAATAAACTAAGTTAAAAAAAATGAAGTCCTCTACGTTTATGAGTCAAGAACATCAATATTGTATTGGTGATGATGTAGTTTATTGTTTAACACGTCATAGTCATAACACTTGCTTTGAGTACTATTCTATTCGATTGTTAGTACATATACACTATTGAAGTTGCAGTAGTGGTTGAGTAAACTGTTGATTTATTGATAGTGGCAACAAAGGCAGTCTATCTTATTGAGAAGCATGTATATCTAGTTTCAAGAAAGCTAAAAGTACATTCGGTTTAGTAAAAGTAGTAACCTGCATATTGTGTGTGTGTGACACTGTGTCCTACTTACCTACCTAGAAAATAATATTTCGTTTTTTTTTTGTTTTTTTTTACCCACTATTATTGTCGGGCGAAATAATGTGCATAAAAAATATTTTACTGTTATGCGCTCGGCCAGTACGAAATTAATCAATTCATTAATTATTTAAATATCGTGGCGTTCGCTTGAGTTGCTGATATAATGAATTTAATTAAATTAAATATTCTTTTTTTTTAAATTAAATTATTGAGAATGCAGTTTGAATTACTGTAGAAACCGGCATACCTATTGAATAAATTATTTGAATATTAATTTGAGGATCTTGGTGTTAGTTCTGTTAGAGAGGTCAAGTGACTCAAAAAAAGAGTAAAATGAATCATTCTCTTCATAATTGATAAATTGCTAAAAAAAAAAAAAACATTTTAAAAATTTTCCTTCATTAGCTTATTGCCAATTTCCTAAACAGAGAAAATATCTTGTACGCATCCCTCCTTAAAAAGGACTTTTTGTTTCTTTTTACTTTTCCCCACTTTCAAAAGTAGAGTTTGCATTTTTTTAAGTGGTTATTCATAGATAATAAATGAACTGTACATGCACCAAACTTCACACTTTTTTCTTCATTTTCAACATGACATTTTCTCATTGTTTTAGATAAATTCATTAAAATTGATAAATGAAATGCATGCGTTCTAATCAAGTTTTTCTCTCATTGATCCTAATATTTTCATTCAAAATCTAAAATTTCTAAATAATTCAATTAACGAATGCTTTTTGGCTTTTACCAACAAAATTGTCTGCCTGTATCATTTTTGTTACATATTTTTCTTTATCTTACAGCTTGTATTTTAGTAAAATAATTTTACTCTTTTTTAGTGTGAAAATTGTTAGATGTGATTTTAGTAATTATTGTATACTAAAATAAAGTTTTTAAAAGCTTTGGATATTTTTTCACATACCATTTTTGTCTCTATCAGTTAAGTAAATCTATGCATTGTGTATTATTGTGTTAATTAATATTAATAACAATGTATAATTTTAAAAATTGCTTTTTGAGAAAATGTGGAATTTATGTTGGTGTAGTACTACTGTATTCCTGTTCATTGTAGTAATTCTTAAGTGAATTTAAGAAGTTAAATCAGTTGAAGATTCTGATTGATGACCCTTTTTAGCTGTGTACCCTCTTGGTTAAAAAAAAAAAAAAAAGTGTTGCATTTTTATTTTTTTTAAAGAATTTAAAAATTGATTAGAAAACAATTTATTTCCTGTACCTCGTATGGAGTCGTGAGAGATAGAAGTGGGATAAATAAATAAGAAATTGATAAATGTGGAAAAAATGAAGCATGAAAATTTAAAACTAAATTATATGTACTGTACTTTTAGAGACGGTTGTTTTAAGGGCGACACTGGATGTCTTAGGGAGAGTTATGAACTGGCTAAGACTCCATTCCAGTAAAAGTGGGTTGTATATTTATTTATTTATTGATGGATAAACGGGGCGGGGTTTGGGGAGGAGTAGAAAGATTTTTGTGGGTGCCGGTGACGTTGATGGTTTTTATGCACATGTGCTACATTATTTTTGAATAAAAAACGATGATTTAGCCACTCACGCAATATTAGACATTTTTATGTTTACGGCTGAAAATACCGGTGCATGAGCACTTAGTCGTCTAACGCAATTGAATTTTAAATGTGTCACTGTTACCGTACGTTATTGACCAATTTGTCTTTTTAGTTTTTAGATTGAAAAATAATTATTTTTAAGATACATCTGATAAATGAATAAAAAAGTAGCATACTTTTTTATTTTATTTTTTTTATATTTTGAATATTTATCATTCTTTTGTGCGTCTTGCTACTACACTGTGATGAAGTTCACTTATTGTTTCTCACAATGGTATTTAAATTATTGTGCGGCTTTTCAATAATTCATTAAAAAAAAAAAACGCAAATTAAAGAACTTTTTTTAGCTTACAGCAAAGGCTAAAGCGCATATATTTTTTTTTTTCAGTGACACGAAGAAGGATTAGGAATGAGCACCTTTCTCTTTAAATTTAAGATTTTTTTTTACTGAGTGTTAAAAAATCAGTTTTAATTTAAATTAGTAAAAAAAAAAAGCAATCTTTATTCCGAGTGATTGCATTTTTTAGCAAAATTCGTGCAAGTTAGTGCGTTTTTTAAAACTATATTTAATAATTAAAAATATGCTAAGTCACATACCCTTTCTTTTTAATTTTATATTGAAATATTTTTAACGAACTTTTAATGATATAAATAATGAACTTTTATTTTTATTAAATTTTATCGAAAGTAAAAATAATGCTAGTATATAAAAAATCTTACTTGTAGATTTAGTGTGAAATAAAAAATATTTTATTTTATTATATTAATTATAAAAATAAAATAATTTTATCGTTTTTAGACATTGTTGATGTGCATAAAAACAATTGGTACAGAGGTGAATTATGAAATTAGTTAAAGGGTGACACTCATATTTGCACTTTAAAAGAGTTGGATGATTGCGTGACGTTGAACACACGGACGGTGAGAGAGAGAGAGAGAAAGAGAGAGTAACCACATTGGAAGAAGTGATGGGGGGAGCATGGCATGGCTTACTGATGATAATAATACACAGAACAAACTAATACACTACACTCCACAGTCACTTTTTTCAACTGTGTTTATGGCTCCACTTTTGTTTTATTCATTTAAATTTTAGATATTTAAAATTTATTTAACTTAATTTGGCATATAGGTAATTTTTTCGCTAATTCTTCCTGTCAAAAACACATATCTTTGATATGAGTGAATGGTAGTAGTGAAATTTTATGTACATTATTTTATTTTTAAATGTGACCTCGAATTTAAATAGGTTGGTGTAGGAACAGCAGATGTCCTTTAGAGTAGCTGACTAAATCTGCTAATTTGCATATGCTAAATATGGATTAACCACTTCCTGTCTGTCTCGGGAGATAAATATGTTTGATTTGAAGTTTTAAAAGCATTTATTTAACAGCTTTCTTTAAAGAAAGTCAGCAATAAATTATTCAACAAAATATTGGTTAAAAAATACTAGTAGGTAGTTATCCAAATGTCTGGTTATTACATTTTGTTAGGAGGTGATACAATTTTAGCATGACACTGTATATTGCATAAACCGAAATGAGTGTGGGTGAGTTAGTTTGGAGGAAATGGTATTATTAGTAGTAGTAACAGTAGATACTGAATTCTAGTAAAAATTGATTTTTCTTAAAGTGCACAAAAATATTTAATTAAATATTTGTCCTAATGGATATGCTTTTGCAAAGTAATAGAAACAAAAACTATTTTTTTAAAATAGAAATTTAAAGCCCTTAAGTTTTTCCTAATTGCTTTGAAAAATTTGAGTTGATTTTTTTTAAGAGCACTAAAAAAACTGGTTCTGCTTTAGATTTTCATTTAATTTTTTAAAAAATCGGAATAAAAAATCCACATACATCAATTATTATTTTTTATTTATACAGAAAAGTTACTTAAAAATTAAATTAATTGAAAAGTATTATAAAAAAATTTCAAATCTTTATTATTTGAAAATTTAATATAAATTTCTTCCTAATTTAATGAAATATTAATGATTTTACTATTTCCTGTATATAGATGTGTATCTGTATATAAGAGAAAATAAAGAAAAAACTGATCAGTGTCATTTATATACAAGAACAATATAGAAATGCAAAAATATATGATATACATAAAAAATAAGAGTGTGTGTATATGTGTTTTATGGAAAACATTAAAAAAAACTTGTTATACTTAATCAGTAAATACATTGTTAGTAATGTGGTGACTATAATTTTTATTAAAAATGTGTTACTTAAATGAAAAATTTTCTTGTGACATTTATATAATTATTCTTTTCAATAATGGCTACACTTTTTTTTACCTGGGATCATAGTGTAGTATCTGCATGGTTCCCTAGTTCTATTGAGCTAAGAATTCATTATGCTTACTGACAGTGAAATTTGCAGAAAGCAAAAAGTAAATTGGAAAAGCAAGGAAGAGTAGGAGAAGCGGGTGGGAAGAGTATGAACAAGGAATATTAGGCAGTAAGAAAGGAAAAGGGAAAAAGAAATGAAAGGAAAAGTAAATATACATAAATAAAGAGGGGGAGAAATGAAAATGAAAAGGACATAAGGCAGGCTTGCTGGTGAGATATCAAAAGATAAAGAGTGAAAGATTGAAAAGTGTTTAATGGAAAGCTATAAAAATTGCAATATATTCAATATGAAAGATAGGACAAAGAGAAATAAAAGAAAGGAAATATTTGTGCATTTCTTATTACTTATTGCATATGAAATGTTGTGTAGCATTTAGATAAAACAGATTAACAATTTGAAATTTTTCTTGTTAAAAAGTTTAATAATTTTAACATGTTTATAAATAAAGAAACAGTGATGTTTACAGAGTGCTTTCTTTTTAGACTTAGCATGAGCAAAACAAATTCAAGTAATTGGACAAAAAAAAGACCCCAGAATCATGTTAAAAACTTCAAAAATTTTCATCCTTCAATAGTCAGTTGTGCTTAGTTTAATTTGTGATGTATATAAATTTAGATAGAAAAAAGCAATTGTTAAGAGAGAGCACTGTCTGGGGCTCCAATAAGGTTCCCACCCTGGTCAGGGACTTCAGAGTATGCACTGGCTCTGCTGCCAATACCTCATAAATAATGAACTATACAATTTTGATGAAGAGAAAAGGCAGAAAAGACATATCAGAGATGTTGTTTGGTTTCAGTGAGAAAAAGAAAGAGAAAAAAAGGAAATGGACGATAGATTCTTGTTTTTAATTAAACACATTCTGGAATCTTTATTAATCAAAATTATAATAGGCTTTCAATTAAAAATTAAGTGATTTTTTATTAATGTTTTCTGTTTAGTAGCAGATCATATGTATTTGTATTTAGCTTTCATAGGAGTTCACACAGTTTCATGTTTCATGTAAAAACTTTTTCATCTCTTAGAATATCGTTTTTTTTTTTTTAATTTTTTGATTTATAGACTTTTCCATTTGTTCTTCAATATGAGTTCACCTAATTAAACACATTTTTAATTTAGCCAATGCAGTCAGCTGAACCACAATTCATACCTCTTAACACTTCTACTATTGTGGACATAGTTATACCCCTACAGAAAGCCACCTATCTGCCACTGGGTGACATACCACTAGCATTTACCACTGGCGGACCTCTAGAGGCCCACCAGTGGCTGCCACCAGTGGCTGCCACCAGAGGACTGCTAGCATTGCCAGTGGGCCACTAATGGCTTGCGTGTAGGAATATTTAAAAAAAACTTACATTGCTTGCTGTTGACATGTTTATAAGCTTTCAGGATTCTGTGAAATGTCGGTCTCTAGCATTTGTGTTATAAACTAATTAGCACTTAATAATACTTACAAACTAGCTTAGACATTTAGTAACATCCAATACAACCTTTTTTTCTGATCTATTTTTATTATATCTGGTGTTGGGGGTGACAATTATTTTAGTCTGTACTATGAAAAATTGCCATCAGCATATATATAATCATTTATTTCCAGTAAATGTCAATTTCCTATTCTTCTCAAAACAGACCAGCACAGCCAGGAAACAATGCAGCAGTGAATGCATTAAAAGATAAATCACCTTTAAGATAGAAGAGGTACTGATGAATATAATAATATAATGTTACTCTACTTATTACATTATGATATTCCCTTGATATTAGATGATAACTATCTTCAATAGGAAAATAATTTTTGAATTCCTATACACTATATGCTCAATAACCAAGAAACAATATTTTCTTTTTAATATTATTAATGTAAAATTTAGACAGCAATGAATATTACTTTTTTATTTATAGTATCAAACATTCATCCATTACTATTCAGGCACATTATTATTTAAATAGATGATCAAGCAAAGACTTATCTGTAATATACACTACTACCAAAGTATCTTCATTCTATAAAAATGCTTCCATCTATGTCTGCAAGTGTTGATTTTTTCATTGATATGAAATCTGTATTCTATCCAGTTGAATTTTCTTTCTCAATATTTGTTTGTGATGTTTTACTATAAAAATTGCTACTGAATTTAATATTATGTTCATGTACTACTTTATGTATCACCTAAATTTATATCTGTCTGCAGTGTATTGTTGTCCTGTATTATATCTTAGTATCTGTGTCAAACTGCTATTTATAATGTAAATGGTGGGTACATATTTGTTTGTCTTCTCTCCAGGTCTGTCTGCCCTACATATCACATATGTGTGTGGCACATTACTATGTGTTGTATTCTTATCCCTGTTTTTTATATGATTTAAAAAATATATTGTTATCAACAAATATAATTATTTCTGAGACTAATTACAAAAGAATTAACATATTGATACTTAATTGAACTCTTTGAGATCAAAATCTATTTCAATAATTGGTAACAGAGTTTATGATTAGGGAGGACTTGAATGGTTCCACAAAATCAAAGAGTATTATTTTGATGTTATAAATTTAACAATAGATTTGCAGGAATTGGTTTTATCTTAATAGTGTAAAGCTAAAATTTCATTTTCCTGATAGTTTTATGATAAGAAACCTTGCCTAATTAGCACTTGTGTTAGAGCTTTCAATTCAAATTTAGAGAGAAAATAATTTTAAAATTTCAATTTGTTACTAAAGAAATTATCAGTTAAAGAATATTTTTTAAATACAAAAGTTTATTATATGTAATATTTTCAAATCAAATTAATTTGTTTAAATATTTTATTTTGTTTTGCTTGAAAAATTTCTGTCTTAATTTAAGAAACAAACAACAAAGAAACAATAAAATGTTAAGTATATTATGGTGCAAAAATCTTTATTTATTTTTTTGAACTTGTTTCTGTTTATACAGCAAATATTCTTCTTGAATATTTAAATTTTCATTTGCTTTTAATATAAATATAAACATAAAGATGCAGAAATTATAAAACTAATTACTAATGTTTTTCTCTTTACCTTTTTTTTTCTGATTTTGCCTGCCAAACTTTGGCAGGCAAAGAAAAAAAGGTGAAAACATTTAATTTAATACATTTTCTCTCTTTAATATGGTCTTTGAATTTTTTGAAAGAATAAATCTATATTAAATTCTCTATCTATTAATTTAATAGCATTCTTTGTTTTGTAGAAAATTTTGTATAGGTATATTCTTGGAGGGTTAATACTTTTCTGACTTTTATTTTTTGTTCCTTTTTATGTCTACCATTGTAGCATTGTAGTTTAAATTTAATTAAAATTTTCATTAACAATAAATTTGAATTTGAAAATGCTGACATTGCTAACTTGTCAGCTGATTCAGTGCAAATTTAACTGAATTCATTAATTTTCAAAATACACATATTATGGGATATCATAAACTGAGTCTTTCTAATTTATCCGTTTTTATTTTCTGAAAAGTAGAAAATTCTATTTCTACTATATTATCAGTGAACTCTTCTGAGGATATGTAAAAGGAAGTATTTGTAGAAGATTAGTGATTTCTGAACTTTTGTGTTAAGTTTTTTTTCTGAAAATCTTATGAAAACAATAGAGAAAGGAAAAAGAAAGATCTGTGTTTTTTGTTATGTCATATTATGAGCAAGCAAAAATATTTTCCCTTTAAAAAAATTTTTGCTGAATAAATCTAATTTTTTATTTTAAAACAAGAAAATTTAAGAAAACAAATATCTGTTTCTAATATAATAATTATTATCTTGAACTAATATTTTTTATTCTGATAAATTTTAAACTACAGATAGATTTTAATGAACTGGAAAGAACAGAAGAATTGTGATCATATACTATAAGAAACAAATAACTTTTATAGATTTACAAGTAACTGAGCATGTGAACATTTTGTTAGTTTGAATCCATTGTCTATAAATTTAATTAAAAAATAGCCTTTGAGTATTGCTACATATACCAAAAGATTCAAAAGATAAAATAAACTAGATCAGGTATATAAAGTAATTAACTTCGTTTAACTTACTGTAAACATGAAAGCAGGTGAAAGAAACAAAATTCTTCATTTTATTAAGAGGATTCTTGAAGTAATAGCAACATATTGCACTTCTCCTTGCTTTCAAAAGTATATTATAAAATAAAAAACTTACAAAATGAAAAAAATAAACAGCAAAAATTGAAAATATCCATTAAGCATTAAAATAAGTATTTATATCAACTTAAATAATAGTAATATTAAAAATTTTGAAAAAGGTACTGTTGCAGGAAAGAGTTCTAAATAGAGGGGCATTGAAATATAAAGAAGGTTGACAAGAATCCATTATAAAAGAAGTTGTAACAGAAAGAGTTTCAGGAGACAAGTTGTAATGAAAACAGGAAGACAAAAAAGGCATCATTAACTCTGTTTCAAAATTTGGTAATTTTAAATATTAGATATTTTACTTTTACTCAAATTGTCTCAAGACTTTGGAATCAATGTTGATAAAATATGAAAAATAGTGAAAAGAAAATAGGTTTTATATGCATGAATGTTGCTGGCTTTCAGTGTGTATGTGTGTGTGTGTGTATATAAAAGATAACATTCATTTTATATACATACCAGGTGTAACAGCAAAATTGTCCAAATCGTGTAACAGCTTGTGATAACTGTCCATCCGATGTTTAATATCTAAAAAACCACTGAAGTAATTGAGTTTCTTTTATCCAAGTTTTCAGATAGATGTTTAGTCATCCTGACACCATTTGTTGTAAGAATCACAGAAAAACCCTTTGAGTTATTCTGCTAGAAAGAGAATAGGTTAAAATTGTTTTGTATCAGCCTCAATATGTTTTCTCAACTAAGCAATGGTGAAAGGAAAAATCATTCAGGCCTTCAGTAATTGTGCCAACATTCATACTCTGGCTTCCATCTTCAAAGTCCATTCAAGAACCATCAAGTGAATAGTGAATAAGTTTAAAAAAGAGGGAAAAGTAAAAAGGAAAACTGATCAGAGGTCACAACAGCAAGAGAGATCATGATTTCAACTTAGACCTAAATACATTGTTCAAAGTAGAGTCCAATAGTTTTATAAAAACCTTGGAGAATTCCAGTAAGATATCTTTAATCATTTCTAATATACAACAGTTCAACGCTTAATCTAATAATTGGACAATCTGTTACACGATTTGGACAATTTTGCTGTTACACCTGGTATATATGCACCTAAGTATACAGAGGTCCAGTTACTACACACTAGTTTTATCGTCTGTGCTAAATAAATGTATCTTATATAAGATTTGAGAATGAAATTGCAAAAGCAAATTGTTTCATTTTTAATTTTAATCGTGGAATTTTCTTTATCAGTACTTATAGCAATTTAGTGGCTATAAAATACCAAATTTATTTTTATTTTATTCATGCCATTAGGCTGATTGTTATATTTGATTTTAAATTATATTTTATGTAGTTTAAACCAAATGCTAGACAATCACTATTTTTCTCTCTTACAATTTTGCTCAAGATTTGGCCTCTTTTAATAGAGAAGGAATTAAATTATTTGTAACCTGTGTAGAAGGAAAATATTCATAAATCTGATATAAGTTTCTTTAATTTGACAGAAAACTTATGCAAGTCATTGAGAATTTCTTTACTTTTAGAGTAAATCATATAAATTGTGAAAAATTTGTTTTTTGGATGGTTGACTACAGTTAATTCTTCCAAGGTCCTTGTGATCAATGGTGGACTGTGCAGGCTGCACTTTATTGAGGTGGCATTTTCCAGATGAAAAAAATTGAAGTCGTGATCATTCATTTTTATGTTATGGTGTTTCAAAAAAGAAATCTAATATTTTGTTTTTTTAATTCAATGTTTTTTTTTTTACATTAATTCCTTTTTGTTTGGAAGATCACAAACACATGACATGCTGCCCTGTTGGTAACCTCAGCTTTTAATAAGCTCGGGCAACTGTCTGAGATGCTGGTACCTTGATCTGGTCCTGCTGCAAGTAACCTCTTGCTGAGACTAGAAGACCACACTGGGACATCCCTGGAGTAGTCACCACTATATTGTATATTTCGTACAACCAATATATATTTGCCACCCCCACCCCATGTTTTTGTATTGCAATAATTGACTTAAATAATTTTTGGATTGTTTTTAGATTATTTTTAATATAAATAAAATGTCCAAAGATGTTTTTTTTTTCAATGATTTCAAAATCAATTGTGAACATGTTGAAATTTTAATGAAATTTTTGATATTTTATTCATTAATAAATTAATTTTATAGTGAATAGCTACTTTGATTTAAAAATCTTTGAGAAAATATTTTTTTATCTCTTGAGGGTTTCAGCATTTGGTCATTTGAATAAAGACAACTTTATAGGATTTGTTGAATTTATGAGCAAGTATGATCCTGTTCTTGGAAAGCATTACTTGAAAGAAGTACTTGTTACCGAAAATACAAAATGAATTCATTCATATGTTGGGAAACTCCGTAAAGGAAAATATATTGGATCAAATTTGAAAAGCTAATTATTTTGCAATCATACCAGACAGCATGCTGGACAGTTCTCATACTGATCAAATAAGTTTCATTTGCTGATATGTTGTTGCTGAAGACAAATAAGTGGAGGTGTAGGAATCATTTTTTGGTTTTTGAGTATGAGAAGACAGCTTATGATATTAAGAAGATGATTTTGGATTGACTGGAGAAAAAAATGTAATTTCAAAAAATGTAGAGGGATAGGATTTGACAATGCGGCTAGTATGACTGGAGTTCATGGTGGTGTTCAACGTTTTTTACAAAACATAAATGGGAAAGCTAAATTTGTGCCATGTTCTAACCATAGTCTGAATTTATGCAGTGTTCATTCCTCAGCTGTGAGTGCAGGAGCCATTAGATTTTTTGCAGTGATTGAGAGACTGTACATTTTTCTCCTCTTCCAATCACCGGTGAGAAGATTTATCTTCGCATGTGAAGGTCATGATGAAGCGTTTGGTAACCACCTGTTGGAGTGCATGTTACAAAGCTATTCATGCAGTGAAAACTGGATTTCAAGGAGTGATTCAGGCACTTGATTCATTAACTTCAGCTTCAGAAAATCTTCAAACGAGAGGGGATGCACAAATCATTTTGCTTTCAATTGAAAACTTCTCCTTCATGTCACATTTGTTTTACTGGGAAGAAATTCTGGGACAAATAGATCTTATCCAAAAGAACCTGGTATTAGTTTGGATGCATGTGTAACCCACATAGATGTGACCAAAATTTTCTTTAACTGAAACAGGAACAGGATGGTGTCTGAATCAGTTAATCAAAGTAAAACAAAGTGCGAGGAAATGGAAATTCCAGCTGAAAAGCAGATTAGAAGAAAGAGAAATCTACCTGAGGAAAAACGAAGATGATGTATGTCAAACATTTGTGTAAGAAGTAAAGAGAAATCTTTATGAATGTCATGATCGACTTGTAAATGAACTGGAAGCATGATTTGACTCCATGTATCATCTGCAAACTGTCTTCACTGGATCATCATCACAAGCAATCATGGAAGATACTGAAGTCAAGTTGGAGCGAAAATTTAAAATTCTTGGTAGCAAATACGGTGCTGACTTAGACGTATCTAGGCTGCTTTTGGAAGATCTCTGACTTTGGGAGTTTTTAGTGGCAGCTTCCAGAGTGGAATGTGACATGACTGTGATGACCAAATCATTGGCTATAGAATGGCTGAGATGGATTTATCAATGGCAAGTTCAAGAAACAGTGCCAAACATCGTGATTGCTCTACAGATGTTTTTGACGCTCACAGTTTCTGTTACTACTGCAGAGAGAAGTTCTCAAAACTGAAGTTCTTTAAAAGTCAATTGAGATTGAGTATGTCACAAAATCACTTATTCAATTTGTCCCTTATGTCAATTGAACATGAAACTGTGGAGAAGATAGACTTTGACCAAGTTATAGTAACTTTGCTTCTTCAAATGCTTGAAAGGTTAAAATATGATAACATTTGTTCAGCTAATTTTTGAATTTGTTGTTTTTCACATACTAATCCATGCCATTAAGAGTATTTCATTTATATTTTTCCTCCAAAAAAATGCCATTATGAATACAGGCCCTGGGTGGCACTTTGCCTCAGTATGCCCTGCTTGTGATGTTATTCATTTCTTTCATTGAACCAGATTACACAAGTCCTTTTTTACACTATCCAACCCAAAGATTGAACTCAAAATCAACTAGTACTTGGTTCACTTTGCTAGTACTTTTATTCACTCATACAACAATCCATTGATGGAAATTTGGGACCTTAAATCTAAAGTTGTTTGTTTACTTCTTTAGCTGAACCAGAGTGTATGACTTTTACATTGCCTGTAGTGTAATTAGATGGTGGAAGTTTGAAGTCTTGGGTCTAATTTTTAGAATGTTTCCTACTATAATAGACACATGAAGAAGGCTGGAGAGTACAATAGCCAAAATCTTGTGACTATAACAACCAAGATGAAGACAAGTGTCTAAGTATATAAGTGTAAATAATGAACTTCAGTAAGTCTTATAAAGTAATGAATTGAAGGTTGTAAATAAGAACCCTATTTTTATTCATATATTTTATTGTGCTTAATTATTATTAAAACTTCTTTTTTAAAAATTAATCTGAAGAGATAAGTTTAATTTTAAAATACATGTTTTCCTGTAACTGAAATTTCTTCTCTACATTATTTTAACCTCATCAAACTTAATCCCTATTCATATTCTTTAGAAATATTAGTTAAAATTCAAGCTATGTTAGAATCAAATGTGCTTTAGAATAATTTCATGAATCATGAATTTTATGCACAGCAGATGAAAAACAGTTCAGCTTAGATTTTAAGCAAGTGTAATTTTATGCATATAAATATGATACTTAAGGTAAGCACAATTTAGTACATTATCAGTAACAATAGAGCAAAGTCAGTCATTTGTTGATTTACCAAGTATTACAATCTTGAGTTACTTATTGAATTTAATTCCTTATTTACAAATAGACAAATTGTGTAAAAACCAAATTGTAGTAAAATAATTATATACATGTTTTTAAATGTTGTATGATAAAAAATATATAATTATGAAAAATGAATGATAATTTTAATTCAAAAGTGGTCATCTTTTACAAATGTTAAATTAGATTCAAGGCAAGATTCTTCAATTGATATTTCCTTTTTCATTAAATTCTCAAATCTATTTTGTTAACTGTTTGTATAACTATCAACCAATTAGCTTTCTACCTCTTTTGGCAAAGTTCTAGATATTCTAATCAACTTTGAATTGGTTAAGTGTCTCACAATAAGAGTCTTTAAATAAGAATTGGGCTGTTGCTTTAAATATCTCCAAGGTGTTTGATACGACTCTTCTTCACAAGTTGAAATGGTTATATTTCTGAAATTTTTGATTTAATTCAATCTTTCTTATCAAATCATGAAAGGAAAATTGTCTTGGATGGTGATTCGTCTAGATCTTTTTACAATGACAGTCTTGGGAGACACCCACATTAATATGCGGGTGTCTCCCAAGACTCTGTCATTCGGCCTTCTTTGTTCCTAATTTTCACCAACAACCTTACTAATGTCATCAGTTCTCAACTTGTTATCTATATTGATGACACATCTATTTAGTGCTGTCTAAATAGTAAGTCTCATCAGTTCAATAAGGTTAAATTGGCAGCTGATCTCAAAAATGACCTTCAATCTGTTGTTAACTGGAGTAAGTAATGACTTGTTAATTTTGACAACTCCAAAACAAAACTTCTCTCTTTTAAGCTTCTTTACCTTCTATCCAGGAGAGTCTCATTGTGCCTTCTTGAGCTAATGTTTTCTGCTGACATGAAGTGGAAAGATTATATTGAATCAATATATTGAATCAATTGCTGCTAGTAAAGTTAGTTCACTCTGTTATTCTAGACACATATTCTTGCCTTATAAATCTACCATTTGTCCATGCATTGAATATTGCTCTTTGGTGCTTCTTTAGAGACATTTAGAGATTCTTTATAAAATTCAAAGAAGAATCTGCAATGTTATCAGTCCTGACCTGACATCTCAGTTTCATTCAGTTTCCCATTACTGTAATGTAGCTTCCCTGTGCCTTTTCTATATTTTCATGGTAAAATCTAAAGTGTACTACTAGATTAACAGCTAGCTCTCATCATTTTACAGTTGAAATTGCTAGATGTAACCGTAAGTTCTATGTTAACAGTTTCTTCTCTCGCACTTCTCATTTGTGAAGCTCTCTTCTGGTTTCTTGCTTTCTAATCAACCTTGATCTTCTAAAATTTAAATGCAATGTCATCATCGTCATTTGTCTCCTTAATGCATGTTCTTTTATTGTCCACTATCCTTAATAATATTTTTTCTCAGTTTTTTTCACTCAATAACCCCTTGCTTTTAAGTGGCTTTATTGCCTTATTTGGAGTAGAATGATTAAAAAAAAATTATTTTGAATAAAAAGATGAAATATAAGATATAAACTTAATTCCAATTTCTCTTGCTTTTTTATATTAAGAAAGAGCATTAGACTCTGATATTGAAGTAGGTTTACAAATCCAGGTTTTATGTATACTAGTTTTAACCGGTGAAAATTTCATGGTTTTTCCTATTTGAAATTTTTGATAAATCTTTATTCCTCAGTTAATTATTGAATAAGCTCACAGTGAGTTTTAAAATAATAAAATATTCATAGAAATTCCTCCATCACAGTGTTAAATACTCGAGCTTAACAACTTTAACAAAATATTGCAATAGCAATCATAAATATGAATGCTGGTCATTATTTTAAGAAGTAAGGAAGTACAAATGAAAAAATTTTTAAATTGACAACATTTTCCATTTAACTGAAACAGACATTAAGCTCTTCTATGTTCCTTTCTTTCTTTCATTTTCTCACTGAAACCAAGTAGCATCTTTAATATGTCTTTTGTTTTCTCACTCCATCAAAACAGAATAGTCCATTATTTATGAGGAATTAACAGATGTTAAACACTTGTATCTTTCTTTATTTCGCTGAAACCAAGTAGTGTCTCTGATAAGTCTTTTGTATTTCCATGTGGTCAAAATGGAATAGTCCGCTATGTTTGATGTATTGGCAGGTCGTAATGGTTGTGCAAAATAATGAAGGGAGGGACAAGCACAATTATTATATGATATTATTTTACCTGACTTATATACCTTACTATTCAGATTGATATGTCTATATGGTTGTTATAATCACCCTCTAGTCTTCTGTGAGTGTCTCATCCCAACTCAATAACTTTCTTTGAATTATGAACTTAACACTTTATTCAATCCATGAAGATAGAATTATGGGCACTTTGACATGGCTAGATCAATTACAAATGAATAGTGCGTTTGATCCTCACTGGGTACCCCATACTTTCAGCCTTTTATGACATCTAAGCTACATTTAGGAAATTATTGAGCACTTTGACATGGTGTAATGGTTAACAAGCTTGTCATGCTAGATCAATTACAACAGAGTTATGCTTAGAAAATCATCATGTGGGTAGGACTGTTTTCATTCTTCATTCCATGCTTAGTTGGTATTTGATATTCATTTTTGTGTTACTTGTTTGTTTCTTCTACTGAACTAAATTAGAATTTTTAACATTGGTAGTTGTTAGTTTTGTCCCTGGGTTTGGTTGTAGTAAAATGTCACATTCTGGTTTTGTGGAAGGAATAAAAGGTTTCAGTTCAAAATTCCAAGAAGGTTACTAAGTCTGATGACAGATACCTGAAAAAAGCCAGAAGATTCAACAGCTGAAACATGAATATAACAACTAAGGTGATCATACAAGTTCAAATGGATAAGCAAATAAGAATAATAATTCTTCATCTCAAAAATTCTTACATAAGTTATCATTTTATATTTTACTGGAACTGGAATTTGGTTCATAATAGTGTCACGGTCATTTCTTATACTTGGTTTCCTTGAACTGTACAATGCATGTGGCATAGTCGCATAATAAAGTGAAAAAGGCTCCCTTAATATATTTGTATTTTTTAAGCACTGAAAATTATATACTTTTCTATTTGATGTATTTTGCACCATCTTTTTTTTGCAATACATCCAAGATTTGCATATATACCTGTGAATACCTTTTATGTCATAAAAAGTGTTGATAAAATGAAAGTGTACATGATCTACTAGTGAGCCTATTTATAACCACTGCAATCAATGATCAAATAGTGATTCAACATTCAATTGCATCCACCTAAACACCACAGTTGAAGAACTACCACCCCCATAATATAAAGGTTTCAACTTATGTTGATACCTATTACCTGTTAAGATGTGTAAAAACATATATAAAGATATTTATCTGGGTTAAATTAAACATTTAGATAAACTTTTTTATGTAATTTTATTTCATAAGATAAACTATGTATATTAATAATTTATCAGGAATATACAGAGCTAATGAAGAAGAGTTGTGATTAGTATTGTATCAGGTTAAGGTATGAATGAATAAAATCCTCATTGCCTAGATAAAAGCACAGCATATAGTATTGTTAGTGCAATAAAACATTTTAGAAAAGCTTTGAATCCTGTTTTAAAAATATTTCCTCATTAATCTTAAATTAAAATTTCATTAAAAACATAACCTTTTAATTTTAAAGATTTTGTGTTGGGTATAGGTGAAAATATATATATTTATAACAGATACTTGTTTGGTTAAAAAGTTTATTCTATTTTTGTTATTACATTGCATTTGGAGCATTGAGTGTTAACTATATATAAAGCAGGTTACTTTTGACTGTTTGATACAGCTGTCATATCAATGTTTACTTTTAAAAGAAATATCAAAATTTGTATTTTTTATTCATTGATTCTAACTTTAAAGATGGAAGAAAATCTATATAAATAAAGCACAGTGTACATGTGTCCGTCCATTTTTCAATTTCGGTGAATCATGAACCTGAAGTAACAGTTAGTAACTACTGTAGTTACACGCAATTAAAAATTAAATAACTCATTTAAAGTTAAATTTAAATATTGAACAAAGTGAAAGGTTTAAAAAACAATTCTTTATTAAAGGTTTAATTTTGCTTTTCATCACAATTGCAATTGATAGCATCTAATTAAAGCATAATTAAAACTTAAGTGGGGCACAGTACATTGATCATATGGTTTTTTTTTCTTTATCTAGCACACATACTGTGACATATTGGAGTATTACATAGTTTGGGTTCCTTAATATCTTTTAACAGTGACTTTATTTGAAGGGATCATAATGAATGGTGATTTTTGAAAATAAAATAAAAATTGTGTGCAAAATAAATGTAAATTAAACTACGGAGATTGTTTGCGAAGAAAGTTTGTGCTGAATTAAGGTGTCAAATAAAGATAAAATAATTTTATTATTTTTAAATTCTTATAACTTTTAGTACATAGGAAAAAGGTCAAAGGCCCAAAAGCCCTCTGCTGAAGTTTTTTTTAATTTTAAGATAAAATGTGACTCGCATGTCATAATATTGTGCAGTTAACAGAAAAGATACTGTAGATGACTGAATGTGTCAAAAGTGGTTTGCAATGTTTCATACTGGAGGTGTCTTGCTGTCAAGATTATCAGTCAACTCAAGACATTGAGGATTATTAACATTATACAATGTATATATCAAATCAAGCATTTTAAATTGTTTTACTTTAACCAGTTTATGTTAATTGCTTTCATGTGTGACTTTCATCTCAGTGAAAAACACTGAATGGATCAGATTTAAATGTACTGATTTTTAATTTAGTAGTGAAATAAGGCCATGAGAAGTAGGTTTCCAAACAAAGTCCAAACAATATAAATAGTGCAAATAATCAATTGTGATGGATAAAAATTATTGTGGGGATGTAATTACAAAGTTGGTTGAGATATAGAAGAAGATAATAAAAAAATGTTAAATATGTTGTTCAATAAAGTTAATCTATCTATACATATATAAAAGGCAGAATGTGTGTGTGTGTGTTAGTTTATATGTTTGATCGGATCTCCTACATTTTTCTACCAATTTTAACCAAATTTAACACAGTTACTGTTAATGATCATGTGGGTGTTTTGACGGCACCAAAATTGATCTAAGTCAATATTTAAATCAATATTATCGATTTTTCATTTTTGATCGGACACACGCATGTATAATTATGTGCGTTCACTGCACACAAGCAGATATGGGCACTTTTCATGTCAGAATTAATAGTGGTAGCATAATTAGAAAAAAGTCGGATTTAAGTGCTTATATGGGAATAAGAAAGAACAAGAATGGCCATATTTTGGTTTCAGATGCAAAAGTTATCACAATGAAGGATTTCTGTCGCAACTGAACTTAGCATTCCAAAAGCCAATCAGATTAGTGTTATTAGTCATGTGTGGCTTGCACAATGCGTAATGATTACTGCTGATTGGCCCATTCACACTCTGGGGTCATGCAAGATCATGTGTGAACAGGGGGTGTTCTGCGTACGCATATCAAGCATCCCAAATGGGGTAGAGATTTCAGGTAGCCAACTTTTATTTCAGGATTTAACCCTCATACCATGCTTTTTAAAAAGGATCTTTTAATGTTTCAATGCAGGTATGCATTACTTTCCATGTTTTCTGTATTTGCACAGTAAATTAAACATCAAGACCATTTTAAAAGGGATTTACAGAGCTACATGTCAAATTTTACCAGAAATATCAGTAAAAACAAGGTGAAACTGCTGCTTTTTAGGTGTTTGTATCCCATTTAGCCTACTAAAGCATAAGATTGAATTCAGTGAGCAAAATCACTAAACATATTTCATGCCACTTCATGCCACCACTTAAGCCAATTTGTCCAATTTTTCACATCTGATTGCATTTTTTCATTCAAGGGGGCACCAGGGGACTTTTATGTCTTTTCATGCCATTTACGTGTAGCAAAAGGCACCTACTCACTATAATTTTTACTACCTTGCATCGCTGCCCCAAAAAGTTCCTGCACGTTTTCATCCAAATTCATGCTACTTAAATGCCTTTATCATCCATCAGTAAACAAAATTAACATTGCTTCAAATTTTGTTCGTGAGAAGTGAAAAAAACGCTTATATTTTCAACTTTTGATCAATAAAACTACCTCATATCTCCTGGCTGCTCAAAATTTTCAAAGAAAATCCCATTTTCTGATTGGCTGACTTTGAGAGACTGCACTACATCTATGACGATGTAAATCAAAATGGCCATGCCTATTTTGGGATAAGGAACTACATAGCTTTCATATTTATCAATAAAAAACCCGATACAATTAAGTCACCAGATACTATTTTGAAACATCCTGCCACTGTGCACTGCTTTGACTAACCCAGCTGGAGGTTAACCAATCGCATCAACTATTCAAGGTTGCTGCGAGCTCATTAGGGTGGTTGTAAGTGTTTAACCTTGGGCCCATTCAATCATATGCGTGAGCAGTTCTCTTACACACACATGTGCACTTACGTAGGTATGTCATCTTAGTATGTGTGCTCAAGGTCAACCGCCTCTTTATACCATAACTCACATGCGTGTTCATACTTCTGCGATTACTGTCCCGCACTTGGCTCACTTCATTCACTTCTTATGGAAACTGCAAGTTGTTGATTACATGTGCAAACTGTTTTTTTTACTTCTTAGTTATAACTACATCCGTTTCCACATTTATCAAATTTACTTCCCAAATTAACTACTACTGATTTAGCTTCAGTTGGATTTTTTTCAACTTCACTTTTTTTGTCTTCAATCCCCTTTTGATACAGTTACATACATTTTTGGGATCCCTCTAACCTGCCTACATTTAGACTACACACTTTTTGCACTCAAAAAAGCTACATACCTTTTATTATGTTTGCTTTTTTTAAATGCCGCTTAAGAGAAGAAAACTTTTTGGACAGCGCATGGCTGCTGCTTCCACTACAAGAGCAGCAAGGGCAAGTGAAACCACAGAGCAAACTTCGTTGCGCCTTTCTCAGATGGCCTCACACTCTGCTGCCCGCATCCCCATGGAAAGTACCACTGGACAAACTGAAAGGCTGGCATCAGTAGCATCAATTATGTCATCACAACGTGCTAGGCTTTCAACTGAAGAGCATTTAGTACAGAATTCACAAGATGCAATACGTGTTTCTAGGGCCAGAGCTTCCGAGTCCCCAATACAGACAATCCTTCGGCGTTTAAGGAATGCCAGCACTGCAACATGTTCTAGAGCTTTAGAAAGCCCTTCATGTTGTCTTAGGAATGCTAGGGCTACAGCATCTTCCAGGGTTTCAGAACAACCTCAACAAACTGCTATTCATCATTTAAGAAATGTCAGCACTACTGTGTCTGCCAGAGCTTTAGATAGTCCTGTGCAGAGTGTTTGAGGAATTCCAGATCTACTGTGTCTGCCAGAGCTTCAGAAAGCCCTGGGGTACAGTGAGTACGGCTCAACAACAAGGATCACAAGGACAGACACTCAGCGTTGCGGGTCTGCATTTAGGTGAATAGTGTTTCACCCATGGACATCTTTATGTAGGCTGCTCCCAAGTCAGGAGTAAGGATAACATTTACTCTCCAACAAACAAAACTAAAAATATTACCAACACAGAAGACCTATAGCCTATGGTCGGTCACGTTTAAATGCAATGTACACATCTTTATGTCAGCTGCATCATAGGTTCCTTCATTTTTGAACCCGGTTTATTTAAAGGTTGTCGTCATATCCACTTGCCATTACTAAGACATTTCATTAAAGTTTGTCTTGGTCACCAGATGCTCCTTTATCACTTAAACCCCACTATAGAAGTCGAGTTCATCCACACAATTCAGGCCTCAGCAAAAAGAAGTAGGATAATAAAAGAATAGCAGCATGCAGTGTTATAATATGCATTATCTGCTGTACACCGTTGGTGTGTTTCTCCCCTTACCATAAGGGCTGCTTTAGGTAACGCTACGTACGCTTCATACTCGCCTCAACTGGCTATTAAAAACTACAAAATAATTTGTGCCATTTACAAGTACTCACCCCGGCACCTTCCCATACTTGTTATGTGGTTCTGTTTGCAGTAGTGGCATCGCCGTCTTTTGGGCAAAAGTTGCGTCTACCATTCACGTTATTGCGTTTTACTACATTGCAACTGACACAGGGCTTCATGTAATGTCTTGCACTTAGGGATAATAAAAACCATCCCATCGGAATACAAAGCCATTTGCCACAACTCACCAAAAACTTCCTAAGGCCTGTGTTCGTATTGAATTTGACAACTTTAATTGGAGATGTCTTAGTAATGGCAAATGGCTGATGCTACTATGGCTGAACATTGTTTCCTTTTAAGCTGTACAATTTTTTCTTCCGTTTTACTGATGACTACCAACAACTTGTGTACATTATGTTTTTTATGTGGCCGGCCATCAGTTCTACTAGACTTCAGCTTTACATGCGTGTACAAAATGAGTATGGCGGTTATGACCATCCATTTAGAGAAACTTTACCCCCGGGCAACGCCGGGCTTTACTGCTAGTAATAAAAATAAAAATAATGTTTTTATCTTTATGCAATATTTCTGCTGCTGTGGATATACTAATACATCTTTATGAAACTTATATAGCCTGCTGTCAACTTATATACAAAACTTCAAGACACTGTATACTTGTTATAAACTACATAATTATTTAGTGTGATTTCTAAACCAGCGTAAGCATATGTAGTGTACAATACAACCTGTTATGTATTTTTATTATGTGTTGGGGGGGTGTTATTTAGCTTAGTCTGTACTTCAGTGAATCCAGTTGAAACCAAAATGGTAGTGCCCTTGGGAAATTGCTGTCAGCATCTTTATAGTTATTTATTTCTAATAAATAGCAATTTCCTATTTTTCCTAAAGTGGGTCAGTACAGCCAGTGCTATAACAATGCAGCAATCAAAGTGTTAATAAACCAAATGGACATTTTATTTTTTCAATACGTATATTTATGTGACTGTGTAAATCTAGATACATGTCAATTTGGGCAGGTTACATTCATAAAGCATTTAATATAAAAGAAGCTTACTACAAATGACTTGCAAGTTGAGCATGTTAATCACTAGTCTACTGTGTATAGTTATGTACATATATTACATATACATATAAATTATGTCATTTTAATATTCTTAATATTTTTTTCCTTGAATCTAACATTTTCAAATTCATTGAACATGGTTATGTTTTCATAAACCCATTATCTTCATCAGCCCATATTGATTTTTTTTCTCTGGATGATATGAAAATGTAGAACTCTATAATCAATAGAATTAAAACATTTGTGTCTGCAGAGTGTAACAACCACTTGTGCTTGTAGTTTTCCACATTTGCATGGCATGAATTTTTATCTATGAATCAGTAGACAAGCAAAGGCCTGGTGAACCAAGGTAGAAGGCATTGACCTTATGGCTCTCTATATTGTGATCTTCCACTGAACTTTATATATACAAAACTTGTACTTATGGAGATGAAAAGAGATCGTGCATACAAGATCTGGGCCTGATGTGATAGCATTCATTGCCACACACCTGTTTTGGAATAAAAAAAATAATAAATACTTATGGCCAATTTTATACTTTTAATAATCCATATCATGTCATGTAAATGTAACTTGCAATATTTCCCCTAATGTTTCATAGAAACAAGTTTAAATCTAAACAAATACATAACTTTAAAATGTTCCCGTTAAGGAAACAAACCCAATTGCACATCTTTCATTTCATTATTTGTTGCATATACACAATATCATTTTATTATGCAAGTCAATATTTTCACAATTAAATTGGTATTAACTAACCAATATGGGTAAAAAATATTAGGGTATACTTATATTTATATATACAATTTACCATGTAACTTTCAGTTTATATTTATTCTTATTAAAAATTATCGATAATAACTTTATTTGGAGGTGCCAAGATTTATTAAACAAAGTACAACATAATCATTTCTTTATCAATAAATTAAAAAGATAAAGGTTAAAGAAACATTTTTGATAAATATGTATTCTATATATCTATGAATAAATAATTTTATGGGTTAGTATATTTTTCTTGATAATCTATAAGCTTCATTAATGATTTATGCATTAATTTTGTTAACTTTTCTATGGTTTTGACTTTAACATTACTTGCAATAGTTTTTATTGCTTCCCAGATACCTTCTTTGCTTACATATTTGCTTTTCATTCTCATATACATTTCTTTTAATGATGGGCCACAAATTTTATATTGAATCAACAACTGGAGAGGCTGAGAGTTATTTGATTAATTTGGTGTTTTTGAAAACTTTTTTGGCAAGTTGGGCAAAAGTCAGCTTCGAAGAATGCAAAGAAACATTGTTTTGTATGAATATACTATTTAACTTAATACTATTCATATAAAATCTTGCCTAAGAATTTAATATACATTTTCTGCATTTATCTTAATACCATCATCAACTTGGAAAGAAACTGCCTCCAATATTAATTCAAAACATTACTCTACCTCTCCACTGTTGTCTTCTAAGTCATGTTAGTTGACTATTTCCACAAAGCATCCAACCTCTAGTACATCTAATGTAGCCCTACATTAAAAATGACTTGTGAGAAATCAGTTTTCATGTACTTCTTCACATAGATGTTTCCCTTTTTGATTTTTACTTAAAGATTGTAGTTTGTTCATTTAAGAACATTAAGGATAATAAAGTGACCAAATAAGCATCAAAAAGAGAAACATGTAAGTGAAGAAATATTCTGCATAATTTCTCTCTGTTTACATTCACAACATAAGCTTCTTCAGATGTTTTCTTGCTAGTCAATCCACTTTACTCACTTATTACTCTTTTAATTTTTCTCAAATCTTTTTTTTACAATATTTGTGTGTGCGTGTTCAAAATAGCTATTCATTAATATGTCTGAAGTGAAAAGACTAATATTTTCTTGATTTGTTTATTTTGGAGTATCTGCACTAATGTTATGTTTGAATTTGCATTTGACATTTTAGCACACTTAACCAATACACATTTCACTCTTCCTTTTTTCAGTCTCTATGTGTATGTAGAAATTCTTTGGAAAAGATAACAAGATAATGAAGATGTAAACATTGTATTATTTTCTAAGTAAAGTAAACTAAAGTAGGTGCAAATATTTTTTTCTTTTTTAAAATTCTTCTTTAAGTCCACCTTTTACCTTGGGACCCACTTGACTTGTGTCTTCTCAGACAATTCTGTCTTGACTACACTAACAACTGTTTTCTAGTCTATCATGATTTGTCCATGTCAGCATTATAGTAAACCTCTCTTTCATAAACAAAGTGAAATGCATCATGTTTTTTCAGCTGAATGTCAGAGTAAACTTAAAAAAAAAAAAGGGAAGTTGAAGAAAAGAATGGATTATTTGTAGAAAAAAAAATCTCATTATCTATTTCATATTCATTATACATACTTTTATGATTTCTTTTTTTTTTGGGGGGGGGGTTAATAGTTTGAAGGGAATTGTATGACTTATAATCAAATGAAGCACTGTTTAAAATAACTTTTAACTACTTAAAAACAAGAACACTTTATAGATTTAAGTTTTTAAGAGGTTCCAAACTCAGTTCTGAAGATTATATCTTGTCACAAAATAAGATGTTAAAGAGTTGCCTAAGGTCAAAATGGCCATTCTAGATTTGAAAATGGACATATAAAGCAAATTCACTTTTAGAATTTGTATTTTACAAGAAATATTTGGCTTAATATGAGGTAAAAAACTCTGAGTTCAACACATTTCCTAAAATCTGATAAAAGACCAAACATCAGAATTATGTTTGAAACAGCTTGATTTGGCTGATACGTTTTCAGCACTCACATGTAGACTTGATATGGACTCAGTTATCCTTATAAAAGTTGTACCACTTAAATGATTCAAATAGTTTCAAAATTGTAGCAGAAAAATGATTTTAGTTTCAAATCAGGATAATTGAAAGTCTGAAATAATTAAACATTACTGTTATATTTTAATCTTGGTTCAATGATGCAAATCTGATTTATACCATCAGTTGTTGCACAATGATTATTGAACATGATAACTATTCTCAGATATTGATGATAATTATATTGCTCAATAGTTATTTAATAAATTACTTCATTTTTGACCCGGTTTCATATTCTTTATATGCATTAGTTAAATACTTACAGATACCTTTATATTTTTAAGGTTATACATAAAATGCATTGACAAATTTTTATATGTAAAAGAAATACAAGAAAATTTATGGTTTCACTTTTCCTTACATTCAACATTATCTCAATAAAGAAGATTTTTTATTACATTTTATAATATTCTGTATTGTGACTCATTAATTATTTAAATATTTGATTGTACATCAGATTCTTATTCTGTGTGTTTGAATGTTAGCAGGTGCATACTACATTGTTGAAAACAAGAGAGAAATCAAAGATTCATTGCACAATACTTTGAATTTTACAAGTTTGATGATGAGAACCTAATTAGTATAGTTGTTTGCTTACTTCAGAAATAAGTTCTATAGGTGTTCCAGCCTTCTGTCACACCTTTAGTTGAATAAATTCAAATTGCTTTTCATTTTTTTTTATCTAAAATCTTTTGAATATAATGAAAGCTAAAATGAAAATAGAGCTGCACCATTGTCAACAAGAATTTGCATTTTATTAGTGTCAGAATGTTTTCTTTACCTTTGAATGAGTATTAATATTTAAATGGATATTGAGTTCATTACATTTGTTTGAAACAATCAACTTTGGTATACGTAAAGAAGAAAGATAAGTACAGAAAAAAAAGCAGCAAGCAGTAGGAAATCATTGAAACAATGCCTATTTTAATATTTTGCAACATCACAGTAAAAATAAGTGAACAAATAGAAATAAAATCAATGTTGTTAAAAGTTCTCAAAAATTTGTTTTTGTAATATGAGACCTGATAAAAAACTTATATATTACTTACTTTTCCACATTCCACATTTTTTTGTTGAATGTGTATGTGTTCTACTTTTTACTAAAATGTTGATCAAAGAAATTCCTTTGAATGTCAGATTTGCTACTTTATAAAATTGGAATGACTTTTAAATTTATTTCTAACCAAAAACTACAAAGTAATTGCTGAGAATTTGATATGTAAAGCCATTTTTATATTCAGCATAGTTAAAATTGGAATAAGTTGTGACCTAAATGCTAAACATTGAGATAAAATATTTCTACTTGAGAAACACATTTGTAACATTTACTTGATGAAATTTCTGATAAACAGATTAATAATGCTCATTTTGTCTTCATTTTTATTCTGAAGATGGTATAATAGTAATAAATAAAAAATAAAGTTGCTTAGTATATTACAGCCTAATCATATGGAAAAAATGTTTTAACAACTGGTGCTGGAAAGTTCTTAGCCTGACCAAGAAATACTTCCAAAAAAATTCTGATACCTAGTCATTTGGTCAGATTTTGGGGAGTAGGCCAGGCTAAGAACTTTTTTCATCCCTTGTATTTACAGAAACAGATATGTAATGTTTTAAAGAATTTGTAGTATTTACTTTGGTATGTATATGAAGTTGTCCAATTTTTACTTCTTTCATATGCCATGTTATTTCAGTTATTTGGCAATCATAGCTCTCCACAACTTCCTGAGTAACCACACCTCTCTGTTCTTGTTCTGCTATCTATTGATCTATTTATACAAACTTGTCAAGTATGTTAATCACTGTTTGTCTCTACTTCTCTTGTCTTCAAAGTTCTCTGAGTATTAAATTCTCCAAGCCTTCTTTCCTTATTACATTTCAAGAAATTTCAACACGTCACTTTCTGATTGTTAGCAGCAGTTTCCTTGTAGCTTCTATTCACCTTAAAAAATCTTTAAGTCATTTAAATGGAGATTTTTTTTCTTTTCTTAGCAATAAATAAATGAATTGTTTGTTACCTTTTTATTTGTCAATCTACCAGGAATCAATTTAAGAATGAAAGTCTAATTCTATATCTCATGAACCTTATTTTAAACACAATTAACCATTTTTATTTCATATCTTATAGAATATGCATCCCAAATAAATTAATATTATAAGTAAATAAATTGCTGAGCCTCCCTGAAGAGTGGATGGACAGGTTTGCCTATGAAACTCTGGCGTCAAGATATTGAATGTAAAATTAAACAGCTAAGTGACAAACATTTTCTTACATTAATCATATATATATATATATATATATATATATATATATATATATATATATATATATAAAAGTGAACATTGAAGTCAATACTCAGAGGCGACAGGCTGTTTCATGCTAGGTGCAATCGTCAGGCCACAAATGTTGGATTTTTCCTTGACTATTTACATATATGGGTTAGTGGTGCATTGTGGGTAATCTATTCTGGCGGTTATTTTTGCGGGAGTGGTTTGTTTATTTATTTATTTGGGTTAATTTATTTGTTTTTCGTTTTCATTTTGTATTATTTATTCTTTTCAGTTTTTGATGTTTTATGAACGTAGTAAAAATTTTTTGTGGGGGGTTTGCTTAGGTTGCTTATTTAATAGTTAGTTTAGGTCTAGGAAAATAATTAAGTATTAAGTATTCCAGGGTCCTTCAGTTACTCCTATGTATACCTTTTCTTTATTATCTAGCGATTTTACTGTGGCTTGGTATATTCCATTGCATTGTAAGCAATTACCAATTTAAGGAACATTCTCTCGATGCAAATGTAATTGATTTTTACAGTGTTTTTATTGAATATTTGGGGTAGAGTGCTTGATTCCAGGATGTGTTTGTTTAAAAGTTTGAAGAATATTTTACCTACAGTTGTTTTTATGCTTTTGCTATATGGTGGGTTGAACCATATGATATTTCTCTTCCTGTTAACCTTTCTTGTGCTCTGTGGTGAGTATGTGAGTGTTGCCGGGAACCCACTATCTTTTAGAGCTATTTCATTGTCTTTCTTAGCTTTGTTAAATACCAAAATCGATTAACCACAGGCTTTCTGACAATTCTTGCAACAAAACCATATTTAATGATCACATTGAATAAATAAATAGCCTTAATTATCTTTCCAGACCAAGACTAACTATTAAATAAGCGACCTAAGCAAATCTTCCACAAAAATTTGTTACTACGTTAATAAAACATCAAAAACCAAAAAGAATAAATAAAAAACATACATTGCCTGTTTTGAAATATATATATTTGTTCAAAACACAATGAGATGTCAGTTTCTGATGTTTATATTACAAACTAACTTGTACTTAGTGCTATTCCCAAACCAACTTGACATATAGTAACATACAATATGACCTATTTTGTGACATATTTTCATTGTGTTGAGAGTGGTGTGTAGTGTAGTCAAGCCTGCAAAGTTTCAGATTGAAACCTAACCATGAGAAATCACTATTAGTATGTTTATAGTTATTTAATTCCAGTAAATGACAATTTTCTATTTTTCCCAAAACAGTCTAGCACAGTCCGTCAACTATTCTATAACAATGTAATATTGAAAGTGTTAATAAAAAGTTGGTAGGGATAAATTTTTTTACTCAAATTTGTAGCTCTATAAACCTCAATAATAATATAATATTGATCAAATTATCATTTAAATCTGGAACAGAAATTTTAGTTCTTAAATTTGACATAAGAAGAAACTAGGAACTATTATATATCACCAACTTTTATTATTATATATCACATCTTGAATGGGTAGAATTCTTCATCTTCTAAAATTTTATAACATTTTGTCCTAATCTTGCAACTCCACTTACATAATCTCTCTTGGTGTATCAATAAATAATTGCATTGTTTTTTTTATATTTCTTTAACTTTTTAAGCTACTTATGTTATTTAGTAAAAGACCTATTATCCACTTAGTAGTAGATATTTGTAATTACTGTTATAAAGATAAAGTATAATCTCAAAAATTGGTCTTCATGACTCTATACTGATATTTCAAACTGGATATCATCTGAAATTGCCTGAGGTTGCTAAAGAGAAAATGTAAGAGATTTAGAGAAAGTATAAGGTATAATTATATCACCATAATTTATATAACACAAGAGGAAACAAAGAATTAGTAGTTTTATGGATACTTTATATATTTTAGAAGTGTTAGTTATATAAAGTGAACTAATAGGTTTATCTACCATTGAGTATGGATTTTCATAGTTGCAGATGCTTAAAAATGATTAGGTCATATATTGTTGAAGTATTGTTTATTGTCAGTTATAAATTTGATGTTTATATCCATTTTTATGCATGCAATATATTGTAAGCTAAAGGAATACCTTGTGTTTTTTTGTTTAGTTTTTTTTTTTTTTTTTTACAGTGAAACGGCATATCAACACCTTATAGGCCATTTAATGTTAAAATTTAATTTTCTTGGATTCTTTGAAGTAATAAAAATATGATATATGTTATTCTGCTTTCACAATTGTATACTTGGTTAATATTCATTCATTGGTTAGAAGCATATCAGCCTCTATGGGTTATTTAATGTCAAAATTTAAATATTTTGAACACAATTTTATGGCTTCAAGTAAATATATTCTGAATGCAGTTGTATGCCTTCCACTAGAGATAAAATGTATTGTGGGTCATTTTGCTATAAATTGTATTGTTGGTAATTCTACTATAAATATGTATTGTTGGTATTTTTTATATAGAAATGTATTGCTGGTATTTTTACTATGAAAATGTATTTGTATACTTTCATAGTGTTTTGTTTTCATTTGGGGGTTCCCTATTTGCCCATACCTGAGATCTTAATAGGGGTTAACCCACCCTGGGTCAAGGTGAACATGGGATTAACAACAATTAGGTGATATCACACTCCTCAAAACCCTCCCAATCTTGCTGCTGAATGTAGTTTATCATCATAGACAGGACTATGCAGTTTGACATTTCTCACAATTTATTTATTCATTTAAAAAAGTGACTCTTGTACATTTCAAATGCAAAATTAAAAGCAACCCAAATAATACCAAACTTTAATTTAGATTATATTAATATTTTTTTTATTAGTGTTTATGTCTTTCATACAGTCTTACTGTATTTACTTACATTATCAAATGGTGTATGGTAACATTTTATGTGAATAAACTCACATTATTTATGTAATTTAAGATATATTTTTCTTTGTTTTCATGATAATTTGATATTACTTTTTGATCAGTAGATAGCATGGATCAGTTATTTATAAAGATTTCTTATGATATTTATGTATTGCTACCTTACTAATTCTGAGTGAAAATGTGACATTTGAGAGAAAGATTTTGTTTAATTTTGTAATGATATTCTTAAATTTATTCTTGGCCTTTTATCTGAATGAAGATTAACATTTAATACTTTTCATTGATTTTAAGGTCAACTAATTGTTTTGGGACAAGAGTGGAGTGTTCTTTTGTTTTTAATGACAGATGTTTTATTAAAAACACACAAAGATTTATTGTATTTTTAAATATTTTTATATATAAACCCAATTGTACTGCATAATGGAATGAAATTTTGGATTACATTGTTTTTATTAATTTTGATAATAAGTGTTGATTATTAGTATAGTTTGACTTTTATTTAATTAATCTTCCATTATTTCAGTGATTCCATTTGATTATTCCATATTATCACAGGGAAATATCAATTCAAGAGTCAAAAAAATAAAAAAAAATAAATTAAAATTGTTATAAAATTGTAAACAGATTTATTCTTAGGAACATCGATTGAACATTTTTCTACTTTGGATGTTATTAATTTCTTTTTTGAGTAAGTTATAAACTTTTTTCTTTTATTTCTTGTCATTAAACTAAAAATGAAATGGAGAAAGCTTGATATTCTTAATTCTGGAGAGAGAAATGACCTACTCAATAAAACTTTAAAAAGTAATGAATTCATCCTATACTCTACTTAACAAATCATTTAACTCGAGAATTTGAGTATGCAGTGTTTGTGAAGAAAAATTTTTAAAAATCTATATAAATTAATGTTTGGTAAAATGAACAAATGAGACAGATTCAAATTATAGTTGACATATTGTTAGAACCTATTTCATTAATTAGGTTCAGACAAAATTAAAACCTGTTTTAAATGAAAATTATTAAGATATGATATCCCTACTGAGTGGATATCAAATTAAAATAAAGTTAAATTAACTTATAATTTATGGAGAAAGATATATATATTGCGTAGCATTTAAAACATATATCAAATTATTAATCTGTAAAGTTTCAGCTTTTAAGCATGTACAGTGATTAAGTTATTAGAAATTATATACTCTTCAAGTAACACACATTGAAATAGAGGTAAACATTTTCCTGTTAAATATTTGTGCATATTTGTGTGTTCACTACTATGTCTACATGCCAGGTATAAAGATAAGACAATGTATCAAATAGTCAATCCAAGTAGCAGCCCCAGTTTAAGTAAGTGGAGTCATCTTTCTTTGTTTAGTCTATTTCCTATCATAAAAAAAATGTCTTCATAAGAAGATATGGGAATGAAAAAGAATACATTGTTGTAAAACACCTCATCAATTTCTGAAATCATTAAAATTTGGACCTATACTTTATCTGCTTTTATTCTTTGTGAACAAATTGAATACTTTTAAAAGGACAATTTTTCACCCCCTCAACCTTCCACAAGTAGAACCAATTATAACTTAAATTTTGAAGTTTGCCATTTGTAAGTGTAAAAAAAAAAAAACTGTAGTGGTTCACGTCTGAATTTGCTGCAGCCATAGCTCACCATAACCGCTACTACAATATGTATCACAGAGAACAGTGTAGTTAGATCCTTGCTGCATTCAGAAGTGTCCATAATCATTGCCAGAGAGTTATAGAAAATGCAAAATATAGCTATGCACAAGCAGTCCAGGCCAAAGTCAAAAGTAAACAACTTAGATCCCAGATGTATTGGAAGATCTACAACCAAATTCTCAATAGATGCAAATCATAAATGGTCCTAAGGTTATCTCATCCTCATCAGATAAAGCAAAGCTCTTTTTCATGACCTTTGCTTCTAATTTCATGTTAGATGACAAAGGCCATCCCTTTCTTGACTTCCCACAATTCACAGAGTACAAACTTAGTAATATTTTTATCACAGGCCAGGAAGGCTGATGACTTATCAAAAGTCTTGACACTAAGAATATTACTGGTCCAGATGAAATCCCAGTGGGTGTCCTTAAGAATATTAATAGTTACCTCCAATCATAGCAAAACTATTTAACTGCTGCTTGTCGGAGAACTCCTTCCCAAAGTCTGTAGAAGGTGTCGAGTGTATGCCCTGTTTTCAAGAATGGTGGTGAGTCCTCATCCTTGTCTCAGTATAGACTGATTAGCCTCTTTGGTGTCGTTAGCAACCTTTTTAAAGCTCTAATCAAAAAGAAGATTGTTGAGCATTTTAATAAACTCTTAAGTAACAAGTGGATTTTGATTGGTTCACTCCACTGTTGATATCCTGTCATTAATCACAGAATCGGTGTAACACTAGTCAATAAATATATCTCACATTAGATATTTCAAAGGCCTTTGACAATGTGAAGCATAGAGTGTTACTGCACAAGCTCACTAGCTATGAAATCACTGGAAGAGTTTTCTCAGTTATCAAATCCTTCCTAATCCTGAAGGTAGTTGCTAATGGCCAGTGCCCCCAGTCTACTTTTCAGTCCAACTCTCTTTCTGCTTTACATTAATGAGCTATCTAAGAGTATAGTCTGATCTTTTGTGAATATCTATGCTGATAATACAATGGTATCTAGGCACACATCCAAATCTCTAGATGATCAGGGCCTATCAGTTGATCTCTCCTCTGATCTAGCTCTGTCGGGAGGAAAACTGGCTGGCCTTGAAAACTAAACTAGTGATGTTCCATCATCACTGAGTGGACTCTGAATTTTCACTGATCGTGATGAATCTGTTTTCTCTCAGGGAGGCCCTGTGCCTTGAGCATCTATTGAAAATTAAGCTCAACCCAGACCTCAAGTGGAACATATGATCAATTGCTAAAGATGCTGGCAAAATGGTTGGTTCAATGTACTAGTCCAGTAAATACCTGACTCTTCCTCCTATTTCCTACCTTTTCAAGAGCCAGGTCAGGCCAGAAATGGATTACTGCTGCCATATATGAGCAGGAGCTGCCCCATTTTTACTGTCCTGTCCAAAAGTGTCTCCTCCACATCCTTGTAGTTGATGAATTATTTTCCAGCCTACAACCCCTTTCTCACAGAGGGAATTTAGAAAGCCTCTTGCTTCTCTGTCACTATTGAAAGTGTTCAAACATAGTGAACCATCATTCCCTTTGTATTCCATTGATGAGATGTAAATTCCACTGAACAGCTTCTTCCCACAAAGTGCTGCTTTGTTATCTTCCCTACATATCACCATAAAAGGTATCTCTTACTCTCTACTTTGAATGGATCTTGGGCCTTGTACATGGGTAATATTATTGTTAAAAAAAGGAGTTGCTAGCAAAAAAGTAATAAGCAATAATTAATAATCTACTACTAAAGAGGTCTTTAAAGTGAACAGAAGGAATGAGGTTTTTAATGGGATTAAAAACAAATTAAATTTATATACAAATTGTACACAAAGTTGATACATTGGTGAAAAGACAGCATATGTCGTTAATATTTTTATGACAAAACAATGCATCAGTTTGTTACAGTATGTGTTTAAAAAATATTTGCTTGACAAGTGAAATAGAAAAAGGTGCTGCTTGTAAACTTAATGGATATAAATTATAAAGTTCATCAAGGAGGAAAATGACTTTAATCACAACATGTTCTGTTGTGTGTCTAATAAAAGACGATGTATAGTTGTGAGTAGCAGAGAGCCTGTTGATGCCTAAATGCTGACTGAAGTTCTTATTTATAGATTTTTTAAATTTTTTTTAGCTCCAGAAACAATTTTATATGTAGACTTTGGTTCCCTTACTTTTATTGGTTAACAAGAAATATTGCAAAATCGAAGATTTTGATTTTTACGTTTCATGGGGAAATTTGTTTTTTGGTAGGGGATGTTTAACAATAAAAGTGAATTATGCACATTTGCAGTTTTGAAATAGCGTTCATTTTGGATCATATGAATAGAAGTAACCCTAATTCCCTAGTATAAAAATGTTTGTCTTAACTTAATCCTTCGTTGGGTTTTAACTTTTAATTAGTTTAATTTGTCTTATCGATTAGACAGAGCATGTTGCTTTTTCAATGTGAAAGAGTCTCTCGCCAGAAACATATTTATCGTATAAAATAAAATAAAAGCAAAATAATAGAAAACTATCTGCATCCTCATGTTTTTTAATGTATTATTTCAGTATTGCTTTATTTAAAATAATGGTATTTTAAAATAATCGTCTCAAATATTTTTCTCCGGACTCATAATACAGGTTGATTTATTTTTACTTGGGTTGGCAACTTTTTTTTAGATATTAAAAAAATTTTATTATTTTGTAAGAGATGCAATATATTTCACAAGTGAATGAATTTAAAAAATGTTTCATTCATTTTGCGCTTGAAAATGTTTTAACGTAAGAACATTATAAGATAATAAATATGGCAATATGACGACTACCCTGGCCACTTTGTATTCAAGTTCGAACCCCTTGGCTGATTGTTTCATCCTAAGTCTTGTCTCACTCCACGCAAGACTGATTTGGTTTGAATTGTCGACTGGAATCGATGACTTGGTTTGGTCTGAGTACACACACACACAAAATTAAATAAAATAAAATAAATTGGATAGAAAAAAAATAATATTTACATTCAGTTACTTGATACAAAGTTGATGGTACAGCTGTTGATAGCTTAAGCAAGACTATATTCTCAATGCAATAACTCTTGACCCTTCCCAATCATCGTGACACTGTTGTTAGAATGCTTTGGAACAAGATTTCTAGAACAAGGCTTTAAGTCAGAAGCTTTTTTCTTCAGGGCGGCAAGTCACATGAGATCAGGCAAAGTGGTGGTCTCTCTGCCGTAGTCTGTCTGCAGTGTCTTCTCTTTCTCTGTCCGCTGTGTCTCTCTGCAATGTCTCCCTGCTATAGTGTTCTGTTTTTATGGACCCATGTGTAAGGGCTAGGGTGGGGCCTGATGTGCTTGGGTATGCCAGTGCTCCCCAACAACCAATCAGGGCTCTCCCTGCAAATGTCCAAATATGGGGGAGTCCCTCTTTGAATTCTACCTGGGCCTTCTCTTTCTTTTGACCACCTGATCAAACCAGTCTCCTTCCTGCTTTGTGAGTGCCTTTCACCATCACTGCCTGAGGTCTGTAGATGGTCCTCCGCCTTCCCTGCAATTCCACCTGTGCTCTCTCCTCCTTGGACACCTGACCAAACCCGTCCCGTAAGGGTTAGGCTTGGTCTAGTCCAACTGCCAATTTTTAATTATCATTCAAAATTCTTTCTTATCGTGCTTTTGGTGTGTGGTCGTTTTCACACCTGGAATTGATCATTCTTATCCCATCGACAACCCTTTGGCCAACAAGTGGCAAAAAGTGAACAGTCCCTTGGTTTTGGGAAGTTTTATCGCATTTTGGCCAACAAAAATTTTAATTGTCATTCTTTTATCTATTTTCTGCTGGAAACTTGTCTGCTTCTAAAAGTCAATATTCATCACTCAGGTGAACTCGCAGCCAAAGGTCTGTCTCTTCCCTTTATCTCACAATGGTCATAAAAATATTATCTATTTCTTTTCGGGAGGTCGTTGGTCCTCCAAAATAGTTTGTCATGTAGCCTAAGTTCTAATTGAAACCAGATGGTCTCTTTGTTTTACCTCTCCGGCAGACAAGTAATTTAATTACCTTCTATTTTTTTCCAATAAAAAAAAAAGAAAACAAATATCCTTTTCTTTGATTTTCCCTCATCTAGTCATCGGTATATCTTCAGTTTATCAGAATTTTGTGTTTTTCAGTTTTCTAGTATTTTTTTTCAATTAAAAACAATTATTTTTTTCTTTCATTTTCCTTTGTCTAGTCATCAGTATATCTTCAGTCTATTGGAATTTATGTTTTTCAATTTACTAGCACCTCTCCAATAGTGTCCCATCAATATAAAAACTTGAATTTTTTTTATCCAATCCACTTGTACACGTCTGAACAAGCCTTGTTGATTGTTGAATGCTTTTGTTTGAACTTTGCCTTTGACTAGTGTATTGTATTATTAGTAATCATTTTTTGTTTGATTGGTCAGAAATGTAAAAAAATACCCTAGGGAATCATCACAGAGAATCCACCAACAACAGTGAATCACAACTTCATAGACAATCTTTTTTTTTTTTTTGGTTATGCCATCTCAAATAAGTGAAACAACTGAATTAGGTAATAACTAAATTATTAATTAGGCATTCTATTCTTACACTTAATTGCATTTTCTGTCTTTTATTGTAAGTCATTGTTTTCTAAGAGAGTGCAACATGAAGAGAGACTTTTTTAAACCAATGTATGAACTAATTTTACTTTCCTTGTCTAAAACAGCTGATGTTACCTGGTTACCATAAAGATCACTAAAAATACATATTGCATCGTACACGTCTACACTTCTTGCGTGATGATCATTCATTTTACAAGTAAAAACACCAGAAAGTAATGAATTGAAAGAGATCTAGTTAGAATTGTTGCTGTTTGATATTTTTTAAAGCTTTAACAAGCAAGAGACAACAGTTGCTGGAATGGATTTACAAACATTCCAGTAAATTATTTTAAAAAAGTGTTTGTAGAAAAGGCCATTTTAAAATTATATTTTATAGAAAAATGATTAAAAATGAAAAAATGTATTAAAAATTTGTTCACTTATATCCAATCCACACGATAGTCAAGCAGAGGAGATATAGTCAGAATTGCTATTTGCACAATCATTCAACATCAACTGGGATTTGATGATCGCACGCTCACAGCACAACCGAATGTGACACAATTTCAGAGTTTAATGTGGGATTTTGGAAAAGCCATACAAAAATTGCTCCTCTCTTGGCACTTTCCCCTTTGGAGACGCTTCAGGTGCTGGGTAATGAACCCAACTCCCTCTCAAAGAAGATGTACTACATAGGGCAATGCTTCCAGAATGGGGGTGGGGTCTTCAGCTGATATAAATTTCCCTAGCGTATCAACACTAGACAATCTAGATATTTTTCTGCTCACTTACGTTGCAACAGATTGTGACACAAGGATGGAGTTTAATGTAGGATTTTGAAAAAGCCATACAAAAATTCTTCAAGCCCCACACACCCACCATCAGCACTTCCCCTTTGCGACTGCCTCAGGCACTGGATAATAACCCCACCTCCCTTCTGAAGAAGAGTTATTGCCTTGGGGTGACCTCCTAGGGCTTGAGCTGATCAGTTTCAACTTCCCCTGCGTATAGACACCAGACAACCAAGTATAATTACCGAACTTAACTTTGTACAAGTTATTATTGAATAGGTTGCTAACTACTTGAGGTGTAGTTTTATGAAGAGAATCCCTCATCTCAAAGACCAGGAAAACAAACTACTTCGTAGTCATTCACCACTGCAAGATGGGTATACTTTTTCCGGACACAACTTGGTATTTTTAATTCTCTTTTTTTCTAGATGAACTGATATGCATTTTATTGTCTTTCGCCTAGACATTTTGTTGTCTCATCTCTTTCATAAAGAAACAATAAAGTATTATTTTGTATTAAAAAGCAGTCTGAGAAATAATGGTATATCAGTGAGTAGTGTAGTTTAAATGTTCGTTCAGGATTTTTCTTTCTGGCAACTGTTTACTTAGCTGCCATTCAGATGGAAATTTTCTTTCTTTTTTTAAAAAATTCAGCTGAGTAATGAACCTTATCAACTTATTGGGTTCTGAACCTTACAGTGTACCAATTGCGACTAAATCGCAAGTGATCTTTTCATGCCGATGACTGCCTATTGACCGCTTTGTTCTTCGTGGCTTTTCCTGTGTATGATGAGAAAATGTCCCCCCTGTAAAATCTCATGCAAGTTTCACTTGTAATGAATATGTTGGTCTTTCAAAGCCTTGGAGGATGTAGGAGATTTCTTCACAGATTCTTCAATTTAATGTATTTTTTTTTAATTATGAGTTAATAGCAATGTCATTAACAAAAAAAAAAACGTTTAAAATTGAAGAATCTGAGGAGAAATCTCCCCGTCCCTGAGGCTTTTCAATACCAACATACTCCTACACAAGTTAACCTTACACATGATTGCAACGAGACATTGTTATTCATTGACCAATTGCAATTAATGCATTTTTGTACCGTATTTCACAAGCATCATGTGGTGAATTGAAGACGACCCAATATCTAAATCCAATATTTAAATTTTATTTTTGAGTCTCTAGTCTAGGCTTACCATGTGTCCAGGTTACTCATATTCATTTCTTTTTTTTTTTGCATGTCAACCTTGAAACTGTGAGAAAACTTTTTATTATACAAGGACTAAAAAAACTATAATAAAACTTGAAACCTGTCCCAGTTTGTGGTAAGCTTATTTATTTCGATCTTCCACCAAGCACTTTTTTTTGTGGGGAAGAAAAAAGCTATATCAGTGTACAGTTTACAGACACTGTACATTTCAACAGTGAAAAAACGTCTTTTTCTTTTACCTTTATTCATTGTGTCATGTTTAATGATAAAATTCTTTAATACTGAATTACATTTTTTTACTTTTTCTTTGTTTCAATTACGTATTTTTAAAAATTATTTTCTCATATTTCCACACAAAAACTTTTTATTTTTAAGATCTTGGGATTCAATTTTAATTTTACGTTTTTTTTTGTATTTATTTAAATAAATTCCAAATAAAAAAATAGCTTTGGTAATATTTATTTTTTAATTAAAATTTAAAGTAGATTGTTGCTTTATTGTTTTTGTGATTATTGATTACGAGACGTACTGAAAATTCTCCCGACAGAGAAGTCCTTTTATAAAGAAAACTGAAAAAACAATTTGTTGGTCATATTTTATTTGGTGAGTCGGGCCAAGAACTTTCAACACTGCTCATGACATAATAAAAAGATTAAAAAGTTATACTGTCATCAAGGAGCTAAAAAGTAACAAAAAGAAAAGAAAATTACGTTTATTTTCCTTTTTTTTTTTTTTATACCATTCTCTTGTTTGACCTTGGGTAAGAAGACATAAAGAAATTAAATTTCGAAGCTTAAACATTATGTTGCTGTGCGTAACGTTTGAGAATGCCTAAATTCGAATCTTACGAATAGATAAAAATAATTAAATTAGCAAATGCTTGGTAGGTAAGTTGTATTATGAAGTAGAACAGCACCTTCATATGCTATATAGCAAAAGTACATAACATTTAGTTTGCTTTTTATTTTTTACTTCTTTAGAAATGTAGGTCATTGACTAAATTTCGTGAACCTTCTTTCCTAGTCTCACGTAAGCACTAATATTTGTGTTCAGCTGCTGGAAAGAATGTTTTTATGCAATTTAGAAGCGTTACTTAAGTAACGTTGACGAAAAATGAATGTGTGCGCGTATTTTGTTCGAGATATTGTGGAGGCTGGTCTATTTTTTTTATTTAAGAATTTCTTTTAAAGATTAATCACATACATAAGGCTAAAAATATGAAATTACTGTTTAGCAAAAAGAAGAAAAAAAAAAGAAAGTTTTCTTGTCCAATTTTTTCTTCTGGAAATAAATAATGTCTTGATTCTTGAATCATCATAACTTATGCATGGACAAACATACCTTTTTTTTAGTTTTACTTTTATGAAGAAATCTGATGTGATTTGATTTGCTAGTGGATATTTCAACAGATAAACTAAAAACGTAAAAAGAAATTTCACTATTTCAGTATTATTAATGCTGTGGTGCTATATAGTGATTTTCCAAGCGTAGCTTAGATGTGGCACAAGGCCGAAAGTATGGGGCACCCAGTGAGGATCGAACTCACTACTCAGGCGTAATTGTTGTAGCGAGACAACCATTTTGCTAACCATTACACCGCCTCGGGGCTATAATTAGTCATAGTCACAATATAATTAATCACGTGATAAGCTTATAGCAAGATTGGTGCATTATTGTAAAAATGTAGAATAACACCGCGACAGCTTTGATTTTGAAACGTCTTCTTATTTTTCATGAAATGGCTGGAACTTAATGTTCATTTTTTTTACCCATTCTTAGCCAGAAAAAAGTTTGTGTTTTGACATTGGAAGGCGGATTAGGTAAAAAAAAAAAAAAGTGTATGGATATTAAAGTTGTGTGTTGTTGGTATGTACGTTTTCACTTCACATAATTTATAAACAATTATTGTAGATTTGTAGAAGCAACAAAAACTTGGGTTTCTATTATGGACCGTTTATACTTCTTTTGTTAGAAACTGAGAGAAATAAAGTTCTCAATGTCTCTTCTTTTTCTGGTATAAAAAAGTAAGTGAGGGTAAGTATTGATAAGGATGGTTGTAAGTTAAGTGAGGCAATAACATTTTTAGTCCATTTTCGTTTCTTTATTACTAGGATCATGGGAAAATTTATTTCTTTTCTTTTTTATTCATTATTATTACTTTATTGATTTTAAAAAATAATTTTCCCAGTTTTTTTCTCCATAACTTTTATCAGGACAATTTAGTCATATCAGTAATTTTAATATGCATGGTTATCAATGTCATGCCAATCTCTATGGTTATTAACAATATGGTTATCAATTATATGGCAATATTGTTGTCTATATAGTTATTTGTATTGTTATCAACATTATCTTTGTATGGTTATCTATATAGTTGTCAAAGTTGTTGTTATATACTGTTTTGGTTATAAGAGCAATATTGCAGGTGAGTTGGAAAGAAAAAGAGCCATGGTATGTTAAAATAAAATTATCTACATTATCAGTGATTACATTAGATCAAGATAGAATGTCTTTTGTGGGCAAAAGAATCTAATCTCATAGATGGGAGAGTTGGTTGTGTATTGGCCTTGTGGTGAAGCTTGCATAAAGTTAGTTAGCCAAGAGGCCATTGTGAACTCCCTTGAAGGTCACTAAAGAAGTCCTTTTAAACTGTCAGACTCAGCATTTTTGTCATGTATTTGCTTTAGTGACAATGTTCATGATTAGCTCCTAAGTTTAAATTTTTTTGGATTTGTTTTGTGAGCTGAATGCGATGCTTGCAGCAACATTTTTATTTTTAACTTTCCTTTCATAGCATTCATGTCCAGCCAACACCTTTTAATGTGAAGTAAATCAGAAAAAGATCTAATTTGAAGCAGAGCACTCTCCAGATCTCATTCTAATTGATGGGTATGAGTGCATACGAGCAGAAAGGATGTATGTATTTATGTTAATTTGATGTGTTTGTACTGTTGATGTTAATACATATTGAAGTCTTTGAAGCATGTTGGGAGTTGTCCATGTGTTTTTGGGAAATTTATTTTGCACTGGTTTTGGGTAGTGTTTGAGTGAATCTGGAATCTTGTGTCTGCTTGAGGTCTCTGCAAACACAAAATGGGGAATTTTGTATATTGCAAATGATTTGGCCACAGTACAAGGCAACAGATATAGATGCAATGGATCCAGTTTTTTTTTCAGTTTTCATTTCTCACTTGAAGTACCATATCATTGTGGTCAGCTTTGCTGTTTGCATTGGTGGACTTGTCTAGGAAAGGGCATTTGTCTGCATGCCATAAGCTCCAGGGTCTTCATTAGTGATGTCTTCATGAAGTAGTTTGAGCAAACCAATACCGAGGTGATGACCAGTGATGACATTGTGTGGTGATGTTGACTGGGGCATTCATTTAGGTGATTATGGATTCAAAGACATTGTTTTATTCACAATTCCTGCCTTTGCACAATATGTAAAGAGCATTTTTCATTGTACAATGTTGCCACTTGATAGTATCTGAGCTTTATGGTCTCCATAGACAGTGACATTCCTGTGTGATTGACGTTAGTTCACAAAAATGTCTGTAGGATGTAAGCTTTTAACTGGAAAGATGTTCATGCATGTGAGTGACATCAGAATGGATTGTCCAGTCATGAGCTTGGTAGAGATATTTGTCACAGATTTGTGCATGTTTTGGTCATCCCTGATCATAAAGACAGAGGTGCTGGATTCTAAATAAAATTGGTGGAGGTGTTTTTGGAAGAATATAGCATGCTGGTCACTGGTGTCAGGTGCCTCGCTTGAATCGACCACCTGGAAAACCCTGATGGTTCTTGATAGAATATCATCAGAGGCCTGTTTTGGTAGGAATGTTGTGGTTGTGGTGGCATGGTAGATGAAGAATGCATTAGTAATCTGTCTGTGGTACCAGGTATTCTGGTTGAAGGAATTTGTGGAAACAATATTGTATGTTTCATTTCCTATTTCCGTTATGTTGGTATATGTGGTTGCAACATGTGCTTGAGCATGAGATGAGTGGAGATATGAGCAATTGCAGTACTTGAAGCATGACTCTTCATATAATTTCTGCAGATAGCAGGGCCATGATTTATATGGTTAGGATCATTATGGTTATTTATGTGGTTATTATGGCTTGTAATAGTAGTCAGCAGCTTTTAGTCCTTTCATGTTGCTGACTGATGCAACCTCACAGGATTCAGTTGAAAATCCTAATTGTTTTGACCTTTGATGTCAGCATTTTTATTAGGTATAGTTTGCCTGTGTAGTAGGCTAATACTTGCAAAACTGCTATACATATTTTTTCAATGTTCTCACTTTTGCTAATATGAATAGCATCCAGAAAAAATACAAAAAATACATGTGCACTTCCTTTTACTTATAAGATAGGTTATTATTCATTTCTTCCCATGATCTCCCAACTATGCTAAATACAAATGGAGAGGGCTCTTTTATCAGGTGCTTTTTCATATTGGCTCTTTTTTCAGGTGCTTCTGTCAGGTACATCTGTCTTTGCTTCATTTCCACTTGAGTTGTCCACTTCTTGAAGGTCTTCTGACACACTCATTTTTATCACAATCACCAACTTGCTCTCAGGTGATGTTCTGTTGTTGTCATCTACTGAAGCTTTTGACTTTAGGAAAGGGTGAGCTCTTTTATGTAACATGGCCTCACATTTACCAAGATTGAATATTGGCTGACAATCATTGTCTGTCTTTTGTTTTACTGCTTATTTTGTACTGATTCCATTCAGTTGAATCTTGTACAAGTGGACCCCATTTACAGGTGAAATTAGGTATGAAGTTTCATCTTTTAGGTTTGTATATTGCTTCTTGGATAGAGCATTGTGTTGTTGTTCTGCTGTCAAATTTCCTGTAGGGATGTGCATACATTAGAAATGAAGATGCATGTCACATCCTTTAGCAAAAGTCCTGAACTTCTTGCTGCAGAATGTTATGTTGTTGTTCATGAAGAATTCAAGTGACAGTCTTCAGTCACAAAACAAACTCTAGCTGGCACATAATTCTCAATGAATTTAGATGAGCCAACAGCAGTCATCAGAGAAATGTGATGGATCACAATCAGTAAGTGTTAGATAATGACTCACATTATGCTTATCTATATAGTTATGAATTTGTAAGAAAATTATTTGTATTCTATCTTTTTTGTGGAATAAAGACTTGGTGGCTGTATGTAAATAGCCAAGGTCTTCTTTTTCTTTTGATAAACTGATAGTATTGTATTTGTTTCGGTTGACCTATCACCCAGCCTGTACTCCTTCCATGTTTACTAAATAGGAGTAGAAATTTATGTTTAGGATGTGGTTTACCAGTTCCTTTCTTCCATCACTTTAATTATTTAAACAATCTGAACTTTTTGGCGATCTGACTAATCAGTAACTGTAACTTTTCACTTTGAGAGTACCAGGTTAGCAGCTTTTCTGGTTTCTGCATCTTGACTGGTCGTAAGGAGCTTTTGGTAGCATTGCTCTGATCAACAATTACATAATATTGGGGCACTTGTCTGATTTTCTGGATGTTATCATTATTTACACTATTTATATTGATGTTGTTATCACCACGATTCCTTTGTAGTGCCCTCCTACCTTCATTAGGTGTGTGTTGATCTGGGTAACGTTCAAGTAATTCAGAACTGAACCTGAAAATCTATCTTTACTTCACTGCCCATGTCTAGAGATTATCTCATCTAGTTCTTATTTTTAGTACTACTCAGTTATTGCTTGCTCTGTTTCCACTAAATCCAAGCACACACTGCCCAGACCAGTGATTGAATTTGTAATTACTATGCTATCAATCTCATAAATCAATGTTTTAATCCACTAAGCTATTGTTTTCTGTGGAGAACTCGGAGCCTTAAATCTAACTTGCCTGCTGCTGTGTGCTGCTGCTTCTGCTTGTCATGTTTGACTGCACTCACTGAAGATTTTTTCTTTTGTTACAGCTGATGCTACTGTTAAAAACTTACTATCATTTATATCATTGATATTTCTTTCTTTACTAGTAGCTTCCATATCATATTTAGTTTTATGCTAAGCCTACTAAGGTGGTCCTTATCACTGAGCATATGTACTGATTCTTTCAGACATTTAATTCTCCAGTATTCGTTCTTGTCCAGTATATTCACTTCATTCTACAGGGGTTGATGACTACTCACTTCTCTCTATACGTAATCAGCCATACCCGATTTCATTATCTCTCTCCCTACTATGGTTTTTTGATGTTCCTCCAGCCTTACTTTTATAGGTGACTTATTTCACCTTCATATTCTTTGCCACAACAGCAAGTAATGAAGTAGAATCTTTTTTTCTTGAAACATCCTCCAGATATCTTTGTAAAACTAATTTAATTTCTCCTATCACTAACAATGAATTCTGTTCCAGGACATCTTCCTGCTGGTATCTGGACTTTTGATTTTTCCATTACATAGTCTCTCAGTCAAATAGTGAATTTCCATATTCATTTCCCTAATAATTCTTATTAACATGCTCCTTTAATTGATTTGTTCCTTACCTCCTTTTCCAACTCTTGTTGAGCATCACAACTCTGTCCTCTTGGTAATTCAGATCACACTGTAATATCTGTTAATATTTCTTTTGAGTTGTCTATTAGATATTAACCTCCTATTCACAAGACTTCTTTCTGTTACTAGCACATTGATTGGGATTCATTTTGTGATTTTCTTTCTGACATACCTTGGAATGATGTTTTTAACCTTCCTATTGAGAAGTGGGACAATTTTTCTTAATGGATAAAAGCTAACATCGATACTTCTGTGCCTTGTAAATACCAGGTGAAATGACAATCTTTTACTTTGTTCACACCTGCCTGTTCAGCTGCTATATCCCAGAGGAATCACTTTTCCTAACTATACCAACATTATAGTTTCAATTACAATAAATGTTTCTATGTGTCTGTTTATAATAATTGTAAACATGTCTTCAAAGAGGCTAAGTCTTTGTTTGCTGACAGAATGAGGCAGAGTATAATCTCTAACAAGTTTGGTTCTCATGTCTACTGGTGACTCTGTTATAATGTATAAATAAGTGTAAATCTTCTATCCCTCCACTCTTCACTCAATATGTGGTCCTATCATCTTATGATGAAGGAGAATGTTTTGCTTGTAAATTTGTTTCCAGTTCTACAAAACATGTGGACATTAAAGTATCACTGCAATATTCCTTTAGAAATGTGATCCTGAACTGGCTCCTGTTCTCTCTAAACTCTACAATAAATACCTTGCTGCTTTTTTCTTCCGTTTTTGTAGTTCCAGTCTTTAAGAACTTAGGTGAACTGTCTGATCCTTTTAACTACCAGCCTATTAACCTTCTACCTATTTTTGGCAAAGTACTAGAGCCTCTAATTTTATTTTGTTTATAAAATAAAGTCATAGATGATTTACAAAACATTGTTTCTAAAATTATTAATCTTGATATTAATAAAGAAATCATATATATTCTGATTGATTATTAGCATCAATGGAATAACTCAATCTGTGATAGATTTATTAATAGTATCAATACAAGCCATACTTCAACCAACCAATCAGAAAGCTTTCACAACCAGGATTTTAAAAAAAAGAAAAAAAATAAGAACACAGAGACCAAAATGCCCCTATTTCTAAAAATAGTTCAACCAACCAACCAGAAAGCTTTGCCACCAGGATATAAAGCCATGAACCAATGAGAAGAGAGCAGCTTTTTCAAAATGGATCTGTAGATGCATATGTAGACAGATGCAAATTCAACAAAACTCAGAGTTGTTGAATTAATTTTTGTTCATTCTTTGATGATGTGATCATACCCTGAGATGAAATAGGACATTTGCACAATTAGCTGGTGACCTTACATGGCTGAACCTTTCCTCACTACATTGAAAACAGACATACTTTACTTCACCACATGGTCAAGCAACAGCTACTATATTTGGATACATGCATACATAAATCTATATAAATACATATTATTTTCACCTGGACTCTTTCTATCTCTTATGTGCCAGGACTTTTACACATGAATTCTTGAAACTTTGACTTTCACCTTATCCTTCTGTATTATTATTATATCATGTATATAACAACTTATTTTGCATTTATCAGCACTCTGTATTTTTTCTTTAATCATTATTTAAAGCCAATATACACCAAAAGCCAATATACCAATATATGGAGGTAACGGATGTTGGCAGAATATAACTTCCTAACTTCCATAAGCATTATGATTAAGAAAGAGACACATTCTACTCTAGTTGCATGATATCTTTACTAATATTTATTTTTGAAGTTACAGCATTGTTAGTACTTTGGTATATATATTTTTAGTCTGTTCTGAAGTAAAATTTAAATTGTCCACATATTAGACTGATCACTATGCAAAATATTTACTCTGTTTTTAAATAAGTGTTTTTCTTATAGTGGATCATTTAGCACTGGAGATAAAATTGAGAATTTTTCATTCAATAATTTGATACTATTGTGCTACATTAGCATTACTTGTATGATATTCATTCAATGAAATGTACTTGTAATGTATTGGGTATTGAAATCTTGACTATGAAATATATAGATACATTTATTACAAAAGTTAGCATGCAATTCATGAGGAATTGGTTATAAGTTTATTCACTATTGGGTATTCTATGAATATAGCCTTACACCAGATTTTTCTTAGTGTTACAATAACTAATAGTTTAGTTTTCTATACTAAGTTAGTCATCTTATTATATCTAAAACCTTCTGTTTTCATGACTTGTTGATCATATTCTTCATCTATAAATAGTTGCTACTTAGCATTTAATAAAAACAAAGCACTAGTTTTAATATTCATAATAATAATACATACTGGATATTAACTGTGTCATTTTTTTTATATAATGGTAAGTAGTGAAATCTATTACGGCAATAAAATCAACAATAATTTAACTTAACATTTTTCCAATTTAAAGTGATATGGGAACTACAAGATTTTAAATTACACTTTGCAATATCACAAAAGAATAAAAAAAAACAAAAAAAACCTAGATTAGTAAGAGCAAACTAGTGTAGTAAATATTAAAATATCTTATAGATGTATTGAAAGCCTTACAAAGGGTATGGACACTACTTTGTTTGGAATAAAAAAAAACCTAAACAGTATGATGAACTATTAATATGGGTTTTCAATTTATTAGAATTAGGTGTCTGTAAACAAGACTTTTTGACAAAGAGAACATCTATTCATTTGACCTCAAATAAAAATAGCATTGATTAAAAAGAGAAGATTAGATAAGCATATAGTTTAGATGTACTCTTATGTTTTGCCTTTAGGTATTGAGTGAACTTGCTCAATATGTTTTATGTCCTATTATATGAACAAAGACCAGGTGTTTAGCAGAGGTCGGGAAGAAGTAAGAAACCTGTAAACAAATAACTCATGACACAAGCACAGAAGTAGGTTAGGCAATTTGATCATGCTACAAATATTTTTTTTTTGTTTGTATTTATTTATAATGGGAAGTTATCATATTTAAGTGCCGTAAGTCTATTTTCAAACATAAATTTTGTATTAGCTAAGAGAATCACTACAGAAAGTCATACAAATGTAAAGTTATTGACTAATTTACTTGGTTAATGTGGACTATAGTAGAAAAAACATCCATGGAAAAATTCAAAATAAGGAATTTATTCATTTTTACTCTGAATATTTTGCCTGATATTACTTTTCCTGAATGAATTATCAATAAAAGATATAATTCATTGATTACTAACATTTGATGTAGAAAACCTAATGTTTAGTCCATTGAATGGGATATTGCTTGAAGTATAAGAATTCACCATCATCATTTGTACTTTTAGAGATTGACAAAAATAATGGCAATTTTTGAAATCACATACATAGTGACTATTTTGTGAAAGTGTTTGTTTTATATAAAATCAGAAATCTTTTTGTATTAAATCCATGATCATGGATAAAACTCAATTTTTTATAGTTCTGTAATATGCGATTAAATTATGCCTTTTAGTGATATTACACTGAGTTATTGTTCATTATAAATAAGCTCAAGAAGAGTTTTGAGAAATTTATTGAACAAAAGACAAGGATGAAATTGAAATCTATACTCTTGATGAAGTCCAATGCACTCAAACTTACAATCCTAACTCTCATCTTTATATTATTACTTCCAGCTTGATTAACTTCCATTTTCTTGTCTCTGACAAACAACTCTCAAAAAAGTAATAGGTAGGATTAGTTACTGTATACATTGTTACTGCTGTTTTGGTGAGCCTGATGACTATTTTAAGACTATTATTTTGATTGAAAAATCCACAAAACAGAGCCTCATTCTTGCTATTGTGCTAAGATGATGATGATAGCATTTGATGTTTCTGTTTTTAGAAAGATCAGAAATATAGATTGTCAGATAAAAGAGTAAAGTATGAGAAAAGAGGCAAAGTTAACTCTGTTTTTATAAATGCTACAAAATGCTTTTGTTAGAAGTTCCAGTCTTGTCACTGGTCTTGGGAAGAAATATCCCAATTTCGAACTAATGTTGATCCTACTCATTAATTTAAGCATTTCTAGTGCTTAAACATAAGAAAGAACTAAAATAGTGTCAAAATCAATATAAACAATCATTTTCTCATAGAAGACAGGTTTTATTTAAAAATTTGCAACATCTACTTTATATTGATAATGTCTCAGTATTTGTGTTGTAGTACTGCCACTGACTGTGATGAGTTAAAATTGTTTTCCTTATCATTAGCAACACTTGTGATATTTCACTCATTCAAAGTCTTAATTGCTGATCATTACCTGAGTTACTAGAAGTTGACATATTCTTCTTACCAGTAAATTTAATTTGGAGGTCAAGACAACACATGTCCACATGTTATAATATATTAAATGATAAAATTTTTCTGCACTAATCAAAATGTACTTCAGTGGTATTCTAATCAAGCAATGATACATACAAAAAGTGCTTTCAGGATTTCTTTTAAAACACAAAAAACTGCTGTATTTAATATGAAATCTTCAGTACCAGATCTATCCTGAGAAAAATAGAACTAAAAGACTTTTCTTCAATGTAGAGCCAACAGATTTTAGAAAAATCTGCACTATCTGGCTCTGAAATTAAAAAGTAAAGACTAAAAAAGAATCTTACTGGCATTTCTTTTGTTGTTATTAGTGATATTTTTAGTCACAAGTATGGCTAGATTAAATAATGATCTTCTACTATATCACATCTCCAAATGAATTGAAAATATAGGAATGTTTTATCAATGGACAGAGCTCTTGAAAAAGAAGACCGGAATCTTAACTCACAATTATTTGGATGGAGTAGTCTTGGAATACATTAATACTGAGATAATAATCCAAAAAGTAGTTAGGAGGATTGACTGTAGCAATTAACAAATCAGTATGATGATTTTGTTAGTATAAGTGATACTACAAGAGCATTCGTGAAAACTCAACTGAGAGAGGAAGAGATATTTTCAAAACTAGTAAGTTGAGTTTGGCAAAAATTACTTATATGGTTGCAGTGCAATGAAATTGGGGGTGGTACAGATGCAGCTGAGTACTGCATACCAGAGCAGTGGAGAATTGAAGGTCATAGTAATCACAGTGCTGGTTCAAGCTATGCTGGGTGCTATATTAAGGGAAGAAATATATTCACAATGAAAAATAAAAACGAAAGATTCATTGGGTTAATCTTCAATTGGTTTATATAGTTCTTAGTACAACAAAAATGAACCCTTCCTACATCAATCTCTATAGTGATTTGCAGTGCAAGTCTTCAAGCTCTCACAGTTATCCTGCTTATATGCACCTGGTGTGGGGCTGAAGAGTTCTGGGGAATTGATGAGTCCTGAACTTTGCCATTAATCCTAATAATGTTTTTTTTGTTCCCTATTTCTGCTTTCTTAATCAACTTTCCAAATTTGGAGAAATATCCACCTTCTTGGGAGTAGTTCCAGGGATTGCACCTCCCTTCAACTCCAACCTTCCCCACTTTACATCTCATACCATCACTCCATACAGATGGTGTTAAATTCTCCCTCTTCCTTCTTATCATTCAACCTAAGCCTACTTCCCAGAGCAGCATAACTGTCTTTGTGACAAATCTAATATTTAAAGTTTGTGGGCAAAAGTGTATAGTTTTATTCTAGTCATTAATTTTAATTTTCTTGATTCCTCAAGGAAGAGATATAATTATTTCTCCATTCCTGGACTTATCTCTGTCTAGCAAAAATATAAACCAGATCACCTGCTTGTCAATGACAGGCTCTGTCTTCATAAGTTTGATCCTTAAAATGGTTTGTTCATTTAAATTTCCCAATTCATTTTTGTCAGTATAATTTAAGCCCAGTTTGTCTCTCTCCTCATCAATGATATGTGCTTAAAAAAACTTTAGGAGATATCCAGATGGCTCCATCTCCACTAAATAAAATATCTCCACTCTCTCTTTCTTTCTATCTTCCAGCTTATATTCTATTTTGAGCATAACCCTTTTCTGCTCAGAATCAACATCTAACCAATTCATGGCCTCAGTGTCACAGAGTAAGTGGGAAGAGTTTGAATTATTAAGATTCAATAAAAAAGAATTATAAAAATTAAAATACTTCTAGTCATGAGGAAGAGAAAGCATTTTGTACTTGTGGTTGAATGTAATTTTTCCTAACATAAAGAAGCAAAACACCAAAGGATGTTTTAAAACTTTTTACTGTATTGATAAAAAACTGCAAAGATTAAGATGTTTCTTGCCACATTGGAGCAGGCATAATGCTGCTTCCTATCATAGGGGTGGGAAAAAATTTGAAACATCATATGTGATGAGGCTTCCTGTTATAGGGATGGAGTGAAATTTTGAAGGTTATATGATGATGATGATGATGATTTCTGTTTTACTGTTGGAAGGTCACGTGTGATGATGCTTCCTGTTGTGGGTGTGTGAAATGGTGGAATGTCATATACAGTGACACTTCCTGTTATGGGAGATCATGTGTTGTGATGATGTTTCCCTGGTAGTATAAAAAAAGGGAAAAAAAAGCAGTTTTTTTTGTTGCATGCTGTGTTCAAGAAACTGACTGTATGAACTTCAATTTGAGAGATTCCCATAAAACAGACTGTTTGAACTTCAAACTGAGGGGGTCCCATGAAAAAAAAACATTTTTCTTAAAGGAAAAAGGAAATAAACTATTTTTGTTTGGAAGAACAAAAGATGAACTTTAATTTTTATGCTTTGTAATTTATGAATAAATTACAAAAGTAGTAGAGGAGGTAGGTGGCACTATGGATTCCTACCCAGATTTTACAAGTGATAGCAAAAAGTTTTTTCTTTTTAAACTTGAGATACATGCCCTAGGAATTGGAAAGGTGTTCTAAATAAACTCAGATACTATTTTTCCATTCTTTCTATCTTTGGAGGTCTGACTGTGAATAAATTATCCATCTTTTAGAGGAAGTTAAACTCAGATAATTTCTTTATGTCCATTTTTTTTGGTCTGACAATAAAAAGATAGATACAGATAATTTTTTGTATCCAATTTCTGTATGGCTAGAGAGTAAAAACATGCATGCACACATAAAATTTCTTATATATTCAGTAACAGTAATAGGAATCCTTCATGCTACAGAATATTCTGAAGTGTGTTCAAAGTAAAGTCCAACTCTAACATGATTGTATTACCAAGTTAAATGAATACAACTTTAAATTGAAAGCAGCCATTTTTACTTTTTGTTTGAATAATTTTGATGATTTGGCTTTTCTTTAATTTTTTTCTTTGTAACATCATCCCAGTTTTCTGCAGTTTTAACTAACACCAATAAGTCATCTTTTTTTTCAGTCAGCACAATATGGAGGAAGCTAGTAAGTCAGTGATAGACTAACACAAGTGTTAGGGATTATGCCATATATAGCCAAATAGAGTGCATTACAAATTATAATGGTAAAGATTTCTCAGAGAACATTTTTCTTTGTCAGTATGCTAAAGGGGAAATCTTGATTCTGATGATGCAATACGTTCATTTTCTCTCTCATATTTTATAATAAAAGATTTTTATATTTAATGTTCTTGTGTAAATTCATTCATGAGTTTCTGTTATCTGTTTCCATTAAATCTAACAATTAAATTTATTTTAAGTAAGAGATAGTTGCAATATATTACATGATAAATAAGATAAATATGCAGTAATCATTATTTTAATAGTCTCTGATTTCTCTTAGCAAATGTTATTTTACAAATGATCCTGAAATAGTTGAAAAATATTTCTGAAATGTTTTTCTTTTTCAAATATTTAAAAATTAAAATTTGGTTGTAAATTTTATCACTTTCTTTGAATAAAGGCAAAGCTGTCTCATCTGATTATTATAAAATTTTGGAATTTTAATAAAAAACAAAATGAGTTCCATTATAATAAATTGTTAGAGTTGTTGAAATATTTGTCATTAATAAAATAGATAATTTGAGTACATCTGATGTGATTTTTTCTCATGTATCTTGCTGGCTGTTGTCATGTTTTTATATTAAACATAACAATAGACAGCAATATATTTTGCACCTACACACAAACCAACTAATTGGTATGAACACTCTTTTATGCAGTCTGCTTTTAACTGTTTACCAGTCTTAGTCATTCAATAAACCACCAAATTGCCTTACAGGTGTGTTTGGCATTTTATTACTTTCATACAGTGTTTCAATGATTAAATGCTACTGATGTTAAGTTGTGTATTTAATTGTGAATTCAGTTTGAATAATGCCTCCCCTATTGAGGTAAGGGTTAAAATTTTACTTAGAAAATAAGTAATGAGGTAGAAATCTACTTCTTTTACTTCCTATCGAGTTATTTTGATATTTGAAGCATCTATAAAAATGTACAAAGTAAAAATATTAAGTAAAAGTGATTTTCTAAGTAAAATTTTAACCCTCAAATAATAAATTCACATCATACTCACATACCAAATGCATAATTGACTAATAAGTAGTATTTGATTTCAAAATTTCTGAACTATATATATTTTAGGAAAGTAAATGGTGATTATGGATATTCATTCAGTACTGATACTATTCACTACTATAATTGCATAAAACTGACAAAATCAGTACGTAGGAGAAAAATAGAGATATTGATTTACCTATTTTCATATCTTTTACAAATGTAAATTTTAATGATAGAAATGATGCACACACACATACATACATGAATGGAAAATGAAATAATCCAATGTGTTTTGTTGGGAGACTAATTTGAAAAATGGAGAACAATGATCTAGTATTATAACATTGTAGCATGAATTGGAATGTGACCAAATTTCTATGGAATTGAAACTTTCCATTTGCAGGGGTCATTTATATTACATCTATTTAGATTTTTTATCATATAAAATAATATTTATTTTTGTTTGTATTCACACCATTTGAATATTGCAGATTTTAATGGATAGATTTGAAATAACAGATTTCTCTCTTTGACATCAAAGATCAATCTCCTGTATCTAAAGGAGTGATAATATAAAATCAAATTTACACAGTTTCATTTTATTCATTATTTATGAGATAAATGTTTTTAGTTATAACTGATTAACATATAACTTATGTTTTACCATAGATAAAAATATATTTAGTCAGATATGAAGGGGTATTGTATATTCATAATAAGTAAATTCCTATACTGTCCAACTATCCAGAAGTTAAAGTACATCTTCAAGAGGAAAACCTCATGTTCTTATTTGAAACTGGACTCAACCAATCTACTCCAGTTCAGGAATTTACAATGAGAACCTCAGAATTACCACGGGCTTGGTGCTTATTCCAAGGATGGGTTCTCTTGTGGCGGAACTTGTTCATAGTTTGTCCTTTGTCTTCATAAGCTATCACGCACAGGATGATGGTATTGTAATATTTGACAGAATAGCCGAGAAGATTGATATCTTCTCTGATCACCTGTCAGCTATCATTTATATTTGTGGTGGAACACTACAAGGAATGGTTAGTACACTCAAACATAACCAATAAAGGAGGCAAATACTGCCATAACATTCCATAACATACAAACCAACCCAAATTGGGGATAAGCCTACTCATGTTTTTGATGTATGCTAATCTCAAAGACCTCTCTCTCACTTCCTCTCCCAACAAATGTTCTGTTGAAGTGTTAACTCCATTGGGGATCTCAGACCACTCATTGGTCAATGTCAAAGTTGATGCCAAACTGAAGACTTCCTCTGATGTCCCATTTTATAGGACAATCTACTAATACACCAAAGCTCACTGAGATAACTTCAGATCATACATTACCAAAGCTACTTTCTCAGCACTGTTTAGAAATAGAGCTGCCAAAACATCCTCCCTCATTCCTGAATGGGTCCTTTCAGGTATAGAAAGTTTCATCCCAACAAATAGTACAAACAAAGTTTGAATAGCCAGCTCTGGTGCATACCAAAATATTCTGCAACCATATCTCACCATATCCATTACTACTATTTCTATCAGTTCTACTTTCAGAACTGCTTGCAATCAGTGCAAGACAGTCTTGGAAAATGTTAAAAGCAGCTATGCAAGAGCAGTCCAAGCCAGAGTAGAAAGCAAGAGACTTAGCTCCTGCAAGTTCTGGTAAATTTCAAATAAAATTTTCATCAGTGGCAAACCAGCAGTGCCCTCCATCATAAATGGTTCTGAAGTCATCTCATCTGCATCAGATAAGTTAAAGATCTTTGCAATGAACTTTGTCTCTAACTCTACACTAGATAACAAGGGCTACCTCCTACTGGAATTCCCACACTTTCACAGAACACAAACTTTGCAATATATCTATCTTGCTTCAGGAAGTTTCCAGACTTATAAAAAGCCTTGACTTTATGAAGGTTACTGGTATGGATAAAATGCCTGTAGTTGTTTATAAGACCAGAGCTATCTCTAATCTTTGCAAAATTGTTTAACCACTGCCTGAAGGAGAAATGTTTCCTCGGTCTATGGAAGGTGCCAGTTGTATGCCCAGCTTACAAGAATGTGGGTGAGTACTTATCCATATATACCCATCAACCTCCTCAGTATCATCAACAAACTTTTTGAGGCTATTATTAACAAGAAGTTTATCAATCACCTCAACAGTAACAACCTCCTGATCAATAAACAAAATAGAGTTTGTTCCTCTAGGTCCACTGTTGATGTCTTTATACAGAATCATTGAAGTGCTTGATAACAAATCCAACACAAGAACAATCACCTTAGATGTCTTCAAGGATTTTAACAAGGTGTAGTATAGAGGGCTGCTACACAAACTCCTCGGTACTCTCAATAAGGCTTCTTGCCTGAAATGTCTATTGGGACAATCTTATATGCAACCTAATGTGGAACTCGTATTATATGATTCATTGTTAAAGACACTGCAAAAATGGTTGGCTCCCTGTACCACTCCAGAAAGTACCTGGCTCCTCTTTCCATGCTCTATCTCTACAACAGCCAGATCAGACCACAAATGAAGTATTACTGCCATATCTGGGTCATAGCTGCTCAATCCTGACTTTCCAGCCTCAACTGATTTCAAAAGTATTTGTATGACCCTGTATATTGTTTTCCAAACTTCAACCCCTTTTCTCACAGACATAACTTTACTAGCTCTAGTTGCTCTATTGCTATTTTCATGGCAGAAGTTCAGGTCAGCCATTATCTATCCTACATATCCTCATAATATGCAATCCTCATTCATTCTCTATATGTTCTTATATCCCCAGTAAGTAAGCCTCTACTTTGAATGGAAGTTATGGATTGTATGAAATGCTTGGGAACATATAAGTGAAATATAAGATTCTGTGAAATTGGTTTTTGAAAGCTATGTGTGAAATGGCTTTCTCCTCTGAATTTGTTTATATTGTCCCCAAGTCATTGACTCACTGCTTTGTTGTTTGTTTCTATTTCTTGTATGTATTAAATGGTACATTGTGATAGTAATTAACTGTAGAACAACAAAAGAACATTTTATTGTCATATCCATTTGCTGGTAAAAAACTTGAAAAATCTGTTCCATGAGTGACAATAACAACATATAGTGTTGAAATTTCCTTCAGCCAACAATAGATGAAACATCCTATTGAAACCCAAAGTGAGAAAAAGAGGAAGAAAGAGAAAAGGGGAGAGAAGCAGGAAGAAGAGAGATGAAGATGAAATTTGTCTCTATGACAACCTCTACTAATGAAAGTCAAACATTTAAAAAAGAGATCAACACCAATAGCAATGGCTTTCTTTTCATCTGCTTCTATTGTCTTTTTGTTATTTTTATTTTAATCACTGCTTTTCCTACTAGGATAACATTATTTAGAGAACCTTACATTTATAAACACACACACACACACACACACACATATATATATATATATATATATATATATATATATATGTATATATGTATGTATGTAACTGTACTTGTATTTATCTGTATGTAAATACACACACACATATATATATATACACGCATATATATACATACACACACACACACACACACACACAAGAACCAAAACATTATTACCAACAACATTTAGCAAGAATCAGAGTTACTGTCTTCTTTGCTGTGTCAGAGGTATATAGGCAGGAGGGATGACCCCAAGCACTTTATTTGGATGCGTTGAATGCAACAGTTGGAGTAAGAACAATGAGCTGAATGACTTTGATAAAAAACAAATTTAGCCAAAAGATTAAGAGTATTTCTAAAAGAGCACAACTTTTGGGAATACTTATATTCAATTGTGGTGAGTACTTAGCAATATTCAATGGGAGTAAGATCAACAATCACCAACAAAGCATTTGGCAGTCAAGTCTTATTGGTTTGATAAATGAACAGAAGTTTTCCTTTCAAGTATGAAACAACATAAAGGCTACTGTGGTAAAAATTTTAGATAGCTTTAATGAAAGTGAAGGAAGGAATGCATCATGGCAAACATTACATTGAGTGATCTTTGTTGCGTATGGGGCTGCATAGTTGCAAATCTGTTAGAAAACACATGTTAACCAATGTCCAAAATCTTCAGATCTCAATTTTATGGAATGTAATGGACAAACAAGTTAATTTTGTAGAACCTCCAACACATTAAAGAATCTGCTGTTAATATCCTGGCAGATCCCAGATAAAAACCTTTAGAAGTTTTGTAGATTTCATGCTATGATTGGGTAAGAGCTATTTCGCAGACACATGGAAAGCAAACACTATATTAGGCAGATGTTCATAATATCTTGACTCCTTTATGTGTGTATGCATATACACAAATTTAAATATATTTTTACAGATTACAGGGTGGAATGGATAACTTGTCATCTAAATTATGCAAAAATGAAAATAATACTGATATCTCATTTTTACATATGTTTACCAAAATTACACAAAAACTTTTGAAATACTAAAGAATAAATTTATTAAAAAAAATCACTATTGGCTTAAAACAAAGCCTCCAGTCAACATTAGAATCTCTTGCAATTCCTCTGAATGGTTTCCTTGATAAATGCTGCCATAATCCTTGCCTTCAGTTCATCTTTGGTATTACAAGGAGTTTTGTTGGTCTCTTATTCAACTGCACTCCACACATAATAATCAAGGGGGTTGCAAGTCTGTGGAGTTAGTTGGCCAGATGTGTAAGGGGTGATGTGGTCATGGAAATTGTCTGATAGCCATGACTGGGTGCTCCAGCTTGTGTGGCATGGTGCAGAGTCATGTTGCCAGATATAGGGTCTTACAGCAGTCAGTCTCTTGATCCAGAGCAGCACTACCTCCTCAAGACACTTGATGTATGCCTTTGTGTTGATGCTGAGGCCCTGTTGGAATATGAATGGAGACATAATGTTGCCATCACACCTTCATCCAACTATTTCCAGATCCTCTGCACTGTTCTCTGATTCACATATAACACTCTGAAATGTTTGTATTGAAATACAGCATGCCATTTCAAAATTTATGGCAAAGTAAATTGTGTCGTGGTGCTCCTTTTCTCACAGACAGTGCCCAGTTGGCTCTATTATACAGTGCAGTCAACAAAATCAAAATCAAGCAATGCACATGCACAAAATTAAAAATATAAAATGGCGACAATTTACCCATCGCAGCCTGTATATATGTCTGTACATATGTCATTCGCAGACAGTTTTGCAGTATCACAGCTCTTCAGTGTGACTAGACATGCAAATGCCTCAAGCCAGGATTGAAACCCAACTGATTTGGTGTCAGTGACATAAATCTAGCATATTGTTTTTACAAATGTAAACAAATATCAATCATTTGTCAACAAACACATGTCAATGTATGTATATGTATATATATATATATATATATATATATATATATATATATATATATATTATCTCTCCAGATGTATACGTAAATTTTTTGTCTGTAACTTGATGCTATACTAGAGTTATTTTTTTGCATTTGCCAACACCAAGTGGTAGTGTCTTTATTATGGCAATGAGAGAAAATTCCAAGATGTTTGCAAAACTAGGAATTGAAATGACCACTTGCCTGAAAGTCAGTGTATAGCAACAACAATTGGAAAGAGTATCTTTAGACTCATGTAGGAATACCTAATAATAATTAGGACGTAACAATATATCATTTTTCACAGCATGTGTAAACTATATATATATATATATATATATATATATATATATGGTTGGATAGATGTGAGCTTGTGACCCTGGGTTTCCCGCTTTAGCGATCGTCACACAAACTGATTAATTTTTAAAAAATTTGGGTTTATATAGATTGCGTGTATTGGTGTTATTGTGGAAGTGGTGGGGGAAACTTCGTCGTTTTTTCATCGTACCAACGCAGACATCGATGTATGCAGACACATATACATACTTGGTCGTCCGTCAGGACTCATACATATATAAACATATGTGGGCAGTTTTGGATATGACATATTTATGTATACGGGTGGTGTTGTGTCTATACATATGCATTTGTATGTTGAAATTTAAAGATTGGAAGTGTGGCGGAAATGTCTCGTGAATGTATACATGTCATATATTTTATTTTTCCGCTGGATAATATTTCCTCGCATGTATGTATATACGTGTGGTGGGGTTTGTGTGAAATTATGATAGGTAAAATTATTATTATTTATATTTATTTTTAAATTTTGAAAAAAATGGTGGTTTATTTGTTATATTTAAAGCTGGTTATTTGTTTGTTTTTGACTGTGTATATGTAACAGGTAGAAATTTGTAATCCTTATTGGTTATTTATATGGTGATGTTTAATATTTAATATGCTGGGTGAGAGGGTAGTTTGATTTAATAACAGGTCTATATGATATGATGTGATAGTAATGTTGCAAGGGATTGGCGGCAATGATAATATAATTAGCTAATAGTTATTGTAAATTGGTAGAAATTGTAAGCTGGTAGAAATGATTAGTAACGGTGGTGGGAGAATGATGAAACCATGAATGTAGTTATAGTGGTGGTAGCTAATATATATCAATGCAAGTTTCAATATGTGTGCATGTATGTATGTATGTATGTATGTATGTATGTAGTTGTACTGATGTGCAAACAGTAGAACAGGATGTAAAGGTAATGGTAGATGGTGGCACCATAAATTGGCATTATGGTCATACCCAGGCCTAAATCAATTGTGCTCTAAAATCTGGTGACTCAATTTGAATACCAGCGAGAATGTTTATGGCAAGTCAACATGAATTATTAGAGTTAGAGTGAGGCATGATAGTGCCAGATGAGTGGGACATTCTATTTCTAAAATTATAGGGATTTTTGTTATTCATTAATCTATGGTATCATGTGTGCATCTGTAATACTCATGGGTCCTTAATGATTGTGACTAAAAGTGTCACTTGATAAGACACCAGAAATGTTGAAACAAAATGGCTATTTTTGTAGTGATGTTATAACATGCTTATGTTAGAATTTTTTAATAAATATTATAAAAAAGATAATATTAAAATTGTATATGAAAAGTTAAGAAAATATTGAAATGTGCAAAAAATCAGGTGCATGAGGGAAATTTTTCTGCAAGACATATATTGTATTTTGTACAATTTGTGTAGTTTAAAAATGTTTTTATCTCATTAATGAATATTTATTTATTTGCAAAGTTCACTTTGAGTAAAGGTCATTAGAGTCTCTAAAAGTATTTATAATGAGAGGGATAAGAGATTTGAAATCCCTTTTCTCCTATTCTTTCTTTTTACAAATCTTAAAAAATTTATATATATATATATATATATATATATATATATATATATATATATATATATTAAACAGCTGGATATGTATGTGTATGTATTTGTACATGAATAAATACTTCATTTTAGATGTGTTGTCCTCGATCACTGCACTGTGTGACATATTCATACATAGCTTAGGTTGGTTATAATTAAAATCAACCTTATTTTTTTGTTTTTCATTTGTTTAAAGATATTTTCAGACAAAACATAGACCTTGGTTATTTTTGTATTTAAGTGCAAATATGTAAAAGGATTCTTTGTATTATATCCAAAGCAGATGTTATCATCAAAGTTTGGGTTAGTAAGTATAATTTTTACTTTTTTGTCTTTGTCTGATAAATTTTACAGGTTTATTTTATTTTTCACACACAGTATAAACTGGTACTTCCAGAAAATAACTAATTCTCTGGTCATCAAAGTTACTGTTTGCCTGTAGAATGTTACCATTTCAATAATGAAAGTCTTCTTATAAAATTGATCCAGTTGGTTAAAAGGCATTAGAATTTGGTAGAAACCAATAAGTAATGCTATTCATTGAGTATATAAACAAGGAATAATAGAATTAATTATCATTGATATAAATGACCTTAAAGTGACATTTGTATCATTAATGTTGCTACTGCTGAATTAAGACTTTATTTTACTTTTTTGGTTTGACAATGAAATGCATTTTCCATCATAGTAAATTAATGAAATCTATAGAGATTTTTTTCAAAACTGATTTTAAATAAATTTTCAGATAGCTCATTTAAAAACAAATCAATGTTGACATGTTGAAACATTATTCTCTGTTAATTTTTCACATTTTAGCATATTCAGAAAAATCAATCAACAGTTATAATCATTGTTCTTTTATAGTTTAGCAATATTGCCTGGTTCATCCTGGTGGAAAGATTTCTGGCATACCAGTTAATATCTTTTTAATTTAAACTTTCATTTATTCATAAACATCTACTTGCAAACCTTTTAATCACTGTGTTTAATGAGTACTACTGTTATTAATAATAATAGTAATAATAATAATAATTAGGTGGCTGTGAGAGTTAGATTTGGGTAAAAGATAGTTTTCTAAAGAGAGAAACAAAGACACTCATCTTTGCAGCATAGGAGCAGGCTATCAGAATGAATGCAATTAAGGCCAGGTTAGACAAATCACAAGAAGAAAGCAAATGCAGGATGTGTGGACAAGCTGATGAGACATAACCACATACTCGCTGAATGTCCTAAGTTGGCACAGAAGGAATATATGTAACAATATTATTGGATTGATTAAGATAATTCATTAGGAAGTATGTTGTAATTTTGGCTTTAGTGTAAAAGAGAAGTGGTATAAATATCAGCTAGAGGCAGTTGTAGAAAATGACTGTCACAGGATATTATGGGATTTCTCACTCCAGGCAAATCATGTTATTGAAGCATGAAGACCTGACCTTATTGTTATAGATAAGGAGAGTAGAAAGTATCAGTTATTGACTTTGCTGTTCCATATACAAGAGTGGATGCAAAAAAAAACTGCAAAAAGAAGAAAAATACCAGAATCTGAGCTGAAACATGAATGTAGAACCAATTCTTGTAGTGATTGTTGCACTTGGAACAGTATCTAGAAAACTGAAAAAGCATTTATGAAGAATTGGTATGGTGACCAAGATTGTAAATCCCCAGAAATCTGCATGAGTTATGAGGAGTCTTGCAGTCACCATGCCTCAATAACAAAATTTCCATTGACTATGTCAGTTGTGACACTAGCATAAAATAATAATTGGGAATCTGAGGAAAAATTTTAAACTCTCTGGATTGTCATTAATAAAATCAAGAGGGTTCTAAATGAAGTATCCTGTTTCTTGACTGCCAGTTAAAATCATAAGGTACCACTGGCGTGGAAATGGGTACATATTCATTATCATCAACAACAACAAAAAAAAACAGTGTTTTTATGTCTTAAAATATATTTTTCTCTCTCATATTGGAACTGCTCTGAAAATCAATTTTAATTTTACAAAAAAATTTTAAATTGTCTCCAAATCAAAATGTTTTTTGACTTTATTATCACATTATCAACAACATAATAAAAAAACATTAAAATGTTTAGAAAATATATTTAAAAAAAATAAATTTTAAAGTTTTAAAAATGAATAAATGCAAAAACAAATTAGTCAAATTTTACTGTAATTTTTATAAAAATCACAACTTTGTTTTTAAACACTTGGGTTAAATCTCATTGAATAATTTTACATGGAAATGTTCTTATTAATTTTAAGATTGCAATTTAAGAAATATACTTTATGCAGTCATTTTCTATATAAATAATATTAGGTACCTCCAAAAATCTAAAAAAAAAAAAAACATGAGCATACCACAAACTCGATTAAAAAAACAAAGTTTTATCATCAAAATGTTTATGTTATTAATAAGACCAAAGTATATATAGATTATTTTATTAAATTTTTTAATCCATTTTAGCATGTTTGAAATTTTGGTTAAAAATCTTGTTTTTCTTGCATCAGCAGGTAGGCCAAAGATTACTATGGGGATTTTTCAATTGTGTTTTACAGATAAAGTCTCCATAGAGCAACATTAGATCTGTTATCAGATTGTCAACACATCAGAACAACTACTCTCTGGTGAAAAAAAAAAGCATTTCTGCAATATTTAAACTTAAAGTAAATAATATTTGTTTCAAATCAGATTAATTATACTTTAAGTTTCAGAAAAATATATTTTATTTTTGGAGGATTTTTTAATAAAGAGAATTACTTTGTGATGAAAGACAACTAAAAAAGAATGTTAATCAGCTGTTTTAGCAAAAAAACTCCTCTAGTCAATTTAAATTACTTTTTGAAATACAACAAAGTATTTTGATTACCAGAAATCTTAAACATAATTTATTAGCTTGAAGTTAAAACTAAAATAAAACTTTCAAAAGAGATTTTTCATTTTTAAAAATTCATCCTTAGCGAAAGTCATAAGTGGCAACCCAGAGACGTTAGATAAAGAATTGGTCAGTATAAATAGTACCCTACAATGTAACAACTACCCTGGGTACTTGGCAGCAGCCCCCAAAAACTGGGATAAGCAGGTACAAGAGGAGGAGGACAACGACACTCAGAAAACAGTCTGCCTGCCTTATGTGAAGGGGTTATCAGAGAAAATGCAAAGGATCTGCGGTCCATATAACATCAGGACACCTTCAGTAGCTTGACGACACTTCGCAGATATCTCTCCCGAATAAGACCCCCCCCCATAGAGGAGAACATGACTAAAGACTGTGTGTATGCTATCCCATGCAGCTGCGGAAAGGAATATAAAGGAGAGACAGGCCACCCCCTCAAGGTAAGGCTTCAAGAACACCAGAAAGCTGTAACACGAGGGGAAGTAGAAAAATCAGGCATGGCTGACCACATATGGAGAGAGAAGGGAGATCATTGCCCTCTGTGGGATCATGTTGAGATCATTGACAAGGAACACCATTGGAAAATTTGTAAACTTAAGGAATCAGCACACATGCTAGGCCACAAAAATCTCTTGAGCCGACCAAGCATCAAAATAAATACAATATCGGAACCAGTAATAAAGAGTGCCAGAGAAAAGCAATGATAACAACATAGTTGCAATATGAGCTGTGGTAAAAACATGAAATGATAACAATACCCGGTTAAGGCAGTGGAGAACTTTCAGAGGGAAATTAACAGGAGATAACTGATAACTGACATCCATCAAACATGGCACATGGAATTAGAACAGTCTACCCCAGTGAGCGAAATAAAGGGTTCAGTTTGACATTCCAACCACCTGAAGAAATGTTGTGATAGATATGGCAAAAAAGATGAGGACAATAGTCCGAATAATGTAAATTATGTACATAATACCTCATCTCAGAAATATAGACAGACATCCTTCGCTTTGCGTGAAGTTTCCTAAAAAATAGCATTTCAACTATTTGCAATCAAAAAAGAAAAGTTTTTAAAGCCTTTATCAACAAATTTTGATTCATAATTACCTGTTTTGTGACTAAATTTTCCATGTTTTTTTATGCTTTTTAAAATTTTTGTTTGTATTTTCAATTTAGTTTATGATAAGCAGAAAACTTCATTCATAAATGTTGTTTGTTAATGATTCATTCAAATTTTTAACCAACCTGATAGAAAAAAATATAATTTTGTTGCTTTGTTTATTAAAGGAAAATTATTTCTTACAGTTAAATGTTTTTCCATTTTGAGATAAATAATACAGATATCTAAATTTCATATATTCAACTTGATACTGGTTTTTGTTTTGATGTTGATTTCTGGTATGTTCTAGATTGAAACCTTGTATGGTTCACTTGTGAGTTAGACTTTGTTGAATTTTGGTGTCTTTTCCACAAATGAATGCCTTAAAAATGGAGGATGAAAAGTTGCACAATTGTCATATTATGCTCTATGAATTTTGGAATTGGTTAAGTATTGAAACTGCAACAAAAAACATTCAAAAGGTTTACTTAGATCATGCTCCAGCTCTTTTTATTGTCAAAAAGTAGTTTGGTAGTTTTCATCAGGATAATTTTAGCCTAAATGACCAACTATACTCCAGGTGACATTCTGACATTAATGAAGATAATCTACTTGTCATTGTGGAGAACAAACTGAAGATTTTCATGGAAGAGATAGCTAAGAATTTGAAAATCACTATCTCAACTGCCTTTCACCATATGAAGAGACTTGGGTTCAAGAAAAATGGATGATTTTGGTAAAAGGTGTTATTTTCTATCACAACAACACAAAACTGCATGTTTCAAAACAGACCTTGTAGAAGCTTAAAGAGTTGTATTCTTATGACTTGGCTCCTTCAGATTTTCATTTGTCCTGGTCTCTACAGAACAATTTAAATGACAAAAAGATTGACTGTACAGTCAGTCAAAAACTAACTTACAACCTACTTACAACAGAAACATGAAGTTTCTACAAAAATGGCATCAACAAGCTTGTAGAACAATGTGAGACAGTTGTTAAAAACAATGGAGACTATGTACTTGACTAATAAATGTTTTTTGTGAGTATGTAAAATTTTGTCTACAATTTTCTAATTAAGCACAAACTTTTGCAATGATCTAATATATTGATCTATATCATAAAATGATTTTATGTAAAACTAATAATGATAAGATAAAAAACAAATAGAAAATATTTATCTTATCAATCTGTCATATTTTGATTCATATTTAATCTCAAAACTAATAATATAATTCCTGGGTCAGCATGTTTTTTGTATACATCATCTACTGAGCTATTTTCTTTCTTTTTTAATATAGCAGTTGGGACAAAAGAAAAGCACAGTGGAAAGGACTCTACTTTTCACTCTTCTTTATTTTCTAAGATCAAATGAAATGTATTTTCAAGTTCAAACGAAGGGGAAATTTTCAACTCAGTATGAAATTTCAAAAATTAATATATGTGATATTTCATGAAAATGATCTGATATTTTAGGTCTTTTTTCTTAAAATGATAGCTGCAAAAAATTGTTTCTAAACATACGTTCCTGATGTAAAATTTATTATTTTTTCATAAGAAGTTAATATAAAAACTTATTCCAAATATGTAGAAGGAATTATTAAAATTAATTTTCTTTTTTATGAAAAAACTTAAAATACTTCAGTTTGAGCATTAAAAGGCAATAAATATTATGCTATTATGAGATTATTCATTTTAAAGACTTGAATATTGTCAAGCATTTTTAGAGAATTGAACTCCTGTTTTTTGTGTTCTTAGTTTTGGCAAATTATTCTGTGGCCCTTTCCAAGTATCCTACATATATGAAAAGAAACATTATATTTTTCACTAGTGTAAATCAAAAAATAGTAAGAAACAGAAAGTTTAAATGTTAATATCAATGCTTGTAAAATAAATTATTCTATTTTCAGAAACATGTACAGCACAGATTGTTCTATAACTTTTTATTTGAAGATGTTCTGAATTCCTTTCTTTGGTAAATGAAGAATTCTATCCCATATTCTTGTTGAGCAGTGGAAGTTACATCAACACATCAACACATATCTGACTTATGATTCTTGCTGAAAAGATGATATATAATGATTCTTTCTGTTATATCAAAATATCCATCATTGTTTTCTGCTTATTATTTGGACCTCCTCTCAGAGAGGGCAATGTACACTCTTCTCCAGATATGATCTGCCAAACCAGATTTTTTTTTACTTTCTCTTTTTTTCTGTTATTCAAGTTGATGACTCATATTCTTTTTCATATCTACATAAATTTTATAAATGCAGTGGGGTGATATACCTGTTCACTGTGTGCTATTGGTTTACTGAAGTTGCAATACATCAAACCTAGTAACAAGGTTTTTGCTTGTCACTGTTTTGCAAAATTACAACTTCCAGGCAATAACAATGGCTCAGTATTGTGAGGAATCTATCAGGGATGCATTTATTAGTGGCCTTATCATTGATAAGGTAGCATTTATTAAAAAATAAAATCTTGGATTTGGCTACCATAGTCAACTAAGGAAAAATTTTGAATTCAGCTCAAAAGAATTGTGACCTGTACATTACTGCCTAATCTCATCAGGTAGTAAATGCTTTGACTTCTGGCAAGACTATTAATGAAAATATTTCCATTAGTACTTGTTCCATTGACAGCTGCAGTAGGAACAAATGTGGCTTTTGTGATTTTTTATGGCGTCCATATATGAAATTCCCAGCACTTGGAGAAATATGTCATCAATGTGGAAGAAGGGACTAAGGTGTGTTGTGCTATATTATCAACAGCAGCTGGAACTTCTGCACATCCAAATGATCAAGCAACACAGGCTTCAGTGACTTCAGTGGCTGCTCCAAGTTCCCTAAGGAAAGCAGTAGTAAAAATATTTGTTAAAGGAGTAGAAATGGATGGCCTTATTGACAATGGCAACTCTGAAAGTTTCATTCATCCAGACTTAGTTAAGCACCATGGTTGTCCATTATTTGTCGGGTGTTGTTTTCATGGTGTCAACCTTTCTGTTTAGACATCTGGGTTTTGTTTGGTGAACCTCAGAGTTGATGCCCAGGATTATCAGGGAGTGTGACTAGTGGTTCTGCCACAATTATGTTCTGATGTGGTTCTTAGACTGGACTTTCAAAGGATGCATGATAGTGTTACTTTGAAATATGGAGGAGGACTATGACCTCATGTCATCTATGGTCTCAGCACCCTGAAAGTGGACCCACCCAAACTTTTTATGAACCTTACAGCTATCATACTATATCAGATAAATCCTGCTGGTAATTGTATGAAGATAAAATGTTTATTGAAAAAGAAACCCAGAGGACAAGGGAATAGAACTGAGTAATTACCCTTGGTGGGCACAAGTTGTTGAAGTCAAATGCTGTTTGGCCATTGATTACTCTGAAACTATTAACACGTTCACACTTCTGGATGGCTACCCTCTGCCCCATATTGATGACACAGTGAACAAAATTGCACGGTACTGTGTTTTTAGTACAATTGACCTGTGGAGTGTCTATCATCAAGTCCATATAAAAAATGAAGATAAGTTCTACACATTATTTGAGGCTGGTGGTGGTCTATATCAGTTCACCAGTGTTGCATTTGGTGTTACCAATGGAGTGGCTTGCTTCCAAAGGATTATGGACTCCTTTATGAAAGAAGAGCAACTCTCTTGAATATATGCCTACTTAGATAATATTACAATTTGTGTTATGACTCAAGAGGGACATGATTTTAACCGTAACAAATTTTTTAAGGCTTCAAAAGAAAAAAATATGTTACTATGAAGAGAAATGTACTTTTTCCACAAAAAGGCTCAATATCCTTGGTTATTTGGTAGAGGGAGGAGAAAAATAGGCAGACCTGGATTGATTTTGCCCCTTACATGTACTTCCATTGCCTCAAGACAAAAACATCACTCCACTGAATTCTAGGCCTCTTTGCTTACTATTCCCAGTGGATATATTATACAATTATTGAAGTAAGATCAGCCATTTGAGTGCTACTACCACTACATTCCCCATAACAAAAAAAGCAGAAGCAGCTTTTTATGCCCTTAAGGAAGACATCGAAAATTCAGTATGGGTGTTCAACAGGTTGCTGCCATTTCAAGTGGAAACTGATGCATCTGAAGTTGCTATAGAAACAGTTCACTCTCAGGCTGGAAGTCTAGTAGCCTTCTTCTCAAGAGCATTTCAGGCACCTGAGAACTGCTATAACTGTCAAGAAGGAAACTCATGTAATCATTGAGGTTTTTCACCACTGGAGGCATTACTTGACCGGAAGACATTTTAAAGTGAAAACTGACCAGTGATCTGTAAAACACACAAGTAAGATAAAGAATGACAAAATATTACATTGGAGGATGAAGTTGTCTTGCTATAATTTTGACATCCAATACCAACCAGGTCAGGAGGGCACTTCTTCGGACATATTCTCTTGGTTTTATTGTGGAGCAGTATGTTATGGTTGAGAATCTCTAATAGATCCCCAAGTTTTGTATCACCCCTGAGTTAAACGTTTGCATCATTTTGTGAAAGTAAAGAAGATGCCATATTCAGTGCAGGATGTGTGCCAAGTAATTAAATTCTATAGAGTATGAGTGGAATGCAAGCCAAACTTTCATCGACCAGAAGACACTCATCTGATAAAACCTACTCAGCCTTTTGAGTATGGATTTTAAAGGACCTTTGGTCAGCACAAATAGGAATCATTATTTTCTGAGCATTATAGATAAATATTCAAAGTTCCCTTTTGTGTTCTACTCTGTAGATATGACTGCTTCGATTATTATTAGTTCTCTCTTTCAATTGTTTTCTATTTTTTTCATTAAATTTTTCTCTTTTGAGGGACAATATTTAGCAAGAAGGTTATGAAAAACAGCTGTATTATCAAAAACTACACTGATGTTATAATGTCCACAAACCTTTTAAATTCAATCCGGCACACATCATCTATATGATATTCTATAATTGGTGTCTCATGAGTTCTTCCCTTTATTTCTCATCTTCAAAATGATATATGAGGCTTGATTATTATGCTGAATAGTGCACCTTATATTCTTTAGTTCATTAGTAGCATTCTACATCAATAATTATCCATCCAACATTGTGAGAACAGCAAAATATCTGCATCATATAATTTTACCATTTTGTCTTGTAGTTCATTTATCTGAATCTTTATATCTGACAGTATTATGCAATTTTAGTTAAATATAAAGATTCCTATAAATTTACTGAAAGTTATCTATAACCACCCATAATTGTTACATGAAAGTGTTCACTTATTTTATACTGAATCAGGCTAAACCAGTTTTTCAAACATTCATTATATCAGTTTAAAGCTCATTTTATATCATATGCAGAATTATGAAAATTAAAATTCCTCAATTGTCTTTTTACTTGCAATCAGATGAGCTCACATTCTGTTTTTTTTTTCAGTTATTGAGAATATTAAAAATAGATTTATTTTCTTTAAAGCAGAAGACATTGATATGTTAAAACAAATGTGGATAATCTATTGATGAAGAGAGTCTCATCCAGATAAATAAATCTGAATAATAGGAATAAAAAAAAAAATTTCCAATTATCTTTTATATAATTCATGGAGAGAGTTCTGATGAACTACATTCCTTAGTTTCACTAGTCCTAACCTCAATGGTTAAAACCCACCATGCTACACACATTGTAGCAAACCACCCTCATTCTCTTTGTATTTCACTCAAGCACCTTCTTGCCAAGAACTGCTGCTCTTTGGAACTGACTCCAAGAGGATACTTCACTGATCACTACAATCTTAGCCTGTTCAAGTCTAGATTTAACCATTATCTTGCCTACATATCCCCATAAATTCTGCTTCTTACTTTGTAATCCTTTACCTTGAGTGTCTCTTGGGTTTGGTAAGCATGAACATCAGTGTAAAAAAAAGAAATGTGTATTATATATTCTCAATTCAAAAGTCAGCACTTTAGTATTTTCTAACTACTTACATTTGGAGAGCTTATATTCTTTTCTACTGAAAAAATCTAATTGGTAATTTTCTGCTACTACAAAATCATCATCATTATCATTTTGTGCAGATTTCCCATATTATACTAATATATAAATGTGTGCGTGTGTATTATCCTGTTTTTTTAAGTATTTGATTCTATATTATGAATAGGAAGTAGAATGTTAAAGGAGAAAATTAATATAGTGACTCCAATTCTCACTGCTATTCATCATTCAGAAAATTCCTTATATGAATTGGCCTATCATGGCTCATTTCAGATATTCTAAACACTTCACAGCCGTCCCTTTGAAATTCATGAAACTGAAAACTTTAACAGATTCACATATTCTACATATCTCAACTTTAAGGCTGGAATTAAACCAAAATAAGAATGGTTATAAGAATGTATTTGCATAAAATAATTCCAACTTGGGATTTGTTAGCTTCATTATTAGGTTATCTGTATAAAATTGATTTACAACATGAGTACATAAGAATAAAATATCCTGGAGAAGTATTTAATAGGAAAGTAAATAGTATTCAATATTCAGAATAGGAATGAATACAAGGAAAATAAAACATTTATTTTGCTTGTATGAACTATATTTACTTTTATTCATGCTGATATTGAAGTAGATGATATTACTATTTCACATTTCTATTTTCTAATTTTGCTTTCCCATAAATAAACTTTTCAGATTTACTTTTAATTTTTATTCTGACATCATCCAATAGCAAAAGTTACACAGAATATATTTCACAAATTACTTGATTTTAAAGCTATAAAAATTTAAAGCTATAAAAATTTAAAGTGAAATGTAGATCCCTAGTGTTTGCATTATAAACTAAGTAGCATTTAATGCTATTTCCAAACTAGTCTAGACTTATAATACAACTTGTATTTTTGTGACATATTTTTATTATATTGTATTGGAGGTGTCTTTTAGCTCAGTCTGTACTTCAGAATATCTGACTGAAACCAAAATGAATGCACCCATAACCCAATGTGAAATTGCTGCTATCATCTTTACAGTCATTTATTTCCAGTAAATGGGAAGTCTTTATTTTTCCCCAAATGGACCAGCATAGCCTGGCAACAATTCTGTAAGAATGCAGCAGTGTAACTGTTAAACAGTAAAATGAATGTGTGTGTATTTAATGGGGGTAATGATAAAATCACAGAAAAGAGCAAGTTAGAATTAAGAAAACTATTCAATTTATGTTTTAAAGTCAGTTGTTTAGCTTTTTCAGTAATGTTTTTTGAATTTTTGTTCCTCAGTATGTTCTTGAGTTAGTGACAGCTGAGATCAAATTTGAAAGATTACATTGTTGTAAAATGCCCCAAAGTCATCTCTGAAATGTAATATTTTTTCTTTTCTCTTTTGCAACACTTTTTACAGAGGAGCCAGAGTCACCTCCACCAGCCCCTTCATCAACATCAGAAGACCTGTTTCATATTTATGATAACTACATCCGTCATGTGTGGGAGGGTCTTCAACGGCAACAACAGGAGGGGGCATTCTGCTTCTTGGTTCTACAAGCCCACTGTCCCAAAGAGAGCAGCTTGGACATAAGCAAACCTCATATGGTTGCTCATGCCTGTATTTTTGCTAACTTTTGCTCCAAATTCTTTAATGTTGTCAACTATGATGAGACAGGCAACTATTACCTGAACTTGAAGGACTTCACTCGGGAGACAATTCTCACAGCATTGGCATTTCTGTACACGGGGATTGTAAAATGTTCAAGCAAGGTGCTGCCAGATCTGAGACGATTAGCACGTCATCTGGGTATGGAAGAAATGCTGATCATCTGTAATGAGCTACTTCGGAAACAGAAAGCTATCATTGCAGCTGAGAAAAGGGAACTGGAACAGAAGAACCTGATTGATAAGGTAAATATTTCAAAATTAGAAATTATCAGCATAATATCAATGGAGGCATGCTTGGTGGATGAAATGGTGGTTAACTTGCTTGTGAAAATAATAATTTATTATTTGAGTTCATGTAAAAAATAACATTTCAAATACTGATTTTGGAAAAGAATTGGCACTTCTTATATAGATATTACTACAACATAATCTTTTATGATCTTTGCATCTATGTAAAGATTATGGTACTAAAATGGTGTGTGTGTGTGTGTGTATATATATATATATATATATATATATATATATATATATATATATATATAAAATCTAAAGAATTAATGGATTTATTTTTAATCCAAAATTTTTATTACTTCAAATGTTACTATAAGGGATACTTCGTATTTGAAATAGACACCCCATTTTTATGTATTAAACAGTGTGTATTACATCTATTGGTCAGCACATTCAAGAAATCTTAGTATAGAAAAATGCATTCCCGAACAAGAATTGAAACTGTGTCTTTCTTTGTAGTGAAAACCACCATTTAATCCAGTGTGCTTTACTGCTCAGCCAAGAAGAACAATGCTGCAAGCTGGGTTATATTTTCCTTTTTTAATGAAAGCACATCTTCTTCACCCAGATTATTTTCTCAAAAGCTTCATATCTGCTCATTTTTCTCTCTGAAACATAAACAAATCAATTTTTGAAAGAATTAATTATTTTTATTACTTTAAACATTGGAATAGACCAAATGGTGCTTTCCCCTACAAAGGATGACATAGGTTCGATGCCTGCAGAGGAACGCATTTTTTTATTAAAATTTTTTGAATATGCAGGCTTGTAGACATAATACACACTGTTTGATAAATAAAAATGAGGTGTCTATTTCAAATATGGAATACCCACTATAATAATGTTTGAAGTAATATATATATATATATATATATATATATATATATATATATATATATATGTATATATGTATATATAATATAGTTTTAAGGTATGCTACATTTATGAGTAAAAGGGTCAATGTCAGAGATAATGTATATAAATATAAAAGTGAACGCTGTGGTCAACACCAAAAAGCTTGATATTGATTGCAATGTCCATTTGTTTATATATATATATATATATATATATTAAAAAGAATCATAAAGTTGTTCCTTACCACTCTGTGCTACTTAACGTTTCATGCATGTAGCAACCATCAGGCATAGTTTATCTTAGCTCTATTATTTTACATCGACTACTGTTTGTTTTTTACTGTCATTACTCACTATGCACTATTTCTCTGCCTCTCCATATATATATATATATATATATATATATATATATATTCAACATTATAGTCCCCTCACTATGATGAGCTGTGTTCCATGAAATTCAATAGAGATAAGACAATTGAGCTTTTATTAATTTATAGACTATATATATATATATATATATATATATATATAGGCAGCAGAAATTCATTTAAACAAATTTTATTTAATTGAACCAACCGTTTGTCTGTTTAATTTTTTTATTGAATTTTTCCAATTTTCAAATAAAATGTCGCACATCTGGACCAAAATAGAGAATAAACTATCCAAAGTTCATGTTTGTTTTTGTCTTTTTGCTTTGCAATTGCATTCAACTGTCTTGGTCATTAAAAAACAAAAAAAGATACTTGTTTATATATGGAAGTAAACCTTATTTTCATTTTTCTTCTGAGATCACAGGGAATAGCTATGAATTTTTTTATATCATGTCAGCTTGCATTCTATACCCTGCTTTTGTCAGGTGTCCAGTCTGGTATATCCTTCTTAAACTACATATAGAAAGATCTGATCATTCACCCAATGAATGTCCAAATGTTTATCTGATCATAGTAATGTCATGATAATTTACATGCATTCTCAATAAATTTCTTTTCTTGTCCATCTTTAAAGTTAAGTTCATCTAAAAAATTATTTCCTGTCATCATGATATTTGAGAAACTACTGTTTAATTCATAAGATATAGTAGTCTCTCTCTCTCATTTATTCATCTTTGTCGGCCTGATAGACACATAGTATTCTTTTCTGTTTCTCTCTTTGTGAATCCTTCCTTTGCTTCCTGATTTCCTTTAAATTGCTTCCTAACAACTGATTACAAACAAAATAAATTGATAAAAATAAATTTTTGTGAATCTTAAGAAGCAGTGTTTTCATATTGCCATTCCAACATGTATCCACTTTCTGACCTTTTGTCCTGTTGTTTGATCTCTTTCCTCACTAGTAACTTTTGTCTTACTTTACTTATCATAGTAAACTATAGTTCAGTTGTAAATTGATCCTCCACTTAAGAGGAGGGTTAACACTTTGGTACAGGAAGTAATCTTCAAAACAGGGAACAACTAAAGATGCACACATATAAATTTTTTAGCATTAAATAGGGAACATTTTAATACTGGGAAATACTAAATACTAGCTGGTCAAAATATTTAAACAAGGCTTCAGTTGATAAATGCATGACAAAATTTAGTCATTTATTTTCAAGCATGGCTGCAGCCAATATCTGTCATTGGTATCTTCTGCATTACATTAGGTAAAAACATGACAAAGGCTAAAAAGTTGACAGAGTTTGAATATGGCAGTATTATCAAGCCACAAAAGCAAGATCTTTTTCAATGTGCCATTGCTGGTGAGATTGGATTAGTAAAACTGCTGTTGCAAATTTCTTAAAAGACTCTGAGGGATATGGAATGAGAATTTCAAGTGGTCAGCTCAAGAAAATTTCATCAGTGTTGAGTAGAAGGATTCAACAGGTTATCCAGCAAGATACCAGCCTATCATTGAACCAGATTAATACCCTTACAGAAGGAGAATTCAGCTCAAGAACAATAACACAGCATCTCCAAGAGAAAGGCTTTAAAAACTGTAAATGCTTCCTTCCATATCACAAAACAGCTTGGTTACTTTTCTGGGAAGTGCCAAACATGGGAAAAGTGGAAGAAAGTTTTATTCTCTGATAAAAAATTTAATCACAGTTGAGATTTGATCATCTGGGGTTTGATCATCTGAGATTTGATCATCTGAGGTTTGATCATCTGAGGTTTGATCATCTGAGATTTGATCATCTGAGGTTTGATCATCTTCTTCCAAGGAACAATGGGACTTCAGGTTGTATCCGTGTCAAACTGTGGCTGGTTATATTGACATGTTGGATCTTTATTGATTGAAGATCCTTGCTTTTGTGGAAAAGACTGGATCTTTCAGCAGGACAATGCAGCAATCCATAATACCTGCAGCACAATGAACTTTTTCATGGTGAATAGTGTGATTTTTTTTTACCATCCTGCATGTTGACTGAAAATGTTTGGGGGTGGATGGCAAGTTAAGTCTATAGAAATGGACGTCAATTCCAAACAGTGCATGATTTTCATGAAGACATCTTCACCACTTAGAATAACATTCAAGCCAGCCTTCTGCATATGCTTATATAGACCATGCCAAAGTGAATTATTCACAAGGACAGCCATGCAACTCACTACTGAGACAACTTATTGGACATTTCATACACTTTTTACGACTTCATTTAGATATAATATGGCCATCTAGTATTTAGCCTAGTTTCCCAGGATTCAAATTTTCTCTATTATTAGGTTGGTGCAAAAATAATGACGTAATAATGTCGTTTTTTGACGTATTTTTAACGTCACAAAACAACATTATTACGTCATTATTTTTGCACCAACCTAATAAATGCTGAAAAATTTTTAATTTCTTATTTTCATAAGTGGTTGAGTTTAACAACACAAAAGATATATTTTTTCTTTATTTTCATTGGCCTTAAGATTTTGGCCAGCAGTGTATGTATTTGCATATATAATATATTGGTTAATATAAATAGTTTGTTTGGTTTATTACATCAAAATAATTTCTTTTCTTTTGAACATTAACTTCATAGCAACTTTTACAGCTTTTTCCACTATCTTTTGCCATCTGTTTATCATACTAAAAAATGCTCTATATGCTTTTTGAAGTCTTACCTGCAATTGAATAATTTTTCATTAAGATTCTTTTGTAAAGACCAGAATAACTGGTAATGCACACATATGATATCTGCTGTATACAGTTATAACAATTTGTGCAGTCTTATCCTTGTAGGTTATTACACTTTTGCACATAACTAATTCGTGTAGCTTTTCATTTTATGCTGCTTTCATTTGGTCTAATTGGAAGCAGTTATTGTTTGACTCACTCATTTTGTTCTCCTGAAGGACTTAGAGAATCTTATCATACATTTAGCATTTTCTTTTTTGGATGTAGACTAGCCTTTGCCAAAGTTAGTGGTGGTTAATTTTGATTATACCACAGTCTCTTGCAACTAGCATTATAAAGGATCAATTTTTCATTAACCATCACAATTTGTTTAAAAAATACATAACATTTAGATATAATCAAGTAGGCTTTTTCATGTAACTTATATAGATGCCATACATCAAAGAAACAAACATGGGCAAACAGTTGAAAATGATTTTCGACACTTGATTTAGATATTTTCTACATTAATATCATTAAATCATTAATTTTAATCATTGGAACCTGAAATAGTCTACCTGAATATGGGGCAATGTTCCTTTCTAACATGAAATCTCACAAAACATTTTTGACATATTCAATAATTCACAGAACCTCTCAATAAATTAGTGTTTTTTTGTAACTGAGTCACATTTTACCTTTCTTAAAATAAAAAACAGTAATATACCAAAAATATTGCTTATATTCTTCCAAATTCAATGTTAGATTCAATAAACAAAAATAAACAAATTTTATAATTTTTAATGAAATTCATGCAGATTTGACAGATAACACAATTAAAAGTAATTTTTTTAAATGAAGCTCATTAAAACTAAATGCTTCACATGTCATCTAATGACTAAATCCAAACAAACTTTTTGGTGGCCAACTGCAATACCAGTACACATGTGCTATACTACACATGTATATATTTATAAGCTCAGGTAAATTAACATTTTGTAGGGCTAATTTCAGATTTGTTGTCTTCAGATAAGACAAAGCATAACATCAGTGCAAAGATGCATGAGGATTTCAGCTCGGGAGGCAGCACCTTTCAATTGCACTAAAAATGGGAGGGTTGTGAATCACACTGATTCCTTTGCAGCATAACCCATAGAAACTGAGCAATTTTTGCCTCTACCCATATGCATACATTGAACCTAACCCTGTATTATATTTGCCCTTGTTAAGAAGCAGATAAGTAAAAACATACATATTAACTTCTTGTGGTGTTTTCTTTATGAAGAGAATAAATATGCAAAAACAGCAATTCCTCTTAAAAACATATTTACATTTAATAATTTGTCCACAACCAACCCTGTCTTATTTTTTCCAGAGAAAGAAAAGTTGTTTTTTTGCTATTTTCTTGGTTGGCCTATAAAATAAATCTCTCTATAGTTCTGCAGTTAAAAGGATATAAATAATAATTTTGTCCTAAATGTCATCTTGCACCAGACTCACTGGCATATCTATATGCACACACACACACACACACACACACACACACACACACACAGGCTCTTTACAGATGTGAACTAATTCATTAACATCCCAAAGATACATTCATACACAAAACTTTATTTTTATTGACATAGATAAAAACACAACTTATTTTATAGGTAAATGCATGCACAGACAGAAGCATGCATAAACTTTTTCTAATAACTGCTTATATAGACAGGCACAATAACTATTCAATTGCAGATACATGCCTTTAACAATTTTTATATATGCACACATTTCCTACAATCAGAAGCAAATAAACATACAAAACATACAAAACTTGTAGATGCATATTCAATAATTGTTTAGCAGTATGTTTACATATTCATACAGAGTTACACATAATCATTATTTTCAGATGAATACACATACTTTCAAATATATATACAGGGTGCGATGGATAAATTGTCGTCTAAATTGTGCAAAAAGGAAAACAATACCAAAATCTCATTTTAAGAGATATATTTACCAAATTTACATAAAAATATCTTGAAATACTAAATAGTAAATTTATACAATAAAATCACTATTGGCTTCAACCACAGTCACCAAACAACTTCAAAATCTCCTGCATCTCTTGTGCACAGTCTCCTTGTTAAAGTTGGTAAATGATGCTATAATCCTTGCCTTCAATTCATCTTTGGTGTTACAAAAAATTTTGTTGGTCTCTCACTCAACGTTGACCCACACTTAATAATCAAGGGGTTTTGCAGTCTGGGGAGTTAGGTGGCCAGATTTAAGGGGTGATGTGGTCATAGAAATTATCTGACAGCCATGACTGAGTTCTCCTGCTTGTGTGGCATAGTGTAGAATCCTGTTGGCAGACATAAGGTCTTCCAACAGCCACCCTCTTGAGTCAGGGTAGCACTACCTCCTCAAGACGATGTATGACTCCATGTTGATTCTGAGGCCCTGTTGGAAAATGAATGGAGGCATAATGTCACTATCACTAGTGATCAATCCAAACACCATGATGCTGATTGGATATTTGGTTTTCATCACTCTTGGTACATCTTTTGGAGACACAACATCCTCTGCACTGTCCTCAGATTGACACCCAAGCACTCTGAAATGTTTGTATTGGAGCTTCCAGCACAAATTCCAAGTAGTACAGCATGCTGTTTCCAAATTTCTGGCAGAGTAAATTGCATCATGGTGCTCTTTTTCTCACAGATGGTGCCCAACTGACCCTACTATACCACGCTGTCAACAAAATCAAAAACAAACAATGTATATGCACAAAATTAAAAATATAAAATGGCAACAATTTACCCATCACACTGTATATAGTTATTTGTATTGTTATCAACATTATCTTTGTATGGTTATCTGTATAGTTGTCAATGTTATGATTGTTATATACTATTTTGGTTGCAAGAATATTGCAGGTGAGTTGGAAAGAAAAAGAGACAAGTTATGCTAAAATAAAATTATCTATATTTTCAATGAATACATCATGATAGAATGTCTCTTGTGGGCAAAGGAATCTGATCTAGAAGATGGGAGAATTGGTTGTGTACTGGCCTTGTGGTAAAGCTTGTTTTAGGTCAGTTGATCAAGAGGCCTGTATATATATATAGAGAGAGAGAGAATGAGAGACTTTCAATAATTATGTACACAAACATACATCATACAGCTTTCAGACACCCATTAAAACCACTTTCATGGCTATGTACACACATACACACACTGTAGTATAACCATTTCTATAGTAACAGACATATTTGTCAGATATTTTCTAATTCTGCTTCATTTAATCAGACCAGTAACTATCATACCATTTTCTTGTATTCAAATGAAGTTTCTTTTCTTTATTTTTAAGTTATTTGAAGTTCATAATTAATTTTCTCTAATGCTTTGTGAATTGTCAGTTATAATGTAGATTAGGTCTTTTATCTTTGAATAACAGTAACTTATCAACATGCATTGCCCTATGGATACTTTATCTTGTTTGATCTTTTATATCAATGCTTTCCTTTGATGAAATTGGCTTAATGAGAATCACCTCCAGCACTTTGAACAATTCTCTTGGTGTTTGCAAGAGCTGTATGGCATATTAATATATATCAAATATATCTGATTTAGTTTATTTCTTATCCCTTTTGTTTGATTTAATATATATAATATCATGAATTTTTCATGATAACTGATCACTCTTATTTATAAGTGATAACTGCTTAAGTGATAATACTACAAATAATAATATTTAATAGGCAAGTAGCTCTCTTTTAAAAGCTGACCTTTTGTAATTCACTGAATAAATTTTTCAATTTATTTCTGTTAATGAATGTCTATATAAAGTGCTTTATGTACATATGCTTGTAAATTTACATGTTTATACTGGACTTAGTTTGTAGCTGAGAACTTTTTATCACTCCCTTTTATATTTTCAAAAATATTATTATATAACTAATAGCAGATTTTTTCATGTTTAGATAATGAAGAGAGATGTATTCTTGCTTATATCTTTAAGGGTTATGTCCACTTAATCACTAGTATGCTATAATTGGTTGTGAATCTCTGCAATTATGTACTTTTAGATGTCATAGTAACTTAGGACATTTGAAAAAAATCACTTTATTTACAATGGCTTCAGCAAAACATTTCAGTTCCTGTTTCTGGAATACTGAGCATATTCAGTCTTTTTTCTAAAATTTGTTTGTGTATATAAACATCTCATTGAAAGAATATTTTGAAATAAAGCTTTAATATATATTTGCTTGCTATTCCACTAATAATAAAACTTTTCACATAAAGGTTGGTTTTAGAATGAATTTTTTTAATTAAATGATTGTTTGTTTTATTGCTGCTGTTGTTGTTGTTATTGATTGTCTTAATAATTTATACCAAACAATGATAGTTATGTTAAATGAGAAAAAACTATGGCTATTTATGCTGATTGTTTTAATTTTGTTTTATTGTGAAAATTATTTGGCATATTAGGAGTTAATAAAGTTCTATTCAGTGATTACAAAATTATACAAAAATTGTTGTTTTGTTGTTAGTTTTCCTTCCCACAGAATGACCTTGTTTAATTCTTTTAATTGTTCTTTTGTTTGCAGTTGGTATCTGTCCATTCTCAAGAACCAGGCACTGACATTCAGAAGATTCCATCAACTTCAGAGTGTTCTACTATTAAAAAAGAAGTTCTTACATTTGAATCTGATTCAGAGAAGCCACAAACTGGGAGAGGTAACAGTGATAGTAAGTTATCTTCAGTTCCTCATGTGGAAAAGTGGATCCAACTTATAAAGTATTTTACACTTTTTTGAATGCTTAACTATATAAAAATGAATTATTCAGATGATTTTTTGGAACACTTTTATTAATATTTACTTGATTAATCTTTTTCAATGGAAAAAGAGTGCAAAATTTTTTTATTCAATTTTTTAGTGCCATTTGAAAGTGTAAACTTCCTGCAAAACATCCAATATGCTTAAACCTGCATAAATTTATTAAGATTTTCATAGAATAATAAATAAAAATTCCATATCCATTCAGAATATAAGTGATCATAACTCCATAGATTCCTTTTGTTTTATTATCTGTGAATTGTCATGCATTCTTGGGAAAGATAGTGGAGTGATTTCTTGCTGCCTTTTTCATGGATTTGAATTGATTTCTTTCTCTTATACTGGTTGCCACCCAAGTTAAGAGACCAGTCTACTCTACTATTTAACCCATAGCTGGTAAAAGAGATGGATATATTTCTTTCCAAAGAGCATTTGTGCAAAAATGAATGCAGCAGACTTGACCAAAATTTTAACTTGGCTCACTGATTTCACTTTCTGTGCCACTATCTGTTCTGCTATCCACAACAATAGCAGTTCCCATCATTCTCATTTACATTATTTGATATTTGCTTTAATAAAAAAAATAACTTGATTCTTTTCTACTTCTACCACCATTACTTATCATTAATATCTTATCACTATCAAACTAAAATGTAATGAGAGAAGAGATAATGAGGATGCTGCTGCATAAATTTCCTTTCTTATAATGGTAATAGTAATAATAATAACTATTTCCTTATAAGGAAACATTAGGCATTCATTGACCTAGCAGTTAGTGTTACTGTCAATTGATATTTATAAAATCTTTCTCTTAAAACAATTTTTCCTGAAAATAGGTTTCTCATGTCTAGTAGCTGTTAATGCTCTTTCCAGTACTGATGGAGGCTTCTTTCCTTGACTTTTGTTTGAGGTAATGTTGAATACCAGTATCTTTATTATGTCTTTCTTCTCTCTTCAATTTACATGTGCTACCCATTTTAGTTGTTGCTGTTGTTATCTGGTACAGTTCTTTGTGATTCTGTAATCCTAGTCCACAAGGTTTGTGGAAGGATAGTCTTCACTGATGTAATAGTTCCTCTTACTTCTTTCGCCTTCCCTAATATTTTCCTCAGGATTGTTACCATGATCTTTTGTGCAAAATGCAACCAAAATCTGAAGCCTGATCCAACAGTATGTTTTCCTTTATAGTTGACCAGCTGATATCATCGTAACTTTATGTCCACCTGAAGTTACAATTAGGTTAACTTCAAGCTCACAAGCCTTGATAACCATCATCTGTGAACACTCCCTCAAAGTCTCTTCACATACATCCATAGAATCACTTTCAGTATGGCATACTACATGACTGTTTAGTTCCCTAAAATATGATACTAATTCAACCTTCCCTTTTGTTGGTTGAACCACAGTAATCGATAACAGAGCCCTGGACTCCGTGTCTTCCTCCCAAAGCAGTATTAGTTTTTTATTGTTGCATCTCTCTACTTCTTTTTTTCAAATTCAACTTCCACTACACCTCTTAGTGAACTTTTATAAGAACCAATTTTGTTCTTCAATAGTGGAATTTCATTGTCTTCAATTTCAGTATCATCTCCCTATCCAGTAACCCAAGAGATTTCACACCTTGAATGCAAACAAGTCACACAAGACTGTCACAAATTCCATTCTTTTCTTAGTGATGGTAACACTCCATAAACAGGCCAATCACATTCATTCCCATCACCACATCAGTTCATTCAACAATGGAGTCTATTACAATAACTTTGCATTTTAGTCACATCACATTCGCCATCAGTTCTATCTGAATGATCACTCTACATCTAATCACCATCTGCTCTCAATTTATTCCTTTCACTCCACTCACTCAACAACATTGGTATCATCAGTATTGTTGTTGTGCAGCCCATGTCAACAAGGGCCTTAGTTCATCTTCTACCTATCAACACTTCCACTGCCAATGATGTGTATAAAAGTGATATGTCCCAGAAAGGGATATATTTGTTTGAAGTAGCAAAGTGGTTGTTGACTACTGTAACTGGGTAGGACAATCTAGCAGGTAACCATAATGGACTGGTCCTCATTGTAGTGGTAGTCAATAGGTGCAGGCAATAGGTGAAGACAATAGGCATAGACCATACCTCCACATCAGTCTGTATTTATGGCTGACACCAGCCAATCATATTACTGTTTCGGGGAACCCTGGTGTATGCATATTCATTACATCACCTCCCCCATAGCTAAATTTTCCTGTGAAATTTAGCTTCAATATTTTCTCTTTTTAGGGTCTGGACTTAATCAATTGATTTTTTTTCCTAAGTCTTTTTTGCCTCAATCCTCCTTGCAGTGTTAGCGTTTGGCACACTGGTACCTCTGGCCTTGAGGTCGGCGATACCTCCACTGGCGAATGTTGACTTACTGGAACAGGAATTTCAAATGCGTCATACAGGACTTCCATTGGAATCTCTTCGGTATTTTCCATGACCTCTGTAGTGTATCTGGGTCTCAATTGATTCCAATGTCTTTTGAACCAAAATTTTTCCCCTTTTATGTTATATATGACCTGTCCAATTCTTTTGTTTATCATTCCTTCTTCCCAATACATTTTTCCAGCCCTAAAGTTCTTGAAAAAAACTGTCACCTGGCTTATACACTTTAGTCATCTGGTTTTCTTTTTTAGCGGTTTTCTTTGCCAGACTAGGCAACAGCCTGTTGAACACAGTGTGTATTTTTCTCGCAAACATTAACTCTGCTGGCGATAACCCTGACATCATATTCGGGTTTGGCGTGATTCTATATACTGCCAAAAATTTCTGAATACTTCTTTCGTTCGTGTCTACGCCTTGGTTTTTCTTCAACGCTCGATTAAAGGTGTCCACAAATTTTTCCACCTGTCCATTCGATCTTGGATGATATACTGGCATTGTCACGTGATCAATGGACAATGATGTACAGAATTCCTTGAATTCTCTTCCCATAAACTGCATTCCGTTGTCACTGACTAAAGTTTTAGGGAGTCCAAAGCGACTAAAAATTTCATTAAATGTGTTTATTGTATTTGTTGCAGTCGGATTTCTGCACTTAACAATTTCTGGCCACTTAGTGAAGCTGTCCACAATGATTAGGTAATAAGATCCATTTATAGGCCCTGCATAGTCAATATGCAATCGAGTCCATGGGACATCTGTCTTTGGCCATGGTTGAATCTTTACCAGTGGATCCCTTGCTGCCAGTTGACATCCTCTGCACTGTTTCACCAAATTTTCTATGTCTTATATATTTAATTCTCGAAATCCCTGGATGGCCAGTGTGAAATTCTTTCAGGATTTTCTTTTGCAGAGTAACCAGCATTACAACTCTATCTGCGTATAGTAATACCTGTTCGCAGATTGAAAAAGGTGACACACTAATTCCGTTTTTATTTTTCTCATTCAACCAGACTTTTTCAAATTTTTTAATGAAATCATCGTTCACCGCTGCTTTTTTCACATCTTCTAGCATAACTGGTAGTTCTCTAATAGTGTTGCATAACAAACCCGACAATTCACTTTCATCTCTTAGCTCCACTATTACTGTTTCTTCCAATGGTTCCGTATATTTAGCTATCAATCTTGATAACCCATCGGAGTGACCTAGCTTCTTTGAAGGCACATATTCTATTTTGAAATTATAATTCAATAGAATTACATCCCAACTCTGTAGTCGATTTGCCGTGTGAATTGGTATACCTTTTTTTGAACCAAATATTGTTAACAGCAGTTTGTGGTCTGTTTGCAGAATAAATTCTCTTCTATATAGAAACCTGTGATTTTTTTACAGTGTAGATCATTGCTAAACTCTTTTTCGATTTGACTGTAACTTCATTCTGTGGACAGTAATGTTCTCATGGCATGTGCTATTGGCTTCTTAGATCCGTCCTCGAATTTATGAAGCAATACCGCATCTAGTCCCTCATTACTGGCATCTGCTGCTACAATGATTTTCCTCTTCAGGTCAAAATGCGCTAATGATAGGTCTGCTAATAGACAGCTTTTTATTTTTTTAAAAGCCTGTTCACATTCTTTTAACCATATCCACTTTGTGCCCTTTTTCACCAAATTATTTAAAGGAGCTCTCATATCATACATTTTTGGGATATAAATGCTATAGTAACTTACTAATCCCAAGAAGGCCTGAAGTTTAGCCACATTATCAGGTGCTGGCATATTTTTTATAGCCTCAGCCCTTTCTGGATCCAGTTTTCTTCCTTTACTGTCAATGATTTGCCCTAAATATTTTATCTTCTTTAAGAACTTGCATTTTTCAGCACTAAGCTTGAACCCGTATTCCTCAATTCTCTGAAATACCACTCTAATATGTGCTTTGTGTTGGGCCTCGTTTTCACTTTTAATCAAAATATCATCTAAATATGTGATTACATACTCCATACCAGCCAACATTGTGTCCGTTATTTGCTGGAATAGGCTTGGAGCTACCTTCAATCCAAAAAGAAGACGATTTAGTTTAAAAATCTATTTATACATGTTTATTGTCAAGTACTTCGAACATTCTTCACTGACTTTAACCTGAAGGTAAACCTCTGACAAGTCCAACTTTGAAAACACTCTACCTCCGTTTAATTTAGTGAATATATCCTCCGGAGATGGTAGAGGGTATGTATGGTCTTTCACACAATCATTTAAGCCTGTTGAAAAGTCAGCACACACTCTGATTTTTTGGTTTTTCTTTTTTATATATACGGTTGGAGACGCCCAATTTTCTCCAACCTTTCTAATTCCTTGTTTATTGTGTCTAGTGCCGAAAATGGTACTTTTCTCTTTGGTTTAAAGATTGGTTTAACATTTTCTTTCAATTCGAAGTTGATTTCTGTTTTTGTGCACAGACCTAGTCCTTCTGAAAAAGCACGAGGGAATTCGCCTTTCAAATCTGTAATAATTCTTTCTGTTTACTTCATCTTATAGGTCTCTATGACGTTAACTTTGTTACCGAAAGAATTTACCGGTAATTCCCATAAATTAAACAATACGATCCAGTCTAAACCAAAGAGGTTTACTGAACCGGGGAGCACATACACTTTCGATTTGTGAATTTTTCCCATGAACGCAATGTTACATTTTAATTCACCTCTAAACTTAAGTCTTTTTCCTGACACTCCCCTGGCAATTTTGTCTGTGTTAGTCAATGGCGGGGAACCGATTTTTTCCATGTTTGCTCGTTTATTACCGAGATATCTCTTCCTGAATCGAGTAATAATTTTACGGTCTGCCCATTTATTTTTACATTGAGGTATTTTCTTCTTTGACCTTCCTCAATTTCATTTTTAGACAAAACTACGTTCAACATTGTTTGAGACTTTGCTTTTACTTTACTCTGTTTTGCCCAACAATGGGAACTTCTATGGCTTACACGCCCACAATTAAAACATATTTTATCCCTAAAGAAATAATCCTTCTTTATATGCTGTCCTCCAAACAAACTACATATAATTTTTATTTTTTATTTTGTATCCACTTCTGTTGTCTTACAGTTTGTACTCGTGAAATGCTCTTCTCCTTAATCCGAGTATTATCTTTTTCTATGTTTATAAGTTGCTGACATTCTTCTGTTATTTTTTTTTAGCGTAATCTTCGGATCCTGTTCCATGATAGTGAGGATTCCTGAATTAATTTCTTTGTCCTTCGGTTCCCTGCACAAAAATTAGACACTTGAACATGTCGCTTGACAATTCCTTTAATTTAAATGCCTCACACTGTGCATTAACCATACCTGCATACGTGACAAAATCATCATCCTCTGGTTTTACAATATTTAGATACTTGTATCATGTATAAAACAGACTATCTCTTTTATCGAAAATTTTTCACAAAATTTCTACTGTTTCACTGAATGTAATTTCTTCTGGCTTCTTTGGGAGGATTAAATTTGCGTATTTTGTATTTTCTTCTGTTCCCAACTTCTGCAACAATAGATTGATTTTTTTCTCGTCAGACAATTGTTCACATCTTTTTGTAAATATTGTTTCAAACCTACGAAAATAAACCAGAAATGTTGAACCACTGTCAGGGGCGTATTTAAATTCAGAGAGTGAATTTGAAATTCCTTCAGCAGAAAAAAATCTAGAAGCCGGTTCTTTTGTTGTCCTAGATAATATGTCTTCCCAAAGTGCTTTATTGTCTTTTGCCTGTTGTTTGAATAACTTTTCAAACCTTTCTTGTTGCTGAATAAAATGTTGTTGTTGGTATTGTTGCTGTAAAGTGACTTGTAGCACCTTAGTTAATTCTACAATTTGTTCCATTCTGCAAATGTATCCACAAGAAAAAATTTTGCTCCAATTATGTAGACAATAAAATTTTCTATGTACAAACAAGAGGGGGGGGCAATTTCTTAATTTCTGTAAGTGTTGCACAAGTTTTTCCTTTTCTAATGTTCCTTGTTAATAAGCATTAAAACAAAAATGAGGGAAAAATTACTTACTTTCTGTAATCATCGAACAAGTCTTTCTAACATTCTTCGTTAGTAAGTTTTGTCAACTGTATATATTTATTTATTTTTCTTTTCTTTTAACTTGTGAGGTCATTTCAAATCTCGTCACCAACAGATATGTCCCGGAAAGGGATATATTTGTTCAAAGTAGAAAAGTGGTTGTTGACTACTGTAACCAGGTAGGACAGTCTAGCAGATTACCGTAATGGACTGGTTCTCATCATCGTGGTAAGCAATAGGCAAAGACAATAGGCATTGTTTCTGTACCTCCGCATCAGTCTGTATTTATAGCTGACACCAGCCAATCATATTACTGTGAGGGGGAACCCAGGTGTATGGATATTCATTACATCAAAAAGCAACTTCACTGGAGAGACAGAGTAGTAACTGGTGAAATAGCCTATTGTTCCTGATTGCAGAAATTTGCTAAGTAGCCTGCCTGATAACAAATTAATGTTTTCAGTTCTTTGCAATCTCTAATTATGTGCATTCCTTGACACATAAAACACTTAAATATTTTCACTTCAATCTTTTCCCCTCTTGGCTCCTCACTACCTTTGGCCTTCCATTTTTCCTTTGCAATGGCAACTGCCTCAAGGTATTTGAATGTTGATATTTGACAGCTGCAGATTAATACTTTTATTTGGTTTCAAATCAAGTTTTGAAAACAATGTTAAGTTGTGCCCAAATTAACTAAGGGAGATAATTTTATATTTAAAAAAATTCTTACCAAATTTTAATGGAATTTTATTTGAGAGCTGTTGGTGTACCTTATGGTTATTTTTCAAATTTGATCAAAGAAGTTACATTTGATCAATTCTTAAAATGTAACTGTCAGTTGGTATGGACTTGTTTATGAGTATTTTACTTCATTAGTAGAATCTATCTTACTATTTCTGTTTGCTGAGATTTTAGATAGCTTTTATTTTTTCTCTGTATAATATAATATGCATGAACATGAAAATGGGGTCAATGGTTTAGCATGAATCAATCTTTATTATTAATAATTAAAATAAGTAAAAAAATAGAGAAAAGCTTTATGTTCAAATTTAAAGCCTCAAATCATTTTTCTTTAAAGAATTCAAGTTATACAATTTCTATGCCTTAGCCTGATTGCGGGCCCCTGGGAAATGATTTGTAATTTTTGTTATCTTATCAACATTTGATTTTTTCTACCTACATTTATATATGTTACAAATTAAACCAAGCAAAACTGACTATTAAAGTTTGACAAATTTTTACAGGTTTTGACATCATTCTTGTATTTATTTTCAATTTCTCTAGTTGAATTGTTCACCTATATTGCATATGATCCATTATTGTACATAATTAGGTTTCAATAAAATTGGTATTTTATATGAATACTACCTTATGAAAATTGTGATATAGTAGAATGAGAGGGGCTCTTTATGATAAATTGGTGGGGACGAGACCCTTGTACTAGCCCTGAGCAACAGGTACTCAAATAGATTTTTATTCATATGATTCAATAAACATTGCCATGGATCAAAGTTAGTTAAGCTAATAGTGTTATCAAAACTGATCCTTTTCACACACCAATTTTTTGAAGGCAGGAAGGGGATTGCCCCTTTTTCTTTACACTTTTTGTGTTTATTTTATTTTTTATTTATTTATTTATTTATTTTGTTAAAGTGTTATGAATGAAATTCTTACCTCAAAAGATATATTTACAAAACAAGAAGGTATTTTCACCAAAAGTCTATCAGTACCAATAAGAAAACATTCTTTAAAAATCATGTCTCGCATAACACGGCATTTAATATTTTTTTTAAAAAATCAATGTGTTCATACAAAATGAGATATGGCCGTTGAGGCAGCTTGATTAAAAAAAAGGGAGGTAATTCCGTGCAGTATTGTATTCAATAAACAAATGTTTTGCTAATGGCTAAAAAATTTTTATGATCATACTTTTGTATTCAATACCATCTAAGAATTGAGAGTCAAACCAAATGAAATTTAATTTTTTGAATACAAGTATTAATAAAGCAAAAATATTAAATTTTATTAAAAAAAAAACAGTATAGATAAAACAAAAATATCTGCTTCTTGCTAAAAAAAACACCTCCTAATTCTAGTGGGTATCTGTATCACTATCACAGTATTCACTCCAGAGGAAGCGTCACTCATTCACATATCCATACGGAATTACATTTATTTACAAATAAAATAATTAGAATTTTACAAAATGAAAATAATTTTAGTTTTAGATTTATGAATGAACAAAACCCTTTTTTCATTTTTTTGTTATGATGAAACAGATAAACCAAGAGTTTGTTTTAATATTTTAGTAAATGACTTTTAATGATATAATCTAATTTATAAATATTAATAATATTGATGTAGGTTCCTATCCATCATTTATTATGTCTACAAAATCATTTTATTAAAAAATGTTAAGTGCAATTGATATTTTTATAAGTAATAATGGATTTTATATTGTAGAAATGTTAAACGTCTATTTATGATACTGTATGATCTGTATGGACAGATATTTAATCACCTTGGTTCAATGAAGTCTCAGATATATCCAGCTTGGTGAGAAGCTACAGATTGTGGAGTCAGATTCAATGACCACTGTAATCTTTCCCTTATCCATGTATACACTGCAATAAACAATTCCAACATTCAAATTCTATAAAAGCCCATCTGTGACATTCTCGAAGAAATACTTTTTTAATATTGAAAAACATACCACTCTTGATACATATAAAATATCAGAAGTTTAATAAAAATAAAACAAAACTGCATAGAACAGAACAAAAATAAACTATAGAATATTTGACATATTTGACAGTTTAGATGTATGGCACTTTGTATTTTCACTGATTTTAGACGGCTATGAACACATTGACTGCAATACATATGGCATGTATGACTTGTCCCTGATGTAAATGGCTACTTTGAGACTTAAGTGTGGTCTGTAAATTATTAGTTCAATAAATAGTCTATTTTTTAACCAGTATTTTATGCCATCCATCCACATTGTTTATTTATTTTAATGTATGTCATCTATGTAAATGTATCTGCCTATTGTCCCATACAGGCTTTGCATGATCAAAACTAAAGAGAAACTTGGTAATATGAAAACTTTAGACTGTATTGAACATTTATTAACTTTATATGTTCTTTCTTATTTCAGCTAATACTTCATTCATTGACGACCTCTATCATATTTATGATGGTTTCATTCGACGTATATGGGAAGGCCTGTGTCTCCAACAACAGCAACATCACTTCTGTAATTTAATCATCTGCATTGGTAAGAACTCATCTGATCTACATGCCCATGCTGCAATCTTTGCTATTTTCAGCACTCGATTTGCTGATCTGGCCAAACTTGATATAGAGACAGGCAAATACCACCTGAGTCTTAAATCCTACTCAAAAGATACAGTTGTCACTTTGCTTGGATTTTTTTACACGGGAGTAATTAAATGCAGATGTCGAATTGTTCCAGAACTTCTTGAGTTGTCACATCACCTTGGTGTCAAGGAATCTGAATATGCTTGTAAGAATTATCTAAAGATGTTAGAACAGACATCACTCCCATTATCATCCAGGTCCACCCAGACTCCCATTGTTGCAAGAAAGATAATAGAACCAGGTCCATCAAAAAAGGTGTCTTATGCAAGTCCTTCTGAATACATCAATAAATACTTAAGAGTTATAATGGGACTGTACAGTGATGGACTTACACCTTCAATTTCTTCATTAGAAAGTAACTATTTTTCATTATCTTCAACAGAGCTACCATCTTCTTCGTCCACTTCAGTTGCTGGTAATTTGGGAGTAACTTCAGTACCTGCAGAATCTAATATCGAACAGCCATTGGATATGAAAAATGACAAATTTCCCACCCTCAGCAGCTATCTTCAGCATCCAAAAACAGAATCAACAAAATCTTCCAAAATCACAAAGTCTGGAGAATTGTCCACTGGATTGAAAGAGAAAGTGCTCCCAGAATCCTCAAAGAGCAGTGCAAATTCCATTACCATAACATCCACAACCATTACTGCTGATGACCAATTATTGAAGGCAACACCATCCAATAAAATAAATAATGAAAAGACTAACCATAAACAAAATAACTCTGATTTAGCAGTGACTGATGAACAAAAACCGTCAGTCAAGCATTTGTCAAACTCACGGAAATTTTCTCTCCAGAGCCGAAAAAAGATTTACCGTGATGTGATATATGTGAATAAAGATGGTAGTCAGATTAAAGGTAAAAAGATTGCTTGCTATACAGATTCACTACCGCTCCCCAAACGTAAGGCAGCTCGACCTCAAAAGGTACCAAAAACTAACAACGATACAAATTCAGACTCAAATACTGATAGTTTGGGTGACAACTGTGAGGGAAATTACCGCCGTAAAAGACGGGCTGTTCAATGTCCAAAATGTCCTCGTTCATTTGCTGATGAAAAGGCATTGCTAAAGCATCTCAACTCCCATGAACAAGGAGTAATTCACAAATGTCATGTCTGTGGTATGAACTATGCACGGCTATGTGACTACACACGGCATGTACGTGTACATACTGCTGAGAATCAGTACACATGCGGGTATTGCAATAAAGTGTGCCAGACTCAGCGTGATTTCATAGAACACAACAGTAATGAACACCAGGACAATAGGCCATTTAAATGTGATGCTCCAACTTGTACATTTCAAGCAGCTAAGTTGGCTTATCTAACAGACCATCGTCATATCCACAGTGATGTGAAGGGCTTCATCTGCAGCAAGTGTGGCCGTACCTTCTCACAGGCTGGAGGATTACACAGCCACGTAAAAAGTTGCTACCAAATGCAAGGTTACCTGTGTGATCTATGTGGACAGACATTTAATCATCTTGGTTCAATGAAGTCTCATAGACGTATCCACCTTGGCGAGAAGCCTCATGCTTGCACAGATTGTGGAGCCAGATTCAGTGACCACCGTAATCTGCGTCGACATCGGCGTATCCATGAGAACTCTTTCCCTTATCCATGTACGCACTGCGATAAACGATTCCGACATTCAAATTCTCTAAAAGCCCATTTGCGACATCATGGAATTAATGTTGGTGCCACTAGTGTTACTGTTCTTATTCAAGGTACAGATTGTAATTACTTAGATCCAGAAGAATTTCCTCTCTGCCCTTCACCTACATCATCAGAATTTTCACAAATTCCGGCCAATGATTCCTAACCCTCAAATATCCATTTGTCTCTTACATCTTGGATTCAGAATATAAGTCCACACTCTGATGACAATACAAAGAAACTTTCTACTCTTTCACTTTTGAGGGGCTTCATTTTACTATAATTTTTCTAAGGTCACTTCCCCATTTTTTTTTTTTTGTTTTTTTTAACAAATCTGCTCAATATGTTGTTTTTTTCTTACCTGTTACTTTCATTTCATTTCATCTGTCTGCTAAGAGATGATTTATAACTGGATGCCTATTTAATACTTCCAATAGGATACCAGCATGTGCATTTGTCCACGACTTATATCTCAAATTTAATTTGGATGCCAGTAGTAAATTAATGTCTGAGATAACAAAATTATCAAACTGAGCTGATACAATGACTACAAAAAAAATTTATTTTCAGCCTCAACAGCCTCTGGGTATTAGAGATTTTACTGAGTGCAGTGGAAAAAGTTTGAGAAGCAGCATCACCAAAAACCATAAATTTATGTTGGGGCTTCTAAAAAGTTTGGAATTTTAGCCTTGTAAATCTCTAATATGACCTTTGCAGATTCCCAGGGGTTAGATAATCTTTGGTTGGAAACCATAAAATTCACATACATGCGCACAAACATTAACACATGTATGTTTGCAGGGTTTATTGAAATGAATCTTCTGAAGAAAAAGCTGTTTGATTTTCTTTTTTTAGATTTATTTTAGGATGCCTGATACATAAATGGATTATACTTTGTGAATTTTATGTCAAAGTTTTACTTCTTTTGTGCTCACTTGTTCATATCTTTCTTTATCTGTCTCACATACACACACACACACACACACACACACACACACACACACACATATATATATATATATATATATATATATATATATATATATATATATATATATATATACCAAGGTATGAGACAAAAAGAAGAAAATATATACTTCAATTTGAAGGTTACTTTGTTGACAAAAACGACAAAGAAAAACCTGTTGCAAATGCATTGGATGAAAAATTTTGTCCGATTTTTTAAACCTTTTCTTTCTACAACTAACCACAAAAATTTTCTTCAGATCTTTGAAGAAAACATTACTTCAGTTTTACACTTGTTGATTTTTTAAAAATCTTTATTTGATAAATCACTTTTTCTCAGATTTATGTTCATAATTTCCCTACAAAAGAATTATGTCCAAAACCAAAAATTGGGAAAACATAAAGATCCCAAATTTGAAAAAGAAAACAAAGAAAAATTCTATTTTTTTTATCAAGTAAAATAGAACCATACTTTTAAATCTCTATATCGGGTATTATATACATTGTTTTTTCTCATCTAACTTTTATCTGGTTCATTTTAGTCTGTCTCTGTTTCAATTTGTTCATATCTATCTTTATTTCAGTGTTTTCATATCTATCTATCTATCTATCTATCTATCTATCTATTTGTTTATCTACTTCTTAGCTCATATATGAGCTAGCTTTTCAATAACTCTCTTCTCTATTACCCCATTATCTGTATATATATATATATATATATATATATATATATATATATATATATATATCTTTTATATCTACATATTGGCCTAACAGGCTAAGCTACAAGCTGATTTCTTAGCTTGGTATTCAATTTTGCCAATATATCACATTTAACAAGTTAGTTATTCATTATCTTTTATCTAACTTGTTATCTTTATTTCTTTATCATATTTGGTCCCACTCTGTTTGTAAATCTATCAATTTATTGATCTATCTCATATTGACACTTGTTCAATTCTAATTAATCTTTCAAATTACCTAATATCAATATCTCTCTATCTCTCTATCTCTCTATATATTATCTTCTTTTTCCTCCTTTATTTTCTTCAAATATACATTCCTCAATTCTTTCAATTTTATCCCATATGTCTTTTTACTTCATTTTAGCTGATTTTCATTCATTCTCTTAATCTTTTCTACTTTTTTCTGCCTCCATGTCTATTGTACAAAACCATAGCTTCTATCTTTTTTCTCATTTTTGGGAGAGGTCTCTATATTTTTTCTAAATTTTCTCTTCAACAATCTTGTACTGAAATTTTAAAATATGAAAAAATAATTATTATCACTGGACAGCCATTTTATTTTTGGATGTTTGGTGTTTAACTAAAAAGAAAAAGTATACAAAAATACAATTAAAAAATTACATATACTGAACAGTTAACACTGCCAGCCAAATGGTATGGATGGAGGGCAGGGTCAACCTTTCCTACCTTTGTACTTGCATTCTATATGAACTACTTTCTCCTCCTCAGGTCCAGCAATATGAATGGCATGGAAGTGGAGAATAATACCTTCTTTTTTTAAGCCACACAACAAATAAAATTAAAACTGGAAAAAATGACCACCCAGGCATACCAGTTTTTTTTTTAAAGATTTTTTTATTAATTTGTTTCCATCTTCATATCTTTCTTTTCTTCCCTTAAAAAATCTTTGTGATCTTGATCAATGATGGGCATATTGCTTGTGTTTCATTCTTATTATTATGTTTAAAAATTATAGAATACAGATATTGTGTAAATTCTTTTTTGTGTGATGAGTGGGTCAAACAATCTCTGGTGTTTTACATATTTTTTTCAGAAATGAAAAAATGAAACTAGGAAAAAAGATCGAGTGGCAGTTCTTTCTGAATCATTTCTTTCAATTGTTGTTGTTATTATTATTACTATGGTGAATACATGTATATGTATATACATTTATGTTTATACATACATATGCATAAAGATGTCTATATTGTTACATAATTATACATGTGTATGCATTATATATCGATTCTTGGTATAATTATATGCTTAGATATAATTATGAATGTGTGTGTGCATGAGTGTGCACTCAATGATAAAATCACATATATATATATACTCACACAAAAATACACACAATTAAGGGCAGTCAGAAACAGATTTTGAAAAATTCTGATGTTAAGTCATTTGGTCAGTTTTTATGAAGCTGACTTAACAAGTTAGTCATTCATTATCTTTTATCTAACTTGTTATCTTTAATTCTTTATCATATTTGGTCCCACTCTGTTTATAAATGTTTTAAAGAAAAGTTTTCACCACCACCACTTTGTGTGTATATATATATATATATATATATATATATATATATATATATATATATGATCATGTAAAATTCAAGATTTATTCATATGCATACAAATAAGGAATATGCATAAAAAATTCTTGCCGCTCTCATTTATATGTGATAAATTTTACTACATGGTTCTGTTTATATTTTTATTTCAATTTTTTCCTCGGTATTAGAAATTAAGGGATCATGTTAATAAATAATAATTTTAAATATCTTTTGAGGCTGAAAGAAAGAAGAGATTATTTTTCAGTGTTTCAGAATTCCACTTTTAATTTTTTTTAATTGTCATAGGAAACAAAAATCCCACAAGTAATTATCACAACCGTTAGAATTCTAAGACAATTTCAGTGATTGAATCAGTTTGATTCAGATTGCTAATTAATATTTAAAACAGTTTATAATAAATAATACTCCTAATCTCAATAGAGATGTCTTTATTTAGCTCCTTGTAAAGGAACTATTTAAGGTAGACATTTTGTCATTTTAAAATGTGCTCTGTGTATGTATGTATATATATATATATATATATATATATATATATATATGGTATGGATGGATGAAATGTGTGTGTGTATATATATATATATATATATGTATGTAGTTTTAGTTGACACATTTCATCCACTGCAGACTTTTTCAAAGCAAAAAATGAAATGAATTTATTTGAACAAAGTATCTGTAAACAAAAAAAAAAATGAGAGTTTCTAGAAAGTGACCCATTCAAAAACATTCTACCTTCAAACTCTTTCTATTTCAGATACATAGCTGACTCACTACTATCCACAAAATACTAATTTAAAAGATCTTGTCAACCAACTTAATGTTGAACTGACAATAGACTTCACCTTTGAAACTGAAACCAGCCACCCTCTTCCCTTCCTAGATATCATGTTACACAAAAACAATAACAAATTTAATTTTGACATTTATAGAAAAGCTACCAACAAAAACGATCTGGTCAGCTTCTATTCAAACCAGTCCTCTAAAATTAAATCTGATATAATTATAGCTTTCTATTTAAGAGCATTAAGAATTTTCAGCCCTCAATATTTACTCAAAGAAACATACATATAAAACACATACAAAAAATACTCATATCTCATCCACAACACAAGAAAAAAGGTGTACAAAATGTACAACTGCAACAAATATAACAACATCATCCATAATAATATAATTATACAAGAAACAGATACATAATATTACTGACCAATTCTGTAATGTCCACTATCCAGAATAATTTATCCCATCTAAACGACATCCAAATAATCACAACTACTTCCAAAACCATTATGTATATAATCAGAGCTAAAAACACCCATAACAATAATATTTCAGAAGCAGGCATATATAAAATAAATTGCCAAAATCTGTTCCTCACAATATATTGGAGAAACATGCAGAAATTTTTAAAAAATGCATCTGTGAACACAAAAGGGACCTCATAATAACAATTTAACAAATGTACTGGTCATACATAGAAATAAATTCAACCGCGATTTTGATTTTAAAAATGCTCCACTCATAAAAAAGAAAATAATTCACTCATTTGGAAAATCTTTGAGATTGTTGCCACTGAAATATTCAAATATTCAAATATTAATCTATGCTGCAGTTTTTTTTCCCCAATCTCACCTTTCCTAATAGAATTACTACTCTCTCAAGGCAACATACACAGCAAATATATCAAGAAATCAAAAGAAAACAATTGAGTCCATCTCCACAACAATCCAAACAATATTTCTACATATGAAAAATTCTCTTCAAACATAAAAAGTAAATGATGTAATTTTTCACTTCACCTAATGAATATATATGAGTGTTTCTAAATTCTTCTAGTAACTAACAACATTTTGTTTTTTGTTTATAGATACTTTGTTCAAATAAATTCATTTTGTTTTTTGCTTTGAAAAAATCTGCAGTGAACGAACCACATCAGCTGAAACTACATAGTTTTCCTATTGTCTTTTTCCTTTACACATATTGTCTTTTTCTACAGATTAATCCTGAGAATTTTTTACACACACACATATATACAGGATGATTGAAAAGTAATTCCCCACTTTTAAAATACTTACAATTTATTTATTGACTATAATTTTTACAAGAAATAAATATGAGAGGAAAGCATTTAACATGGAGTTTTATTTAAAATTCGTTATGGGTACCAGATTTCGCTACCATCTTCTTGAGCCACCTAGAAATCATCTCACCTGATTTTACCAGGAACTCTTCTTGTATGGAAGACATAATTTCTTGTAATAGCCCTTCAAGTTCTTCCAAAGTCTTGGTATGGTATAGTAGTCTTGCTCCTTTAACCAACACCAAATATGGATAAATTGTCATCTACATTATAGAGAAATGAAAATAATACTGGCATCTCATTTTAACAGATATATTTACCAAAATTATGCAAAAATATCTTGAAATACTAAAGAATAAATTTATTCAATGAAATAGACATAGGCTTCAACCACAGCCTCCACACAACTTGTTTAAGTTAGTAAATGCTGCCATAATCCTTGCCTTCAGTTCATCTTTGGTATTACAAGGAGTTTTGTTGGTCTCTCGCTCAACTGTGCCTCACACATAATAATCAAGGGTTGCAGTCTAGGGAGCTAAGTGGCCAAATGTAATGGTTGATGTGGTCATAGAAATTGTCTGACGGCCATGATTGTGTTCTCCTGCTTGTGTGGCATGGTGCAGAGTCCTGTTACAAGACATAGCAGCCACCCTCTTGACCCAGTGACCTCCTCAAGGCACTTGATGTAGGGCTCTGTGTTGAGCCTAGAGAAGATGAATGGAGGCATAACATCGCCATCACTAGTGATCACTCCAAACACCTTTGTAATCATCATTAAACTCAGCCAACTCTATCTCACTCCTCTTCACTGTTCTCAGATTGACACCCAAACACTCTGAAATGTTTGTATTGGAGCTTCCAGCATGAATTCCAAGCAGTACAGTATGCCATTTCCAAATTTCCAGTGGAGTGAATTCTATCATGGTGCTCTTTTTCTCACAACTGACCCTACTATACTGTGCAGTTGACAAAATCAAAAACAAACGCCATGCATGTGCAAAATTAAAAATATAAAATGTTGACAATTTACACATCACACCTTGTATGTGTGTGGTTGATTTCATTAATTTGTTTCCTATAACTTAATTAAATAATAACTAATTCTGTTTAAAATTTTCATAATAGCATTTTGAAACTTTGAGCTGCAAAAATCAGTTCTATATGCTAAGGCTTGTTTAAAATTCTAATTTAAATTTATTTTAAATTGCTTTAATTAAATTAAAGAAGTACACATATATATATATATATATATATATATATATATATATATATATATATATATATAATACACATACACAAGTTTATTCATTTCTATATATTTTTGTGATTTATAAACTGACTGTTGATCCAATTATTATGTTGAACTTTCATCAAAAGGCATTTAAATGGAATAAGTTCTAATGAAAACTAAAAGTTTAATTTAAATTTTCATAATATTCATTAAAACTTCCTATTTTTAGTATTTAATCTATGTTTGGACATTTCCATTATATAATATGATGTTTTGTCATTATTGTAACATTCTTTAACTTTTCAACATTGTAATATATATATATATATATATATATATATATATATATATATATATATATATATATAATAACTAAGCAGAATTAACTTCAAATGAATAAAAAGTTCAGTTAAAAGTTAATATCTTTTTAGACAATATTTCTTACATCATATCTATTTTTTGAATTACCAAAATTAAATCCTGACATTGAAACAAGAATATATTTAATATTTTGTTATTTCAAGAGAAATGATCTGTTTTATAATTTATACATTTTCTCTAAATTTCACTTGTGCTTTTCTGTAATTTTATTGATTCCATATCCTATTTCTATATCTGCAATTGCTCGATAAGCATCTTGAACTTTTTAAACTAAAATGTTCATTTTTTTGTTCAAATTTTAAACTACTAGCAAAGGTAAAGATATTTACAGTTATTGTCATGTCAGTGTATAAAGATTTGTACATATTTTAATCTTTCATAATTAATTATAAATCTAAGGACATGCATAAAAATGTAATTTTAATTAATTCATAACAATTTGATTTCAACTAACATTCATGTATTGAATTTAAAAATAAATCCCAAATAACCAAATTTCTATTTACTGACAGCTACAATAATTGCAATCTGTTTTATGGAACTTTATTAGCAGTGGCTAATGGTTTATTTCAAAGCATTATATATTTTCTCTGTATAATAGTAATGGTAAAATTAATAACTTTTGACAGCCTCAACACCAGCATAATACTTAACAGTGAACTATGTATTCTGCATAGCAACTGCCAATGTGAATCTTAAAAGTACTGAATATATAAAATAGTTAAAAAATATTTTACATATTTAGAATATTACTTCAGATGTTGCCCATTGTTAGCAGAGTGATATTAGAATTTAAAGAATGGAGACCTCATGCTGAAACAAAATATACAAAGAATTGAATAACACTGAATGTTACTAAACCAGAAGTGTTTGTCCATTAGTGGAATTATAATGTATACATTTGGGGAACAAAATCAGGTTTTTATGAAATAATTTTAATTACATAATTTAAAAACATGTATTTATATATACTTGATGCATGCATATATATCATTTATTTGAAATGAGCATTGGAGCCCATAATATTTTTTTAAGAATCAAAATACTAATTGTCATTTTCATTCTCAACCAACTTTCTTCCTCAAAAATATAAATGAATTAGCAAAACCGTTTTTATTATTTTAATTCATTAATTACTTTGGAAAATGCATTCACTGCCACATATATTTCAAATCATATTAATTAATTATATTAAAATTTAAAACAATCAAATTTAATTAGACATGTAAAAAATATTTAATTATCTATTTTACCACATCTGTTTTGTAAAAATAACTAAACACAAACTCTATTATATATACTAAAGAAATCCAGATATAATAACATGTTACTCTTACATCAACACACAGGATTATATATATATATATATATATATATATATATATATATATATATCCCTAGTCTTTTGAACAGGTTTAGAGTTGTTTATTCCTTGTTTCCTGTTTAGAATTGGGTTTCCAGTTCTTTCTAAAAAAATTTTCATTCTCTTTCATTTCCAACAGCCTCTTAGTGACATTATCACTTTGCTTAGGTTAAATTGAAAAAAAATTGTTTAAAATTTCCTATTATATTTATGGGTGGAGAGTTCTCAATATCAGGTATAGAGAGTTTGTACATATAAACAAGGTGAACAAAGAAATCAATATTACATAACTACCAGTTTCACACTTATGTTATCATCAGACTATCTTGATTTTTATATCCACTCTCTTTCCCTCCTCTCTCTCTCTCTCTCTCTCTATATATATATATATATATATATATATATATATATATACCCACATACACATGTATGTATGTATGTATATATACATAATGATATTGCTATATGTTATATAATATGCTTACTTGATTGAAATGCAGCTACATTAAAGTGTATGTGCAGGTATAAATATTATTACATATATATTATGTATACATAATTTATTTAAAATGCACACAGACAAACGCACACACACATATATATATATCTATATATGTACACACACACACATATATATATGTATATGTACATTACTTCAAACATTATTTTAATGGATAAACATATTTGAGTAGACAGTCCATTTTTGAATATTTCATAAATACCAATACGACATGCTGGTAAATGAAATAAATACTGTTTAAAAAATGAAGCATCTATTCAAATACGGGTATCCACTAAAAATAACATCTGAAGTAATAAAAATATGCTGGATTAAATAATTAAATCCATGAATTGTTTAGAAGGATATATATATATATATATATATATAACATTTTTAGTACTTTTTGTTCTTGTTGAGATTTTCACCAAATGACTGAATGTTCTACTTTTTTGAAGATATATTCCAGATTTCATTCCGTCTCTATACTATTGTACATTTTAATGTAGAAAAATCATAAATATTGCATGTGCATGATGAATTCAATTTATTTATATATCAATACAAACACAGATTTGCAAACAGAATTTTTTATATAAACAAATGCAGTCATAATTTCTGCTTATTTCATTATTTTGTTGCTTCATATTGTTTGTTAATTTTGATAGATTCATCCATCTTGGTTATTATCTGCCATTTCAGGCACAATTTGATAGACTTCTAAAAAGCTTATAAAAAATAAGATAACAAAAGCACTATATATTATTTCCATTAAGAAAGAAATTAGAAACTAGCATGACAAATAAAATGTTTCCACAGTGATATGCCAACACTGAAAACACACAGTATGAGGTGTCAGTCAGTGTAAAAATCATTTTGAGAATTAACATATTAGACACAAGTCCTTGAAAAGTAATGTCTAATTAAAAGAATAAAAAATAATTTATGTTGATTAGCGAAACACTCAAAGCAAAATAAGACACTGTAAAATTAACAGCTGAATTTTTCATTTTACACACATTAATGAAAAACTGTTTCAGTACTAACTATACATATACATGGTGCATATACGTTTACTTATGTATGTATTTTATACTTAGATTAATGTTCACATTTGTACATGACTAGCTACTGATGTATCTTCTAGTGTGTTTGTCATTTTACTAGTGAGTCTGTAGAATTTGTCCCTTTTTCTATTCTCTTAATTTTTTTAAATGACAAGAACAATTGGTGAATCTAACAGGATAATAAACATATACAAGATTTTTCAGCAGCACAATGTTATGATGTGAATAATTTTATATAGAAAGAACAAAATCTGTGTTAACAAAATTGAAAGAAAGGAAAGAAGAAAGAAAGCACTTGGTGATGATGTTGGGATTTTTTGTTTATTTTTTTTAAACTGCAAATTCATATTGATATTTTTGATTTTTTTTTTTTTTTATCATTCTATTCATTTGTGGCAACAACATATTGTCTCAAGGAAAATACTTGATGTGTTAAAGTGTGAGTGTTTAATCATTGTTGCATTGTTTATTTCATTATTTTAAAATTTTTTTTACAATTTCTTTATCTCTTGCATTTTGATATTTAAGTTTGTCTCCTTAACCGGTACACTTGTTTTTTCTTTTGTAAAAAGTTCAGCACTTGAAAATTTACTTGAATATCAAGTTGTAAAGCAATGACAGATAATAAGAAATAGTGAAAGATATATGTATGTATATATGTATGTATACATGTATGTATGTGTGTGTGTGTGCATGTGTACCCTTGTCATTGCACTTTTGTATATATTCATGAATTTGCATGAATATATATATGTATGTATCCTATATATACACAAACATTGAAATATATATATGTATATATATATGTGTATATAAGTGTGTGTGTGTGTGTGTGTGTGTATGTCTGCATGAAAATTTTAAAAGATGTGGCAAGTAAAATTATTTAACCATCACTAAACATTTTGTTTGTGACTAATTCAAAGGCAGGTTTTATTGTTGGTGTTTGTGAAAAGTTCCCAAAAGGTGGGTGATGTATTAAAAATTCTTTGCTTCAGAAATACTTGTCTCACCCACCCACAATACACAAACACATTTGAATAAAAATTCTGAGTTATATGTATATAACTATTTATTCATAAATATATACATGTATACATTTGTACTTTCATGCATGAATACCTAAACACATATATTGCATACATATTTACATGTGAAAGTTTATATTCTCTCTCTCACTCACACACACACACACACACATGCTGTTAACACTGCTGGATTTTGGATTATTGTTTCTTTATTTCAGAATATTTTTAGAAAATTTAATGCAAAATTTTGTTCTACTGCATTTTTAAAATTTGTTTCCATGTTTTTTTTTATGGTTTCTTTTATATTGAAATTATTTATCTTCTCAGAAAAGTAATTGTACATCGTATATTTTCTGTCTACATTTGATTACTAAATATTCAAATTAAACATTTTTTCTTCTGATTAGATGTTTTTCAGCCAATGACAATAACCTAAAAAACAGGAAGTTATTTGAATTGATCAATTACATTCAGTTTTATTTTCTTGATGAGGAAAAGAACAATTTTTTAAAAATTGTTAAAATTAAAATCTATCCTTTGTATGTTTGTCCTGAATTTGGGAATTTTTGGAAGGCAGGGTGTAAATATATATGTTTATTTTATTTTAATTCTTTTTTTCGATTTTTTTTGTGTAAATATATTTGTAAAAAAAGTTCCACTTCAACCTGTGGTGATATTTCATGTAGTCACATTAACATGGCCAGTGATAGGCAGGGCATTTAAATAGGGAGAGTGGTCAGAACCATTACATTCCTCCTATTTCACAATATTGCATGTATGCACACACACACACACACACACACACACACACATGCATCCTTCATTAGTAGAGCCTAACTCAATGATAGAACATAGAATCAAAGGAATATACTTTAATTTTCTGTTAAAAATTCCAAGGCTGAGTCATCACTAGTCTACCTCAGTGAAAGTTAATTTAAATTCAATGCCAGAGCAAAAATGTACCTTTTTCAGAGCATTCAGTCTTGCACAGTATCTATAATAGTCTCCAGTAAGTGAACAGGCAAAAGGTTGTTTATTCCTAATATTGGTTAGTTTAGTACTTGCAAAATTTATGGTAACCATGTGGTAAAAATATATAAAACTGTACAGGCACAAATTTACACTACTTTGTTGTCACATACACTTGCCTATTTCTATGAATATTTATACAAAATACCTGTTACATTTACTTACACATATGCACACACATTAGTTATTTCCACATATAATGTACTGCTTAGTACAAGTAACTTGTTTACATATTTTACATTGAATTCTATATTTATGAATTATTCCATATTCAAATTAGGTGGTGGTGAAAATGTTTCTGAAAAAAAGGCTGGGTTTTTAACTTGTCACTTGGAATAAATATGGTCACTTTGTATTTGGAATAATGAGTACTCATTTTATCATATGCTTGTAGTTTTCTAATTTTCAGCCCTAAAAAGTAAAAGAAAAATCAAAGTATTGAGATGAGTTCTAGTTCAAGAGTAGGTAAGCAAAATCTTAACAAGTCTTTCATACTGTATTTCTACAATGTCTAATTTTCAGGTTTAAAACATTCAAATGTCATTTCTTAGTATCTGAAATTATTTAAGCAGAGTCTAGAGAATCTAATTACTTTTTCTTTAGTTTATTTTAATGAGAACAGTTTAATTTATTTTGTGGAAATGGGGTACAATGAATTATTCAACCTAATTTAATGCACTCAAAAGTTACAGATAGACACATATTTGAATCATGTCAGTAAATTGTTTAGGATGTGTATTCTTACTTTCAACCAGCTGCTAATTACTGCTTGGTTCGAAGCTTAAGAATGGTTCACACAAAGCAAATTTTTCATACACTTTGTCTCTTGCAGTCAGATTATTTTAAAAAAAATACCCATTACCTGAGTCGTATCAACTCTTTTTTTTTTTTTTAAACATTACCAGATTTCAAATCATTTGCAGTGACCTTGGGTAAGTCTTTCATATTTATACTTTATTGCCATTCATCCTTTGTTAATCACATGCAAATGTCATTTTACCAAAATGCTATTAACCAATTCATAGTGATAAGAATCATCTTTTGTAGTTTGAGTGTCAGCGAGTTTGATCTTCACTAAAAGCTCCACCTTTGTGACTTTGTGTATGACTAAATGAAGCTTAATAAATATCAACAAAGATGTGTACAATGATTATAATGTACCTATCTTGGATTTTGGCCTATGAAATAAATAAAATGTTAGCAAATCTTTCATGCACAATATCAACTGTGACTACTATATGATTCAAACTATATATGTTGTAGCATTTAGTCAGGTATTATTAAGATTTACTTGTCACATAGTCATATTTGATCATATTAAATGAGGAGAAAAACAAGAAAAGTAAGCCAAAAGATGTCAAAGTATTTGGAATTTTATTAAATTTTCAAAACAGTTCTTCATCACACTAAAACAAAAAGAAAATAGGAAAAGCAATCATTTTTATCATTTTCAACTTTAATTGAATTTTATTTTTTAAAAATTTTCTTTTACTTTATTCATTCATAACTGATTCCTTTTACCCAATGACTTTCCATTTGATTTTTTTTCTGACAAAGATTTTCATTGTTAATATTTCTTTTAAAATTCACATACTTACCTTTACTGGCTGATCTTTGTTGCTGTTTATTTCTTCCTCTTTATCAAAATAATTAACAGCTGCTACTCCACACATCTAAAAGTATAATAGTGGTATCCATAATTATTATAAAAATATTTTGGATTCAAACTCATCTATGGCCAGTAGACTGCATTTTATTTTTACATCTTGTGCATATTACAGTCTGTGTAATTTGTGCATTTGTAATCCCACTGTATGCTTAATTGTAGAAATGTATTTAGAATTATGAATTATTTAGAATTATTCTTTACCAGTTATGACTATTGCTTTTGTTTACATAGAGACTTCAGTATACTTCAGGTTTCTAAATGGCTGTTTTCAACCTTTCTATACTTGTAAAATTGACTATACTTTAATACTTATTATAAGCAGTGTATTGTTCTTGTAAAACTTGCAACAAAAAAATGAGGTTCCACAAATTTACTTAAGTATAAGAAATATTATAACATTTAAGACAGACAAAACCTTTAAACTGAATTCAACAGAAAAAAGTTAAAAGAAATATAAAAACATTTCACAACAAATTTTTATTTTTTCCTTTAATTATAAGAAATGAACATTTTCAGTAGTTTTTGCTTTTCATTTTAAAAGAATATTAGCTTTGTTTTACTTTTATAAATATTTCTGAGACAAATTACCCAGAGACACTATAATCTCATAAAAGTGAAAATAGAGGAACTTATTTTATCATTGTTGAAAATAAATGAACCCACAAAAATGAAAAAAAAAGAAAATGTACTTTATTACTTACATATGATATATAAACAAAACTATGAATATACATGCTCTAGAGAAATAAAACATTTACATATAAAACTTGCAAGAATGAATACATATATGCATGCATAATTTTTCATTTAAATTCTTATTAATACATTTATAAAAGTGTCTCTGGCATTTATGTTTGTGTATGCAGCAACACACTATTTATTTATCTTTCCATACATGTTTATAGGTACAACTGCACATTTGATGTATAAAGGCAGGGATGAGATTTCCATATAAGTGTTCACTTCTTCATTTTATGTACAACTGTATTTATACATGCACAATAAACAGTAAAAATAACTTACATGCATTGATATATGAACATATACACACTGGTGCAGTTATTCTCCATGAAATAAAAATAGTTTTAAGGATTTCATTCACAAGGGTACTATTGATAATATTTATACTCTTAAAGATATTACTGATGTTATAATTCTAATATATGAGATATATTTTCCATCTAATGTTTATAAAGATGGAAAATCATTTTTAATAAAAACAAGATATACCCAAATTCACTTTTCTATGAAGCAATTCAATTGTTACAACAAAGTATGAAGTGTCTGTATTTTTAAGATATCATTATGATTCCGGAAGTTTCTTTGGAACTTGTCTACTCACCTTTGTTCTGATTTGTTCTACAATTTTTATCAGGTGTTGGTACTTTATATCTTTGTTGGGAATAATCCCAAATATCAGGGAAAACATTTTTTTCAGTAACATTTAATGAATAGCTTGGCTTGCAGCAACTTTATAGCATTTATTTAGTGTTCTTCATCTTCTGATAAAGTTATAGTATCTAATGGGTTATATTGGTGTAAACATGGCCTGTTTGAATATCAAATTTAAGTCATTCACATTATGCAAATCTTACATACTTCATGCCTTCTGTAGTCAGTTCATTTATGTATTTACAAAACCCTTAAAATTAATGTTACAACATTACATTTTCTATTATGATTGTCCACTTAAGAAACTATACAGAATTTATTCATGAGGTTTAGCTATTATTAACCAACTAAAAAAAACAGTGCATAACAAAGATAAATTGACGAGTCAAAAGAAATTTAGTGGATTTCTTACTAACTACTAAAGCTTTATTATAGTCTCATCAACAAGTCTTTTCCACTGTTTTTTTTTTTAAGAGAAAAGCATGCCTATAACCTGGTGCAAGCCTGGTATTGATGGGATACAAGGCAGGGATGGGATATCTACATATTTTCTTTGTATTTTTATTTATTTTTATTTATTTTTTGACTGGTGAAGGTTTGTTTGTTTGTATTGTCCGGTGATTTGTCTGTGAAAAAACTTAAATAAAAATTCATCATTTGGATGTTCTGTTGAAGTGTTGATTAAATGTGATGAAAAAATGTTATAAAATGCTGTGACTGCCATTAATAAGGCATTGCTAAAAGTTCAGTGTTATTTTATATGCTATTTGTTTCATTTATTTTTTATTATTATTATTATTATTTTTATTTATTTTTTTTTTTTTAATTACATTATTATTTTTTAAGACAGACCAAGTCATGTTGGCTGTAGGTTTAATATCAGTACTTGATACTTTGTAACTGGAAACTGATAACATTTAAAACTTTTTGGCAATGTGAGGAATAAACAAACAAAAGATTTTTCCAATGAAAAAAAAGTGAAAAACTTCCTCCAAGAGTTATAATAAATGTCTTTTTTCTTGCTTGTCATTTTTTAAATATTTTTTCTTCTTTTGAATTTTTATAATTTTTGTTAAGTGTTTTTCTTCATTTTTAATTTTGATAATTGGATTTTTTTGCACTATTTGTATTTTTAAAACTGACCTGTGTCAAATTTATTCATATACACATGCATATACATACAACTAGAGACACCGTTAAGCACACAATCTTATTATACATATAAATTTATATATATAAACATAGTTGATACAGAATTGAACACACACACACATGGAATAAATATTGTAGGTTTTTAATAAAGAGCTTGGTTCTTTAATTATCTATGTTTTCATATGATTAAAGATGTTTACAAACGTTTCCATGGATACTGCAGTCAGTACATGTACTAATTGTAGTATACATTGAGAACTTTTTAATATGATTGTTTTATTAATATGAATTTATCAACACACATACATGTGCCTATTCAAAACTGTATGTATAGTAACTTCCAACTTGAAAATTAATTCACAGCCTTAAGAATATGCATAGTTTTTTCTTCATCCTTATCCCTCCAGCCAAATGTTCAAGGCAATATCAATATTGAGAGTCATCTAAATAAAAAAGAAATGTAAAAGATAGACTACTTTATTCTACAACATGCCATAAAATCAGATTAAAGATCATAAAATAAAAAATTGTAAACAATAGTCTTGTACTGAATGGGACTAAGTATAATTTAACAGGAGTGAAGAGAACTTTGAAATGATGTAGTAAGGCTTTTCACTGATAATGATTTTTGAATGATAAGCCTAATTCTTTGATTTTTTCCTAAGTTCCAAATGATTGTTTAAATTCAGATTTAAACTTTTTTTCTCATTATTCTATCTAACTACAATTGGCAGTTTAAACCTTACCAGTCTCTTCTAATTGGGTCCAATCATAAATACATGTTTCACTTGAGAAAGACATGAAACACTATACGGGTTTCAGCTGACAAATTTTCTTACTGAACAGAGCCAATACAATAATAATCTCTGAAAAGTTATACGGGTTGCAGCTGATAATAGTGATAAGTGACTAATAAGTTAATTTCTCTTGTGTGGTAATGGTTAATGGCCTAGTATTGTCAGCCATTACTACTGAGTGGTGAGTTTGATTCTCATGGGATTCTCCATACTTGTGTCAAACTAAGCTAAGTTTAGTAGATAACAAATCTTTACTTCTTTTGCACAATTCAGGTGAGTTTTTATTTTTTATTTTTTAATTATTAACAAATTATGGAAAAACCAAAATTAGATTAGATAAATTAAACAAAGTAAAAGTGTAAACTCTTTTATAACTTTTATGATTTTGCAAAAAGATTTTTGAACTTTTACAATTTATATTAAAGAAAGTTTATTATTTAGAATATATTTTAACTTCTAAAAAATTGATTTATCTGTTTGATTTTTACCTATGTTTTCACAGTTAATAAAGCACACGCACATACACACACACATCACTTATGTGTGTATGAAATGGGGAATTTAAAAATTTGGTAGAAATTATTTGGATCATTTTGTTATTTTTCTGAGGTTGAAGGTTTTTTCAATTTTTTTTATTGTTTTATTAAATTAATTGACTAAAATCTAACTTTGTTTTATTCAAAATCACATAGTTATGCACAAATTGTTTTATACACATATACCCACACATAAATAAACATAGATACTTATACACTATACATACAAACATATTCATAAATGTGTGTGTATATATATATATATATATATATATATATATATATATATATATATATATATATATATATGCTCTGATTCATCTTTTACATGCATACAACTATGCATTCATAATATAAGCATGTACTTGTGCATGCAAAGATATACACATATTACTTATGTGCATACTGGATTGCAATCTCGTTTGTTTAAGTTTTAACATCTTATTCTGCATCATTTTGCTCACTGACTTTAATTTTATTCATAACTATCAAATATTAATCATTTGTGTGTGTATAAATTATGTATGGCAATTTTACTCCTTATTTAGATTTTTCTAATAAAACCTAATAATGGCAGGTTTTTTTACTCAATAAAAATTAAGCTTCTAATATGTGCAACTCTTATAAGGTATTCACATACATACATGCATAAACACACAAATATACTCATATACAAAATTATCTACACTCATGCACACACACACACACACACACTCTAATATGAGTATGCATTCAATCATCCATACATACATAATTATGTTGACGTTTCTACTCGGTGATGCATTTTTATTTGTTTATATTTTTTCTGCATGGAAAACAAAGTTTAGAAACAAAAACGGAAATTTCATGTCACATGAAGAGAATGACTCAATTTAATTCTTTGTTCTATTAAATTTTTCATCTGCTGACATCAGTGAATGTGACTATTTCATCACAAATGTCATTTTTGTGTATTCTTATGTTAGATTTGTAAAGAAATGCCAAATAATCTCACCACCAGTCAGATTTGAAATCACAACTATACTTTACCATCTGGTTCATGTGTTTATTTTCTACTTAAGAATTTAATCATTTAAACGAACAATAAGCTCAAGTCATACCCAATGTAGTATATTATGTTTGCTAAAAAAATATACCAGCTGTTGTCTTTAAGCCAAAATCAGTCTGCTGATTACAAATTTCTGAAACTACATTTTTCAGTTCCTTACATTTTTTGCTTGTTTTAATTATTTTCTTATTTAAAAGTCTATACTGACTCTAAAATATACCCAACAACTGAAATAAATATATGAAGAAAACTATAGTGAATGAATTGACATGAAACCATATTTTTAAATTAATTTGATTATCTGTGAAATGATATTTTTAATGATATAAATAATACTAGGACCAGTATTATACATTCTCACATTAAGCTTTATATCAAGTTAATAGTTCTTTTTTCAGTTATTACACAACTTCCAGTATAGTCAGCTTGATTTAAAAGTCAATCCTGATGTATTGGAAGTTGTGATAATATATTCCTAATATATTGGATAATATATATAGTTGTGATAATGTAATCCTAATATATTGGAAACCTAATGTTTGTATGTTTTATTTTTTTTAATAAATTGTACTTTTTGTGAAATAACATTGCATTTAGTTTTAGAATAAAAAGAAACAAAAATATGTTTAAACCTATTGTCTTATTCTTTAATTTCTTTTAAAATTTGGTAACATGATTAAATGGAAACTATAATAGATTCCTGACTAACAATGCCAAGTAAGTGTAGTTAATTTGGTGAACTTTGAGTTTGTTAACTAGTACAAATAAGTAAATAAATTTTTATGAATGAAATAATATGCATTGTGTCAGAAGGCTGTGGTATCATCATGGGCTCAACTCCCATGGGCATTTTTTATACATCTAATGTATGAATGTCTGGAAAGAAATCCAGTTGTTGCAAGATAATTATATGCTTGATGAAAAAAATTATTTATATATTTTGTTTAGCAGGTAATGTGAAGAAGATTTATTAATTCTTCTGTTTAGATTTGTTCTAATATTCTCAGGACTTTTACTAAAACCTTTGAAGAAAGAAAAAAAAAGATTTCAAAATTTTAAGAATTTGATAGCATTGGAAAAAATTTAAAAGATTCTTTTGACTGCGAAATAAAAACAATCGGTGAAAATCTGCACAACATTTGGATTTTATCATCTTTTTGTGTCTGTAAATAATTGTTTGTCCTCTTGTCAATTTAATTATTAAAATGAAAATTTAAAAACTTATATGATTCTTGTTTGTTGTTTCTTTTTACATTCTCTTTTAGTTGGCATTTCATGAAATGAGAATCATTCACTTTATTTTCATTTTTTGCTTTTTACTTTGGTCTTCATAAAACGGAGTTTGCTAATCAATTGTGAAATATAAAGAATCATTTTAGATATTAAAGGTGTTCAAAAATAATTGTTAAGTAAAACATTGAAACCCAAAATGAACAATAAAGTTGTATAAAATGGGGAATGACTGATATGTACAAAAATTCCAAGCACTCTTTGAAAACTGGAAACTGCTGAATATAGTTGAAAACTGCTTTAATTCTGGAAACTTTTGCATGAAATATTGTCATTATTCCACAGATTATTCAAACTCATTCTTGTAAAGATAAGAATTAGAATCAAAATAAGTTTTTGTTATGTTGATGCTAGTCTTACTTCAAAACAAATAGCAGACATTTTCCCCATAAGTAAATAAAAATTTTAAAAGAAGTTATCTGTAAATCTAAAATTATATTAAATTATATATTAATATATATTATTTATATATTATAAAATTATAATAAAATTCACTATGTATTTAAAAATACATAGTGAAAGTAATAGATTTTGTAATGGAAGTAAAATATGGTGAATGCAGAAATATTTGTATTAAACTTGATTTCTTAATTTATTATCATCAAAAGATGCCTTTGCTCTTTTGTAAAAACCCATCATCAGTGTTTTGAGCTGTTTAAGTAGGGAGGACTAAAATTTGCACATGTAAATTAGTTTACACCATTTTCACATTGTGAGTGTAGGCAAAATTATTTTCAGGAATAGAGGGGGATGCATTGGCAACAGGCCTGCTTTAGTTTATCTCTATATTCACAATAGCAAATGCTTCAGACTCTTTCTTAAGTTTTTATTTACATGACTTCTTAGAATCAACTTACAATAGAAAAGTTTCACTTAAATTTATTCTTCAATATTTTGGCATTCATGCAGATACACAAGATTATAAGAATGGAATTCATAGTAAAAAATAAAGTTTAAAAATGTTCTTATTTCTCAATTTAATAAATTAGTCTGAAGAAGTAGAGACATGTTGAAGTAATGACTAAGAAGAACTCACTTTTCTAATATAAAAACAATTATTGATTTCTCCAGAATCTGTTAACCTTTCAACATGTCTTCACTTCTTTATAATGTATTTTAGTTTTGTACTGTTAAGAAATTACTTAAATATTTGTGGAAAAGGTAAGTCATAATTGAGATTTTCAATCTCAATAAATCATTGAAAATAAGTTGAATCACACACACTTTTTTCTTTTTGTTTTCACTTCTTCATGCTGTATATAATTATTTTTTCATTTTGTTAAATTTTTAGAAAATACTGTTAATAAATGGATTTGCTATAAAAGGGAAAATTCTGTTAGTCTTTCTTTTTTTTTTGTGATACCACTGGAGATAATTAGGCAAAGGAATACATGTTGGAATATAAACGTGTCAAATAAAATACTTTTAAAGAAAAAGGAGGGAAGTGCAAGTGATCATAAGGTATTCAAATGTTTTTCACTTTATTCTTCATAATTATTGGTTATTTTTATATCATTAACATTGATTTCTGCTTGTTCACCCACTAAGAATTACTTACAGTTTTAGAGTGCAAGGGAGGTAATTAAAATTGTCTCTGAGAATACAATGGATGAAACGTGGTCAGCAAGGAAATTTTAAGGAAAATGTTACAAAAAGGACATCTGTGCTTAGGATCACAGAATGAAATATTTCTCTCAGTCCGTGTTCTGCCATACATTTACACATGTATAATGGTACACGCAAGGAGAGAGATAGTAAGGGGAGAAATATTGCTTTGAGCTAAGAAGTTTTGGAGAACCATGATCGTCTGAAGGGACATGACACAGAGAAGACGCTATTTCTAGTTTTAGTTGTTACAGTAAATTATTATATGGCGAGTGACTGATATAAAATATTTGTTCAAAGTATGTGAGACGGAATATTTGAAATTGGATGTTTAGATTTTTAGTCTGTTGGCAACATTTTATTCAGTCATCAGAACAACTGTAAAAACTATAACAACCTTCCTACATATCACCTTTTCTAAGTTATGCTAAAAGAAAATAATAATAAAATAAATAGTATTTAAACACCTTAATAAAAATTCTTATTTTAATTCTATATTTTCCTCCACACATAAATAATATTCCTATAAATTATAATATGAATTATATGTATTCACTATTTTCTTTAGATATGATATAGATTATTTATTTTTCTTATCATAATTCTCTTTTACTTTTTGTTATATTGTTATATATATTTTACATTTATTTGAATATTTCCCTATGTACACATTCTATTGCTAGTTCACAGATATTTATTTTTAATTTTATTGACTTTTAAATTTTCATATAAATTCCAAATTAACTACAGCATTTCAAAGTAGCAAGATTGCCATGGTAACAATATTTCTTTAATTTCTTTTTCAGTTGTTCTGTTGAATGTTGTTATTGAATGAAATGTAGACAAGAAAATAAAAACTGAAACATCCAACTGGTTTTCATATATTCCATCTTACATATTATAATATGCATGATTTGTTTTTAAAAGATTTTATTGAAGCATTTAAATTTTAAAATAAGTGTTAGAAATTCAAAATTTTGCAAAATCATTCTTGATTAATGTAAATTATACAGTGGAATTTTTATGCCAATACTGATTTTAGAAACTAGTAAAGATAAAAATAAGTAGAAATTTAGGAAGTTTGGTTTAGATTAGCATGAGGCCACAGGTGTAGAGTACCCATTAAGTAGTACCTTATACTAGTGTATCTATTAGACAATCTTATTAACCGTTATACAAGAAACATCCAGAACAGAAAAAGTATAGATACTTTAATTTTAAGAGTTGTTTCCCTTTGTACATATTACCGGATGCCTATATCATCAAGTCTTATAGAGAGTAAGGATTCAACTTTAATGAAAAAAGCATTCAATAAAAGTCACTCATCATTCATTCAAAAAAAGAATGTTATATAAAAAATATCAATACTACTCAAAGGGAATCAATTAAATCATGATATTAGAAGACCATTAAAAATGAAATTGTTAGGGTCATATATTAATATTTTTCTTAAAATAATTGTAAAATTACTTAGCTGTTCCAAGACAATATTTGCTGCTTTCACTGAATCGTCATCATCATCAAGTTAGATATTATTGTTGTTGTTGTTGTTGTAGTTGTTGTAGTAGTTGTTGTTCTTCTTCTTCTTCTTCTTCATTATTATTATTATTATTATTATTATTTCCTTGGATTTCTGTTGTATACACATTTCCTTCCGGGTCCCAACCATAGCTCTAAGGTCATAAATGGCTTCATAACATTTTTCACTGATCATTTTTGTAAAAAAAAAAAAAGAAAAAAAATTGTAAAATCACAAACATCTTAATAGATAAAGCTCTTCATAAGGTGTGAGCTGTACTTGTGAGTACACTATTTTGTATTTCTTTAAGGCTTGGGCTACTAGGGATCCCTTCAAAGAGTCTATTGGAATCTTTTCCAATCAAATCAAGTGCTCCAACTACAACTGGAATTGTTGATATCCTCATGTATCACATTTTTGAGATTTCGATTTCAAGATCTTTGTATTTTGATAGTTTTTTGAGGATCTTCAAAGATACATTACAATCTGCAGGTACTGCCACGTCAATAAGTAGGCATATTCTGTTTTTGTGGTGTCTGATCCAGATGTCTGGGTGATTAGTTTTGATTGTTCTGTCTGTGTGTATTGTAAAGTCCCATAAAATTGTCCTATGTCTGTAACCGAGTATGGGTATTTTTTCAAACCAATTTCTTGCAGTTTCTTTTCCATAAAAGTTGCATATTTTCCAATCTAGATATTGGCTCATGCTGTCATGCTGGGTTTTATATTCAGTGGGTTGCAAAAATGTGCACCCTGATACAAGATGGTCAATTGTTTCTGGATATTTATCACAGAATCTGCATTTTGGTCTAACACAATTTTTCAGTATGCGTGCTTTGTAATTCCTAGTTAGCAAGAATTGGTCCTGTGCAGCAAGAATAAAAATTTCAGTTTCAGCTTTTAACTCTGCACTATGTAACAGTTGATGGGCATGAGGTTTGTTTTCTATGGACCATGAAGAGGCTTATCTCACCATCATTTCTGCATTTGGTACATTTTCTTTCTTTTTTTAGGTTCTTTGCTGCTGTAGTAGATGTGTTATGGTTTACTTTCACTTCTTCACCCACTTGTAATTCCTTTTTGAATTTGTTGGCTTTCTTTATTACTGAATAAAGTTTCTTTTTTTTTTCATGTTCTTTGACATGGTTCATCATCCAGTCTTCTGTATTTTCCAGGTATCTTTAAAGACTGTTGTGGTTTTGTAAGACAGTTCTAGTTGAACTAATCTTCTGCCCCCTTTAGATCTTACCACATACAGATGATCACCATCAGCCTTAGGATGATGTATGCAGTGGTAAGCTTTCTTGTTTTGACATCCATTCACTTAAAGTCATCTATGATTTAATTAAGGATGCCAAAAATGTATTGCACCACAGGGATAGCCAAAGTATTTATGGATGATATTCTGTTTTGTAAATTCAAGTCGGCATTTAACACTAGATGCACACACCTGTAGTATTCATTTATTACTTTCTCTTCATTTAGGTATGTTGTATTCCATCTCCTTCGCTGACTCCTAGACATTTATAGGCTTCTTCTTGTTCCAGCTCCCTAATATTTGTGCTAAAATCTAGATCTATTGAGTGAGTTTTTGTAATTCTCCCTTTCTTGAATGTTACTTTTGCACATTTATCTAATTTGAAATCCATACCAATGTCATCACTGAAACATTTTACAGTATTGAGGATACTCTTCAACTCATTGTCATCTTTTGCAAAGAGTTCGAAATCATCCATAGGTGATTAAACAATTTCTTTTTACTTTGTATCCATAGTTATTGCTGTTTAGTTCATGTGAAGGGGGATTACGGACAGACAGAACAGAAGAGGTCACAGGAAGCCTCCTTGAAAAATTCCTTGTCAGATATTCAAACAATTGGAAGTGGAAGCACCTTTGGCGTGATTTAGGTATAATGTGGTTTTCCACAGTTTCTTGCAATATTTAAGGAAATTTACTACCATTGTGGATACTTTGTACATTTCCAAATCCTTAAGGATCCAAGAGTGTGGCATTATTATACAGTAATCTATCCATGCAACCATATGAACCTCTTTGACATTCCTTCTATTCTAGAGGAATGTTGTTTTGATGTAAAAAAAGAGTAAGTACAGTTTGTCAGGACAGATATGATTAATTTATATGTGGTGGACAGACATGTTATTGGCCTATAATTTTTTGAATAATATTTCACACATTTCTGATAGGAGATATGTAATACCTCCAGTGATCCATCCATTCTGGAATTTCATTAGGATGATTAATTAGCATTGATAAAGTTTGTGCAAGAGTTTTATAAATTGATGACAGACAATAGAGCCAAAAGTTGAATACTTTGTCATTTCCGGGGGATTTTGTTAGAACTTAACATTATTCCTGGTTATATTTTTCCATTCTTTCACAGGTTTATCCTTTATTCTTTCTTGTTCTTGTTTGATCCATTCTGCATTGGAATTTTATTCTTTTGGGTTGCTCCAAATATTCTCCCAAAATCAATTGTTGATAACTTTTTGACTTCCATAACTGCTTTTTCAATTTCCCTGTAAAACTTATTGAGGCCTATTAGGAATACTTTATTTTGTTGTTAGAACCTACAACACTTTTTATATTGTCTTGTTCTCTGTGCCTTTAAATACAGTTTCTACTTAAGTATTTTCTTGATTGGTGGAATTTCATTTACTACTTTAATTTTATATTTCTGTTTGATCTTGCTTTTCTGTGTTGAAAAATTTGAATTTCTTCAAATCTCATCTCGTATCAATTACTCACATCTGATTTCCTCAATTTCTAGCTTTAATTTTGCCTTCCAAGTTGGCTTTTTTGTCTGTTGTTTAATCGTTTATTTATCTTGATAAATAAGTTTTTCAGTAGCTGCCAGAGATGTTGCATATATGACATTATTTGCTTCTGTGATGTTTTTCTATGCTCAATTTGTTAACAATGATTGCAATGCAGCATTATATATTTGCACAATATGTTTATTGGACTTTGTTATATGAAATTTTGGTGTCCAATCTCTTTCTGACATTGTGTGTGAGTTACTTTGCTGATTATTTGAATGATGTGGTTTTTCACTTCAGTGATTTCAACTCTGTTGCTTTCAAGGAATTTAGCTCTAATATCCTTTGATTCATCTTCATCAGTGACAGAATCAGAATCAGTGTAATTGTTTATGTTGCAGCTAGATTCTTCTGTTTTATTTTCTGAGAGATCAATATTTCATATCTCATTTATTTTAGTTTTTATCTCATCTTGTCATATCATCTATTTCCACACTTGCCTCATTTTTGTTTGGGTTATGTCTGATTGTACTTTGTCTTATATTTAGTTTTATCTTATCTATTTCTGTATTTCAGAGTCTTTTATTTCATATGATGTCATTGTGGACATTGGCAAGCATATTTGGGTTGAGATAAGGTCTTATTTTAGTTCTTACAATATTTCTCCATATTTGGTATGTCTGATTGGTAATGTTCTTTTGTGGATTTTTGTGTGCAGTGAAAAAAGATGCCATGACTTGTTTATACTCTTCAAGGTTCCATTTCATTTGCTTTCTTTTTATTAATTGATTTGGCCTTGTCACCAGGTCAAAAGTTGGAGTTAATCCAGTTTTGTTGACCAGGTGTCTCATTGTTGGTGGAAAAGTTCCAGTAACAGATTTTTCAACCCCAGACTGGTTCCTCTCACAGGGACATAGTCCTTGTTTATCTGGGTGACAACAAATCCAGTATGAATTTTTGTTTGTAAACATTGAGATTTGTATTTTTTTTTTGCATTTTATCCTTAACTGCCAAGGGATAATTTTGTTCATGATACCACCTCTAAGACAACTGTTGATCCAAACTAAAGAGCTTGTCTTGCCCATGTGCCATGGCTATTCCCCACTAGATATCACTCCAATATTTCTAAGTCATTGGGACTTTTATTTATGCATTTATTATTATTATTATTATTATTATTATTATTATTATTATTCCTGTCACTGTTATTATTATTATATAATTAATTATTTACTTGTATATAATGTGTGGCATGGATCTGCACCCAAAAAGTTATGACTCAGCTGCTAGTGATAGCACAACACCTGTTACGGCTATAAAGGCTCACATGAGAATGACAGTTTTGTATGAGTTGCTAGAACAAAGTTCAACATAACATTGGGCTGTATTAGGGACTCCAGCTATGGATTTGTCCACAGGGTTTACTCCCAAACCTTTCCTAAGATTGGGTATGGCTGCAAGGCAGCAGAGATTTAAAATCAGAGTTTTCCTTCTGGACTACCCTCCTAGGCTGATGAGTTCCATTTACTGGAAATATATATATATATATATATATATATATATATATATATATATATATATATGTATATATATATATATGTATATATATATATATATACATGTATGTATATATATATATATATATATATATATATATATATATACACGCATAAACATATACATATATATATTTTATAGTAGATGTCGGAGTAAACAGTTCATTATCAAATGTACAACTTCTTTTTCTTCTTCTTCTTCTTCTTCTTCTTATTATTATTATTATTATTATTATTATTATTATTACTTTAAATGATAATAATAGAAATAATTAAATAAGAAAAGAATAAAATAATATGTAAAACCATCAAATATATGAGAACATTTTTTGTTAAAAATAAAATATTTAAAAGATAAATAACAGAAGAAAGTGACTATTCTGAACCAATAAAAGTGCATTAAGAAAACTGAAAATAATAATTCAAAAATAATTATTCAAAAAATATTTATTCAAATTGTAAATTGTTAGAATGAAAATTACTCAAAAGAACAATTATACTAAATTGCCTTTTGATTAATTTTCATTCAAACAATTTAAAATTCAAAATTCTCCCAAACCAAAACCCCTCAGAAAAGAACATGACTGTGAATATTCCATCCCATACAGTTGTAGCAAGGGATACAAAGGCAAGATCAACTGGTCTTAAAGGCAAGGGTGGCAGAAGGTTGTAGTTCAGGGAAAGATATTGAAATTAGACATGACTGATCATGAACAGTGGGGGAAAGGGTGAATTGGAACCATGATAATAGAGAATAAAAATGGAAAATAAAATGACTGAAAGGATCAATGCATATATTATACTTTGTCAACCTCTTCATTAGACCAAACAGAGAGATGAACAACATCTATGAACCACAGAACACACAAAATTTCCACCACCTGTATACAGGCATTAAATTTAAAGCCCCCAAATTACACATCTGGATTTTTCAAAAGACACATAGCCTAGTGAATTAAAGGATTGATTTTCTTGAAATTGTGAGTTTGATCCCAGGTGGAAGTTGGTTGGAATAAAGAAACAAATTAGACACTGGTTTGGAGAAATGACCAAAGATTTATTTTTATTTACAATATATCAAAATAATAGTATGGTAAAAGGTAAGTTGTATGGTGTAGCATTCAAATGTACAGTCTACAAAGTGTGAAATAAGAGCATAAAAAAGTAGTATGCTTAAACCAGTTGACTAAACTAAACCAGTTTCTTGTTGGCTATCAGTTTGGGCTTGTTATGTTGATAGTGGAATCCTCTTTCTGTGTTCACAGGAGGTCATTTTCACAGACTAATGGTTGGATGGTCAGTCAGCTGTGCTCTGGGTAGCCTCTATGGTTAGCATGGGTGTGTGAAGTTCTCCCTCTGCTCTGTCTCCCTTCTTGCTGGTATCTGGCTTCTCTTATAGCCTATATAAGGGAAATGCACAGATATAGTTGTAGATATCTGGCAAGAGAGAGTCACATCAATAATGGCCAACACTGGTATATTTGTTTTAAAATTTGTTTTGAGTAGAGTGCAGCGTGTGTGTGACTTAGCTAGATGGAAATTGGTGTGTGGTTAGCGATATATGTTTTCTAATAAATGCATAAATTTAGCTTTAATTTGTTATCTCTATGTGTAAACTGTGTTTTTCTGCTAAAAATTCAATAATTAGTTGGATAATAAAGGCAGAAATAATTCAAATATATTGAATATTTACTGATTAAAGGGAACTTACTCTTTAAATTGTTGATTTTTTTTGTCCTACATATAAATTATAGATTATAACTTTTGTCTATTTTTACACTATTCACATTGTCCTCATCTTTATTGTCATATTCACAACATTTTGGCCTTCTTCAGGTGATAGATGTTAGAATTTCAAACCGAACCCTTTATTTAGTCCACGGGGCTAAATTGTTCTAGTTCCACGTGCCATGACTTTTCTGGATATCTCAGTTTTAGTTATTTCACTTTAGTGTCTCAAATCTCTAAGTTTTTGTTCACCAGGTATTGAACTCACAACTCTTGGGTCAAGTTACTGGATCACTTCAACCGACACTTTTATCTACATGCGTCCTTGGGTATGAATTTTTGGGGCTTATACTTAATGTCTCAGTAGCAATTTTTTTTTTACCAGGGCTCCTATTACAATTTTTTTTATTCTTGTTTTTCTTTAATTAAAGAAATACTTTTTTTCTTTTACATGGTATCAGAAAATAAAAATTATGACCAAGAAATATTTTTGTAAATGTAAATATTTCCATAAAACTGGAAACAAGAAAGCCACAAGATACAATATATTCAATTAATTTTCACTAATCATTTTAATCATTTTATACATTTAAAATTGTTTTCTTCATCAAAATGAAATTGCTAAGTATTGTCTTTACATGGCCTTAAAATGACACTTAATAAATTAATAAAAAATACACAAATATTTTGATATTTAGCCATTTTCAATACCTTATTTTATCAAATAAAAATGTAAAATCTTGAAGTATAAACATTTATTATATACAGATTTTCATTTCTAAGAAATAATTGTTCTTAAAACACATGATTGGTATTTTTAAAAATAAAAAGAACAAAAGTGTTAACTTTATTAAAATTTTTCATAATAAAATGTACATTTTTGCAGCTGGATGTTTTATGCTGAAAGGAACAAGCATCTTAGTCTGTAGGGCAAGAAACAGTATTCACAAATGTGCATTTGTTTTCTTGGGTTTTCATGTTATTTTAACACAAGTTGTGTACATCACATGAATCATTCACAAACATAAACATTTGCCTCTTTTGTGGAGCTTGATGATAGTCTTGGTCAGGGAAGAAATGGATCATATGCGTTATATTAATTTGAGTCTATGCTTGATTTTTTTTCTGAAAAGATAGATTCAGCATGTAAGCAGGAAATTCACCTGACCTCAGTCCCACCAAGAATCTTGTATCCACCATGAAGAAATGTGTTGAAAATGTTCACTTGGACTTGCCTCTAGGTACTGACCAGACCTGATGTTGCTTAACAATGTGATATGGTGGTAAGTCTTCTATGAGTTTAGACAAGGCAGTATGTTGCCAAAGCAACCCAAAATATTTATGATGCTTATGGGATAAATTCTTTGAATGAGAGAAATTGCTGAATATGGTTTGAAATGTTTACAAAAGATGAATTTATCATAAGCGATGCACTATGAAAAAGTCATTTTTTGGAGTTTAACAATTGTGTGTTTCTTTTTTTATTCAATCGAAATAATGCTGATATGGCAGAAGAATTAGCTTAAAATTGGAAATCAAGCCATTGAACAATTTGAAAAAATGCCCAAACATGGAAAATTAGTTCTCCATTTGACAGCAACCATCTGTAAGCAAGTGTAGCCATCTTCATTTTTCTACACTGTTGTGAAGGCATCCTTCCATTTTTTAAATATTATTGACTAGTGATAAAAATAGGCAATGAAAAACAAACAGTATATATAAGAATTTTCAAGATGAAGAATTCTGATTATTATATATCTTTCCATTCAGACTAGTATATACATCTTAGTTGTTGTAGCCAATATTTTAGCTATTGTAACCTCTGGCTTTCTTCTGTCATACTCAGTTAACTTCTCAAAATTTTAAACTGAACCTTTTATTCAATTCACAGAGATAAATTGATCTTATTCTGCTTTGCATGCTTAGAGGATATCTTGTATCTGTTGATATCAAATATTTATTGATATCAAATTTGTCTATTCAACTGCATTGAAAGAAAAAGAGTCCCATTGTGATCAAGCATAAAGGTGCAGTGACTCATTATGATAATGCATGGTACATGAAAGACTGAAGAACTTGGTGAGAAATTCAATTCTTTCTTCTTAAAACCTTGCTATTACTGGTTACCATTTATTCTGGAGTTTACAGAACCATTTTCAACAACTGGTTCTAAAAACAAATGGAGAGGTTGAAACTACTCTTTACATTCTTTTCTTTCAAATCAAAAGGAGTTTATGAAAGTATTAATGAAACTTGTTGGTCAAGAGAAAGAGGTTATTGATGATAATAATAAAACTTAAGTTTATGAATAAATTTTAAATAAACTTAAATTTTTGTATTTTTTTCTCACCCTAAATTCAAACATTACTTATAATATGACCTGTTACATTTAGTATATGAATAGTTATAGCACAGATAATATTAATAATTTTAAAATTATACTATTTTCCCATCTTATGTTTCCCAAATTTTTCAACAGTCCTTTTGTTTCCATTTTTCTTTAAAATTCTTCATTGCACATATATGCCATCTGTGGTATTCTCAACATCCTTCTGTAGAACCATATCACTGCTGTCTCTTGTCTCTTCTGCATCTGTGAGGAAATTGTTAAATATTCACTAACATATTAATTAATATTATATAGCAATTCAGTACCCTTTTTTTATTACTAATGTTTCTTAATACTTTGTTTTGCTTTTAGAAGGTATCTTTCCCTATTCCATTGTACATTTGGATTTCTGTGCCACATTTTCTATCATCTGTTAAAACACTTTTCAGATAGCTACATTAATAACTATAAAAATTTTCAATCCATAGCTCTATTTTTGATTGAGTTATGTGATGACAGACAAGAAAGATATTTGGTGCATTATAGTAAGATATTTTAGAACATTATAATAAAAATTAAAATGTTAATTTTATGAAAAAAAATCCCTTTAACTATCATTTTCATGGGTCTTGGTTCCAAGCTATCTTCCTACCAATAAATTCTTAGTTCCAGGCCATCTTCTTCTCTGCTGAAAAAGATTCCAGAATGCATGGCCTTGGTGTCTAGATTCAGGATAATCTTCCAATGGCTAGCAAATTATCTCTTAAGGCCGATAACTACTCTTTCATGTGCTTCCATCTTTTGTTACTAAACTTTGTTAGCTATCTCTTTTTCCTTTATTGCCCCTCCTCCTAGGACTGCAGTATATTAGATATAATAGCTGACAGAATAGAAAAGGCACTTTTTCTCCATTCATCTGCAAACATCTTTGTCCTCAGTGATTTTAATGCTTACCATGAAATGTGGTTGAAACATTCTAAGGGTACTGACGTTGCCAGTATTCAGACATTAAATTTTTCCATTGCTTAATCTCTTACTCAAATCATTAACTTCCCTACTCGTTTCCCTAGAAAAACCAAGCAACAGGCTTCTCTATTTGATTTATTTCTCACTTCCTCTCCTCACTCTTGCTGAGCTTTGCAACACTGCCCTCTTGGTAACTTGGACCACTCTGTGGTATCCATTGTTTGTACCAATCATCCATTAAACAGGAATATCTTATCCATAAGATCTCTTTCCATTACCAGCATATTGAGTTGGACTCATTCTGTAATTTTCTTTGTGGTGCCTCTTGGACTGACATCTTTAGCCTTCCAACTGAAAATTGTGCCACTGAGGTTTCTTTCTGGTCAAAGTTGACATGGATGCTATCATCCCTTCTTAGAAATACCAGTTGTAACATCAATCATCGCCATGGTTCACACCAACATGCTAGGCTACTATAGCACATACGAACCACTATTTTTGGCTATACCAGCATGACAGTTTTTGTCAACAGCACCTATTCATTACTGCTCATAAGCAAGTCCTCAAATGTGCTAAATCCCTGTCTGCCAAGAGAATGGGGCACTGCATAATCTCCAACAACTTTGGCTCTTGTGATTACTGGTGGCTCTGTAATAAAGCATTAAATAAGTGTAAGGCCTCTATTCCTTCCTCTTCAATCAATTTGATGTGTTATCATCCTCTGCTGATAAAGCTGAATGCATTGCCAATAAATACTCCTCAAACCCTACCCTTGACTCATCTGGATTATCCCTGCCTAACTTCCAACTTAGAACTGTTGAGAGAAATGTATATAACCCCTTCCATGGTTTCTGCTATTATCTCTAACCTAGATCCCCACAAAGCATGTGGACCTGATGTTATCCCTGTAATAGTAATTAGGAAATGTGCCCCCGAACTGGCCTGTTTCCTCTAAACTGTTTTCCTGTCTGCTGGAAGTCATCATTTGTTGTTCTAGTTTTTAAGGATTCTGGTGAACCATTTGACCCTACCAACTATCAGCCTATTAGCCTTCTATCACTTTTGGGGAAACTCCTAGAGGCACTAATTAATACTGAATTGGTTCACCATCTCTTACCACAGGGCCTTTTCTCAGACAAATAATGTGGCTTTTGTTATGACTACTGATGTACTGATAATAATTGTGGAAAGAGTCTGTCATACTCTAAATAAAAAAAGTGAAGCCTGGGCTGTAGCTTTGGATGTCTCAAAAGCCTTTGACAGGGTTTGGCATACAGGTCTTCTCCACAAGCTGAAAAGTTATGGTGTCTCCGAACACATTTTTCAATTGATCCATTCTTTCCTATCAAATAGAAAAATGAAAGTTATCCTGAATGACCACTTATCTACATCCTTTCATACTTACATGGATTTCCCCCAGGGCTCCATTCTTGGTGCTAGTCTGTTTGTAATTTTCATTAATGACTTTCCCAATGATATCAGCTCTAAATTTGACATCTATGCTGATGACACAACCTTTTACTCCAGCCTCGATACTAAGGCTGATCAGTGTGACATGGTCAAAATGGCATCCTATGTCCTAAACAAACTCCAGTCCATCATTAACTGGGGCAAAAGATGGCTTGTTGATTTTAACACCGCCAAAACTAAACATCTCTCCATTAATCATCTGACAGAAATCTCTCTGACTTCCATCAGCATGGCTGATGCTAACCTCCAGGAAAGTGACTCATTTCACCTGTTAATCAACATGAAGTTGTTTCCTTTGTACCTTCTTCATGAGTGAGGTACGACTGAGGTGGAAACATGGGGGTAGCCATTATTAGTTATCACCATGTGGTGTTCAGAGGTCGCTGAATAAATTCTTTCTCCTCACACACGTCTTGTTGGAGTCATTTATTCAAATTTTTAACACCTTCTTGGGCTAACATTCTCAACTGGCAAGAAAGTCGGTTCACTGTGTCGTGAAAGACAATTTTTCATATCAATGTCTACCATTCATCCATGCTTAGAATATTGCTGCCACATATGGCCTGGTGTCTCCTACTATTTACCTAGAGCATCTTGATAAGATCCAAAGAAGAATCAGCAACATTATTGGTCCTGATCCGGTGGATTGGCTTCAGTCACTTTCTCATTGCCATAAGGATGTTTCTCTGTGCCTTTTCAATAAATACTTTTATGGTAATTGTTCAGATGAGCCCTTTGCAATGGTACCTAGATTTTATTAATTTAAGTGCAGTACCAGACTGGTGTTAAGATCTCATCTATTGACAGTTGAACTGGCTAGATGTAGCCATAAATTCTGTGTTAACATTTCTTTTCTCACACTTCTCCCTTGTGAAACTCTCTTCCAACTCCATGCCTTCCAGCCAACTTTAATCTGCAAAAATTTAAATGCACTGTCGATTGCTATCTACTGTCCCCCTGATTACTCTTTTCTCTTTCCTCTCATTAGTAATGTTTCTGTTCCTAATTCCTCCACACCCTGTAACCCCTTGTCTTTTAGTGGCCTTACTGCCTTGCATGAGGTAATACCAATTAAAAAAATGCTAGTAATAAAATATTGCAAATAGAAATATCAAAAGTCATTGACAATTTCCCACATTGAAATTCTAGGATCACTAAATCTTTCTAAATTTCAACAGAACCAAGAATTGAAAATTGCAAAAAATAAATAAATGCAAAATAATGCTGAGAGAACAGAATCTGAAAGTATTTATGAAATGAGACATTTATTATTTGAATCATATAAACCTGAAAAATTCACACTAACCATCTTCAAATTATTGATTGTTAAATCCTTTCCTGTGTCTGGTTGTATTGATTTTGTTTCCTCATCATTATTTTTTGGTAAGCTGTTTATGTTGATGCATATTGATCTTTTCATCATATTACAACACTGCAGCTGCTTTGATTCACTCCCAGATATACCCAGTCGATAATAAATATTCTTGAAATTTGTCATAATGCAATGTAGGGTAAATGTTTTACTAAAATGTTCTAGTAACCAAATACTTGCTCTTTTATGTATTACATTGGGCACAATTCAGTACATAGTATCAGATTTCCTGATGAAAGTTAATGTGTGAGAGTATATGAGAAAAAGAAAACAGAGAGAGAACAATAAAAGAAAGGATTCAAGGAGATCAAATATAACAATTGACATTGGATTTACATTTTTGACGATCAAAGTTGATTGGAAACAAAAAGCTGGAAGAGAATTCCATAAGTGAGAAATATAAAAGAAGAAACTGTTGCATAGAACTTATGGTTACATCTAGTCATTTCAACTGTAAAATGATGAGACCTAACTGCCAATCTAGTACAGCACTTAAATTCATAAAGTCTAGGTACCAAGGAGGAAAGGTCATCAGAAAAATTACACTAGTGGGAAAGTGATTGAAGCCAAGATGCCAGGAGAGGACCAGTAATGTTGCAGATTATTCTTTGTATTTTATCAAGAATCTCTAAATACATAGCAGGAACACTAGACCAGATGTGGCAGCAATGTCCATAGCCTGATATCCCTAAGACAAGTTTTTATCAATATTTTTAGTAAGGATTGGTATTATAAGCTGAAGCTCATAAGATATATTGTTCATATTTTGAAAACATTAATTTGCAAAGTCTGTGTGGCTTTTATTTGTACAACTTGTGTTATTTTACACTCTGTAGAACATCTTAAAATAACTTTCTAGTCTAATAACCCCATCTTCATTGCTCTTTTATAAAATGTTTTGTTAGTGTCAATACTTGATGTTTAGTCATTTACTATGTGTGAACTTATGTAAGAGTAAGTCTTCAAGTTTATAATATGTATACCATATATCACATTTGTTTTCATTACCAAACTGAAAATATGGCTATAAAACTATTAATTCCAATTAGATATAAATATCAGTATAATAATTTATTAATAAGCTCTCTTAAAAAATGATATTTTTTCTACCTGTTGCTTACCAAACAAGACTATTAAAGTAAATTTTGCAAATATGCACTGAGGAGTTGATAGCAAGTTGAATGTGTTTCTGGTCAAGTCATTCAAGCAGCTATTTGTTTGCCAATTCAAGCATTTTCTTTCATTCCATTTCTTTAGTTCCAATATGATTATTATATATGACAGCAGCAGTTTTGTTACACTGTTACAGGACAGATGTTTCAGATTTTGTATTTCTCTTTCTATGCACAACTGAAAATTTATTATCATTAAAGATATTGAATCTGCTAAGAATTCTTCACAAAAATTGATATTTTTGGTAAATTTCAAACAAACAATAATTGTAAAGGTAATAAATACAACAACAAATTTCATATAGAAATAAATATTAGTTCAACCTTTCAACCTTTTTATAAGGTTTTATATTTCAGTTAAATAATTTTTGTATTTTAACTTCAAGTGATGAATCTTGTATTGTTAGGTAAATTTTATAAGTAAAATACAGCTAAATACCTTATATAATTTTGAGAAGAGTTGTCAAGAGATTTTCAGGCATGTCAACTATGGAAATTAAAAGGTTGTGTAGTTCTGTGTATTTTATATGCGTACGTGTTTGTATGTAAAAATTAAGAAGAAGCATACAAAAACTTGAGTTTCAGCCATGTACTGTTTATTCTCTTTTTTGTAGTGACTGTAGTGAAACAAAGTTTTCAGTGTCTCTTTGGGATGTCCATTTTCTTTTTCTTGGGTCATTAGTTAAGGTAAGTAAGTATAAGTATTGTATTCATGGTTGAACTCAAGTCAGCCTTGTGCAGATTTGGAACAACCAAAGGAGGGTTTGTACTTACTTTATCAGTGGGAGTTTTAAACATAGTTAGGACATGTCTATTTTTTTTTCTTGGTCTAGAAGTTAGTGTAAGTCAGTATGAGCAACATTATGATGGTAATGCTCAAGCAAGTCTCGTGGTAAGTTGAAACAACCAAAAAGAAAACTTGACTTACTTCAGAGATTCAGGTTTTGGAAAACACATATGAGCATCATGCATTAGAAAGTGAGGAGAGAGAATGTAATTATCATGTGGTTCTACATCTTGGAGCAAAGAAGAGAAAGAGAGTGAGGCAAGAAAATGTTTGTATTTTTATACACATCAACATTGCCACCAAATAGTGTTTTATGAAACCAAGTGGAGTAATCATATTTCCAGTTCCTTTACAGCATCATGGGATAATGTATTGTTTTTTTCATTTTATTATTCATTATTAATATTTTATTTATGTTTTATTTCATTTTCTCACAGAAATCCATACACCAAAAAAGAATGGGTTTCTCAATTTACAGTATGTATGATCTGCTAAGACACTTGCTACTGTAGAAAATACAAATGCTGAATATTTCAAGTATTATTATTTGGACATAAAAATGAGCACACCTTTTTATGTTTGCAAATACATTTATGTGCGTTATATTAAAAAGACTTGTTAGTAATATGTATTATGTATTTCCAACTCCACCTCTTATTCTTTTTCCTTTAAGCATTTTATTTAGGGAAAATTCTTCTCCTCAACACATTGGAAAATAAAAACTAACAAAAGCCTGTCAGAGAAATCATTTCTGTCAAAATTCAACACTATAAGACACTGGAAGAGTTAAAAGATACCCTGATAAACATACAAAGAGAAGAGGCAGGATTTTATTAAAATTCGGAAAGTTTGTTTTCTTCCATGAGCAAACCATAAAGAAAGGGAATGGGGTTGAATTGAAGTAAAAATGGCTTTATTATTTTGAGGAATCTAGCTGAAAAAAACCATCTGAATAATTTAAACCCATGTGGGGTGGGGATAGGTGGTGTAATAACATTCAAGTCAGCAGAGAATTTTACTAAGACAAAGCTGAAATGGAGAGACTGATTGATAATTCCTATTTAAAATGTGGGATATGGAATTTCCTGCAGACCATAACCCAAAAGGAGAATTCAATCAAAAACATAAAGAAAATGATGGCCTCTGATTCTTTGTATACTTGAAAGCCATCTAGTAAATTTCTGGATTTTATGGGTGAAGCTAAGTCAAGAGATTTTGCTGACAAGAAGCAAACTGATAATATTTTTAAGGTTTTCTGGAAATAAAAGCTCAGTTATAGAATTGATTTGTATCCTTTGTCAAAAAAAGAGGGAAAGAGTAAATTGCTAGATAAGAGCCAAACCCCAAGTGTCACATGGTTGAAACTATTAAGAAAGTTGTCATGGGGACACCTGGTAAATATCCAACTGAGAGAATGGGGTTTCGGTCAAGGAATCCATTTGCTGAAAATTTTGAGTGATAATTGAAATAATGAGTATAAGTAAGCCCTGCCTGTGCACCTACGCAGTCTAAAAATTGACAACCAAAGTGAAGGGCTCAAGTGAAATATCAAAGTGGACGGAGGAATTGCATATGTCCCTTTGGTATTATTGATATGAAGTACCAATATGAGAAGGAGGCAGTTAAGGTGGATTGATATTCTGCTACCACTACTCATAGGAGGAGGGATCTCCCCAAAATTGGGAAAGCAATTAATTTTCCAGAGTCGGCCGACAAAGGACTCTTTGTAGGGTTTAGGGGATTTACCAAACCGCAGATCCCATCCATGCCAGTTTTGGATGGAGGTCAATATAAACAGAAAGTGGAAGTGACCAATAGACAGTTGTTCCAGACACCTGGCAAGAGACAACCATTTTGCCTGATTTCACATAACTTCCTGCCTGAAGAAGTTTCCAACTTAAGTTGTTCCAGAACCCTTGTCTACACTTAGTCACAACAAACAAAGTGTCATGAAATATTCAAAGAGGGAAGGGTCAATAACTCTGCATGAAGAATATATATTCTTGCATGAAGAACTGATAATTGTACTACCATCTCTGTACAAGAAATGTTATATAAAACATTTTCTTTTATACAATTTATTTTTTTGACATGTGACTTCACTCTGTCCGGACCAAACCAATTCAACAATTCTTGTCGACAATTTGATCCTCGCCAGCCTTGTGATCTATATGTGAAGCAAGGCAAGGCTTGGATTGAAGTGATCCCTTCAACAGTCAGCTGCGAGGATCAAACATTGAATGAACTGAAGGTGGATATCATAAAAATATAATATTCAAAATATCATTAAAATAAAAAATAAAATTGTTTTTCAGCCAATGAAAAGATTTAAAAAGAAATAAACACATCTATGCCTCTTTTATTGAAACCAATCTTATAAGGACAATTAAAGGCATAGCTAAGCGCAGATTTAGTCAGATCATCTGGACAACATACTGTTTTGGTCAAGCCTAGGGGCTCCCCTTACTATGGCAATGAGAAACTTGACATCAAATGAAACTGCTTTAAATCATAGCTGATGATATTAAGAAAGACCCTTTTAATTTAACTTTTATTGTACCCTCTTTTTATTATTATACTCTCAAATTAATGTAACCTATTTTGAAATGTATCTGATTTCCAGGACTTCAAACTTTTAAGCTAGAAAATATATTTTTGTATTAATCTGAATTGTAATATGAAATATATTTTCTTCCTTGCACACATTTAAAAGAAATATTTACAAATATTAATATATTTCTCTTTATTCCAGCTATTTAAAATTTTAAAATATAAAGTATGTAGATAAATAAATTTGTTTTGTGTGCATAATTTGTATACTTCCAAAGTCCTTCAGTAATTCCTATGTATATTTTCCTTCATTATATGTTGTTTTTATAGAGATTTTGTATCCTATTTACATTACTCGGACTATCATCCTCATCTTTGTTGAGTTCAATACCTAGTTAAGGCAGTGGAGAACTTGGAGAGGGGAATTAACAGGAGATAACTGATAACTGACATCCATTAGACATGGCACATGGAATGAACAGTCTACCCCAGCGAGCAAAATAAAGGGTTCAGTTTAACATTCCAACCACTTGAAGAAGGCTGGAGCGTACAATGGCCAAAATGTTGTGATAAATATGGCAACAAAGATGAGGATGATAGCTCGAGCAATGTAAATAGTGTACATAATACCTCATCTCAGAAATATAAACAGATACAGATTTGGTATCTTTTATTGCTTTTCAGGAAATTGCCACTTTAGGGGCATTCATGATTTGCTCTGCAGTTGCAGGTGGGTTTGGTTTGTGCGGATGATTAGTTAGTAATTTTTCTGTTCTGCATTTTTATTATTTTTGACATTTTCTCAGTTCAGCTACAGCTGATTTTTTCAGTGATTCTGTTGAATGAGTTTAATGAGTATTTTTTGATTGCTTTTACGTTTTTGTTGTGTGATGGGTTAAATCATGTGCACCTTTTTCATTTGTTTTTTGTACTGTGTGGTGTGTATGTGTGCCTCAAAATCCACTCTCTTTTAATGCTGTTTTGTAATCTGTTTTGGTTTTGTGGAAGATGATTTCATTAGAAGTATTGTTAATTGATGTGGAATCTGCTTGATTGTTGTTGGCAGTTGGTTGGAATCTGTGTGTATGTAAAATGGTTCATAGTTGGGTTTTCTATACAGCTGATATCTATCTTTTTTTCAGTTGAGTGTGATGTTTAGGAAAACTATTTCTTTTCAGATTGTTTTTATGTTTATATCAAATCCTATATTTAAAAAAGATTTGTGATTATTTTTTTGGTTTTATCTGTTTTTAGTTCTAAGTTAATTCTTTCTAATATTATTTTATTTCATTTAGTTCACTTTTATTTGAGTTTATGAGGCTGCATGTTAGGTTTGTTTTCAAGCTTTCTTTGTGGGCTTTTAGTGTAATAAGTGCTTGTGATTTAGCAATGCAATTTATTCAGTTGTCTAGGTTTAATGTTTAGGCAATGTTTTTAGCTTCTAGGTTAATATCATATTCTGTAGTTTTGAATGCTTTTCTGTTTTTAATTATGTTGATATCAAGTCGTTTGTTATGTTTTGGTGGGCTCAGTTCTTAAATTAGTTTATACAAAGTTCTAGTTTTGTGGTGATAAATATGTTAGGGGAATTGTTTATTTTGATTATATCTCTTTAGATTTTTCTGAAAAGCATCTAACTGTTTATGAAATTTTATCTAATTTACTAAGTCAGTTAAGTCTCTTTTGAAGTTATCTCATCTCTTGTGTTGTGGGGAACATTCTTTGGTTTTAAACCCATATTTTTCATTGAGTGTGAAATTTTGGAAGAATTCTTGGTTTAAAAAGTTTTGAGGCTTTCTATTTTTTCTATTAATTTCAATTTGTAGGTGGATAATGGTTGGATGGGTTTGTTCTTTAGAGTGTAGTCAAAGTTAAATTTTTCCATGTCCATGTTAGGTTATAAATGTAGTAAGAGTGTTCTTCTGTTTATCAGGAGCTAGATATGATAAAAATATAATTTTTAGGTATTCGAGTTTAGCAAGATTAATATGAAATTCCCATTGTAAGTAATAAGAAATCCTTTTTCTATGACATTGATTGGAATAATGTTTTAATTTTATTTTGTTTTGAACCTGTTAGCTTAATGTGTTAGTTTCAATCACATATTGTTTTAATAGTGGGTAATCAGACTTATACTAAGATAAAACTTAATCATTTTATTCTATTCTCCCACCTTAACAATCTTCTGCCTCCTTACTAACTCTGACCCACAAGCCTTTTACTTGCAAACAGATTGTGGGCAGGGGAGGGATCTCTTTATATATATATATATATATATATATATATATATATATATATATATATATATATATAAAAGGCAGGATGTGTGTGTGTGTAACGAATGCACAGCCGCAATTTTCGATAGTGGAAATAATCGATAGTGGAAATAATTGATTTTTTCATGCTTCTACGGCAGTTTTCATGTAGTTTGCGGCCATTTTCTACTGGCTAGAGTGAGAGCCTATAGCTGGCTGCCATAAATAGGCAAGAAGATTCTATTGGCCAGTGTGAGAGCCAACAGCTGACTGACACGAATGTTAACTAGCATGCTAGCATGCAAAAAAAATTGATAGCTGCATTCATCACAAGTGGGAAAAATTTAAATCTGCATGGCTCATTTGCTTGCTTAAACTCAACGTTGATTCTGATTCTGCAGAACTGGGTTGGGTGTGAAAAAGTATTTGTTGTTAACATTCTTTTTTCATTCGGTTTTTCCAGTTATGAGTCCTTTTTTTAAAGCTGACCGTTTGGTGTTCATTTTGTTTAGTTCTTTTTTCATAACAGATTTAATGTTTAGTATAGAGCTTATAAAAAATTTGCAGTGTGAGATAGGCAAGAAGTAAGGCATGTAGCAACATCAGCACAGCAAAGGGCACTCCTTTAAAGGCAAGGAAGGGCAAAAATATTTTAAGTCAATTGATAGTTATTGCTGTACGAGTCGTACGATTTTTGAATCAAGCATGGGCTGCTAGTATATATATATATATATATATATATATATATATATATATTGGGAAAGTATTCCAGAGCTGGAATGTCAGTAGCTAAACCAGCTACCCAACTCCATGTTCTTGTGAGTGAGGCAGCTTGTTAGCAAGCCAGTAGGACAAAAAATAAGACCTAACAGAAGAACTTTCAATAAGTCAATGACCAGCTAACTAGAGGTAGTGTCTCCATAAACCACCATGGAAAAAACAATGGTAAACCACTCCACTATTAATCTCAAGAAATATCATGGCAAATAACACCCACATTATGAAACCTAACAGTTTGAGGTGGGGTTAAGTCTATGAGAATTGACTCCTCACCTGGTAAAGACCAACATGTACAACATGTGTCATCCAACCATCATCCAGCAACTGCTAGCACAAACGGAATAAAATTCCTCAGAATCTATCCTTGCCTGGAAAAGAGCAACAGGTGTCACCAGACTATTATCCAGTGAATACTCTCATCAAACGTAAAACAACTCACAACATTGAACAACTGTGGCCAGTTAGAAAATGTAAAACAGGAGGTGAGTAGTCTAAAAATCAACATCTTAGGTGTATGGGAATCTAGGTGGCCAAACAATGGAGATTTTGTCAGTGACAATCACAGGATTATATATGCAGGTGGAGAGAAAAATGATAAAGGAGTAGGATTGATACTAGATCAAGAATTCAAAAAATCCATTCTGGGATACTACCAATTATCTGAAAGAATTCTGGTAGTCAACCTGAAAGGAAAGCCTTTCAACATATAATAATGTATGCACTGACAGCTCAAAGTAAGGAAGAAGAAATCAAATCTTTCTACTCCATGCTAGACAATGCTAAGGCTCATTGCAAATCACAAGAAATCATAATTATCATGGGAGACCTAAACACCAAAGTAGGCAAGGAGAGGACAAGGGATATAGCTGGCAAATTCAGACTAGGAACCCACAAGGAACGTAGAGAAAAATGCATCCAATGGTGCACAGCCAATGATTTGGTAATAGCCAACACATGGTTCCAAGAACATCTGAGATGATTATGGACATGGAGAAGCCCAGGAGGAGAAACTAAAAACCAAATTGACTACATAACTATCAATAAAAAAATTCAGGAATGCAATGGTTCACTGCAAAACCTATCCAAGTCCTGATTGCAGAAGTGACCATTGCCCTGTTATATATAAACTAAGAGTGAAACTATGGAAACTAAAAAAGCCTAATGCAACCCAAATTGCAATACAACAAACCCCTGAGCAACCTGTACCTGAAGGAAAAATATATGGACAGTGTGAAAGAAGAAAAAACAAATGGATCACTGATGGGATTCTTAACATGATACAAAGGAGACAGAAAAAAAAGAAAAGATGAATCTAAAATATGGTTTACAGGCAGTAACTGAATGAAGAGTTTCTAAAATTGGCTAATCAGAAGGTTGTTGCCTGCTATCAGACCAAGCAGAAATTGGTACAGTTATAAAAATTTAATTTACAATAACTAAATTTTATGCAAAATAAAATAATTTTTTTCTAGGAGTAGATGGGAGAAGAGAGAAGATATCTACTCTCTTATCATGAATATTAAAACAGACACAAACAGTAACAAAGACTCAAAACTACCTCATGAAATTTAAAAGGTTCAAACATTTATTAAACTATTTACATTATTTACATTGTTTGAACTGTTGTCCTCATCTTTATTGCCATATTCACAATGTTTTGGCCATTATACACTCTTCATTAGGTGATTGAAATTTCGATTGAAATTTATTAAACTGATACAAAAAATATAAAAAAGTACAAACTTTACACAAAAACTTACATAAATATTTCCTTTCATGAATTTTTTTAAGGACATGGCAATATAGCATAACAAAATTATAGAAACAATTGACTCTAAAAAAGATTCACAATACAAATTTTTCTAATCATGAAATAAAATAAACTGTAAGAAGGGGATATTATAATTGTTGGAAAAAGAAGAAATTACTTTTAGAAAAAAGGGTGCACCCATGAAATAGATAAGCAAAAAACCTACATGCTTTTTTTTATAAGAATCCCAGGAAGATTAAACAATTGTTTGAAATTTCTTTGTTCTTAAAATTTCCTTTTTTGTAGTTGGCCTAAGCATGCTCTCTTTGTTCATCATCTTTTTTGTCAGCAAAGTTTTTAAGAATGCTGAGACATTTCTAACCTCTTTTCTGTTTTCCTTCTACCAGCTGACCTTGGTCACTTGAAATATCTAATCTTCTATCTGGGACATATTACTTGCTTATGCTGCAGCCAGCAGTCTTCTTCCCTTCATCTATCTAACCACCTTTTGCTCCATTCATCTGCTGACCCATCTTAAATATCCCCTAGAGTGGATCAAACAAACATGACTTTAAATTTACAAGGATGAAAGTAACACCTTTCATTGGACAAAAAATACAAGGGTGATATATTTTTTCTGAATTTGTAAAAATGTACCACTAGTTCATTATGAAATTTATTTCTGGCAATCCTTTTTAGTGCCAGTTCTTAATAAAAAAAACTTTTGCACACAAAATGAAAATTTTTATTAAATGGTTTGGCTTCCTTTTAATACACTTCTCTCAAAAGTAAGTGTATAAGACAAACTCAGACTATTTAATATTTATTTACTTATACTTTTTAATTAATTATTATTTTTAATTGCTAACTAATAAAAAAAATTTATACAGCTTGATTGAGATGTCCTGTTACATCTGCTATACTCACATGACCTTGAACCTTCACATTACCACTTATTTCAATCCCTAAAAAACCTGTAAAAACCACTTAGACCAGTTCATCAACCAGAAAAGTGCCAAGTTCTAGGAGGATATAATCATGAAGCTGATTAAAAGATGACTAGATGATGTAGGTTAAATAAATCTGTTTAAATATCTAAATATTGTCTTTGAAGTTCACTTGAAACATAATACAAACTTTTTTTTGAACCATTGTTTCTATTTGTTACATTGTCTATTATATTTTATTAGACAATAGAACTGTATTATTTTTGGTAAAATGATTGAGGATATTAATATAAAATTTATAAAAACTGTTTGCATATCAAAGACGTGTAATATTCTTTCAAATAAGATTGCAGGAGTACAAATATATATCTGATTTGTAGAGCAAATACTTTTATCTAGAGATCATAATTTTTCTTCTGTAAAATGTATAGTTAAGCTGTTATAAATGTTGTATGTATTAATGATATGGTTTTAGTGAGGATTTATAAGTAACAGACTGGCTAGAAGAAAGATGACTAATTTTCCTTTTCTTCAGTAAATGTCGCATTATAAATTATATTGACTCAATAGTAATTTTGACCTCTCACTTTACAACCTACTGCACTGCCATTGAGTTATACCCTAAATTCATTGATCTATCAATATAAATCAATTTTGCTGACAGCAGTCTCATTTAGCAACTTTCTATTAGAAAATAAATTTGGCTCCATTAAGTGTAAAGTGACCATATTTGCATGATAATAGTAGATAATTACTTGAATACTTAGGGGTCAGACAAAGTAGTTCAACTGTTCCAATTCATGCATTTGAATGTCTGCACCATATAGTAAGTCATTATTTTCAGAAATTAAATGACAGCAAATTTCCTCAAATATCCAGTACATTTCTCAGAATCTTTGCAATACTGTGGTCAGGACAGTCTAAGTTTCTCCTCAACTTCAAAATCAAGTCTTGATTTTAGTCTAGTTCAAAGTGTGCCAACTATCAACCCTAAATTTAATGTAATACTATTTTCTCATTTCCTGAGCAAGTTACTGGTATTTTTTCCACTTTTCACTTTCTTTGCTGTGCATGCACATCCACAATCAGTCAGGTTATCTTTTTCTTGTTTATGCCTTCCAGATTCAGTCTTCTTACTTGAATGGGTTGGTTTAGTTTGCTTGTCAAAAGTCCCAGTCATAGTAATAATAGTAAGGCTGTCTAGATAAAGTAAATCCTGAATTTTCACATCAATGATGTGAAAATTCAGGATTTCAAATGCTGATGTTCAAGATAGGCAGTTCCATCCCACTTGGAAGGTTGCCATAACACAATCTTCCTTATCCTGTTTTCCCAGATTTGAGTTTGTACCATACTATGCTAAACTTAGTAAATAGCAAGTAGAAAATAGTTGAATTTTGTAAACATTCCTCTTTCAATTCATTTAAAAATCTAACGTAATAAACCCTGCCTGTTGCAGCTCTGTCCTGTCTCTCTGGTGATTCTGGCCGAAAAGTAAACCACCCGGTCATCCCCTGGTGAACTGAAGGAACCACCACTATCTGCCACATTGTGAATTTTTGATCTGAACAGCAGTATTTCGATCCCTCAGAATAATCCAGAGGTAGGATGAATTAAATGGCTGGGTATTATGCTAAAAGGAACTCACTATTCATGCAAAAAAAAGTTTCTTGTTGTAGCTGCAAAGACTTGAAAAAGAAAAAATAAGCAACTCTTTTGGTTCCTGTACAAAGAGCCCTTTTTAGGCCACTGTTTTTATGTCACTACCAAAGAATATACACGAGTACAAAATGTTGGAATGAGGTTCACTTGTTTGGGGTCAGAAATGACAGAGAGAGAGTAGGAAGACAATTTCGGCTGATCTAAGGGAAGTAATTCATGGATCTTTGTCTGCACCCTACGATATAGCAGTCTGCTTTCTCACAGCTTTGTTGACAAAGTTATCTGGATTCGTACAGGTTCTATTTCTATCTCTTGGTTCGGATTGGTCTTCTTGATGCAGGACAACTAACAGACCAGACCAGCAAATTCAAACAAGCCGTCTCTTCTGCGTTCTGCCGCATTCCGATCTGCGATCTGACTAACTCAAGCATGCGAACATCTTATATAGAGAGAGGTAGAACTAAACCATCTTTAGGCACTGCCCCCGAATTTTAATATGCAAATCACCTTTGACCACCATGCAAGCTTTTCCAGTCCCCGAAACTCAGCAGGAACCCAGTTTTCAAGAGATACTAAAATCGGATTCGGACCTCCTGCTGGGTCTTCCGCAGCCAACACCTACTTAAGTTTTGCCAAAACCACTTATCCTGTCTGGTTGAATTCCGCCATTCAGACCACCCAAAAGTCCAATTCGCCATTTATCACAAACTTTACTTTAACGAATCTGTCTCTTAATCACTCTGGAATTATTACATTTAATTAACTAATAACTCAACCCCAGAAACAATTATTAAGAGAAAAAAAAAATAAACTTATTTCTGGAATTACTCCAGAATCCCTTCTACCCAAGTAATTAGCACCTTCAGCCTAATTCTTTAGCACTGTTGATTACTAAATCCACCTCGGGGTGGGGTAGGGGGTGTTGTCTCTCTTTCTATGCTTACAAAAACAGTTTTCTTCATATGCATATGTTCCATGATAAATTTCTTTTTACATTCTAGTATTCACAAATAGATTAAACATTTTATGGTTCTGTCTGAAAATCTGTCTGAAAATTTGACTCTATGTTTGTACTTCAAGCATCATTTTGATTTTTATAACTTTTTCTATGGAAGTGCATATTTTTCATTTTGATACAATTCCTTTTGAAGATTGATCAATTTTTAACAGAGTTTTACATTTTTGTAAAGTACATTAAAATGTTACTTTTTTGGATGATTTCTGTCTAAGTTTTTGGGATGAGCAGTTATCATTGTATGTACAGGCAGTGTGGACTTGGACTCAGTGGAAACAGGGTGAACAGTAACTGAGCAGTAAAAAATAAAACTTAGATTAAATATCCCTAGAAATGATCAGCAGAATGAGAACAGTTTACCCTCATAAATTAAATAAAGGGTTCAGTTTAAAATTCCTGGATCAACAAGCACCTGATCAAGATCAGAGGGCACAACAGCTGAATTATTGTGATAACAACAACAAAAATAAAGATAATAGTCCACATGTAAAAAATATAAATTATCTCTAAATGATATTAAGCTATTCTTAACATATCTTTATTATTACTAATCCTATTGTATTTGAACTCTTTCTGTTAATTTAGCATTTAACTTAATGAATTTATTTTTGTTTAATTATTCTCCATCATCGATAAACTATCATTCGATGATGGAAAATAGAATAATTTAAGTATGTTATACTCTACTTCAAATTAGGCCTTTTCTGATTCACTACACATGAAGATTATGAAAACAAAATTAAAAATAAAAATGTCACTCCCTGTACATCCAGCTCACAAAACAAATACCCACAAAATATAAAATAAAATTTAAAGTTGGAGCTAATCCTTTATGTTGTTGCTAAAGTAAAAACATGACAAAAACATTGAGTCATATATCCACCTTAATTGTTTAAAATGACCCACTGGTACCCAAGGCATTATGTAAGCAATTCACAGAATTCACCAGTGGCCTCCTGGTCAACCAACCAGACACAAGCTTCAATGCCAGGCCTGTACATAACCAATATTCCCATCTTTCTGGTTACCTCCATTTTCATCCAAAAAAAGAGACATTCTTTCTTGATCAATTACAACAGACAAGACAGATAATTATTATTTTAATATATTTTATCTTCTTTTCTTTCCACCTTACTGGTAATACTTTATTGTTCTCATTTGTTACTCTTGCAACCATATGCAGTATATAACAGGGGGTGGCCAAACTTGACTAATTTAAGAGCCACAGTTCAGATACAGTTCAGATGTTTGAGACCCACAAGACATGAACCAAATTTATCTTTACATTCCTCTATAACCCTTGCTGACTGGAAATTTCTTTAATCCATCTGTCTCCACCCTTCCTTCCCTCAGTACTGCAATAGAAGTATTTGAAGAACACAATTACTTTTATACTGTAATCACAATGCCTCACTCAGATCTAACATTAAAATTAGGATTTAAATTCTTAAATATTTTTTACTAAACATGATCATTAAACTTATGTTTTAATCAAATGGAGTCTCAATTCATACCCAGTAAAAAATTATAAAGTTTGAAATTTTTCTTATTTACCTATTATATTAACTATGATGAAAAAAATGAGCTCAGCTAACATATTTCCATGAGCCCCATATTAATGGTCAAAGAACTGCATGTGGCTTGTGAGTCATGGTTTGACCATCCATCCCTGATATATAATAAGTATAAGAGGAAAAAACAACTACAATAGAGATGATATTTAACAGTAAAACAAATTCTTTTTGTAGGTTTAACAATGTTACTAAGTGACTGGGAAGTTTGAGTTTCATTCTCAAGTGTCAAATTGATAAGGATTGCTATAATACACAAATGCAAAAAATATAAAATTAAAATGTCAAACCAGATCAGAAGTGATCTTTCCCTTTGTAGTAATATTTTACATTTTAAAAAATCTGAGTCACAATTCAATCATTCTTGATAACTTTCTGGAATTTGGAAACATAAGACTTAAATAGCCACAAGAAAGGTAAAAAATATAGTATTGCAGAACATGTCTAGACAGAGAAGAGCCTACATTAATTTTTCTGAATTGAGAACCAGATAATTGACAGAGAACACTGTTGAAAAGAAAGTTGAAAGCGGCAGTATATATTAAACTCGCCAAATTACCTGCTGTGTGTCATACATTTTTTTATAAGAAAATGGTGATTGATCTTAAATGATTGTTATAATTTATAGAGAAAAATGATGCATTTCAATGTTACTCAATGATCTTGCTGATGTGACCTCCATCTTCTGGCTTTCTCCTCTTATATTTTAGATAGATGTTGTTTCTTTCCTTGTTCAAATTTAAATTTAATTTAAATCAAAGGGAAAAAAAATTTAGCGGGGGTTTTGTGCAAAAACAGTTTGATCTGACCCCTTTGATATGCATCTGCTGCAATACTTGATTGAATGAATTGATGTGCAGATTTCAACATTGATATAACAGCTGAATTGTCCCAACAACTATGTACTGTAAGGCACTATCCATTGATTGGTGATTTCTTACTCAACTTCATGTGCATATTGTCTCATTTTGATCTTACTGATGTGACCTCCATCTTCTGACTTTCTCCTTCTATATTTTAGATAGGAGTCATTCCCTTGTTCAAATTTAAATTTAATTTAAATCAAAGGAAAAAAAATTCAGTGGTTGGTTTGTGCAAAGGACCCTCTTTGATCAAAATGAAATATACTTCTCTAAGTACCCTGGGGTAATGTGATAGTTTTAGAATATATATGATTATGGGGTCTATCTCCAAAACCCTAGGAGGAGGTTGATAACAAACAAATAGACAGACAGAGGCTACAATTATATATATATATATAGATTCCAGCCAGATGCACAAATTTAACTAGAATAGATTTCAAGACTATATGGTTTTCTTTGCATAGAAAAGGTGTAAGAGAACTCCTCTATGTACAGTTTGAAATTGTCAATATACATGGGTGGAGGCATAGTTATGCTAGTGTATCTCACACTTCTGAAATGAACTGATCTGGTTGGTAAACATACCTTAATTAAATTTCCCTTATTCTAAAGGATTATACAACTGAAAAAGGATGAAGAATTAATTAGCTGAACTCTTAGGTTAACAATATCAAGAATAAAATAAAAGGGTTTCGTTAATCCCCCATAAAATGAAAAATGAATATATTTTTAGATTTTTCAAATAACAAAAACTCTTAATTAAGCAATTGGTTATTCAACATTTTGAAATAAATAATATACAAATATAATGGATGAGATATAGAAGAAATATTTATTCTCCTATTTACATTTTCCTTGTTATGGACATTATTATATGCATGTTATAATAACATGGATGGAACAGAATAGTTGAAAGGAAAAAAGAATGACAAACATGCTTTGTCCTCAGAGAGACTTTTATACTACGAAGACATACACAAAACTATATGCACATATATACAAGTGCCCCAAACAGAGAAAATATAACACATATATCTACACGGCAAAGCAGAATGTAAGGAGAAACAAAAGGGAAGGGTCTTAAATATAATATGGAAATACTCCTGTGTCTGGAGAAGCCATGTTTAGGACTCCAGATTCAAATGGGCTGGATTCATCTACTATGTCCCAGGCAAGGACATATTCCATAAATGGGTTTTCCCAAATTGAGGACTGTAAGCTGGAGCTTCTTTCTATATCAGGGAAACAGCACCATGGACTTGTAAGAAGCTGGGGTGGCAGATTTAGTTTCTGCCTGGGCCATGGTGGGGTCGATTTTCGATTTGGTTGCTGTAAACAAACTAAAATTGACTGCTGCTTTCATCACTGTATGGATTGACATTACTAAGCATTCATTGCATGACCCATCTGACTTATCGCCACCAAAGGGAAATAATTACCTTCTGTATCCCTACACAAATATTCCTTATGGCCAATGCCATTTCAGTACATAAGAAATGAAGAGTAATGAAAATAGTCGGAATGTAAACAAGATTCAATTTTTAAATAGAGTTATGTTTATTTTGACATTATTTTTATGGCTATGTAATTCTCAATAAATATTGGAATATTAACTCATCTATACTTCTTTGTTTGTTAATCAGTTATTGATGATCTAAAAGTATATTCTTTGGAACTATTGTAATCTATCAATTTACACATTTTCATTTTTCTAATGACTGAGACATAGCTTCAAATTTTTTATCTTACGAGATTTTGATATTTCTCTTTCTTATTTTGATATTTCTCTTTCTTAAAATGTTTGAAGAACACAATTACTTTTATACTGTAATCACTTTTGTGATAACAACATGAAATTAAAATGACGAATATGACATGAGATAAAAGGTAAATAAACTTAATGAATTATACAGAAAGAAAAACCAAAAACCAAACCAAAAAAAGAAAATAATAACTATAATGGACTAACAATGTTGAACATGAAGTTAATAGTAATAGATGATGGTATTACCAAAACAGGCATTGAGTAGGTCTCCTGTCACTAGATCTGTAATGAGAGTTATCAGATTCTAGTGTAAAATTCATTAAAAGAGCATTTAACCATGCAACTCAATGGCAATTTCAACTTGGATATGCAAAAACGTTATAAGCAAAAAGGTAGAAATAGTTCTGAAGAAAAAGAAAAGCAAAATCTTTTCAAACAAGCTGTGAATTAAGTCATTTTGAGCAAAGTAAAGTAAATTTATCAAATAATTACTGACCACTTCAGTCAAACAGAGTGAAATTGAAAGTGAATGAAAAGTTGATTAAATATCAAGACTTTGCCAGTTTTAAAAATTATAGAATATGAAGATGACGATACTTGAATTTACTAAAATGCTTGAAACAATTTCAAAGATATTCTAAAAAAAGAACCGGAAATCAAAGAATTTTATCTATCCCAATAACAATATGACTATAATTAGTAAAAATGCAGAAGTGATTGCTGAAGTAAAGTGTAGACTTGGTGTCACTTGGTCACAGCAAAGACCACCAGAAACTTAAAATTCATGATATTTATAATGAAAATGTGTGTCTGCAATATAGATTGAAGAAATTGATAATATTTAAAAGATTTATGAAACAACATCATACTAGATCTAACCTTACTTTTTTTTTCTCTAAATATGCATTCACAGGTGTGAAAATTTTTAGCTGTTGATTCAGAATTAAAACCAACAATAACTTTCATCCTTTTTTCTTTCTTGCTACTTATGCAATGAAGTGAGGGTGGACAGCACCTATTAAATGATGACATGAGGCTTGAATCTTCTTTACTTAACATTTTATTCACTGCAATATTTCATCACTCTCTAATATGCTAGAAACCCTGAATGTCTCTCCTTCAATGCATCATTCTTACATTTAATCCGCAGTATGTGAGAGACTACATGAGAATGACTGAGGCTGTTGTTTATATATCCATCTGTTAAACATTCATGTTTTTACATTTGCAATATGGAGAACAGATCTGAGATCACATATTTTGCATTTGGGGGCTGGGGATGACCCTAAGTCAACCCTCTGGTACACTTAGCTTCTTTAATGTCTTGTGTGAATTGGTGGCATAATTATAGTTGTATAATTAATTCATAGTTGTTTTTCACTTTGTCTCTATGCTTGTCTTACTAGTTACTTATCTTTTATTTTTTTATCCCCTCCCTCTCTCTCACTCTTACACACTCTCTCTCTCTGTCTTTCTTACTAATAATCTAGTAAAAAAATCACACACACACTTGCATCATGGCTTGACTTTAAAAATGAAAATTTAGGAGGAGATTCTTTGTTTGTTGCAGAAATTATGTGAGACAAATAAGTTTATTCACGGCTGTTGCAGCAGAAGGTCTAGTAACTGAAAAGAGTTCTGATATTCAGGTGTTACTACTTCTCTGCAGATCCATGGAAAGCTATCAGGCCTGTACAAAGTGGTATATGGTGTCTACATTACTATCTTCATTTATAAAATCAAAGGTTTATTTGCATGGCTTAGTAAATGGGATGATGGAAATAAACTCCCCATATCTTAGGTTATCTGTTGAAGTTTTTTTTTCTCTTGGGCAGATACTCAAATCAATTTAAATGGTCTGCTGCTTCTTAAAGGCATAACTGGCAATATATTTAGTTGAATCAGTTTGTACACTCTGATATAAGACTAGGCAAAACAAAAGTATGTAAACTACAAGGTTTCAGATTTTAACTTAATATATACTTAGCTTTGGAGACAATCTCTTTTTGCCAAAATAATTATATTATGCTCTACTGTATATCGAGCACTGTTTTAAAAATAAATGTAAAAGAAATCCGGATTATAAACTATATGACTATTCTTTCATATTATTTTGATCTATCTATATATATATATCTATATCTATATCTATCTATATATATATATATATATATATATATATATATATATATATATATATATATAGCCTTGTTCAGACTATATATATATATATATATATATATATATATATATATAGCCTTGTTCAGACATTAGATAAAGCACTTTATCCCAGAAACTGTAACTAAGATTTGTTCAGCATAGTTGTAGTATAAACCACAGGTGAGATATGTGGGTGTTGAACAAACACAAATGTGCCTGAGCAGGCATTTGCAATGGGGATTAGTTAGCCACCCCAGTAGACTAGCATCCTCAGATATGAGTGGGTGTCCCATTTACATTTTATATATATATATATATATATATATATATATATATATATATATATATATATATATGTCAGCTTTGTGGGTCTTAGAGAGACCATAATGTTTGGGTGTTCTAGGGTGATATTCTATGAGTCTATATCATGATTTGTTTTAATTTTAATTAGTTTCCTGAATCATTAGTTATTTCTTATTTGTTTATTTTTTTGTATGTGTTGGTATATATATATATATATATATATATATATATATATATATATATATTTAGTTTACTAATGTAACAGATTTTATCACTTGAAACATTATATTTTTAGTCGATACACAAATTTGAGTAGACACCCTGTTTATTTATTAAACATTTTTTTAAATTCAAAGAATCTTATTAAAGAAAAATAGGCACTTTCTGGTAGGATTTCAGGTTAGCAGACGATAATAAATAAATATACTGTTTACTTAATAAATAGGGAACCCACTCAAATATTAGTATCCACTAAAAATAATGTTTAAAGTGATAAAATCTGTCAGATTAATAAAAAAAATTCAACATTTTCTTAGAAATTACTTGATCAGATATGAAAATTTCAAGAGTCTATGACGAAGGGATTTCACATAAAGGCACTATTCAGCCTTGCTTCATCCACAAAACTTCTTTGTGGATGAGTCAGTTAAAGCATGTTGGATCTAATGATGGTTCCTTCTGCCCAGGCAGACGCAAGTTCATATCCTACTGAAGAGATCATATTTTTCTTTAAATTTCTCAAATTTTCAGGCTGGTAGGCAATAAGAAATAAATATACAGTTTAATAAATAAATGAAGCATCTACTTAAATATGGGTATCCACTAAAAGTAACATTTAAAGTGATAATATATATATATATATATATATATATATATATATATATATATATATATATATATAAACTCTAACTCAGAAATTGTTTGTTCATAATGCTTTATATTTTTGTTATAAAATAAAGCTGAGTTAAAAGTACCAAAGACCAACTGGCATTCAGTCGGGCACAAACTGCTTATATTTATTTAGTCCAAGACTTAATGAAGGCCTTTCAGTTAGCTTTTTATTCTCTTCATTGCTAATTATTCGTGGTATTTGCCAAATTGTGAAAATGTGAAGGTAGAGACAATGAGGCAGAGGAAGAATCAGTATTTCAGTATTTCATGTCTCCCAACAAGTAAAAATGAAATTGGACACATTTCTAGCATCTGCTAATACATTGATTAGGTTAATCTAACGTGGATGTACAATGAAATTGCATGATTGAAATAAGAAAAAAATGTGGCATTGATATCTCTAATTGTGCCGACAGAACTAAAAACATAACACTTCTAAAACTCTCTTGTCAAACAGCCAATATGCACTGTTTTAACAAAGGACTCTGTCTCTCCTGCTATTTACCTATAGGTTGAAGTGGGAGAGAAGTGGGTTTGTGCTTTTCTCACGGACATTAGTGTAAAGAGAATGTAAATTTTTCAAGAGATTTTTCAATATTTTAAAAATAATGAAAGCACTGACCAGACAATTAGTGTTGTATGGTATGAAGTAAATGCTAATTTGAAGGTGACATGATAAAAAAAATGATGCATGTGGAAAACCTTCTTATAACAGCTTTATGTTTGTTTATTGCATCCCATTTGTAACATGAGGACAAGAACTGTCATGCAGTTAAATCATATATTAACTTTCTAACCCTTCCCAGGAAGTGTTATACACAAATGCTGCATTGAAATAAACCCGATACTTACTGCGGCATTGTGCAATTGCACAATAACAGTTTGCCTGTGTTCTAGAAATTTATAATAAAGAATCCACTTTCAATCTCATCAAACATAGTAAAGAACTTTTCTTCAGTAGATTCCATTTTGTGATTTTATAATAAAATTATTTTTTATTGCTTGTGAGTATCTTTTACAAAAATGACTTTTCTGTATTGAGCAAGAAGAGAAAGACAAGTGTTGAAAAGATAAAAATTAATTTCTGTGTGTTTATGTGGAACTCATTTTCTTTGTTGAACAAACTTTTTTTAACACTTGTAAATGATGTACTATGGCTGATTAGTTCATCTTTAATTTTTCTGTAAGTTTATAAGTTATTTAAGGGCTGAATTTTCCTACAAGATTTTCTTTTGATTCATTAATTTTCAAGTTCTGAAGTCTTTCAGAACATTTTTTGTTCTTTAGTGCAAATATCTCCTCTTTATACTTTGAAAAAACTATTTCAATCACATATCTGTACCTAATTCAAATTATAAGCTTTACTATAAAAATTTTTGTTAAAAAATATGATCCTCTTCCCCTTTACATTACCTAAAGTGAAGACATATTCAATCAATGAGGTGTTCAGATAGGACTTTTTATAAGCCTTGCTTCTGAGCTGGCTTAAAGCAATCCTATGTATAGTACAGAGTAATAAAAAAATATACTGGAAAATAAAGGCTTGAGAAGAGGACCCCTTTTCAAGAATTTCAACCAATCAGAAGGGCAGAATTTGAAGCCTGAAACATTTTCAAATAGTCACTTAGTGAGATGGAGAACACAAATATAAGGGAGACTCTCAATTAGTTTAATCCCTATTCATCATATTTCTGTAGTTAAGGAGAGATGTAAGTTATCTTAGCAGTGAGTTGAGAAAAGAGGGTCGCAGATTCTATGACTGGCAAAGAACTCCAGGACAACACATGAAAACTTAAAAACAGATCATTTTGATTATGCTTGTCTGAAACAAACTTACAAGATGACAAAATCTTCTTTGATGAACAATACAACTGACTCATTTCAATTAAAATTCAACAAGGCAGTACCTTGTATTGAAAGTTTTCCTCACTTTCTAATGAATATCTTTTCTACCTAAATTTCTTTAAGTGCTCAAAGTATTCTTTTGAGTAACCTCTACATCCTTATTCTTTTCCCATCAATTACATTTGTAAACAATTTTTTTCTGTTTTAATGCCACACTGAGTCCTTTTTATTGCGTTTCCTAAAGAGTCATGAATTAATAATTATTTTTTTGTATATGGGAAAATCCCAATATTAATAATCTATTGCCTAACATCCAATTTCTCAGAATAAACATAAACAATTTTTAATGTGCATTTTATATTAAGCCATGATCATTAACAAAATCAAATCAAATGATAACTATTTTTCTGTAAACATTTCTTAAAGATAAATAATAAACACCTGGCACTTGTAAGATTTCTCTAACATTGTCCAAATGTTGGCACTGGGAACTTTTCAGCTCCTTGAAATTTCTCCTATCTTATAAAACCAATCTGTGTATACAACTGCTTTTACTTGGATAGAAAAACTTAAAGTATTCATTTACTGAATAGCCACCTCACAGCTGGTAGATCTATTTTAATGACAGAAGTCATCATCTTTACCCAATTTTAAATGTACAAAGATATACAACTAGTTTCTTAAGTTGTCTTAGATGATGCAATCTAAAAATACAATTTCATACCTTCTGTGCACAATAAAGTGGGACATAAGAATCAACACTGTAGGGTGGTTGCCAACTCATGTCTGAGTACAAACATTACTACATATCTTTTTGGAGAATATCTACTGATGTGCTGAACTAATGTTGCTCTTAAGCCCAGCAAAGACCATACATACTCTGGCACAAACAGGGCACTTAAGAGGTCCAACAGTGGCTGGTACATTATCGTGCAACTTAAAATGTTATATGAATATCTTACCACAATTATCACATTTCAATTGCCGAACATCTATGTTTTTATAGTCAATTGCCACCTTCTATTGGCATGCTCTCAAGTGACTCCTTAGACCAGTTATCAACAAACACACTCTACCACAATCTGTATACAAATACATGCATATATATATATACATACATACATGTATGTATATATATATATATGATAAAATATAGTTTTATGATATGTGCTCAATATTTGATATAGATCATTTGTAAGTGTAAAAATCGTGGATAGTGATGTCAACAGCATGTGGCAACAGTCTGTTTCATGCCTGAATGCAATCTTCAAGCTATGGCCTTAAAATAACAGTCAAGCATGAAACAGACTGTAACCTCACTTTTTATACATATACACTGCGTGCCAAATTATTATCGAGATAACGTTTTTTCTAATATTTCAAAAACCGTATAATCAATTCACATAAAATTTTCACACAATGTTGGCAACACTGACCTGCGCAATCACTGAAATTTTCGAACTGATCTGCGCAATTTAAACAAACTGGCGCCATATTTGTTATCGGCACGGTGATTTGAGCGTGCCAAATTATTAGAAAGGTTTAGTAAAATTGCCAGAATTGAGCAAACAAAACGTTTATTAATGTTGCACGTGAATGTTTATGATCAAAAGAAGCTAATAAATAAGATAATCAAAAAAATAATAACAGATACAAACAAAGGCACAGTTTTAAACAAATTAATAGGGAATGTGCTTTCCCTGTTTTGAAATTACTTGAAAAAGTCGACGATCCATAGAATTTGTTAATTGTAGGATGTCATCTGCTGTAATGCCGTGAAATATGTCAAGAATTGCTTCCCACAACTCAGCGTTGCTCCTAAATTGTCGTCCATTGGCGTATAGTCTTCGCTTCATGATGCTCCAAAGGTTTTCGATTGAGTTCAAATCCGGAAAATTTGCTGGCCACTTCATTTTTCGAGGTCCATCGAAGCCTAACTGTTTCAAATATTCAGTAGTCTTGTGAGCAGCATGTGAGGGAGCATTATCTTGCATAAAAACAATGGCCCTTCTGAAGGCAACTCTTTGCCTTTTCATCCACAGTTCAAGATGCTCCTTCATAAATGCTATGTATGCATCAGCATTCATTTTGATGCCATCTGGTACTCTCCATGGGCCCACTAATGTTTTTTCAATAATACCACCCCAGATCATTATGCCTCCACCGCCTTGTTGGTGTCTCAAACGCTGATGGCGATTCTGTCCGTTCATTACCGAGGCTTTGTCCCATCTACTTGGCCCATCAAGTGTTGCTCGAGTTTTGTCTGTGAACAAAACTTTAGAGATGTCAATCTTCATATTGTCCTCGGGCCATTTCAATCGATTTTGAATGTGATTTCTCGTCAACAGAGGCTTGACAGGTTTTTGACTGTTGTTGCTATTTCCCTCAGATACCGACACCGAGTGCTTTTCGACACAGTAGGATCCCCAATGCGACTGAAAAGTTCTTGACTGGTAAGTCCAGGGTTCTTCGTGGCCTCTTGTTTAAGTCGTGACATGAGACGACGTGAAATAACCTTCGGCTTGCCTTTACCTGCCCTTTTGCGTACTTGGGTAGGGTCGGCGGTAACTTTTTCACAGTTTGATGACACCTCCCTATCATTTTAGAAATTTATAGGGTAGATTTACCTTTTGAGAGTTCTGAGGTTTAGTTCTTTTCACTAAATTCTTACACTTTTCTAATAATTTGGCACGCTCAAATCACCGTGTTGATAACAAATATGGCGCCAGTTTGTTTACATTGCGCAGATCAGTACGAAAATTTCAGTGATTGCGCAGCTCAGTGTTGCCAACATTGTGTGAAAATTTTGTGTGAAGATTTTGTGTGAATTGATTGGACGGTTTTTGAAATATTAGAAAAAAAGTTATCTAGATAATAATTTGGCACGCAGTGTATATGATAATGAGTCTGACTATAAATTAAATTTAAAAAATGAAAGTGTATAGAAAGTGATTTAATCATGATATCATCCACAGTAAATTTGCATCCAAGTTCTTATAACATCTCACCTTACTTGGCAAATTTTCTGTTATCACATTAGGGAGCTACTTAACAATAAATGTGATAAAAACAAAAGCATAAAGAAACTAAATAAAATTGGCTAGACTAAAAAAAAAGAAAGAAATTTAATTTCTTAAATTTCAGCATTGCAACATTTCCAGTATTTCTTACTTATGCATAATTATAACCAAGGTTGCATTTTTATATTCCCCTTCACCTTCCTATTACATCAACAAAAACATTACTTTAGTAGTTGTATGAAGTCCTAAAGGACATAATGTGCCATACAAAAATTTTATGTCTATTTAATGATTAATTTTCCTAACATTGTTATTAATAAATATATTAGGTTGGTGCAAAAATAATGACGTAATAATGTCGTTTTTTGACCTATTTTTAACGTCAAAAAACGACATTATTACGTCATTATTTTTGCACCAACCTAATACATATTATTCCTCACTGACAGCACAACTTGGAGTATCATGCACAACAGAATAATTTTTTGCTAGATTTACAACAGCCATTAACAGGTTCCCAGTAATGGACAGGTAAAAGTCACAAATATCAAATTGGATGAATGTACATTCATTCATTCTTTTTTATATTAGTAAATCGTTCTATGGCTTCTCCTGGTTAGAGCATTTTTGGTGTATTTGAATGCTCTTTCAAGGATGATTTTGCTGATTTTACCAATATTATTTTTAGTTGGGTTGAGCAATCAGTATTGAGGGTTGTTTCAGAAATTGGCCTAGTGGTCTTTAACTGTGATGAATGCTTGTTGTTTATGGAATTTGTACTTCCTATCATCAATTTTTAAATCAGTGGCTATTTTCTTGGCTTCACTATTGATATTATTTTCCCAGTTGTTGGGTGCCTTTTTATAAAAACTTATTAACTTTATGGTACATATCACCATTGATTTTGTAATAATTACCTTTTTTTATCAGCTTTGATAATAATTTTGTTGGATTTTTTTATCATAGAAATTTCTTTTAGTATCTTTTTGCTGTAGGTCATTGGTAGTTTTAGCAAATTTAATTTTGTCTATTAGCAAGAATAGATCTTTCTTGAAGTCCAATGATAGATTATCACATGGTGGTGTTTTTGGAACTTAAGTCCATAAAGCCTGGTATATTTTAAGTTGTTATACGTGTTCTTGTGTTTAAAGAAGAAAAGTTTCCACCTCATTCTTGTTAAGATGCGCTTGATCTTGTGTAAAAGGGTCAGCTTATATGATCTTTTGTCAAGAACCATGATATTTTTAGTGGAGTAGACTAAGTTAATTGGTTCCATATTCTGATAACGGTTAGGATACAAAGTATATATACTTCATTACACCTATAACAGTGCTCAACTAAAAGGAGTAAAATATAAATATAATCATAATATATATTACACATATAGTGCTGGTGTTAATAAAACAGTGTTTGATGTAATACAACACAGCTATTAAGTATATATATTAATAAATATGCATATTATCCCTCACCGTATGAGTGTACACACACACACACACACACACACACACACACACACACATATATATATATATATATATATATACATACACCTCAGTATTACAGACATCCCTTTAATGGATATAAGAAGCAATAGACAGAATCTGGTGCAGCCAACTCAGTTTATAAGTTCCAATATTGGATACAATACATTGCTACACGAGTTGACTGCTAGTTGGCAGCCCGTCACATTGTTTATAATATATCAGTGTAACCACACGTGTAGCTTATTGCTCTATGAGTTTTCCACCTTTTATATGCCAGTGTGTTCAACTGGTTTTATAATTCCTCATTTTCTATAATTATGTCATCTGGAGAAAGTGGAGTAGAAAAGCAGGAAAGTGAATATAACAGTAGTACAATATCTATATATACATATATAAAAGGCAGAATGTGTGTGTGTTCGTTTATATGTTTGATCGGATCTCCTACATTTTTCAACCGATTCCAACCAAATTTGACACAGTTACTGCTAATGGTCATGTGGAGGTTTTGACAGTGTCAAAAATTGATTTAAATCAATATTTAAATCAATATTATCGATTTTTCCTTTTTTGATCATACGCACGTGTATGTAATTATGTGCGTTCACTGCACACAAGCAGATATGGGCACTTTTCATGTTAGAATTAATAGCGGTAGCATAATTAGAAAAAATTCGGATTTAAGTGCTTATATGGGAATAAGAAAGGACAAGAATGGCCATATTTTGGTTTTGGATGCAAAAGTTATAACAATGAAGGATTTCTGTCACAGCCAAACTCGTCAGTTAGTGTTATTAGACACGTGTGTCTCGCACGATGAAGTGGACAGAATCGGCTCCCCTCCAATTGTCCAATTTTTCACATTTGATGGCATTTTTTCATTCGAGGGGACACCGGGGGACTGTTATGTCTTTTCATGCCGTTTATGTGTAGCAAAAGGCACCTACTCACTATAATTTTACTACTGCGCATCGCTGCCCAAAAAGTTCTTGCACGTTTTCATCTAAATTCGTGCTACTTAAATGCCTTCATCATCCATCAGTAAACGAAATTAACATTGCTTCAAATTTTGTTCGTAAGAAGTGTAAAAACGCTTGTATTTTCAACTTTTGATCAATAAAACTACCTCATATCTCCTGGCTGATCAAAATTTTCAAAGAAAAATGAAGCTTGAAAATCCCATTTTCTGATTGGCTGACTTTGAGAGACTGCACTACATCTATGACGATGTAAATCAAAATGGCCATGCCTATTTTGGGATAAGGAACTACATAGCTTTCATATTTATCAATAAAAAAACCCGATACAGTTAAGTCGCCAGATACTATTTTGAAACGTCATCCGCCACTGTGCACTGCTTTGACTAACCCAGCTGGAGGTTAACCAATCACGTCAACTGTTCAAGGTTGCTGCGAGCTCATTGGCACGGTTGCCTTGGGCCCATCCAATCATACGCATGAGCAGTTCTCTTACGCATGCGTGTGCACGTGCGTACGTACGTCACCTTAGTATGTGCGCTCAAGGTCAACTGGCTAACCGCCTCTTTATACCATAACTCGCACGCGTGTTCACACTTCTGCGATTACTGTCCCGCACTTGGCTCACTTCATTTGCTTCTTATGGAAACTGCAAGTTGTTGATTATGTATCCAAACTGTTTTTTTTACTTCTTAGTTATAACTACATACGTTTCCGTGTTTACCAAATTTACTTCCCAAATTACCTACTACTATTTTACCGTTAGTTGAATTTTTTCAACTTCACTTTTTTTGACTTTGATCCCCTTTTGATACAGTTACATACATTTTTCGGATCCCTCTAACCTGCCTACGTTTAGACTACACGTATTTTTTGCACTCAAAAAACCTACATACCTTTTATTATGTTTGCCTTTTTAAAATTGGTTAAAATCGTAACTGGAAAAACTAAATGAAAAAAGAATGTTAACAACAAATACTTTTTCACATCCAACCCAGTTCTGCGGAATCAGAATCAACGTTGAGTTTAAGCAAGCGAATGAGCCAATTGGAGTAAAGTGCCATGCAGATTTAAATTTTTCCCACTTGTGATGAATGCAGCTATCGACTTTTTTTGCATGCTAGTTAACATTCGTGTCAGTCAGTTGTTGGCTCTCACACTGGCCAATAGAATCTTCCTGCCTATTCATGGCAGCCAGTTATAGGCTCTCACTCTGGCCAGTAGAAAATGGCCGCAAACTACATGAAAACTGCCGTAGAAGCATGAAAAACTCGATTATTTCCACTATCGATGGGAGTTGGGAAATGCAAAGTCGATCTTGGCCTTGTCACTAACTTGGAGCATGTGCATGTAAATTTTGGTGCAAATCCTTTGAAAATTGTGGCCGTGCATTTGTTACACACACACACACACACATCCTACCTTTTATAGATAGAGATTTAGTTCTCTCTCTCTCTCAATTGCCCACTATTATTTTCACTCAAATTATATCTTCCATTTATCACTATATCCAAAAGCCATTTTTTTTGTAATTCTTCACTTTTGTAACTTCTTTTTAAATATATTTAAAATTTTTACTTTCTTTTGATATATTTTTGCTTTACTTTTTAAAATTTTTTACTCACGATATTTCAAACCTTTTCCTCAAATCTCTATTATGAAAAACATAGAATTTCAATTCTTTACTTATTTCTAACCTACTGTTAGGTATTCTTGCTCTTTCTCTATCTCTCTTTTTCTCTCTCACAAACACACACACATACATAAAAAACTCTTTTTTTTTTCTTAATAATATAACAAAGCCTATAAAAAAAGATAATTTTTAAATAAAAGTTTTTTTATGGTTAGTTTAAAAAAATAAGATATCAAAATAAGGAAACTAAACAGTAATTTGAACAGTGAAGGAAAGCAATATGTGATTGAATTTTGTTTTGATGATTTATTGAGTAAAGTGTTATAAAAAACAGCATTCTGGACAATATAAAATATATAGCATGAGAAAATGTAATTGGTAGTTGGCAATACCCATTTAAATAAATACTCTCAAAAAATTGAGTATTCCATATTCTTGTTTTGATATATTACTGAATGCCATGTAGTCTATGTAGCAGTAGGCTAAGTTTAATGAATAAAATATTTCTTAAATTCTCTGAAAATTATCACCTACTTATCATCTTCTTCATTAACATTAACACGAGCATTCCCAAGGATAAGTCAATCAGTTAATGTGCATATGTAAAATAAAAGATCAAAGACTCTGTACCAAAGTAAGGAACAAGCCTATGGGCACTGATTGCACTCCTTGACCACTTACCAACCTCAAACCCAGGAAAAGAGAGTTTTGAAGTCCATTCTCTCTACTCTTTTGCCAGAACAGACTTGATCAAATCTCTAACCATCAAAGAACTAATCAGGATGACAGCTATAAAGGAGAAAGAATCTCCTCTCTTTCTCTCTCTCTCTCTCTCTATTCCAAAAGCTATGAACTCTGTCTCACAAGAAGGATACAGATTTGTATTTGTATACTAAAGAAGATAATCTTCCAAAACAATGTTGGGTTTGTGTTCATTCATTTTGAATATAAAAAACCAATATTCTGCATCAACCTCCATATCTACTAATATTGAAACTTATTGACATATGCAGCAGAAAATGAAAAAATTACATTAGCAAAAAATAGCTATTTGAACATAATAATCACAAGATATAACATTTATTGTGATATTACATGTATCACATTTGAAGATATTACAAAATCATAATAAAAGTAACAAAAGTCTCTACTTCTGGTATTTTATATATATTACTACAAATGCTTTTGACTTCACGGTAAAGTCTTTACCTCACACAATTCTCATTGTTTCTTTTTTTCTTTACTTCTGTTTTAAAAAATGAAATATCAAGGTTTCTATTGAGAAAGGAAACTTTGTCTAAAGTGAAGCTATTAATTTCTTTTGAGGTTGAAAGTCACATGTTTATTGAACTCTTACTTTTGTCTTGAAATAAAAATTCAAATTATTTACATTATTTATACACAGACTATTGTCCTCATCTTTGTTGTTATTATCACAATGTTTTGGTCATTGTACTTTCCAGCTTCATAAGAAGCTTGTCAATCTGTGTAACCTTCAGGAAATTTCAAACTAAACCCTTTATTTAATCAATGAGGGTAGATTGTTCTCATTCCACTGCCCATTGACAATAAACTACATCCATCAGCAAGGCCTCCAATTGGGAGATTGTAGGTTTTCAGGGGCATGGAACCACTTCTTAGTTGCTGTTGTTCCCAGGTCTATCCTGACCTGGGGTGGTAGCACCTGTTAATGTCCCAGCTATGGGAAAATAGTGAACCTTCAAATGAAAACAAAACTCTATGAATGTGTCGAAGTACATTTGTATAGTGGGAATTCCAGCAATACATATACTACAACCAACATGAAAGAACTCTTTCATGACATTAATCCATATAATATTTCTTAAATCAAACTTTATTACAGAATACAACTTCAACAAAATTACAAAAAAACACACATATCACTGCCTCTAGTCAATATATCCACACAAACATGTATATGCACACAAGCTGAGTATCATCTACAGAATAACATATCATATTTTTATTTCTTCAAAGCTCCTAAGAAAATTAAATTTCAGCAATAAATGACCCATAAAAAGTTGATATTATGTTAAGCAAATCAAATCAAATTCACTGTGCATGTTTAGGGATATCTCATCTAGTTCTTATTTAGTACTGCTCAGTTATTGCTAATTCCATTTCTACTGAGCCCAAGTACATACATCAGACATATCCTTCAGAATAACAACTACTCTGTAAACATCACATCAGCTTCTACAGACAGAAAAGATTCAGAAGATCTGGAGTCCATACATCAGGATAATTTTTGGCATGACCTCCGCTCTATGGAGAAAGCTCTGTTGAGTCAAGCCTAACACAAAGAACATCACCAAGAATTGTGTATACTCCATTCCTAGCAAAGTATATAATGATTAAACTGGCCACTCACTAAAAATCATACTGGAGGAACATTGAAAATCTGTAATTAGGAATAAGACCATGAAATCTGGCATGGTTGATCATGTATGAAGGGGAAAGAGTAATCATGAAACCCTGTGGAATGAAGTAAAAATACAAGATAAGGAGGAATACAGAGAGCCAGACATCTAAAAAGATCAGTGCATATGCTAGGCTATGAGGACATCCTTAGTAGACCTAGCATAAAAATAAATACAATATGGGAGCTGTTAAGAAAGAAAAAGAAATGACAGTAAGGTTTCAGCAGCAGTTACAGTAAAGAGAAGCATTAGTGACTGCAGACTAGTATGACAAGTAGCAGCAGCAGCACTCATCAGGTTAGGTTTAAGGCTCCAAGTTCTCATTGTGAACGCCATTACTTTTCTTAACAAATTTACACAACTTTTACAATGTAATTTCTCTGCCTTTTTTGTTTTTTTATTCCTGTGTTAACCATTTTACTGTATAAGTAATTAACACCACAGAAATTTGTGAATCTAAATCAACTTTTCCAAGAAGTAACAAGTTTGTGAGTAGAATACAATAGTGATCATACACTTGACACCACACAAATGTAATAAAATTCTTAATTTTCTGAGGTTAGTGATTTTCTGCTTTGGTAGTAGTGACACCAGATTTCTCTAGTTTTGCTTTATTCAGGATATTGGTTGGAGAAAGAATACCAGCACTTCCATCTCAAAGTTCAATGGATCATGGGTACAGCATAAAAGTCAAGAGAACATAATCCCAAGAACACGTGGACTCAAATACTGGATATGATGTGTATAAGAGGGGAAGTGCATGGTCTTTTAGAGCATGATTCAATGGCATTCCAGAACAGAGAGTACACAGCCAAAACATTGAGAAAACAAAACAAAGATTTCCCTACAGTGAGATATGCATAGATATAAAATTTATTGAAACAACTATATAAAATTTATGTTTGACTTGTCCAAACCAATTAATATACAATGATTAAAACCCTTTATCTAGCAAAATTCAGGTAAAACTGTAACATTAGTTTAGGATAGCACCACTGTAGTAAATTCATTCATTTTCTGAGTGAGTTTCATCTTAATAGTAGAGGATATTTAAAATATTACAACATGGATTTCTATAATTGTAGTTTAGAACTTTTGTTTTATTCCGAATGCTAATTGAAGAGAAAATTTGAGGTGAGACAAGAAATTAAGTTTCCTTATTTCAACAATATGGTTGTAGCACCCAATGCACATAGCTAAAAGATGTTAAATACTTGTAAAGGTTTGATCAAAACATGAAGAATGTCTTCCATTTATCTATCTGTTTGTCAACATCTCTTTGAAGATTGCTTAGAGGTCTTTTGTGAAAAATATGAAACTATTTACACTATGAAACTATTGAAACTAGTTACAAAAATGTTTAAATAAATAACATTATATTTCATATAATAATTATCAACTTATGCAGTTCTGGGGAAAGCTAATTTGTTCACTGGTTGCAATAGAGGTTGGTTGTATAAGAGTGAAGAAAAATACAGAAGGATTAAAAAGGAAATAAAATCAACATTGTATTAATCAATAAGGACAAATGCTACACCTATACATTCTTGAATGTTTTAAAATATTCTTCTAAAGACTTCAAATAATAAAATTTGTTATTATTTTTCATGTAGATATTGTTTATCATTGTGTATAATGAAGTATGAGAGAATATACTCTTTCTTCTAGGTTTTAGTCCAAGCAACATAATTGTCCGCGTCAATTTAACAATAGTAATTTCTTAGTGTAATATTACAGTGGCTTTTATTCCCAAAGGGTCACCCATTTAAAAACCATGCTACTTAACTCTTATCATAAAGTTCTAATGATAACTGTGAACTCTATAAATGGGTTGATCAATTTGATTTTTTAATGAAAATAGTATAGATACAGTCAATATTTAAAATTGAAAAAAGAAATGATCCTTGCAGCTTTCACTGATAGTAACTGATCATGGCAGCATCTGTTACATCCTGAATCTCTATGAGACCCTGTTGTACTGTTTAAGAACCAGAATATTATAAGTCTACAGCTGCCACATTAATAACTGGCATTTCCATTCATATCAAAATCAGTTTTGTACATAATTCAATTACACAACATTTACTCACCTCAATATCCAAAAGTTTCAATGATTTAATAGTGTAGATAGACAAGAGCTTACTTTGGCTTTGCAAAAAAATGTAATTGGGACAGAGTATTCAGTATCAGATACTAAGACTGATTGATAGTAATACCATTTCAGCTTATCATAGATTTTAGTAGTACACAAATTGATTGATGGTATTTGAATAACAGGTGAAATGTATTGGCTTAATGTCTAGATTGAAGATTGGGGGAAAATTCTTTTAGCTTGTAAGGTGTTTCATTATGAATGGTATTATTTCTTTTCTACATACTTTATGTTGATATAAATGCATAATATTAATGCAAAAGAAGTATCTTAAACAATATTCAGAAATGTGCATAGAAATTTTGGTTAAATAAAAAGTCTTTTTTCCAGTTTTTTAAATGCTTGTGCAGACAACCATTATAAAAGTAATGTATCACTAAATTATTTTAGAAAATGGCTCTGTTGATGGTGATGAAAAGAGACTGGTTCATAAACAACTCTTGAAATCCTTGAACCTTCAGGATGTATTATTTAACACTAAACTGTAAAAAATGCCTCACAGCTTCTAACAAGTTTGGCTCTCATAACTACTGATAGTTCTCTAATAGTGTCTTAAATAAAGTAAGTCTACTATCTCTCTTCTCTTCATTCAGTTTGAAGTGTTAACTTTTTCTAGTAATAAAATATGTTTTGTTTGGGTATTCTGAAATTCTACTCTTAACACATTTGGAGTATCTTTGCCTGACTTTCCACTTAGAACTAAGTTCTTATTGAGTGATATGCATATAACTATGTCCATGGTTTTTGCTATCATCACTAAACTAGATCTCCTCAAAGCATATGAACTTGTTGGTATCCCTGCAATAGTTCTTAAGAAATGTACTCCTGCACTGGACTTGTTTTCTCTAAACTCTACAATAAGTGTCTTGCTGCTTCCTGCTTTGTGGAAATTCTCATCTGTAGTTCATGTTTTTAAAAACTCTGGCATGTCATCCAGCCTTCTACCTCTTTTTGGCAAAATATAGCGGCTCTAATCAACTCTGAATTAATTAAGCATCTTACATCGTAGAGTCTTCTTTCAGATAAGCAATATGGCCTTCACTTTTCTAGGTCAACTGTTGATGAAATCTATTGCTGAAAGAGTCTATCATGCTTTAGATAAGAATAGTGAAGCTCGGGCTGTTGCTTTGGATATCTCAAAAGCATTTTACAGGGTTTGGCATAATAGTCATCTTCACAAGTTGAAAGGTATTGCTTGATGAATTTTTGAACTGATTCAGTCTTTCTTATCAAATTGCAAAATGAAAGTTATCTTGAATCTTTTTGCATTAATGCAGATGTCCCCCAAGGCTCTATCTGTAGACCTAAATTGTTTCTAATTTTCATCAATGACCTTCCTGATGGTATCAGTTCTCAACTTGGTATCTATGTTGATGACACAACCATTTATTTCTGTCCTAACAATAAATCTGAGTTGCTTGATAAGGTCAAACTGGCGGCTGATCTCAAAAATGATTTACATTCTGTTGTTAACTGAGACAAGGAATAGCTTGTTAATTTTAATGCATCCAAAACGTAACTGCTCTTTTTAATCATCTGAGAGAACACTTTATAACCTCCATGAAAGTGACTCATTGTGCCTTTTGTTATTTTGGTTACTTCCATCTTGGAGAAAAGGAGGGATTATCTGCCCTTGTAGAAAAATGGGCAACATGTGTTGAATAGATTTCAACTATGGACTTGGACAATTTGGTAGCAAAGCATAGTTTCAAAAAATGTTGTGACAAGATAATTTGTTTTGTATTAATCATAACTGACACATTTTTTTTGGTGTGGCATCTCCCTACCAAAAAACAAAAAACAAAAGAATGAATTCAACAAGATCCTGTAGTTTATCTTATCCTTACTGGATGTGTAGAGAATGGTGCTTGCAGTACACATGAGACATCTTGTTGATAATAGATTGACATGCAAAGACCCAGAGCAGTAGAAGAACAGCATGAGAGTACTTAGCTTGTGAGTCTAGATGGAGAATGACACCCTAAATATGGAAGTTATTATGGAGTACAACGTGTTTTGAATGTGTGAGAATCTAGTAGAGCACTTTCCTGTGTGCAGTTGGCTCCAAGTCATGACTGCCTTCATCAAACATAGAGTTGACCATGCTCATGCCCAGTTAGGATGACAAAATAACTAACTCCCATCATTAAAAATATGATTGGGACATTGTAACTAGGGTACAACTGGATGACCCCAAGTGGAGAAAGGGGTGTGCTGACAGATGTGTTTTACATGTGGCTCAATGCAAACTCTCTTACAATTAGAGTGTCTCTCAAGCTTAATAGAAAAATTATGGAGGATCCATATTGGTTTTGTCCAGTCCAGAAAAAAGGTGCTCAACACTTAAATATGGCAAAAGCTGCAAGTGAAATGCTCATTTGAAGAAGGCTTGGCACATTAGAAAAACTGATAGATAAGTACAGTGTAACCCGGATAAAAGAGATCCGGATATAAGACAAACCCGGATATAAGAGAGATTTTATCTGGTTCCAAATTAGAGCCTGTGTTAATGTATATAAATTAGACCATACCCGGATATAAGAGACTGCTTCTCCAGTCCCGCCAACTCTCTTATATCCGGGTTACACTGTATGACTTATTGGTGGATGTAATGCTAATGAAATCAAACTAGAACCAGATGAATAAGCTAACAAGGGTGCAGTAGAGATAGGTTGACATAAGAAATGAGACTGAACCTGTGTGACATCAATGAGTAAATATAATCCATATCAGATAAAGTTTGTTCATTGCCAAAGTGGACATTCTGGTGCCTGCTGTGAATGCTGTGATTAGGGGATGCTGGTAGTACTAGTTAACTGATACATCACCAGCACACTAAAAAAAGGGGATTAAATGTAAGTAATGCATGGAGTTGAATGGTGACTGACATTACTCATTATAATGGCAAAAACTACCTGAAATTGGTCAACTGTGGTACTAAACAGTTTACTATTTGACAACAGCTGCATCAGCTGGATTCAGCTAATATAATTGAGCATTTGGACTGTTTGAAAGACGTATTCTTTGAATGTGGTCCTCCAGCTTAATTTCTCTGAACAATCACTGTATAAACTACTTAAGGACATTTTGGATGAGTGAGAGATCCACCTATGCTTTCACTGCATGGATGTCCCCACAGACAGCAGGATAGTAGAAAAGTGCCATTAAAGTATCAAGTGAATTATCACCAGAAAATTGTGTTTGATAATGGAGGCAGTTTATTGTCATGCCAAAAGTTGACGTATCACCCTAAACTGTATCTGTCAATTTGATACACTGCTATGTAGCTTGACTGAGAGGCATTGATGCGACAACCCCACCCGATAATGGTCAAGCACTGTACAAATTAGGAGACTGTACGAGTAACAGCACTACATAGTCTGTGACACAATATTGAATAGGATGCATCACTGGAATCAATTAAAAAATGTTAAAAAGGAGTAAAAATAAACTTTAGTTGAATTAAATTCTTTGGATAGTTGGTTCACAGAAAAATCTGCAGCTTAGAAAAACTTTTAAATAGTTGGTCCACCATAAAAATCTGTGGTTGAGAAAAAACTTTGATTGTTAGCAACGATTTACTAACTGTCCCTGTTGTTCTTGTTTTTTGGAGATGATTAGTTTGAAGTTGTTGAGACATGATTGTCAGCAAAGATTGAGTGACCATCTCTACTGTTGTTGTTGGAGATGTCATGTTTGAAGTCACCAACATGTTTTTTTTTCAGCATGCACTGGAGGGAAAAGAAAAAGCTAATGTAACCACGTGTTTGAATGACACAGTCACATCTCTGCTCTCTGAAAGACAAAATATGAGGTTTTTTATAAGAAATTTTTCCTGAAAGTAGGTTCGAGAAAATTAGGTGTTTTAATTTTCTCTGATTGGTTAACATAGTGATGTTTATTTCTAATCAACAGACACTTTGATTTAAATGGTGTGTGTTGTTTTGTGGAATCTTTTTGGCACGTTTGTAATATTGCCTGTTATTGGGAAGAAAATAAAATTTGGGCATGTTTTAATATGGTATGGATGTGAGTATGTAATTGTGTTGGAAGTAGATTTTATTTTCTATAGAAGCACTTTGCATATTTGGCAAATCAGAATTAGAAACATTACTATTGCACTTTGGAACCATTATTAAGTAAAACTTTATGAATTTCTTAATGTGGAACTTGAACACAAGCAAATGAAACTGTAGAAAGTGATTTATAGGGCTACTATAAATGCAACTGTAAATTTATTTATAGAGCCATTATAAATATGAGGCAGAGAAACAATAAGGACATTTTATTTTCTTCCCAATAATAGACAATATTATAAGGACAAATATTTATACATATTTAGGCAAAATTGGACCTTCGTGCCTACAAAAAAAGAAGTGTCAAAAGGATGGTTTTTCATTTAACACTGCTATTATTTTAAATACCTTCATTTCTTGGCAATCTTTATTGTTTTAAAAAGTGATGATTAAAATTTAATAAAACCTAAATATATGAAAATGAATTTATACATTTTCTTTAATCTTGAAAATTGAAAACAAAAATAATAAACACTATTTATTTATTAGTCTGCAGAATTACGATAATGAGGCAGAGATGCTTTGTGATAGAGTAAACTTAGCAAAAAAAAAGAATGTATTGCTGTAGACTAATGATAAGAGAGCTTGTATTGTAGACCATTAATATTAAGTTTGATCCTCACTGAGCGCCCTGCAGTTTCAGCCTTGTGCCAAACTAAGCAAAGCTTACTAAATATGTATAAGAGGAATACAGAAAAGATAAGAAAAATATGAATTTGAAAGAGGAGCGGAAGAAGAGAAATAGTTATATATTTAGATCTTCATGGCTGTTAAAGACTGAGAGAGCTCTATAAGTGACCTTCAACAATATATCTGTGTCAAGATCGTAAGAAAAAATATTCTAGGTTTGATGTAACTATATACTATCATCCATGAAAATTCTAAAAAAGAAAATATGATACAATAAATGTGGAGCTCAGATGTTAGATTTCTGATATTGTATTGGACATTCATATGGCTAACAGAAAGGATCTAGTTGCCATCTTATGACTTTGTTACTTTTCTGACTGACATAGTTTTAATTCAATGACTGTTAGCCAAACCAACAAAACAATAGAACTTAGAAGACAACAGATTAATAATTTATTGCTATTTTAAAAATAATCCCTTTGCAAAGAGCTACAGAGAATTACTATTACAAATATAGCACTGCAAAGAACTAGAGCTGGTAACTTGATAACCAATCAAAATAAATGTTGAAAAGAGGTTATTATTGAAGGTAGAATTTTGGATTATTACTAAAAACAAACATCAGAAGTGAAGAAATTCAGCAAGTGATAGAGAAATCATAAAATCTAAGTAATAATAGAAAAGAGGGAAACAGAAAAAAGTGATGAAGAATTTGATAGGAACAACTACTGTATGTAGAATATATTAATTATAAATATAATTTAATTATAACACAAATTGATAAATTAAGATAATCTTAATGACAAAAGAAAATAATTATTTCCATTCCTGAGAAATATCAACTAAAAGTAGCTATCCAAGATGGAGACAGTGAATTTAACATGCTATCGCTATAATTGTAATGTTATCACTAAAATTATAACCAATAATTGAAACTGTATATTTATAGCAAAATAAGATCATATAGAATGAAAAGTAGAATCAAACATGGATGTTTGATACTGTAGTGATAGAAAAATAAAAAAGTTCACTATTTTAAAAAATAGAAAACTAAAAGTTGGCAAACCATTTTGGTTTGTCATAAAGAAATAAAACAAAAAGATGAAAAAAAGGAGAAATAAATAAAATAGGCCAGAAGGTCATCATTCTTAAATGGAGGTGAAGAAAAAGGGATGGTCAAATGACTCCTGTGAACCAATCAGAAATCAAGAGACAATCCTAAAATAAATTCCTTTGACTTGAAAAAGTGATAATCTTGGAGATGACCAGGCAAAGCAAACAGAGTCAATGAAATATTTAATCTATTCTCCCGTAACAACTAAAAAGCCCACAGAAAGTCAAAAGGATTACTACTATCACAAGATACTTACATACATACATACATACATACATACATACATACATACATACATGCATACGCAATTATAAGGACTCTCTTCTCTCTCTCTCTCTATTATATATTAAAGGACTTAGAGATGTTCAACATTGAACTTTCCGATATGAACTTATGAAATATTGCATATTTTTATTTTAAGAGATATAAAATTTTATCAGTAAATACAAAATATATATATCTTTGTACTAATTATCTTTGCATGTGTTTTTACAAAGGCCACCCAAAATTGGTGCCATATCTGTGACAAGTAGTATTCTTGTCTAACATTGTATAATAGTAGGCTTACCAATAATGTAATTTCTCTTAATATACTTTAGCTTCTGGTCTGTGTCAGTAACTTTATGGTCAGTATGTTAGATGACATCTATTTTCTGAGAGATTTTGAATACATAAAACATCAACTTACATATGTACATCAATAAGTCTGCTGCCTAATGATGGAAAAAGCAGACATCTGTTTCCTTCAAGCCAGGATCGAAACCTGAGTGATTTGGCATCAGTCTGAGATATACATATATATTAATAAATATACATATTATGTCTCACCGATAGCACAACTTGGAGTTTCATGCACAATGCAATCCTCAGGTGCTGAGTATAGACTGGCCATGTAATTTAAATTTTAAAAATATATCTAGTTATTGCATTGTTGGTGCAGTTATATATTATACTGGGATTACAATTTTTTAATTTTTAAAATTATATTTGTCATTAAAATTAAAGGGACTTGTGTATATATGTAAGAAAAAAATTAAAGAAATTTTTATTTTAGAGTTGTGAATATTGATTTTTTTATTTTTAAATTGAAGGGAGATTACTTGTTCTTTTTTATAAAAAAAAATAAACTAATTTACATTTAAAATAAACTAAATTTTTATTAAATATTAATCTGGATCAGTGTATTTAAGCAGATATTTATTTTTACGCCTACATGTAAGCATCAATTTATCTCTCTTGTTTAATAAACTAGGGCTATTTAAGTGTTTTAAGATTTTTTCACAAGACATAAGTTACATCTATTTCTTTTCCCGTTATAAGATTTGACTTTTGCTATAATATCCCAGTTGATGAAAGGTGAATTACCATTATTCTTTAATTGCCAAAAATATTTGGAGAGAGCAGTGCTGTTTTTATATTTTATATTAAAAGTCATTCAATGATGGTAGAAATAAATTTCCAAGGATTTTCAGTGGAACCAAAATTTATCATAGTTACTGGAATGTATGCTAGCTCGGTATACAATATTATCAGTCATACATTGACTGTTTAATAGTACAATTGTTCATGGGTTTGTGTTAGAACAGGCATCATCCAATGGTCACATCTGTATAGAGCTCCAGCTAAAGACTTCCAGGAATATCCTTTACCCATCCCTGTCACATTAACTCTTTCACAAGAAGACTTGAAGCAAGTAAATGCTTGGAATTGAGATGATGAGAATTGTCAGAAAACACATAGAGAAGAATTGATTATAATGGTGAAGGTGTGTGCAGGAGCATTCACAATTTTTGGAACTACTGATAACACAGAATCGATATAAAAGAGTACCACAACAGACTTCAGGTTTTATTAGTCTCGGAGTTAAACATCTCTGGAACAACTACCAACAGTACAATACAGCACCTTTTGACAGACCATGCTGAAGGTAGCAAGGTTTTGATGTTGTGAGTTTTTCTTTTTTCCTCTCAACCATTGAGGGAAGGTGGCTTGGGAGCTTCCATGATTTTCTTGCTCAGATCTGTTCAGATCAACACACCCATATATATATATATATATATATATATATATATATAACCCACCAGAAAAGCTCCAGAACCGAGTGTCAGAGTACTCGGTGTCCGAACACGTTAAGGAAGAATACCAGCGCAAATTGCAAGTGTGGCTGGACAATGAATGGCTGACTCCATATCCAAAGGAAGAGTTTGGCCATGGTACAGAAGAACAAGGGAGAGGTGCGCCCTGCACTAGACTATAGAGAACTGAACGAACATGTAGACACATACATGGCTCATGCTGATGTGTGTGCACAAACATTAAGAGAATGGAGAAGAAACGGGTCCAATGTCTCTGTGGCTGACCTTTGAAAGGCCTACTTGCAGGTATGTGTACGCCGGTCACTGTGGCCATTTCAGACGATGATCCTTAATGGGAGGAGATACTGCTTAACGCAAATGGGATTCAGGCTCAATGTGGCACCAGCCATCATGAAAGTCATCATGGATGCTGTGCTATCCAAGGATGAGACAATTCGTCAAGCGACGTCAGCTTACATTGATGACATCTACATCAACGCGCCCGCTGCGCAGGTGAGAAAGCATCTTGCTGACTTTGGGCCTCGAGTATAAAAACCCAGAATGACTGAAGGATGGTGCTCGTGTGCTCAGATTGCAGGTCTGGGGGAGCACAATGTGCTTTACTGGAAATGTGGAGGCAAGCTCCCAGACATTCCCAGACACATGACATGAAGCAGTGTGTTCTCGTTATGTGGAAAGCTGGTGGGACATTTTCCTGTGGGTGGTTGGATCCACATTGCAACTGCATTTATCAAACGTAGGGTGACTGCTGTCACTTCTGGCTGGTATGACAAAACAAATGATGCTCCCCTTAGAGACATGATAGTGAAAGTCATTACCAGGGTGCATCAAGACTGTACATGGTAAATGGTGCATTGACGGATGTGAATTTGACATCTGGGTCGACATGAGCTCCCTTGCAACAGGAGTGTCTCTTGAAATAAATGGAACTGTCATGGAAGCGTGTTGGTTGCATCCTAAGAATGATGCACAACCTATCAACCTGCCGGAATTGAACGCTGTTATCAAAGGAGTAACCGTGGCCCTTCAATGGAATACAAAGGTGTTGCAGTTGTTCACGGACTCTGCATGTGTGCATAAGTGGATAGTAGACATTCTCATGGGGAGGCCAGGATACGTACAAAGGCTGCGAGCGAAATGCTCATTCAAAGACGGCTAGACACACTGGGAAAGTTGGTAAGTGAGTACAACTTATTAGTGGATATACAGCTGGTTAGATCAAATCGAAACATGGCAGATAATTTAACAAGGGTACCCCAGAGATAGCTTGACACCGTTAAGAAAGAGGTAGAGCTGGTAGGACATGTCTGTGCAACATCAGTGAGCGACTGTAACTCAGATCTACTAAAATCTGTACATTGCCAAATTGGACATCCCAGTGTAAAACAGACTCTATATTTTATGAGGCAGATTTATCCCTCCGTATCCAAAGCTGCTGTCAGGGCAGTGGTCAGAGAATGCAAGGAGTGTCAGTCCATCGACCCAGCACCTGTGCAATAGCAAAAAGGTCAACTGAATGTGAGCAAAGTGTGGCACCGTGTTGGAATAGACATCATCCATCATGAGGGAACTCCCTATCTAACCCTGATTGACTGTGGCCCAACCCGGTTCACTATTTGGCAACGTCTGCATCGACAGGATTCCGCAAGCATGATTGACCACTTGCAGGCGTTGTTCTTTGAACGTGGACCTCCAATAGAACTCCTCACTGACAATGACACTGAATTCCACAGTGGACTTCTTAAAGATATTTTGGATTCGTAGGGAGTCCACCTCAGATTTCGCTGCGCATATGTCCCATCAGGAAATGGCATAATCAAGTGATGCCATCGGAGCATCAAGAGAATTGCTGCTAGGAAGCAGTTTTCCATAATGGAAGTCGTGTATTGGCAAAACATGACCCCTAAAGACAATGTATCACCCTCAACTGCACCAGCCAACATGATTTACCAGTACAAAGTCCGGCTAAGAGGCATTGACGCGACACATACAACTGAACAAATAAAAGAACGAGTGCCGTATGACCTGGGCAATCGCGTGTGGGTAAAAGCCCCACATAGCCGGTGTACAACTCGGTACCAGGTGGGGCATGTCACTGGAATCAGTAACTCGTGCACTGTGGTGGTTGATGGAATGCCAAGACACGTAAAAGACTTGCGTCCCTATGTAGGTTCATATAGATATCTGATGGTAATTGTTAACAGCCAGTCCATCTAGGCCCAAACAATCAATGCAGGGGTTCTTCAAGGTTCATTTCCTCTTCCTACTTTACATAAATGATCATTTGTAAATATCTATGCTGATGCTACGACAGTATATAGGTGCACCTTCAAAATCCTTGGTGACCAGAGCTTGGCAGCTGATCTCTCCTCTGGCCTAGCTGCAACAATTCAGTCAGAGTAAAGCTGGCTCATCACATTCAATGAATTGAAAACCAATCTAGTGACATTCCACTATTGGACCCAGAACTTCCACCAATTGTGATAAACAGATATTCCGTCAGGAAGGCTCCATGACTTGAGCACATATTGGCCTAGACCTCAAGTGAAACATGTACATATGTAAAGATGCTGGAAAAATGGTTGGTTCCCTGTACCATTCCAGCAAGTACCTGACTATTCCTGCTATCCTCTACCTTTACAAGAGCCATATCAGGCTGAAAATGGAGTACTGCTGCCATATATGGGCAAGTGCTGACCAGTTTTTCTACTCTCAATAGAGTCCCAAAGTGTCTTCACATCTTTGTGGGTGACAAATTATTTTCCACTCTACAATCCCTTTCTCACAGACAAGTTATCACAAGCCTCTTGCTACTCTCCTGCTATTTTCATGGAGAGTGTTTAGACAAACTGCACTCCTTAGTTCCACCAGTCCTGAACTTGATGGCTAGGACCTGTCATGCCATGCATATTGTAATGAATCACCCTTATTCCCTTCATATTCCTTTGGTGAGATGTAAGTTCTGCTTGAGCAAATTCTTCCATGAACTTCTGCCTTGTGGAACTGACTTCCAAGAGGATGTTTCCCCAATCACTACAATCTTAACCTATTCAAATCTAGTATTAACTCTGTAATCCTCTACCTCAAATGTCCCTCAGGCCTTGTACAGGGTGAATATCATTTTAAAAAAAGAAATCTTTGATTTCAGGCAGATGTTCTTTTCTTTCCAGATGGTTCTTAGTTTTGCAATTGCTACCATTATTCTTGAGAGCATTTGTATTCTAAAGCTCTCTTCACTGATAATTGAGCCAAGATATTTGAATTTGATCACTACTTTAAGTTCCTGACCACCGACTTTTAGCTTGGTTGAAAGTCTTTTCATTGTTTATCGAGTTTTTTTACAGCATTAATTTCCATGCCATATCTGGAGGATGTTTCATCAGATTCTTCACTAGAATGACAAATTCCTCTTCTTTGCCAACTAAACCATCTATGTCATCTGCAAAGTGAAAGTTTGTGATGTTGCAACCTCCAATGCTGACTCTGCCCTGGGGTAATTCAAGGGCATCACTCATGATGCATTCAAGGAAGCTAGGATGAAAGATAACCTTGGTATACACCAGCTAATAAAATGGAACTACTTTCCCATGGGGCCCTGGAACAGTACTGATTGCCTTAATTTACAGTTGCTGGATATTATGGATCAAATTTTTACATTTGTAATTTATGATACACTCTGTTAAAGGCTTTTTTGAAGTCTATGCACATGTGTTAAAAGTTTTGTTGGTATTGCAGATATTTTTTCATATAATTTAAAGATTGTTTATCTCTTCTGTTATGTGTCTTCTCCATTGAATTCCAGTGTGTTTTTCAGTAATGATTTCTTCTGCTTGTGGCATTAGTCTGTTTAGAATGATTTTCAATATAATTTTACTTATCTGACTTATAGTCCTGTAGTTTTTACATTGTTTGAGAGACTTGCAACTAAACCAATTACTAACATTTGTTCTGTAATCAGACATTTTCTCCTTATAGCATTTTCTCTTTTGTAATAACAAACTTTCAAACTGATCAAAGATATTTTCATGATTTGTTCCTGTTCTGTAGGTTTCACAAAATGCATGTGCACTTTTGTTAATGAAAGCAAAAATATAACTGTCAGTTATATAAAGAAGAAATCTCTAAAGATGTTATTCCAATAAAAAAAAAATTATGATATACTGAAACTTCATTTCAAACCTTACCAGAAATAATTTGAAAAAATTCAAAAAATATTTTGGGTGAGTGTTTGTATAATTTAATAAAATTTGATAGGAAAAAAATCTTCATTCAGCATTTATTTTTAAAAGATTTACTTGTAATTTTTCATTACCATTTTTAAATTCATTTTGTTGCTATAACAACAGCTTTTTAATAAATAAAGACATGATTGAAGAATTAAAAAATGTAAAGTTTAATGAGTATTAACATTTTTTAAATGATTTTTTTGTTTTTACAACTATTAGATTATTTTCATATTGATTTTTTAAAAAGGAAATAAATCAATAATTCTGTGATGGCAATCAAGTAACAGTGACAATCCTATAAATCTTTATAATTTTTTTCTAGTTTTTGTAGCACTTCTTAAAAATCAAAATAATTAAAAAAACTCATTTGGTGCAATTAGATACTTCATGACATCAAACAGATAAGTATAGTGGGTTAGCCAATCTGTATTGGTTATAAATACAAATAAAACTGAACCTCTACTATTTTTAATATACCAAATGTATCAAAGACAACAACAACAAGAGAAATAATCAAATAGAAGAATTTGTTCAACAATAAATATTTTTATAAAACACAACAAATACAAAATATTTGATGCTAAAGTTGTTAAAACACTTTAGAGTTCTAGATTGTGTGTTATATTGAAAAAACTTAAGTTGTTGATCTGTATGTATGAAAGTGAGAAGGTGTACTTAAGAATATTTGTAGGAAAATTAAAGTTATTTTTTTGTATTTAAAAAGTGTTGTTCTTGACTCACTGTGATTTCTACAGAGTTGTCGCTCTTTACCGGAGATGTTTGTTGTGGAATAATATATTTTGTTGGAATGAGTGTTCTTTTGCAGGCTGGATTTAAAATTTGGGTCAGTACCTATGGACGTAGTTGACAACACCTAGTTAATATTTTTCAACCAATCAGAATGCATCAGTTGTTATACTTGGTTAGGAGCCTCTATGTGTTTAATTTGCACAAATTTGAGATTTAAAACAAATGTAGGAATCTGATTCTACATAAGAAAATAATTTTTAAAAAGTAAGACAGTAAATTAAATTCAAAAGTATCATTTAACTAGTTTTTGATTAATTTCCTTATAATAAAAATAAAATTATTCATTCTAAATTTCATAAAAGTAAGCTATTAGGTGTACAAGGTCAAACATTTTATTTTTCGGGATAAACAATACCAATTTTTTGATTGTAGCAGTTTTTGTCTTCTGTACTTATTTAAATTTTACGTGTGATATTTAGAAGTTGGCAGGTAGTGACAACTGAAGACTACTGTTGTTGACCTTGATGACAGTTCAGGGGTTATCAAGCGAAAAATAAATGTTTGTTATTTTCACTGTTTTTAAGAAAAAAGTAAACATTAATTTTATGAAATGAAGGTAATTAAATTATTTGAATAATCTTTAACTTTACTAACCTACTTTGAAACAATTAAATCTAGATACCTTCATGAGAACTAGTAAAATGACATAAATTTTTAGCACGTTTTTGTTTTGTATGACAGACATTATTAATTTGGAAAATCTTGCAAAAATAAAAATAATTGTCGGATGTTAATGAAAGTTTCAGAAACTATTCACAAATGATGGAAATTATTATAAATATATTTTCTTTTTTTAAAGTCATGGAAAAAAATTTTTTTTTATATTTATTACCCACCCACCTCAACTAATTTTATGAAAACTCCAGAAATTCAATTGCATTCAGTTTAGTGATTATATTAGTTAAAAGCACAAGGCTTTGAGGAAAGCAAATCATGTATTTTTCTTAATTGGACACCCCTACCTGAAAATCAGCTCTGAATTGTAACATACAAAACTTAATAAAACAAAGATATTATTTAATTTCAAATGCTTTTATTTTTTTTTAGTTGTTTTTATGAATATGGACAATATTTTCTGAAAGCAAAAAGTTTTTTTGATGAAAAATGAATTTTTAATACAATTATTTGTTATTTCTTTAATTATAATAGATTTTTACATTTAATTTGTTAAAATATAAAATTAGTTAAAAGCCACATTCAGTTTCATAAATGTCCTTTTGACATTTTTTAGCACGTTGTAAATTGTAAATTTTTTTTAATTAATCAGAAGACCTGCAGTAATTAAGAAATGTAATTTTGTGTTTATAATACGGCTGTATTTATAAAGTATGGAAGACCAACAAGAATACAATTAAGTTGAGTTATTTGAGTTAAGCATTGTTCTCCACTGTTAAGGCCTTTATGTTTGCGAAAAACACATCTTGAGAAGTTAGTTTGATTTTTCAATTTCAACTGAGAAGGGTACCTACAAGTATCAGTATCATCTTATGAAATTTATATGATCTTATTTTTATATTAATCCCAGTTATGACATTTTTCCATAAATGAAATATCAAAATTAATAATAAAATGAATGCAAATGCAAATAAGAGTAAAATGTAATAAATGTACATAAAATTATAGTATTTTATGTACCTATAAATTAATTAGATACCTTTCTTATGAAATTTAATCTCACTCTCAACAGTCTTCTTATTTTAATTTCTTTATAATATATTTTCCATAAAGCATCATAAATATAAAGGTGAAAGCTAAGTACAAAAAAAAAATTAGAGTGCTGAAAGTTTTCCTTAAAAATAACAAGGTAAATAATTTGTTCACTTAAATCTAAATAATTTCACTTTTCTCCTTTCGTAGAATAAATTAACCTCATGTAATCTGTAACTACGTTTTGAAATTGTCATTCATCACCTGTCAAGTGATGCAAAATATTGTGACCTGCTTTGTTTTGTTTTCAAACTACATCTTTTCGGTGCAGAAACTAAGTAATGCTTGTTTTAAAATATTTTAAACAAACATCATAATTTCTGATTTTCTTAAAATAAGTTTTGAAAAAATTATAATTGATTTTTAAAAGAATTTCAAACTGAGATTTTCATGTTTTTTTTTTATAAAATGGAAAAAAATGCTTGACATGATTGATTATCTGTCAATTTTGCTGACTCAACCCCCCCACCAAAAAAAACAAGATTTTTAAACGAAAATTTTGGACGTGCTAGAGGAACGACTAAAAAAATGTAAACAAATATCCCCAAAATACTTTGATCTTTCCTCTTAATAACAAACATTTAGACGATAAAGTCTTGTTTTCGTCAATTTTTGCGTCTTTTTCGTCATGCTATGATCTTTTTTAGCGATCTCATGGAGGTACCAAATTAAATCTCTAGGATAAATATTTGATTTTCAAGAGATTTTTAAATTTATTGTTTTAGTTTTCGTCTATTTGAGGTTCAATGAGTATCCGTGCTAGTGTTTAAAAGATTCTTTTATTAAAAATTATCTTTTTTTACGGATTATATTTCTTTGTGTTTCAAATAAAAGCAGAAATTAACTTCAAAGAATATAAATTGTTTTACGTTTTTTTAGTTCGTGTGGTGATGCGTACAACAAAAAACCTTGTATTTTTATTTTATTTTTTTAATATTTGGCATTAAAGAACGACTTCATTCATTCTTATATCTAGCTCATATAAGGAATGAAATTAAATAATAACATTAAAAAATGCAAAAGAAACAAAACAAAAATTTAATACGACCACAAAGCGTTCTCTTTGCAATGAAATGTACACTAGTGTACAAAGGAGGCGATGTTTGTTTTTATTTACATGCCAGAAGCACGTGGCAAGGGAATCCCCCAGCCTCGCTATGGATTCATACCGTGACGTAATATGAATGCATATAACCATCGTCTACTAGAAACAGCAGCGGAAAAATGTCGTCTGCAATTATTTCGAGAAGACAAAAATCTAAACAGATAAAAAATAGTGAAACTGTAATGAAAACATGAATAATAACGTCTTTTTGTTTCTGACTGTTAATATATTTTTTTAAGAAAATGATGTTTGTGCAAAAATTCGTTTTTGCACAAACATCACCAATATGAAAAGAAACAGCGTAAAGTAAAAAAAGAACAACAAGTAGCCGATTCTCACGTTAGAAAAAATGTAAGCATAATTCTCCACAGTGATTAAATTTCTTAGGTTCTAAATGATATGTTAGTGTTTTACAACAGCTCTTCATTAATTTTAATTTTTAAATTCTATTATATTTTTTTTAAGACTAGTTGAGGTTAAAAAATTAGCTTTATTACTCATTTTAAATTTCTTTATCGCATATATAAAATAATTTATTTTTATCAATGTAATTGAAATGGCTGATGACCACGATAAACAAAATCATTTAAAAAAAAAATATGACTGTTGTTGTTTGTAGTGTGGCAACGCACAAGCGAACCTCTTCTTCCTCCTCCTCCTCCTTCTTCTTCTACTTCTATTCTTTTAGGTATTAAAAGGCAGCAGCTGAGGTTTAAGCAGGTACGGCCAGTGATCTAAATCTGGAAGGCACATGCCGTGTTTATGGTGTTGTTGGTTGCAAAGAACATCTATTTTTTTTTTTTTTTTTTTTTTTTGCAAGAGTATCGTTTTACCTGAGATGCCCAGCTATTGGCTGGTTAAGCAGATAGATGGCAGATATAACCATCCGTTTGATAATTTACCGACTTGGGGAGACTTACACCAAGATGGCGGAGATAGCTGGATCCGTATATGCCAACATGACGTGGGAGAACTACATACTGGACATCCTGCTTTTGGCTTGGCTGGCTTGGGCAGCTTTTGTTGTCGTTGTGGTCAACCTAATTATTCATTTTTGTGGCCCATTCAAACTTTCGGCGAACGAGAGATGGGTCAATTCCCGTGCACAATTCCCGGCCTTGCTCGGTTCTGATGTATTGGGTGACGGACCCAACCTGTATGCCAAAAGCCCGCTGGGCCAACCTGAAAAAAGCTACTGGCTTAATGCAATGATTGATTGGTTTTACAAACGGGTAGATACAACTCCACTTTTTGTTGATGCTTGGATCTTGGCACTGAATGAACAAGCCAGGAAATTAGGGGTAAGTTATTTATTTTTTCATAAATAGTGAGCTTTTTAAAGTCAAACTGAACTTGCATGTGTAAGACAACTGTTGCATGTGTTGTGTTCTTCAGCTGATGATGAACTTGCACCTCATCAAGTTGCGTAGTCTATATACAAAAATTGAAAAATACTACAAGTATTTATTTTTTTAGAGACCTTTATTGTAATGTTTATTATTATTACTACTACTACTTCAAAGCTAAAGTATGCTGATAAATAAAATCATGAAAAATGCATCTGTTAAATTTTTATAAAATTCTTGTTAGTTTTTTTATTTATTTAATTGGATTTTTCTAAATTGAATATATTTTTAATAAACTCCAAAAAATGAGAAAAAATAACTGAACAATGCCAAATCACAGTTTTTTAGAATTAATTACATACATTTTTTTTTCTAACATAAAAAATCTCTTTACCAATTAAGTGTTGTTCAAAGGCCGAGAAAGTAAAAAAATAAAAATAAAAACTAAAAAGTAACTCAAAAAAAAAATATTTCGATTGTTTTTTGTTAAATATTGACTTAACTTGTACTGCTCCAATAAAAACATTTTTGCTTTAGATTTTTTCAATATTATTTCTAAAAAAAAAACCTTTTTCTGTGTTTTTGAATATTCAAATAATTTTTTAAAAATTACTATTTTTTTTGATTTATTGAATAACCCTTACTTTCTTACTTAGACGTACATCGTATATTTTTTAGTTTTAATTTCTGAATTTCAAGTTGTTCAGGCATAATGAAGTTTGTAATGTAGTAATTTATAAAATTAAATATTGTATAAAAAAAAAGCAATAACCGGATTTTAAAACTACTTGAACATTACACTTACACAGGATTCGGCTTCTTTATTAAATTTCATTAGAAAAAATGCTAATTATTTCATATATTTTAAATTTTATGTGAGATGAATTCAATTTGAATTGCACTCTAGAAACTAAAAAATACACCAAAATCTCTTAAAAGTGAAAGGAAAGCATTCTCACAATCGGAGTGCTTAGATTTCTCCAAAGACTCGTAGAGAGTATATTGTCAAAAACAAAATAACATTCAATCAATATCTACTAGTTCCTTTATATATATATATATATATATATATATATATATATATATATATATGCCTTCTTGGAGATGATTCCGTTATTGTTCAATGCCAGGTAGTTAGTGAGACAGGTTACCTTGGTAACCTTTCAAGTTTTTCTCTTTTGTAGAGGTTACCTTAAAAAAATACAGCCAAACAGGACAGACTGTTTCCTAGACTAACAAGGAAAAGGAACGTGAAAGTAGAATAGATTTTCTTTTTCTTTCCTTTTTTTTTTATAAAGGAAAGAAAGCAGTATAGTCTCTCTTAGTCTTACTCTTGTCTATTTCGGATGTGTTTTATTACTCCTTTTTTTTTTTTTTTTTTTTTTTTTTTTTTTTTTTTTTTTGCTGTAAATTAAATTATATAATCTTCATCGTCAGTTGTTTTAAGGGTGTGCTGATCATCAGATGTTTAGGCAGATTTTGGAAAGTTTGGGCGAGAACAAATCTTTTTGTTTGAGAAATTTACTTTCACTTCGCTAATTCTGTCAGTTCTAAGTGAAATTCAATAATGAAACCCCGAAAAAAGTTGCACAATGATGATCCAATCCTCTGCTTCCATATACTACAAGACTTACAACTATTTTAAAATAAATTTGCTTTGTTTATTTTCTATTTTTAAATTGCTATTTTAAAGATGATTGCAAGAAAAGTCAGTTTCTTAATTTACCAATCAACAAAAGTGTTTCTAAAAAAAAAAAAAAAAAAAAAAAAAAAAAAATATGCATGAACATTATGAGGTGTCTGTTGACAGAGAAAAGAAAACTATAGCAAACCTACATTTACATTTTTTTTTTTTTTTTTTTTTTTTTTTGATGTTACTAAAAAAAAAATCATAACTACAACAACCGAAAGTAAAGATCTGTTCTTTTTCCTACCGATACCATATGCAAGTTTATTGTTTGTTTATTTTTCGATTGTTTTTTTTTTTTTTTTTTCTTTTTATGAACATATAGTTCTGAGTTCGGTTGTTAACCACCCTTCCTTCACTTTCTTCATAACAAAAAGGTGATTCTTTGTATAAAACTATATTTTTTAATTAACTATCAATATTGATTGCTTGCAAGAAAATAGCACAGATAAAAAAAAAAGCTGACATGGACTGAAATTAAAAAATCTGTATCTTCACTCCACCTGCTGCATATGTTGTTATATCGCTGTTCACACAATCCTGTGTAGTAAAAAATATTTTACAAATAACCGTGTACACAAACTGACAATTTGCGTACACTGTTATTAACTGCGATCAATAAATAAAAAAAATAATTTAAAAATATGATTTTACTTTCATTGTTGTTGAACCGATTTAGAATGAAATCACAAGTTTTTGATAGCAACTTAAAAAATAGAAGCTAAATAAGTGTTCATCACTTCTTCAAGTGTCTAGACTCTATGACATAAAAAGTGAAAAGTTGTTATTGAGTCATTGACATATTGTTAAAAAAATATGTTTATCAAAAACAAAAATTCTGACTGTGATGATGTCAGGGTAAACTCACATTTTATTTTTTAAGATCTTCTTCCATTATAAACAGTAGTACTGTGACGTAGTCTCGTGCATTCTAGAAGTAGATACTTTATGGCACAAGCCATGACAGTGTGAGTGAATCGAACCAAATTGTTAACCTGCACTCCAAATCTACTTGTCAAAATAGTCCTCTTTTGATGCCTTTTTACTTCTGTCACCTGACTCTGCCATGCTTTATAAATGATCAGCGGTCGCCTGCCTCTTCGCTTTATCCGTGCATGTTGATGAACTTAAATGGCAGTGGGTGGGTAGAATTTGCAGTAGCTGAAGAAATTAGTGAAATCCAAGTTTACTTGAGGCAAATTTTTAACTTATAAATAGGAAAAATAGTATTCAGAACTTTAGAACTGACGTATGGGGAAAATTTAAAATCCGATAATTTGACCTTCTTGTACACATAGTTTTTTATCGCCTTCTGTTTTGTTTACTTTTGGTTTTGGGCATATAACCGTGGGTTAAAAATTTATTGTTTATCTTACTAAAAAATATATCAAAAAAATAAAATAAAATAAAAATAAAATGTCTCTAAAAAAAAGTCGAGTATGGAATACTGGCCTAGTGATCATTCACATTTTCACGTGTAGAGAAACAAATTTCACAAATACTAAAGCTCAGAATTGAGATGCTTTTTTTTTTTTTTTTTTTTTTTTCCAAGTATTATTTTGTTGGGATGCAGTTGATTGAAAAGTGCCTGATAGTCAATTCTGTTGTTTATTACTTTTTTATTGACAATAATAACATCGCTGGTCCTCATTGTGCGATTGACAATCCGATTTATTTATTTTTTTTTTTACAACAAACACAAAAAAAATGCTGTTGAAAATACCTGTATTCGTCAGGGTTGGGACTAATTATTATTAATTGGATTAATTATTTTCCTTAGGTTCAGTATTACTGTTTAAATGTTCATTTTACAAAACCATTGATACACGAGTGGAGGCTGAAAAGTTCTTTGTCCAACTAAAACAATTTTCCAACAAAATAAAAAAAATATTCTGTCTGGTCCGATTTTTTGGGTAAGGCCGATAACTTTTCAACACCACCTCGTATTTTTAGTGTGATTCAACAAAGAAAGCGATTACCGACCATTTTTAATCAGAAGTGGTACTCTTTTCTAGTGTCGTTTAGTGTCATTTTTAATCTTTATTATTGTGAGTTTTATTAATTATTGCGTATTGAGGGGGTATGAAAAAAAACAAACTGAAATGCTGTAAGCAATGGTGTCTAAGTGACCTGAAATGATTGCAGAAAAATCTCACTAACTCATAAAAAAGCTAGATTTTCAGAAGTTGATTTTCAAGGCAGACATACGTTCTTTACTTGGAAGATTGACACAATCTAACTGTGCAACTAGCCATTTTTACTTCTGTGTGTAGAACTAGGCTCGAATGGCGGTATTCCGGGGAAAGAAAAAAAAAAAAACCCCAACAACCGCATTCTTAAGTCTTAAACGGTAGGGTAACCCAACGAAATATTTTCTTTTATATTCCTTCCTTCTTTAAAATACCTTTCCTTTTTAAAACCATTTTTAACACTGGTTTTTTGGATTTTATTTAAAATTCTAAAATTTGTGTTATATAATTTAATTTAAAAGGTAATGGATGGATGTAAAATGTAGGCTCCCCAAGGTGTTCTGTTACCGTTAAGTTCTGAACGCTTTGATCAGTTTGATTCTCATTCCATTCAGCAGGAAGTCTAAAAATATTTAAACCAGAGCACAAGCAAATTAGCCATTTCGGTCAACATCGGTTTGTAGTCGATTTGAAGTAATAATAATACTGCCGTACACGTACTCTTGCAGTTCTGGGTGTGGTTCAGTGATAATGGTGAGCTTCTGTTGGCTATGTTTTACGAGGCCAGTTGAATTACCCCTTTCCCTTTCTTTATGCAATACTTGATATTTTTTTTTTTTTTTTTTTTTTTTTTTCCTTTTTCAGTCGATATTATTCAATATTGATAAGGAATTATCAAAATAATTTTTAACCCCTCTTAAAATTTAAAAATTGCTGTGCGACTATATTCACGATTCAATTGTCTCTCTACGACTTCGTCTAGCGCTGTTAGTGTTAAGTTAATGTTTAAAAAAAACCCTAAAAAATTCTTTAATCACGATTACTGTAATGAATGTCCGCTTTTTTTTTCTTTTTTTTTTTTTGTCACATTGGAATTTTTTTTATAAATACTGTTAGTGTTATGTGATCAACGTCACTAGAGAAAATTCGCACCCCCTCTTCTTTCCTTCAAATATTTCAGGCCAAACCTATTTTAAATTAAATTATTTTCTCAATATTGCCACAATGTACTCAGTTCTTCAGACCTCATTGTTTGGGCGAACTAGATTTGTTTTTTTGTTAAATAGATTTTTCTTTAGGGTAATTTTCTTTTTTTTTTTTTTTAGATCAAGAGAAAGGATCATAAGGTACTGCAAAATTTACTTTCATTGGATACAAATGGATCATTATTTATTTATTTAGATCCTCAAAAGTTACTTTCTCTAGTTGATGGGGATACAAGGGGGATGTGAGTGGTTTGCTACTATGTAAGTAGCAAGGTTGGTCCTAGCCACGAGGGTTAGACCTGGTAGAACCAAGAAATGTAGTTTGTCCGAGCGAGCACTTTCCATGGTAGTAGTGATATAGAGCATTGAGAGATATTTGCTACATCCTGCTTGTGAGAGAGAGGTTGGAGGGTGGAAAATTCTTCTCCAACAAGGGCTTGGAGATACTTTTGAACACTATCAAGACTGTAAAGTGAGGTTTGGTTAGCTCCCACCCAAATATGGCAACAGTACTCCATTTTCAGCCTGATCTGGCTCTAAGGTAAAGAAAGGATAGCATGAGGAGACTGATACTTACTAGAATGGTACAGGGAACTGATCATTTTTCCTGCATCTTTAGCAATGGATGGTGAATATGAATAAGTTAAATGCAATTCACTATGGGAAAATCTTAATTTTTTTTTTTTTTTTTTTTTTTTTTTTTCCAAAGATTATCAAAGTACATGTCTGTTTAGTAGCACATTAAGATTTGATTTGAAACTAAAAAAGTATGATGAAATTTACTTTTTTATGCTAACCAATTTGAGTGGAATTTGAATTTTGTTACTTCTATTTTACTCTTTATAGTTTTACACAGAGGAGCATAAAGATATAGAAGAATGAGTGAGAAGTAAAATAGACAATTGAGCAGGGTAATGTATTTAGGTATGAAGAAAGAAAAAACAAATAATGAAGATAATGGAAAGAACAATAAAGATTCAACCCATCAACTAAGTGTATTGAGAAGTAGATTCAGATATAAAAATAGATAGAATTAATTACATATTATAACTAAAAATACTGGAAGGCAGGTTGTTACATTACCATCACCACCATGTGTTTTAATGTATATTTGTTATCTCCCCGTCTCACTGTGTGTGTATGTGTGTATATATATATATATATATATATATATATATAAGGTATATTTAGGCAGTAAGTATTCATCTAAATAAGTTTGATTAAAAAGAACTGACAAAATCTGTTGGTGTTGTAGTTAGAATTCCTCTGTCTGCATCCTGGTATTTGGGAAGTTGGGCATTTGAAAATGCCCATCATGACATCATGTGTAATGGCTATTGGGATCGGGTCACACAAACAGAATGCAATTTATTTATTTAAATTTTTATTTTATTTTTTATTATAATACTGATAAATATGTGTGCACATTAATTATATCATATGTACTTCAAGATACATTCTCCTGTGATTAATGATATTTTTTTAATTAATGTGGGCTATCTATTTTGTATAATAATAGCTTCTAGTGTTTTGAGTCTTTCCTTCTTGCATTGGGTGCTGTAGAGTATTTTGGTGTTATCTACTAGTATTTGTCTTGTGTTGATAGTTGACTTTGGTTGTTCGTGATGTGATGTTGATGTGTGGATTGCACAAGATTCGACAGGTGACACGACAACCTGCAAGAGAGTATGGTGCATGTGTGCCCAACGGAACTATTTAATGTTGCTTTTTTTTTATTATTAGTGTTGGAAATGCAATACTAATTTTTCTTTGTCAGCAAAGAATTGCTTGAGCTGCTTTGTGCTGTCCTACACAAAACTGAAGTTTTCCTCTCCATTAAGAAAATTATATACAGACTGGAATAAGTAGTGTGAGTGTAATATCTGAAGATGGCAAATGAGTGTAAATTATCCAGCCAATCTGCATTAGTATTTTCATGGTCACCAACTAATTATTGGTATTTATCTACACTTGTTACCTTCAATTGGGAGAAGTACTTGTTCAAATAAAAATTTGGTTCTCCAGAAGGAGCTTTTAGTAGAAGCTCAATCATATCGTATACATAGCATCACCTTTGCATGAAGGTCAGTATAGCTGATAATAATAATTCGTTTTTTTTTTTTGTTTTGTTTTTTGTTTTGCTATGCAAGGAAACAATGCCACTAAAGATGCAAGGGGCTACTGGCTGGGAATGAAAGAGAATGAAAAGATTTTAGAAGGAACCCAAGAACTAATGGTAATTGTTACTATACAACTGAAAGCAATCTTTTTAAAAGAAATTATTTAAAATCTAAATACTCCTAATAACAAATGAACTTTTGGGACAGTCCAACACATTTTGGCTAATTAAATTTTAAGAAATACAATTTATTTCAGTATTTTTTTTTTTCTTAAATTTTATATTTTTATTTTTTATCATTATGCCACAAACAAGGATGTACATGCACATATACTAGTATAGTAGGTGTCAAAAATAACAGGATGGATCAGTGCTTCTACCAAGGATCAGCATATCTATATGCTCTGCCTAAAATCAGTCTTGCTGCTTGGAATCTATGCATGCTAAAGTTTTATATATATATATATATATATATATATATATATATATATATATATATATATAGGATTAATATGAGTAAAAGTTTGTTACTTAGTTGATTAATGTTACCTTCAGCATCCCAACTCTAAAGTTTTGTAGGTAAACCTGTCTGTCCACTCTTCAGACAGTGTGTGATGGATGAATTGCTGTCTAAATTATGCAAATATGAAAATCCCACTGGCATCTTATCTTAACAGATATATTTAACAAAATATATATTTAAAAAAAAATTGAATGTCCCAAAAGTGAATTGTAAACCCTATTACTCCAGAGTTAGGTACACTGTTTAAGGTTGATAGCACTGAAAATGTTACTTGAAAATACTCCATGTTATAAGACATGAAGATTACCAAATTTTTAATGAAATACTGGAAATTAATTCTACCAGCTTGATTATCTAAGTTACTTTGTGTGGCTTAACTGCATATTTAAGTCTTATTCATTACTTAAATGAAAAAAGAAATAATAATAATAAAATAATTCCCACAACTGTTCTAGTAGTAAAAAGTAACTACTTTGACAATATAGAATGAAAGAGATTGAGGAGAAAGCAAAATGAAACCATTAATGATACATGTTTTTATATATTTACAGTGCACTTTTATACTATAAAGTAGATAATGCATAAATATTAGGCATAGATGCATATCTTTGTAAATTGCCCTTAATAAAAGGTAAAGAGATTTTAAATTGTTTTAATGATAATGACATTGGCTACTCATATTTTTTCTTTTTCATTTTGGGTATTACTTATGAAAAAAAAACATTGAAAATGCAATTAGAGGCACTTTTTTTTTTTTTTTTTTTTTGTAATGCCTGATTTTATATATATATATATATATGTGTGTGTGTGTGCCTGCCTGCCTATGTTATATTATCTGATCATAAGTGGATAGAATAAAAATATGGATTCTCTAATTCTGACTGACTTTTTGTATACTCATAACTTTTATAGAAAGTATGAATATACACTTCACTAAATTCTTATGCTTGTTATAAACAAAGGAAGTGAAGATGGCCTTGTGTTCTCTAACAAAAACTACAGGTATCAAAATGCTGAAGATGATTAAAATTGTATTTTTAAGCAAGTAGCAATTAATACAGATACTGATAGAGCCCAAAAATTATGGCCTGTACTTGCAAAACCTTAACTGATCAAGCAGGAACTTTACAAGATTTCCTCAGAGATCTGATTCCAATATGTTAAGTTCTTTTAACTGCTATAAATTACATAGTGGATGTTTTTAGTGAACTTGTTGGTCAAACATATCCCATATATTCCAGAAGATTCAAATCTGAGGAATTTGATAGCAAGTGTGGCAGATAATCATATCCTTGACTATATATCCATACAACTTGTGCTGCATAGCAGGGTGCATTGTCCTGCTAAAAGATGACACATTTACCATAGAAGTTGAGATGATAGTGTACTGGTCTTCACTGATGTTGAGAAAGGTAGTACATGTAAATGATAAAACCTAGTATTTCCCAGCATAGCATTGTCTAAACCATCACAATCCCTCTAGTGTTTTCTTGTTTTTCCACAGTGCATCTTAGTACCATTACCAAGATAAGGATGCACAATTATCCTACCATCCACCTTGTTCATGAGAAAACAAGGCCAACCATTTATTTGCATGTGGACTATTGTTATCACAATGTTTCAGCTAATGTGCCATCTGGCCTTCATCAGAGTAACCTCCCTTTATTTATAGCTACTGTGTATACTCTATTCTTTTAAGTTGTGGCAAAGAATATAAAGATGATACTAACCACACCCTAAAAGTAAAGCTGGAAGAATATGTAAAAGCCACAATTAAGGACAATATCAGAAATGACTGATCATGTATAAAGAGAAAAGATTAGTCATCAATCCCTGAGGAATGAAATAAAAATACTGGACAGAGAAGAACACTGGAGAGTTAGGTATTTGAAAATCTGTGCATATGCTAGGCTATGAAAACCTCCATATTAGGTCTAACATAGAAATAAGTATAAAATGGGAGCCATTAATAAAGAAGTGATTTCAAGGTAGCAAAAGCAACTGCAGTAAAAAAGCGAAGCCTCAGTGAGTGCAGTCAAGCATGACAAGTAGTAGCAACACTCATCAGCAGGCAGGCTATATTTAAAGCTTTAATCTCTTGAATCAGAATTCTCCTACAGCACAAGCCAAGTAAATTAAATGTTTGTTTATGAATTTGGTAACATAGTAATATTACTATGTGGACTTGGTGAAAACAGGACAAGCAGTAACTGAGCAGTACTAAATAAGAATTAGATTAGATATCCCTGGTTACGGAAAGCAGAACGATCTACCTCTGTAGAATAAAGGGTTTAATTCAAAATTCCTTGAAGGTTACCTAGACTGACTCTCACATGATGAACTGTAAATAATAACTTCTCATCCTAGAAATTCAGACGGAAAAAAACCTTTTGTTGAAAGAAAATCTAAGCATTGATTCTCAAATAGTGACTTAAAGTAAGAAAAGGAAATGTATTACTTTATTCTTTGTAGTGCACCTGCCTTGGAAATCAGCACTTGGATCTGATATTTCTTTTCTAATTTGGCTTGAACACCACAGTGAGGCAGATGTGACTCTCAACCATGAAGCAGGTTCAATTAATTCTTATTCAAATCTAAATGTCTTCTAAGTGTTACAAAAATAAGGACAACTTAAATGAATGTATATTCTTCACAAATATCTAATAAAATCTCTGACTATTTGAGGAAAAATGACTTCTGTTGCCTAAGCAATTTTGATTATTGCTACTTCAAGCAATTAGTCATGTCTATCAATATTTAGTTTAATAACTGAAAAAAATGTTCACTTTATTTGCTCACACACACAAGTTCATAACCTAATGACAATGAAAAAAAGCATTTATTTTCACAAAAATATTATTTAACATATTCTACTCCATAACTGTCTAAATTACTGAGATGAGGTATTATGTACATTATTTACATTATTCAGACTATTATCCTCATCTTTGTCACCATATTTATTACAACGTTTCGGCTATTGTACACTGCGGCCTTCTTCAGGTGGTTGGAACGTCGAACTGAACCCTTTATTTCACTCACTGGGGTAGACTGTTCTAGTTCCACATGCCACGTTTAATGGATATCAGTTATCGGTTATCTCCTGTTAATTTCCCTCTGAAAGTTCTCCACTGCCTTAACCAGGTATTGAATTCACACTCTTTGGGTCCTGTCTGTGGATCTAACTAATGCCTTTATCCACTGAGCCATGTGCCCTTGAGTAAAAAGTAAAAAGGGCATGCCAAGGCAAAAAATAAATGGGTATTCACCTTTACTGGTCTGAAGTAGCGTCAGGTTTGTAAAATGTATTTATACAGAAATATGCATGTCATGGCACCATAAAGAATCCGTTGCATTCTGTGTTGTCACTGGCTTCAGCTCCTTAGATACCAATGCCACTTTATAGATTGTATCAAAGATGATTTCTCATGTATTTGTTTTAGAGTAGAGGGACAGATATGGTATAATTAGTTATAGGAGGCAGCAGGAGGAAGAAGTTCAAAGAAATGCATGCTGTTCATAGGTATAGCATCCCTCAGTGTGTGGTATAGCCTGTCTCTTGAAATTGGGTGTGGGAAGTATATCGATGTTTCAGAATTCCTGTAGATGTCTGCTGACTTCTATATTTTCTAGCTAAAACTTAGACAAAGTCAATCCATCACTGTCAGAATACTATGCCCAGGAAGTATTCTGACCAATTACTGATCATCCTGGCTCAGTCTCTGCATTCTGTAACACCAGAGTTGCAACCATTTTGAAAGAATATTATAGGTGTAACTATTGTCTTGCTTTACAGCCTACTGGAAGTCATCCCTGTCTTTAAGAACTCTGGAGACCTTCCTGACCCATCTAACTACTATCCTATCAGTCTCCTACAACTCTTCAGTAAAGTCTTCTAGGCTTTAATCAATACCAAAGTGGTTAAGCATCTTATCTCCCTTAAGCTAATCACTGACATACAATGTGGTTTCTGCTTTGTCTGGTCTACCACTGATGTGCTTGCAGCCATAACTGAATATGTATACCAAGCTCTTGATAATAATAGCAGAGCTTGAGTGGGCTCTAGATATATCAAAGGCATTTGACAGGGGTTTGGCATGCTGGCCTTCTACGTAAACTTCAGCAATACAGTATTATAGATCCAATCATTCCTGTTAAACCTTGAAATGAAGGTTGTCCTGAATGGGTTCTCTTCCAGTTCCTTTCATATGAACGCTGGTGTTCCCCAAAAGTTTATCCTTGGTCCAACACTGTTTCTGGTATTCATCAATGATCTATCTGATGTCATCAGTTCTCAAATAGGCATGTATGCAGATGACACTACCATTTTCTCCTGTCTCAATAGTAAATCCAGCATTGCTGACAGTTAACCTGACCATCGGTCTCTAAACTATCTCTGTAGTTGACTATAGGAAATGGTTTGTAAATTTTAATGCATCCAAAATGAAACAGCTCATTTACTCACCATAGAGAAACTTCCTTGCCTCCTATCAGCATGGTTGATGCTCAACTTCACGAGATTGTCTTACTATGCCTTTTTGGTCTCATGTTTTCCACTGACCTGAGGTGGAACAACTACATTGAATCAATAACTGCATCTACTGCAAGAAAAGTTGATTCTGGTCTGAATCCATCCTTCACTTCTACAAATCTACCATTCATCCATTCAGGGCATATTGTTGCCATATATGGTCTGGTGCTCCAGATTTTTGTCTCGGGGTCCTCAACAAACTCCAGACAGATATGCAATGTGATCAGTCCTGTTTTGGTATCTCAACTCCAGTCTTTTCTCACAGACATAATGTGGCTTTCCTCTGTCTTCTCTACAAACATTTTCATGTCAACTACTCTGACAAGCTATCTTCACTGGTGCGCTGACTGCTTGAATTTAAGTGTGCTACTAGGTTGGCATCTAGGTCCCACCCTTTTACTGTCAAAACAGTTAAATGTAACTGTCTTCTACTCCAACAGCTTCTTCTCTTGCACTTCTAAACAGTGGAACTCCCATCTGTCTACTTGCTTCTCTGATAACTATAATCTTCAAAAATTTAAATGTAATGTCAATCATCATCTTCTGATGCCTTGATCTCTGTTCTCCTTTTTATCCTTTCTTCAATCCCCGCTAATACCCATTTTTTTCTCTTACTTTCACTCTCTGTAACTCCTTGCATACTAGTGGCACTCCTGTCTTGCTTGGGGTGAAATGCTTAGAAAAGAAAGATAGCAAATGAGAATGTAACTCCACAAATTTTCTCTGGATCTTGTAAAAATTTAATGGTTTATAAGTGAAATATGTCCATGGTAATTTTTTTTTAATTAAATATAAATTTAAATTGGAAAAGGTAACTCCATTTTTCTCCAAACACTTAAAGTAGAAAAGTTTGTATGTTTGAGTCTGATGTCTTGGGAAAAATTTTTTTTATAATAGCACGTTTGTCTTAAATGGTAAATTACCACTGGTTAGTTGATTTTTATCGACAAAATTCCTTAGTTTCTATTTTATGTAAATTTATAATCTCCAGGAATATTGCAACTAATTTATGAAATCCATGGTGGTGCCAGAATGATGTTTTATTCTTAATTTTTGTTAAAATTATTCATAAATTTTTAAGATTTAAATAGCTACTAATTAAGTTTTATTTTTTTATTTAATCTTTGCTCTTTTCATCTTCGCTCCCTAACTGGATAAATTGTCTGCCTAGCTCCAGAACAAATTGTATGTTTAACTAATTACATTAATGTTTCTTCAATGAATTCAGTATATTAAAAGATTCCTCATCTCCCCTCAGAATAGCATAACAAGTAGTTACCATGCATATATAATATAGGCTTAAAGGTCAAATGGCTTCTAAAACTGTTCCCATCAGGAGGTTGAGAAGACATCATTTTGAAGTAATGGAAGAGCTTAATTTGATAGCATTGTATTTTGGATAATATACTCAAAGTGAGGTTCATTGCTTTCATCTATAAAAATCATCAATGTTTGAACAATTGTGACAAAACTATGGCTATTAATTAATGAGATTTATGAAAATACACACACACACACACACACACACACACACACACACACACACACACACACACACACACACACACACACACACACACACACCTCAAATATAAAATGAATTTTTGAAAAATAGTTTTTTGTTATTCAAAAAGTGTTCATATTATCTTTAAAAACTAAAGATAATATAAAAACTTTTTACAAACAAATTTCAGTAAATAATTGAATTAGTCTCTTAATTATCTTTTGGGCCTGCAGTTACTCTTTGAATATTTGTAATATGCATTTGCTCAAAATAGGAAATATTTTAAAATTTTACTAAAAGGAATTCTGTTATATATATATATATATATATATATATATATATATATATATATATATATATATATATATAGAGAGAGAGAGAGACATTAAAGAGAAGGAAGTTCTTTCCCTTTGACTGTAGATTGATTGTAGTCAACCATTTGTGAGATAAATGTTCTGAAATAATTGTTAGAGCAAAGTTTGCATTTGAAGAATGAATAACACCAAGAATACAATTGCTTGAAATGTATTGCGAATAAACTGGTTTGAATCAACAAACTTCTGGTTGATTGTGCTTGGCGAAAGTTACAGAGAGAAAATGTAAGTTTGTAGTTACGAAATTCTGTGTCTGTGTGTGCGTTAGTGTCACGAACAAGATCGTGGATTTGTGTTGATGGCTGGGATCTTACTGGATCTTACTGGCGACTTGCGAAAAGTCGCCCTATTTAAGGAAAAGAAGTAGGCTCCCACGGAACTGTGGGAAAACTTGATCTTACATTAAAAATATGTGATTGGTTAAAAATTAACCAATCGCTACACATACTAAACAGAATAGGTAAGTATGCTCAGAACCAAAAGATTCAAAGGAACAACTGCAATGGCTAAATTGTCCTATAAAAAGGTAGTAGTAATTTATTAGCCAATCACAGGTGAATAAAATGACGGAGTGTATGTGGGTGTGAAAAACATAGCAACCACTATATATATATATATATATATATATATATATATATATCTTTTATATAAGATGACTTTCTTTTGTTATTATGAATAAAAAGTAGATCCTGGTATAAGTTAAAGTAATAAAAGAAAAAGGTTCTTTTAGTTCATAATGGATTTAGAAATTATTTCTGATGCCCAAATGGTATAAATTTTAATATTTTCAAAAGATTTATACCTAACAACTTCTGTTTTTTACTAAAATAATTACAAGTAAAAAAGATCTTGAAATTGTTCTCGCTTTTCATGAGGTAGTGCTGAAAAGTTCTTGGCCTGATCAAGATGTGATTTGAAAAAAAAAAAATTTGATATTTGGTCAGATTTTGAGAAGTGGGTTGGGCCTGTGAACTCTTTCTTATCCACTTCATGTTTATATAAAATGCTAAAACTGTTAACAATTTTAAAATTGTTGCTACAATGTGCTGTAATTTATTCACATTTTTTTTTTTTAAAAGAAGAATAATTTTTATCTTAATATGTACAGGTGATCTTTGAACATAATGTATCCTGTTTATTTTCATTGACACTACATGTACAGAGCACAATAACATTGTTGGATGGAGTAAGTTTGCAGTTAAAAAAAAAACGCATTTCTCTCCCATACAATCACAGTTGGCTATGCATTTTTATTTATTTTTATTTATTTATTTTTTATTTGTATTTTATTTTTATTTTTTTTGAAGCTGTTCTCATTTCATGTCTTGACAGCTGTACAGTGATGCCAGGCACATGGTTTCACACACACACACACACACACACACCTGAAATGTATTTCATATTTTTTGACAGTGCTCTGCTTGATCTCCATTATGTTCAGCAAGCATCAATGTAAATGCAATGTTTTTCTGCATTCAATGATATCCATTTCATACACACATGTCAAATTACATTTTTACAGATTGTTATCTGTAACAAGGCAAAAATAAATTATGGGTTATTATTAGCATGAATATTCAACTTCTACCATATCACCATCGCTTGTCACTGATGTCTTAGTCAATATAGTAAAATAGGAGGCATTTTGGAGCAGCCTCCCCTTAATTTGATGTGAAATGATTATTGCAATTAAAAAATATTTACATTTAGATCATGGTTTTGTCTGAAATTGTTTATAGATGTTAGTGAAGAAACAACTTTCAAAGAATAGACATTTCATTTAAATTTGCAGATAAAAAAGAAAATTCCCAAATACATAGATAAATATTAACTTTCAGTGTAGATGCAAATTAATGTCCTTGAATTTTACTCTATAAAAGATGGCAACCAGACTTCTATATACTTATTTTTAAGCTAGAAAGAGAAAAGAAAGGTTGCTGATGGCAGAATATTTTGATAAAAGGTCACTGTAAGAGTGTGCTTCAGAAATCTGCATGAGAACTGAAGTTGTGGCAAAAGCAAAAGTCACTGAGAAAAAGGACACGTGTATTCTTTACAATACAGACAATAAAACAAAATAAGAAAAATAGAAACGAGTCAGTTACAGGTGTTGTAAATGCATCTCAGATATGCTAATATTGTGTCTCCTCTCCCACCTAGAGTGTTAGTCCATTGACCCATCACCAGTATGATGGCCAAGAGGAAAGTTAGATGTTAGTGATGTGTTGATTGGGATGGACATCACTCAATATGATGGTAAACATTACCTGACGCTGATTGACTGTTGATGCACTCCATTCCCAATCTGGCAACAACTGCATTGATAAGATTCAGCTAGCATTATCAACCATTTAAAGGCCCTATTTTTTTTGAACAGTGACCTCCTGCTGAACTTCTCACTGACAATGACACTGCTTTCTGTAGTAAACCATTCAAGGAGTTTTTAGACAGCTGAGGAATCCATATCTCTTTCCACTGTGCGTATGTCCCTGCCTCGCCAGTAACAAGATAGTTGAACATTGCCACCAAAGTGTAAAGCAAATTGCCATGGGGGAAACCATATTCAGTGATGGAAGCTGTTTATTGGCACAACATTATACATTCCACTGCACACACCAATGGGATTTATTGTTATAGAGTCCAGGCATGATGAAACACCTCCATTAAAGCAAACACATGGATGATTGACATATGGATTAGGGGACCATGTGTGAGTACAACTCCATATCAAGTGGGGCATATCACAGGGATTAGGAGCCCGCATACGATTTTTGTTAATGGGATGCTGCGCTCCTTTATCAGTTCAAACACATCAACAAGTGATGTCAACAGTGAGTCCTCTAGTGATGAGACTGGTCAAAATAAGGGATGCCATAACTCAGTCTAGTGGGAATGTCTGGTGTCTCTTTGGGAGGTGATTCATTAGGTGAGGTGACCCACCCCTAGTTGTCACCAGTGTGATCATGAGATCACTGGGGAGTCTAGTAAAAGAGAAAGTCACTTACCAAGAAAAAGGACATGTGTATTCTGTATGATATGCCAAAGAAAAAATTTAAAAAAACAGAAACAAGTCTGTTGCAGGTGTTGTAAATGCATCACGGATATGCTAATATTGTGTGTCCTTTCCCACCTGTTGACAATGAAAAAATTGTTCTGTCGATAAAAGTGGTTGGTGTTCTTGAATTGTGGGAAATCATTTTGATCTATTTTTTGTCTTGTCTGTCTGCTTGTGCGATGATTTCTGACCATTCATGTGTATTAGGATTTGTGACATTGGACCAGTGATTTTTGGCATTTCTTTCTACCCTTGGATCTTAAAGTTTGGTCTTGTGATTTGCTTAGTTTGTTGTGAAATTGGGCTGCCATATCAATTATTTGAACACATTGTTTGCAAGCAAAGAAACAGTTTAAATTTTTTTTTTTATACAGAAGTAACATACATTTCAAATATTTTTAGTTTTATTTTGCTCTTTGTAAACAAAATAAACTGAATTTTTCAAACCGTCTTAAAATAACCATTAAAAATTATAATAAAAAGATTATCAACTAGGGAGCTTTCTAAAGTTTACTTAGCTTTATTTTTCAACCACAGAAACCTTATTTTCATATTTTGTCCAAAATAAATAATAAAAAATATTGAAACTAAAAATGTTTATCTGAAATATATATTCTTCAGTTCTTGTTATTTGTAGAATTATTTATTAAAGTCACTTTTATTCTATTAATACTTTTCTTGTCTTTGGAGACCTCATGCAAGAAAAATAAGTACTCACACTGATTAAAAATAAATTATGAATGTTTAATTTTATTTTTTAATTTGTCCTCTTGATTTTATTGCTAATTTAAAAAAAAAATTGAATTAGACATAGAAAAGTTAATGCAGAATTTGATGGAACAATGGAATAAGCATTAAAAATGAAAATGACATGAAAAACTAATATCTTATCAAGATTTTTGACAGTTTGGTTTTTGATTGAGTTGGAGAGTTAGGCAATTCATTTTTATAGGAAATCAAATGCTTATATTACTTCTAAATTTTTGATCAAATGGTGCTTGTAAACAGTTTTGACACAATTTGTTTTGAAATTTTTATTAAACTTTAAAAAACATTGACTCAAATCAAATAACCTTCTGTAAGATTTATTTATAATGCTGATAAATCATTGCCAGAGTGTGCTTTTTAAGTTTACAGACTGTGATTTTTATTGTAACTTTCAATAAAGATGTTCCTCTTGGATGCACTGATATATAACTAAAGGTTAATATAATCATGGCATTTTTGTTCATGTACATTAATTACTTTTGAAATTAACCTTTTAAACTTATCTTTTTAATAACAGATTTTATGAATATGTAGGTAGTCTGTACCAAATGAATTGTCCACTTGATTGTGAAACATGAAAATGTTTCAGTTTCATAATCGTTAGTGTTATTTCCTTATTGCCATAGTCATGAACATGAAATGTCTTATACCTATAAATTCCCAAATACTGAAAAATATAAATTCAATCTGTCAAGAAAAAAATAAGAATGAAGGATTCCCTTTTAAGAATTTTTTTTTCAATGGATTTTAGCTTATATGAAGTGAAAGCATCATACAAATCACTTAGATTAGCTACTTTATAAGAACTATGAATACATTTTAATTATAAAAACTGAATTCTTTCTTTCATGTTTGTTTTTTTTTTATATTAGTTTTTTTTTTATTATTTGTTAATCAGAAGTTGGGAATTTATGAAAATAATCAACTAAAATTTTCTTTATATCACTTTAGTGGTTATAAAGCCAAGTCTCAGTTTATTTTATTTAATATCATTGGTCACATTTGAAAGTTACTAAAAATCATAATAGATGATAGCTATTTTTGTTCTTTTTATTACAATTTACTTTTCTTGGATATGATCAATTAAAATGTGGAAACCTAAATTTCTGTATTGCTTTCAGTTTGAACTTTTAACTTTTTTCAATATTGAGAAAACAGATACTAACTGCTTCATTTGACATAAGTTTGACATGCATTAGTGTAAACTAATCATGTATTTCAGTCAAAGGTAAAATAACTTTTCCAGGTACTTAGTGCAGGATTCTATTCAAATTTGTAATTTGAAACTCATTACTATATCGACCAGCATAGTAGGGCAAGAGGAAACTATAATCTTTTTAGTGTATAAGATCACTTTATGAACAATTTGTTTGGATATATTTCTGTGATATATATATATATATATATATATATATATATATATATATATGAAAGCACAAAGGAACAAGTTGTACAATTAGGCTTCATATAGTAAGGACAAATATTAACCTATAAACTTCAGGATGCAGGAATTTCTATGATTGCAGTTCAGCTATGAATAATGGAAATTTCTGCTGCAGTTAATAGACATTATAGCTAGACTATTGTTCAACCTTTCATAATACATGCAATAGAAAGCATTAGCATTGAGTATCAGATTGATCTTTTTATCATAGTGTTATCTAATTTATTTTCTAAACTGAATTTTGAATAAAAATTTAGCCTTAGTCCATGTAAATTTTCTTGAGGTCATAATCTGGTTATTGCTATTCCATGTTTTAATTGCATTTTAATATTTAGCCCATTTTAATTCATTTGCACAACAGTAATTTGCATAAACCTATTGATTATTGATTCTGTAAGATGTCCATAAAGTTAAAACATTGCAATTTAGAATTTTTTCTTTATTAGTAGTGTTATTTTTATATTTTATCTTTTGTACTATGATAATCTTGACATATGGAACATTATTTGTAGAATAATGAGGGATTTTATATTTTAATATTGAAATTAAATCAGTGCTGTATATGCTTCTATTTCATATTTTTGCCTGAGTCCCAATACTTAACAAAAAACTGGAAATTTTGCAGATAGTTAAAGTTTGTCAGTACTTGTTCATTGATAATCAATATGTAGAATTCAAAACCTTGAGATATGATGCAGAAGATAAACTTTTGAGCTTAAAACTAATGAAAAATCCAATTTTTTTCCCATAAAATATGTGATGTTTTCAGTATAACTTCCCAAAGTTGATCATACAGAGAACTTCAGCACTTTTATTATTATTTAAAATTATTTAAATTAGTATTCTATGCTTCTCTTGCTTTCCTTGGATATATATTGCATCCAGAAATTTATTTGAATTCAAATTGAATTGTAAATAATACTGAATAGAAGATAGAAATATGGGTACTATAAGTTTCAAATACTTGAATTACAGGATTTTTATGTAACACTACATGTTTACATAATCTTCGATATCACAGCATATGAGTGGAATGTGGTTATTTAGTTAACAGATTTTAATCTAAAATTTGTTTGATCAAGTTTCAACACTGAGTATCTGTGCAGAAATTCGGTAGAAAGGTTTTGTTAATGGTCAGGAATTAATGCAAATAGCATAGAATATCGCAATAATATAATTTTATCTTATAGTGAATAATTAGAGTCATGGCTGCATTTTTCAAATTATAGTTTGTGGTCTAACTTTTCTAAAAATATGAAAACTGACTTTTACTTTACAAATATTAAAACAGGTTTTAAATATAAAATGAAAGATAAAACTCTTGAACACTTTTTCTATAGGCCTTGTTAAGCTGTAAGGCATGAACACTTTGTATTTATAATTTCTATTCTGATATTTTAAGGCAAGTATTTTGTAAGATTCATTACAATGCTTCCTTACCTTCTCATTTCATAGCAATTTAACAATTGGTTGTGTGATCTTATAAAAAAACGAAGTTTGCTATCATTTGTTTCAGTGATGTATATTATTTATAACATTCTATCTTAAAGGAATACTTTTATGGCAGTATTTTCAGCTTTTTAAGTTTCTTCAGTAAATTTTTTTTCTATAAAAAAACAAAACAAAACAAGGACAGAAATGTACCAATTTTTATTGACCAATACACATAACATGAAAATGTAGAGAAGGTAAATTTATTCAGATTTTATTAAAATTATTATCCAATACAACTGTGAATGTAAATTGTTAAAAAGAATCTTCCAAGTACACTATTCTGTGTAAAAAAAAAAAAAAAAAAAAAATAAAAAAAAAATATCAACTTCTGCAGTACAAACAAAATTAAAAATATATATTAATCTGGTAGGTGTAGAGAAAATGCAAAAATATAAAGCAAAATAATGAAAGAAAAATAAATAAAAAGGCATAATAGAAAAAGAAAAAAAAAAAATGCATGTTAAATGAGAGGATGCAGCTATTTTTTTTTTCTTTTTGTCTTATCAAATTGAACAGCCTAAGGAAGTGCTCTTCTCTTGTCTCAATTCTGTTGTATCATGCATTTGGCATAAGATTACTTTATTTACATGATTGTAATGTGAAGACCTCTCAGCCTTCTTGATTACCACTTATCCTGCTACTATCTCTGACATCTATATTGATCCTTGCACTTATGAACTGACTAGAGTTCAAGTTGGTCTCTTAATGAAAGTCCATTTTATCTTGTAGGCAAATACCAATGCTTAAAAGTCGAGCAAGAGGTTATGAGTAACTATCTTTCTGAGATTGAAAATTAAGAGAAAATGAAGCTAGCTAAACAGTATCATCTAAATTATGTAGTTAAACAGGAACAAACATTTTTTATCTCTTTATGTAGCTTAATATGGCCCAAGATCAAATGGTGGGAGGAAGATAGTATTACACTAATCCACCAAATGGAGAGGCCTGTTTGCTTTGAAAATTATCAATTGTATCTTTTTTACCACTGAAAAATATTTCAGCCAAGAAGCAAACCCCTTACTCGCCATCAAACTATGGTAGACTCCAAAGTTATTTGCTAAATGACACAAAATTTAGAATATATATTTAGACACCATGATCAATTACTATTATAGTAAATTGGTCTAGCACAACAGTAGGTCCTTATTGATATTTACAAAGCTTAGCTTAATAGAGCAAAAAACTGTACATGTGGAGCACTCTAAAATTGACCTCAATTACTAGTCTTGACTAGTAAGTACCCACAAAATATTTGGTATAGCTTATTTTGGCAATAGTGGATCATTCAGTGAGGATCAAATATGCTAGTATTGCCTTGCAGAACTAACCTGCTAACAAGTGTTCTAAGATAAATAACCTAAGTTAAGCTTGGTCTGACATAAAACCACAAACATATGTTACTCTATAATTAAATGCTCTATGAAGTCATAATCTGGTTACTGCTATTCCATGTTTTAATTGCATTTTAATATTTAGTCCATTATTAATTCATTTGGAAGACTATCATGTCTCTGTTTGTATCTATTAAACAGATAAGCAAAAGAATTATGTAAAGTATAATTGAAATTAGTAATTAGGTTGGTGCAAAAATAATGTCATTTTCTCGCATATGTTACTATGTGCAAAAACGACATTATTTTTTCACCAACCCAATATTAACATTTAAAAATATGAAGTTTTAGTTATTGCTGCATTTGCTTCTAGAGTGAATAATTAATATTTTTTTCTTTTTAAATATATAAACAAACTTCTAGATAAACAATGTTTGATATCATTTCTTTTTAAATAAAATTTAGGTATAACTTAAATACCAACTACAATAAATGTATACATCCATGAATTTTATGCTCATGCCACGTACAATCTTACAAAATTTAAATTCAATTGCATTTCTGTCTTTCTGAATCTGGTTCTTTTAACATAAATTAATCTTAATTTAGCATGTATATATTAAAATACAAGCAATTTTATAAATTTGACTAACTAAACCAAATTGATTGACTGATTAATGGAATCTTATAAGGTCTGATCAAAAAGTATCAGAACTGTTGCTATCGTAATGGAGCTAAAGTATGCACAGTGAAGCCACTTGGCACAGATTGACCTTGAATTCTATTGTGTATGCACATTAAGTTATAATGTTCTTGCTCACTTCTTTTGGAAGGAAAGCATGAAGAGTTTGGTCATCTCATCACACCAACGATGTTCCATAAGTGACCATGGTAGAGAAAACTGAGCAGAAAATCTGCATCAAGTTTTGCTGTTGCAGAAAGTGTGTGGTGAGGAGTGTATGAGCCGGACATGAGTGTACATGTGGTTCACACTTTCCAAGATGGATGAAAAAAAGTCAACGGTGACTTGCAACCAGCAGAATTGATAAAAACCTTGCAGTTGTTTGGAAAGACCATCAAATCATGATACATGAGTTATTGGAGGATGTGAACATTAGTTATGGTTCATTTCAGTCTGTGATTGAGAGAGTCTGGGAAACACACACACACACACATGTTGTTGTTTTGGGGTTTTTTGGTTTTTTTTTTTTTTTTTTTTTTTTTGGTGAATTTGGAGTAGATTTGAGCAGTAAAATTAGATCACAGCATTTTTGTTTACTGATGGGGAAACCTGATCTAGGACAGAAGTTGTACCCATTGAATCTGGGTCATCAGAAGACAATGGAAATGGACAAAATATTTTTTATTGATTTAAAACTTGGAATAGAGCTGAGTAAGCAAGGAGGACCTTTAGAATTCACATGATTTTGGTTGAAACAGCCATGATCTTGTGATAATCATGTACGAAGTAGTAGGGCCAAGGGTCAGTTATGACCAGCCGGGTTTTTCTATATAAACATGTAGTTATGCTGAAAAAGAGGCAGATGGAAACGAGACGGAAGTTGGGCTAGAGATGGTGGAGAGTTGAGTTGGAGACTCAAGGAGAGAAAGTGACGTCAGATTGGAACAAAGTGTCCACTAACATGTACTGTTGATATAAGTACCACTGCTTCTGCTATCATGAATATTACTACTACTGTTACTACTGCTAAGGAGGAACACCACTATAAACTTTAAGCTGCGCACAGAAATCTTATTCCCCCATTGCAAGAGTCGGATATCATTCTGAGACGATTTAACAAGTTAATCATAACACACTCTCTCTCTGTCCAGAATCCAGTGTATGCGTTTTTACATCAATTATTTTTCTTTTCTGTAACCTGTTTCTTTTCTATACTATTCTTTTCTGCTATATAAAAGACATTAACAATTCAATCATTGAATAGTTGTTTGTCCAGCTTTCTGCAGATATTAATTTTTTGTTTGCTGCATTCTAAATTTCTTAGCGCAGACTCACCAGCCGTGTCTACATCTTCAGTCGACCATGAATGGATGAACATCACTTCTGCTTTCTGGATCAAACCAAACACAACGTGGGCAGGAAGCAGGACCAGTGGATCGGTCAAATAATCTACGGATGCTCAGTGGACCTACAGCCACTCCCTTAAGTTTGGTTAGGACTGAGTAGACGCCTCAACCCAGAGAGTAAGATGTCGGATGTTGAGGGGCTGGGGTGAAAGTGTTAGTCCATTCTCAGTGAAGATTTGAGTATGAGACATGTGAATGTTAAGTTTGTGCCAAAACTGCATTCAGTTGACCAAAAAGAAAATCTGGTTTAAGCTATGCAGGATCTTGATTGTGTTGAGGAATATGAAAATGGTCATAATAGGTGATGAATTGCAAGTCTATAGCTATAACTCTGAAACCAAGGCTCCAGTCTTCACACTGGAAGGCCCCAACCTCTCTAAGATTGAAGAAAGCATGAATGAGTAAAAGCAATGTTAAAATGCTGTTGATAGTTTTCATCAACTACCAGGGCATTGTTCATCATGAATTTCATTATGAGTTTGCTCTACTTGGACAGACAGTAAACAAGGAGTACTATCATATTTTCCAGATCTTGCCCTTGTTACTTTATACTCTCTCCAAAAATTAAATCTAAGTGAAAGGTACATTTCAAGACATTGAGGAAATCCAAGAGCATGCAACTAGGCAGCTACACACTATTGTCAAAAAAGAGTTTCAGGAATGCTTCTATCAATGGAAATGATACTAGATAAAGCATGTGACTATAGAAGGGGACTACTTCAAAGGAGATTAAATGCCAAATTGATGTTATAGTTTTCTATGTATAGCACCAGTTTGACGCTCTTTGATCAGACCTCATATTATTAATTTTCAGCAATTAAAACTTTAATCTGTTTATAATTAATTGGTAGATTTCAGCTGTAGCTCTTGATGATTCTTATGAAATTTGAGTCTTTATACAGAAAATAGTTGTATATATTTATTATTATTGTTGTTATTATTATTAAAAGCTGAACAATTGATCTAATGAAATATAAGACCAGGAACATAGTTCAATTGTCTGAACAAAATTTAGAATATTAATAACTGTTCTTAAAGGTATAGATTTAGACTGAAAAACTGATAGTGACATTCCTAGTGTCCACTCAATACTAATGTCAATTGAAATTGTATTTCCTTATTAATCTCAAACTATGCAAAATTCTTTTATTCCTGTACATTATTTTTAGTGAACTGATAAATATAGTTGTCAGATTTTTAATAAGATATGAGTGTTTAATATATATTTTCTTATGTAAATATGCTAAAGAATGTGTTAGTTGATGTATGACTATTTAGCTACTAAAAAAACATTGCAATTTATTTTCTGTAAATGAATGTGATTCTATAGTTCATTATAATCACATTGACATCACATTGTCAGCATCTCTTGTCACTCAAATGTAGTCTTTGTTCTTATTTTCATTTCTCTTCTTTGTCTGAAGTAGCCACTTTTTTTTCTTTTCATTACACTCTAAGCACAGCAATGAAGTGTGGTGAACAGCCCCGTAGAAGCAAGTGAGCCAGAGTGGCTTGTATCTGGTGTATAGGAAAATAAGGGTCTTACCTTAACGTGCAGCACGTGACATCAGCAAGTTTGCTTCATGAAAATGGCATTACTCTCCCATCCAGCCATTCTAGCAGTATGTGCAAGGATGAGGGTTTTTTGTACAGTTTGGAATGCTTCCACCAATAGCAAGTCATGTGCTGATTGGTCGAACTGGAGGAGGCAATTTGCCTGTGTAACCAAGAATAACAGCGAAGAACACTGATTGGCTGGGTAACCGCAGTGTTGGCCTGATAAAAGACTGCTAGAGCCGTGAAACAGGGACGGAAACATTGGCTATACGTAGTGATGTGTGAAGAAAGCGAGGACGGTGAATTGAACCAGCGATATTGTGATTTGTACAAGTGACTGCTGGGAGAGCAATAGACTTATTTAATCTACATGAAGCCACTAAGACACGAGGGGTTACTGAGAATGAGAAGAGAAAACTTTAAAGAGAAAAATAAAAGAACAGGAATTAAGACAGAAGATTGAGATTGCATTTAAATTTTTAAAGATCAAAGATGACCAGAAAGCAACAAGCCGGAAGAGAGATCAGCCAGTGAGATGTTCAATAGAAGAAACTGTTAGCATAGAGCTTATGGTTACATCTAGACATTTCAACTGTATTTCAATATAATGATATTCTATAAATCTAAAAACATTTAATTTCTATATTGATATGGTTTTCAAAGAGCATGACACTTATTTCTAATTAGACAATTTTATTTTCTACAAAATATTATTACGGAAACAAGAATGATTAAAAGTAACTGTTAACTTGTGCCAGCATGTGGTATTGAATTCTATAATTTTATCTTGATATACTGACTGTAACCACTGTTAATTTGAATCTAATGAGTTTTCCATAGTGATTTTCATCAAACAAATGTTCTTTCTGCTTATTATGCTAGGGAAAAAGTAATTATTTAATAAATTTTATTGAAAAATACCTATCATTTTTTTTCTATTATATTTGTGTACCTTTTTTTTCTGTCACTTATAAAACGTATAAATTGTCTGTAAATTTGTATTTATCTATTTTTATAATTACTTGTACATTGATGCTGAATCTGGCATTTGAGAAAAAAAAGTAAATGTGAAAAGTTTAAAATTTTAACAATAATTACTGATTTATTAAAATTATGGTCTGTGTTTAAGTCCACTACTAAACTAAAGTTCTATATAAACTCTCAAACTTGAGGGATTTCAGTAATTTTGTTAAATTGTCATGGACTAAGAAATACATATAATTTCATAAATATCAGTAATAATATTGTAACATGTAAATAGAAAAACTATCCCTATACATTTTTTGTATTATTTGAAGATGCTCAATGGTTGCTATTTTTATCTTTGACAGTTATTCTTCTTACTGACATATGTCCTTCATAGTCAATGTTCAATTATAATTATACTTTAAAATGTTTGAACTAATTTTTCTCCTTTTTAAAAAATTTATGAATTATACTTGCTTACTAAATTAACATGGAATTTATGAATTACATCTAAGAAAAACAAAATGTACTAAAACTTGTAAGATGGTGTGTAGTCATTTAGTTAGTAAGATATATATATAATCTTTGTATAATAAAGCACAAGACTAAATTGGGATGGAAAAAATATGGTAGCAATATTGATATGCCAATATTACAAGTGGAAAGATGCTGCCTGCTTTGAAAATATGTGGTAAAAAATTTACTTGAGCTCTGATACTATTAGCCTTGGCACTAGTAGAAAATATGCAACTATCTTATCCATTTAACTCTATTTTTTTATTTTTTTTATTTTAATTTTTTTTTTTAATTGTAATGTAAGAAAGCAAAACATAGCTAAAATTTTCTTTTCTTTTTTTTCTTCTATTGATGAATTTTATAAAATGAGTACTTTATTTTTCAAGAACCATAGCAGTTTCTGTTTTTGGCAAATAGAAACAATAGTGATAGTATAAGAACATTGTGTGCAGTTACGATTGTTAAACCTGGAAAAAAATTCCTGGATATATTTTCACTTCATTGTTGATTTTTAATGATCTTTTTCAGCCCAGCAACAATAAACCCACCAATCTTCTTCAGTGCACAACTATTTTCTTTTTTTTTTTTTTTTTTTTAAACCATTGTACTGTCCTAAGATCTTTATTCCTAAAGTCTTCTTACAGCATTACGAGGGTTTTTGAAAAAAATTATTCCCAAAATTTATTCACTCACTAATTTTTATCTGCTTTGTTGGAGTCATGATATGTTGTTGGTATACAATCTAATTTAGGTAGTTATGATTACAATTCTGGGTGCTATGTGGAATATGACAATCTTGAAACTCGTTACTTTAAAAAAACAACATAGTAATGGTTATGCAATGCCTTAAAACTAAACATGTGAATTTTTGAATGACTCTAAAGACATAGATTTTTTTTTTTTTTTTTTTTAATAACAATAAACCATTTGTTTGTTTTCTACACCATTTGGTGTGTTTTAATAAAATCTTTGAGAAGAAGGGTTAAAGTACATTGTTAACTTTGTTGGAGAATCTACATTGGCAAAGTGGAAAATGTTGATTCAGTTGATGAGTGATCCCTGTCTGAGTTCACAATATAGAATCCTCTTCTCTTTTATTTATTTTTTTTTTTTTTATTGTTGGCATTTATAGTTTCCAGGTAGCAGGTGCTGGTTCAAAAATGAAGCCTTCAAAATTGTGAGGGAAGCACTGTCATTACATACATTATTTACATTGATCAGACTGTTGTCCTCCTCTTTATTGCAATAAAGATGAGGACAACAGTATGGACAATGTAAATATTTTAAGTAATACTGTCCATGTATGCAACTTTTCAGTAATTTGAAAAGTTTATGAAGTATTTTTTTTTTTTTTTTTTTTTTTTTTCAAAATCAAATATTTTCAGTCATACTAAGTAATTTTTTGTATTAGAATTCTTGAGACAATTTTCTTTTATAAGCTTTAATAGTTTTGGTATTTCATTAACAATAAACAAATATTCATTTTTATCATAGAGCTTTTCTTTTATGAATCAAAATGCTATTGAAGTAATTGAAGATAAATTTACCTAACTACCTAAATATAAGCATTAACATATGCATAATGATACCCCTTTATTTATAGGCAAAATTAGACAAGGAGATGTGTGTGTGTGTGTGTGTGTATATATATATATATATATATATATATATATGAGAGAAAAACACTTTCTACATATTTACAGAACCTGAAAGTGATGATAGTTTGCTCAAGTAGTGAAACAGATATACATAAGTAAACATCAAAAAGAAAAATGGATTAAAGTCTTAATAGTTGACTTGGTCATACATTGTGTTGCAATGAGTATCTTTTTTTTTTTTTTTTTTTTTTTTCCCATTGTTCTGATGAAAATTAGTCCAACTGGCAAGGTGACTTTCATTTCAGGCCTCTAGCCAGACTCTCCTATGATTTATTTCTTACCTTTTAATATGTGCATAAATTATAGCTAAGTCACAAGTGGTTAATAAAGTTTAGTAATACTATAATTGGATGAAACATATCTTTAGTTCAATTTATAAATATTTTAATTTAAATCTAAATTTTTTTTTAAATAATTAAGAACTATATAATAACCTTGCACCTCTCTAAAATGAATATGGTCATTTATTTCAAAGCAAAAATTGCTTGAGTAGAATTTAAGTTTGCCTATGAAATGTTTGTATGCACTGGATAAAGAAAAGCTGATAGCTATATAACTTTTTGCATGAAACAATTTTACATTATATTTTTTAGAAAGTTGTATGAAATTCATTAAGTAGATACAAAACTAGAAAATACATCCATTTTAACATAAAATAACTGATAAAAACTGATAGATCTTAAATTCATTACTAATATATATATATATATATATATATATATAAGCATACAATATTCATTGTTTTCATTTTTTTTTCTTAAGTTTAATCAAAAGTGTATAATGATTTCTTTTTTGTAAATCTAAAGTTTGTATTTATTTTCTTAATGTTACCATGATTTCTAAAAATGATTTTATTGTGGTGCATTTTGCATTTCTTTAAAATAATTTAGAGCTTTATTAACTTGCTATTGAAACATGAAATGTATTAGGTTGGTGCAAAAATAATTTCGTTTTCTCACATAGTAACATATGTTAGAAAACGAAATTATTTTTGCACCAACCTAATAGAAATATATCTGATTATCAATGTTTATTTTTAATAAAATTTGGTTTATCAATTTTCTGCAGAATGAGTGCAAATTCTTTTGAAATGACTGACATTTTAATAATTTTCCCAATTGCTACAGATAGTTTTGAATTTTTATATAAAATAAATTTTAAAGTGAAATTTATTGTCAATACTGCTTCTAATACTATTGTAGATTTCACAAAAACGTAATAGTATTCCATTATGAAATGTGGGATGTATTGGGATTTGTATTAATTTTAATAATCTTTTTGAAATTTTTTATTTCAAAGACTTATTTGACTGAAATGATAACATTGGCATAGTAAATATAAATATCCTTTATTTCAGTGCAGTTTTAAAATTCACTCTTCTCTGTTGAACATACTTATCTTCCTGCTAGAGAAATTGATGATTGGGTTGTTATTTATTTCTTATAACTTTGATAAGACATATATCCAGCATAGATGCCTAAATGTTTTCTTTGTATATTTATTGTTTAGGATGACCCATTCTTCAACACAATAAGAAAAAAACTTATTTACTTTAAACTTACTTTCATTAACAATAACATGTTCATGAACATCTTTATATTTTACAAATGGCATCTTCATGTACAAACTCCATGCTATAAAATTAGGATAAATGCAAGATAACTTTGATTTCTGATCAAATCAAAGAATTCTATACTTACTTATTAGTCCAGTATAGGTTAAATTTGATAACAAACTTCAATAAATAGTTGAATATTGTAACAAATATACAAAAATGACTTAATTGGACATTTTTGGTTGCAGTTTATTTAAAATGCAATCTGAAAACTTGTATGGTGAAGTTGGTTGTTCAGAGTTTAATTCCATTATGCACATTTTTGTTGCAATCAAACTGTCTTATGTATGCTTTTTAGATGACTAAAGGTTCTGTCATGATATGGAAACTGATCAGTCAGAAGTAAATTTTACTTCTGCAAGACATGCTATATCCAAAAGTTTACCTCTTACCTAACCCATATTACCATATCCTCTTTCATTATATTTTTAATGACTATGAATCTTATCAAATTTTATATTATTGTGGTAAAAAAAAAGTAATTTTTTTTTCTCTTCCTGACAAAGATGAAAAAGTAAACTTAAAATTAATTGTTCAGTTACATGATAAATCATTGATTAGATTTCACTTTTTATCTCTATTTTGAAAATGTCTAACTAAAGTTCATATAAAAATTTAGTTTGTATATTGAAACAATTGCTGCAGCTTTCTTTCTCCCCCAATATTGAACTTTAACTCAGTAGTTTGAACACTGATTCTGTACATTGGATTATAAGTTTATTCATTAATGAAAGGCCTAAATATAACTTTTGAGTCAACATTTATATTCAGCTCTCTGATTTGCTATGTTTTCTAACACTGGACTACACAATGTAATTGTGTATCTATTTTGACTGAACAATTTGGTCTTATGCCACTAAGTTTTCTTTTATCAAGCTATAAAAAGGACTGTGCTTATTAACATAGATATGTTAAGAATACACAGCCCATACAAAAAGAACAAAATGGCATTGCTTTCTGAATTTTTTTTTTTTTTTTTTTAACTGTTATCATGTATTTACTTAAGTGAAGAACAGAAGAAGTTGAGTCACGAAATGGAATTCAGAGATACACATGTATGCACATGTTTTGGGGTGGCCTGTTTGTCTTTAACATATTTAGGCATACAACTCTGGCTATTCATCCTATTAATAATAGTTAATAGATCTACAAAAGAATTTAATATTCATTTACCTCATTTTGTTCAGGTTCTTTACTTAAGCATTCTCAATTTGAACAATGAATATTAAACATAATTAGTAAAATTATTTCCTGTTTCTTTGGTTATCCTGTTAAAAAATGTTAAGTTTATAATTTTAGTACAGATCATTTAAAACTGTTGGCTAATTTTTTTTACTTGATGGATATATAAACATCTGGTATTTCTCTCACATGAGACTTTTGGAAAGCTTTTTGGATATTTATTTCTTTGGTTGTCAAATTGTGTGTGTGTGTGTGTGTGTGTGTGTGAGAGAGAGAAATTGGTATGTTAGATTTTTTTAAATTTTTTTAATTATTCTTTCTTGATAACTAGGTGTAAACACTTTCAAAATGATCCACTGGTATGAATAAAGACCAAGAGGAAAAAAAATTATAACAAGAGGAAAATAGAAATAAATTTTATTCTGAAGAGTTTCCTCACAATTGGTACTTTCTAGAAATTATTAAAATCTAAAGTACCAGTAAATTAGATCTGAACAATAAAACATAACTCTTTACTATAACCCATCATAAAAAAGCAAAACAAAATATAATGCAATTGGAAATATCATTCATCTCTCTTCAATGGGATATGAAAGTAATTTATAAATTGTCTGAATTGTTCTCTATCCACATGCAAGCTGTTTGTTCCATGTAGAAGTTATGGATTATTGAATGTATCAATATGTTGGGTTGATCAAACTTTTAAAAATTCCTCTTACCTAAGCAATGATTTTAAACACAAATAATATAAAGGTATACTACATTTCATTTTAATTTATTTACTTTATTAAAAGGTATACTTCTTTGGTTCAATTGAGATTTGTTATGATAGTAGGAATTGCAATTGTGTGCAGTTAGTTTGGGACTGTAGAACCAATACTATTGCCACTACCTTATGTAGCAAGCTTATACATAATGTCTATTCCGAGATGTGTGTTAATTAGTAGTAGCAATAACTACAATATCTCCTTGAAACATGCTTTATGCCCTTCAATGATATCAAGGTTTTTCATCTATTTTGGCTTCCTTTTCTCCCCTTCCTAAGAGATCTGTATGGGAGATCGAGATTTTGTCTCATCGGTGACATCCAGTTCTTCACCATTTCTACTTGAATTCCTCCAAATTCTCTTGATTTTTCCATTGATTCCTTATAAGTTATTTCTTGTTGGTTTATAGGGTATGAACTGGACATACTTTCTCAATTTCTATCTCCCCTTCATTTATTCTAGATACAATTTTACTTAATATTGGATCCTGTAATGTTTCTGAAGCAAGTTGATTTATCAGTAAAACATAAGTTGCTACCAGTGCAAAAATTCATTTTTCATATTTTCAAATATACTGTCTTGTCACCTTCTAAAATGTAATCTGAATAATGCTACTACGTGAGTAGCATTTCCTTTTGCATATTTGATATCGAAAGCATTAGCTTTATGGCCCATTTTAATATTCTGGAAGATATAACCTTTGGTAATTCCTTCCTCCTCTGTTGGATAAGTTCTTTACAAAATCTTCCTAACAGCTTCACAGCTGTTGTCAGAAATTTTTTGCCAGTGATTTTGTTTTCACCTCCATTTATTGTTATACTATAGTTTCTTTGTTTTAGCAAGAGCTGCAAGGCACCTTTTATCCAAGTGTCAAAAAAGTCTGTGTCTTTATGCAAAAAAAAATTCTATTGGCAACACCATATTGTTATATTCCAAGTAGGGATACAGTAGTGTGCAGTCAGTATTGGTTTTATAGTCTAAGACTATTGCCACTACCTTATATAGCAAGCCTATATATAACATCTATTCCTAGATGTATGCTAATTAGTGGTAGCACTAACCAACCACTACCACAAAAAGAATTTTTGTACAGTACAAATTTAGATGCTGTTTATTGAACTAAAATGATTGTATAATGTATTTTAGTATCAGACAAATGCCAAGAAATCTTTCATAAAATTTTAAAGATAATATACTGTAACATACTGGTTTCCTTTACTATTTCTGTCTAGTATCTTATATTCTATCATTGTTGCTAAATGAAATTCCCATTGCTAATAAATGTTCATGATGATCTGGAGTGCCATTTTAGATGAGGCAGTCTGGATACTTTTTTTGTTAGTGTGTAATAAAATGGCACATTGTTTCTTTGTTAAAGGTTAGCCCTAAGGAAAAAAGCAGTAAAGAAATGAAGATTGAAGAAGAAATAAGCTTATTTATTTAACAAGAACTCAAAAATTTACTTTCAACAAGCAATATAAACCAGTAAGTTTACAACTCTTAGGTGAACTGATATCAGCTGTTGGCTGCCTTTACAGAAATAGATTTGTTACCAATGTAAGATATGTAGATAAATGCCATTCTTAAGTGTTTGCCAATACAGGCCCTAGAGCATTGGGTATTTGTCTATCTTGAAGCATATACCTGAGACAGGATATTCATGAAGAACTTGTTATAGGCACCATTTTATCTGTCTGCCAACCTATTTCTATGCTGCTATCTTTTTTCATAAAACTCAAAACTAAGGAACAATATTTTTGTGAAAAATTCTTTGTAGTTATTTTCCAACGTTTCAGGAGTGGGTTTTTTATTTGCAAATTTTAAAGCACTGTAAGATGATCTTATTAAACAAGATATAGTAGACATGATTAATGTGCCTCTTCTTTTCATTGAAAGAAGATTAAATAACTCTGAATATAGAGTTGTAAGTTTTGAGAAATTGTGAACTGCAATAAACTAATGCCAGAAAAATATAAGCCACTTTCTTTATCATTACTTACTCTTCATGCATTCTGTAATGAAATATTTCTTGTATAAATATGTCCAAATAATTTTGGCTCCAGAAAAATATTCTTTTTTGGCTAAGGTAGCTGTCATAGTTTTGGTATAGCTTTGAAAAAAAATGTATTAAACTTGACATATTTCATTTCTATCTTTACTTGTATCACAAGAGTATTACAAATTTAATAAGTATTATTTTTTGGGGGCTGAGAAAAAAATGTTTATTTGTAAGATTTTAAATGTAAAGTTGCCCAAAATTTCCAGAAAAAACTTTAATTAGCTTCATTAGTAAATTGCTCATCATACAAAAGATGATTGAAATGAATACTAAAGACAATATAATATTTTAGATAATTTTATATAAGTATGTAAATATATATAGTGAAGATCAAATGTGAAAGTTTTGTCAATAACTTGTATAGTCAATTATCTATAAGCAAGAAAAATTTTTGAAAAACTCTTATAATAATTAATAGCTATTTGAAAATGTGTCTGTTTTGAACCAAGTGTTCATAGTCTGAAGCATGCAGTGACCAACTAGCTCCTGCCAACCACGTCTTGGTGACTCTGGTTTCGCTCCCTGCTGCTCATCATCTCACAGATCATCAGTGGTATCCATCATCTTCCCTGGGCTATGACTGCCAGCTAGTACCAACCCAATATATGAGCTGTTTATCAACCTTCGGCATCACTTGAGTTGTTCTGGTTATCATCAACTGTAGATGCATCTGAGACCAACAGTCAACTAAAAAATTTTAAAATTGTTCTTGTTTTAGCTGTAATATTTATATAAAAATAACAAGAAACTGGTAAGAACTTGTATTTTAATTTAACTTATCAGCTCTGAACATAAAGTGACACACTTCATTTGACAAAAAAGTAATGTAATTGGAAAAAAATCAATAGTGACTGCTAAAAAAGTTATTTCTACCTGACTATTGTCAAATATAACACTGACAGTTTGATTAAAGATGTTTATAGCCATGACTTGACATACACTGAAAGTATGTCTTTTAGTTACTGATAATTAAACACAATTGTTTCTTGCTTCTTTCTGACTTATTTTTTAAATGTAAGAATGAGAACCCAGAGAGCATGTATTTGTTTTTGGATTCAAATATTCAGTTATTTATTTTCTTTAATGATTGTAATTATTCTAGTAATACAGTTGCAAAAATATATATAAAATTATGC